>CM026066.1:36954922-37569922 GCA_014839685.1 Anableps anableps | reverse complement strand
TTGGGAACTTAAACGACAGCAAGGCTTGTGGACTTCCTGCTTCTTTAAAAAAGTGTTTTATTCCCTCAGGGTGACAGGCTGCTACGGGACGATCATTAAGCTGTTAAGGAATGAGCCTCACCAATCAGTCCACGTCAGCGCTCAGAGGCGACGCAGCCTGACATGTGAGGTAACCGCTATTTGAAAGCCTCGTCCATTCTGGTTTCACATCAGCGGCCACGCTCTTGCTGTTCATTCCCTGTTGTCTTTCTTTATTTCACTCAGTGCCTCTCTGCCTTTAAGGTCTTGTTTTTCTTAAACCCACCAGACTATTTATGTAAGGTTTTCAGTTTTTACAGGGCCTTTATAGATAACCTGAACCTTCAAACCAAGAAAACATTGAATGTTAAAAATAAATACACAGCATCATCAGCTCTAATTTTTTTAAATTGTTTGGTAAAAAAGTCACTGAATTCTGCAACTAAACTTATTATAAACAAAACTATGGTTTCCTAGGTTCTCCCAAGGAAAGCAGAACAAAGAAAAAAATTGCAGTTATTGCCCTGAAAACAATTTCAGTTTCAACATTCAAGGGAGATCTTGAAAAACTGCTAATGATGGAAGAACAGAAATTAGTGACATCAACTGTTAGACTTTTGGTTTGCATAATTTAGCCACATTTAATTTAGAATCAATGTGTTTTTATGATGTAAAGAGTTTGGGCTTATGGGATGTTACAGATAGATGGATTTAGAGTTTAGACATTTTTTTGTCAGTGCAAATACCGTTACACCCCGAGTCTCTGCTTCAACACACCTGAACTTTAATTTGGTCATTAGCAAGACTGCTGACGGGGGCTAATTCAGCCATTTAATTCAGGTAAATTGGACCAAAGACACAAATAAAAGTTCCAGGAAATCAGCCCTCAAAGGCTGGAGTTTGACACCCATGAGCTACAGTATGATACGTCACAGTATAATAATATGCTTTAGAATACAGCATGAACACAGACACAGTATAATAGCATGCAATATATGTCAATATGAGACATCTGGAATTAATGATTTTTTTTTTTTTTATTACTAAACTGAATTTAACACAACATGCTTTATTATGATATTATTGAATATGAACTGAGATCTAAAAAATAAATATAGTGTTATATAATTTAAGACAATACAGTGTAATACGATGCAAAACAAAAGAAGCAATATATAACACAATACAGTATATTACAGTACAATACAGCATGATATATTACTTTATGATACAACAGAATACTATGATTTAGTAGAGTAAGATCACATACAATAAAATGTTATATTACACCACAGGATAAAATAAAATATGATGGAAAATGGTATTACACAATATGAAAAATATCAACAACAACAATAGCTGCCTTTATAATATCTTAAATAAGTATATCTAACATAAAGAAATAGTTTTTTAAAAATTGTGGGGCAGAGATCAATCTAAATTCTACCTTAGACCTGCTTTAGCCTTTAATTCCCTTTTTTTCTCCTTTTAAACATTGTGTTATTTATTAAGAAAGAAATAGTTTAGCAGTGCTCCTCTAGGCTGCTATTTTTGGTTAGAGAGCAAGATAGAAACATCAAGGAATTATTAAGGATTAAGTAAAGAAATACAAAGAAAGAAAGATATTTCCCTAAATCCCTTTTCTGAGAGAAAAATTGCCATAAGTTTCTTGGAAGCTATACTTATTTAGACAGTACAGATCTGCTTGTTGAACAACAGTTGAGAAGCTTATTTCAATCTATTTATAGATATTAGAGAATTTTATATTCAAAAAGGTTGCATTTTAAAGGTTTTCCTCTTTTTTCTTCTTAACTTTGAGTTTAACAGCTATGAAAGCAACATTGATATCTCTACTTTGAAATGAGTGACATAAAGGAATGAAGTGGCTTTGAAGCTTGATTTCTGATCTGTGGAAGTTTACAGCATTATTTCCTGCTGTGTGTCACTCAAGACTCATGTGTGCAGTAATATGCTTGAGCAATCATTTGAATCCCCAGCTTACACACATACAGAGTCATAGCAAAAGCATCCTCCAAAAAGCGTGCTGAGTGGAATGCGGTGATGAAATGTTAATACCTTTTCCAGAGAGCAGCATGCTTCTGGATGCTCCACTGAGCCGACTTTGGCAAAGCCAGCTGTCCGCCTGCAGACCGTTTGGTCAGAGGAACCAGAAAAAAACTGAATGCTGGTAAGAGAAACTGACTGCTGACATTCATCTGTGATGCTCTGGACAAAGGTGAGCAAACAATCACCGGGAGCAGGTGCCTTTTGATGGACAAAGCTGCCAGCACAAAACCTGCATGTCAGCCAAGTAAATAAAACACAGAGAAAGAAGGAAAGAGGGAGGAAAGTGATGGAGATGGATACAAACTGATGGCTGTTGTGACAGACCAGCAGCCATGTCTCCATCTGAGAACATCTGAAGAATTACTCAATTAGTTTTAAGCAGAGGAGTATAAAATGTGGCTGCAGAGCCATTCGTGGTCCCAGGACCAATTTTTTTTGCACCCACTCCAATTAAAGAATGATACAAATTTGGCGTTCCAGTAAAGGTGGTTCATACAGCTCAGGACTTTTTTTAATGAGGGAAAAATTATTATTAACAAATTCAACATTTTTTACAACAGAAAATGGAAGGTACAATGCAAAGATTTGTCTTTAAATAACTATACTGCACATTTTAGTGATCTACTGTATTGTTTGACTCATATCCCTCATTTTGTCTATTTGGTCCAGAAATTTTAAGCATATTTTCACCCCCTGCATCCTCATACTTTACAAAAAAGAAAACAAACTTCTGAAACCTACCCTGGTAGTTCTGGTGTGTTATTGCAATTCAGTCTCAAAAACAAATGTCAGACATGATGAAACTATATTACAGTTAATTAGTGAGTTCATTAAAAAATGATACTACAAGATAGGAGAAGATAGAAATCAAACTCTCCATCAGTTGCTTTGGGAAAGATCAAGCCAAGAACAAAACCAAACCCAATTTTTATGTCAGCATTTACAGTGGAGCCCTGATATTCGTGGGGTTAGGGACCACAGCCACCCACATATAGTTCAAATCCACGAATGCTTGAGACTCCCTCTAAAAACACTTAGAACTGTCTATTTCAATAGTTAAAACACTAAAAATACCTTAATAGTCATAATAAAACCATCTTGGCACTAATCCACCACCCAACATCCACAGGTTTTCCTTGGCTCCGATCTTAGAGGGATACAGCCAGTCAGTGTCAATGACAATACAGGTTCAAGTAGCATTGTGTCCAGGTATTTCATCTTACCAAGATGCATTTTCTTTAGATATGATCCACAAAAATAACTGAGGATTGGTGAATTTTCAGTCAATAATTCAGAGTTACATTCCACAAAAAAATCTGTGAACACTGAACCGTGGGTAGGCAGAGGTCCAATGTACAACCAATAAAGTGAGTGCTTCCTGAACAGACATGTTTAACACATTATGCACGCCACCTCAAGTCAGACTACTGATGACCTGCTGCTGTACGGAGCAGGAGGGAAACCAGGAACACGACGTGGAACTCTTCATCTTCCTGCTAGTGGTGAGAAAACTTGATCCTGCACATCCTGTGGACTTTAGTCATTAACTCAACCACTTACCAGTTCCAGTTAGTTAGCTTCATGAGCTGTTTATTCTGTTTTAGCTGCATTTTAATATCCAAACAAGCCAGTGAAGCACAGATTTAAATAATAAATGGTACCAGTCACAAATGTGGGGAGGAACTGGGAGATGTGTTTGGCCTCAGTCTGACCTGTAAGTCTTTAGTTGTGCTGTTGCTTTTTAACATTTATGGACTTTGGAAGCATCACTGAAACTTGCCTGCACAGTTTGATGTTTGTCCACAGAAGATATGCCCCTCCTCAGGCTCTGCTACGATAAATATTTTGAATTCAGTGTTTGCAAACTCAAATCCAAAAAATGGGGAATTTTCTCAGTTATGAGTCAACTCAGAGGATGTTTGTGCATGAAGGAATCCAAGTTCATATGAGCTGCAGTCAGATGATCTGCAGATGTTCCCTTTTATTTGAACAAGAAGAGAAAAACAGAAATCAACTTGAATTTATCTGAAATGTTTAAAAACACTGAAGCCACAAAAACACGTTTGGAGTCATACTTACTGTCTTACATACTGGACATACCTTGGCGGTGAACCAGTAGGTAAAATCTTTCGTCATCTCTGGCCTGACTACATCAGGTAATATAAAATAACCTTGCACTGCTCCATCTCCACTGCAGAACATCAGGAAAAGCTCCGACTTTGACATTAATCAGTTGAGCCTAACGTTTCCCTAGATTAATACATCTGTCCTCACACAGGCTTCCACTTCCTCCCATGATACTCCATGCCAAGGAAATCCTTACCGTCTCAGCAGTGCAGTTAAAGGAAGTTGATAACAGGATTCTGAAACATCCTCATCACCCGTTCCTCTCTTCATCCAGCCCTCCCTGACACTCCGTCGGTGACTGGATTAATCCCGACTTCCCTCTAATCCAATTAAATATAAGGAGGAGAGGCGCTGTCATCGCCAAACATGTTTCTGCTAGAGAAAAAAAAGCCTTGAGACAGATTAAGGCGGAGGAAGATCCTTAATTTGTTAATCACTGAACTCTGCTGGCACCGATGGGCCGAACGAGCACGTCTTTATACACGGAGCCTGGAATGAGCAAGGAGTCAAGCGTGAAACACAAAGGGGGAATCAAGAACAATTACCGGGAGATGACGAGAAGATCAAACGTGGATCCATTTCATTATCTGGACGATGCCTCACCGGCGCTTTTTTTTTTATAGGCAAACGTCTGCCTCTGAGGAGCTCCAAGTCACTGAAGATGTGTGTTGGATTTGAGGCCTGTTGTGAAGGGATATATCAGAAAAGAAAAATTCATATTTAAAATTGTATTTTTATATGGATTCACAGTTTAACATGTAAAGTTGTTTTGACAGAAAACTGTCAAAGCAAATGAAAAAACATTTTGAATTTGGTTTTGCTTCAGCTTTTTTTTAAACAACAAAATTCTAATCTTCAATTTATTCAGACTTAAACAACCTCCTAAACTCAAAGGATCAAGTAGTGTTGTATCGACACATCTAACTACTAAAACCTCAAATACAGGAGGAACAATGTGACTTTTGTCCTTGCTTTGAAATAGACGACCAGATCTTTACCCTTATGGAGTTGCTAAGGGGAGCATGGGAGTATGCTTCTCTGGTCTACATGTGTTTCTTGGATCTGGAGAAAGCCTACGACTGTGTCCCCTGAGGTATTTCGGGGGGGTGGGGGTGCTCCAGGATTATGGGGTATCTGGGTGGCTTTTAAGGGCTTTGTCTGCAGTTCAGTCATTGGATCATTATTTCTGGTAGAGTCCAGTAGATTTATGTTTAAATTGTTCTGGTATCTCAAACCTTTCAGGCCCTTTCACGAAGTTCTCGGGACCTTTTGAAGTGAAAAACACCACAAATTCTGAACCATAATTAACAGCGGACTCGACAAACTTATGATGTATTTGTTGTTTGTTTCACACCACACCCTTCTGGAGCAAAAACAATGAGTTTACATTAAAGGTGGGGGAGACACCTTTTTTCAGGCATTTCTCCCAAACAACCAGTTGATTTGTACAGTAGACGCTGTCTAATAATTGCCATAGAGTGTTGATGACGCCAGGATGCCACTCTTCATTGCAGTTCTCTAACAGGTAATTTACGACATCATTTTTGCCCTCCTTACCATCCAGCAATTTATAGTAGGGTCTTTGTCCAGCATTGTTACAGTGGACCCCCACCTATTCATGGTTAAATGTGTGTGGAATCACTTGTTTACAGGTTTTTCTGTTGAACTTAACTCCAAATTATTCATGGAAAATTCACCTATTAGCGTATTTTGTCGAGGAAATCTAAATTATTCAAAAGAAATGTAGCTTGGGAACTGAAATATCGAGGCGCAGTGCTAAATGACATGCTTTTGGCTGGTGTTTGCAAAGCACCCAATCCAGGAGCACATTTTATTTTCCTTGGTGCTGACTGGCTGTACCCTCTAGAGTGGAGATACAGAACACTGTGGATATTATCTTGTGTGGAAGTATCAAGATATCTTCCACTGTGCCTATTAAAGCATGTTAAGGTATATGTAGCGTTTGAACTATTAAAATAGGCAGTTATAAGCGTTTTTAGAGGGGGACTCAAGTCCTGGCAAGTTTCAGCTATTCGTAGGGGCAAGGGACCACAACTGCCTGCGATCATCCATCCATCCATCCGTCCATCCATCCATCCATGCTATAAGGCAGTGGTTCCCAACCCTGGTCCTCAGGGACCACTCTCCTGCATATTTCAGATATGTCTCTGTGCCATCAAGCTCTATAGGAGCCGGTTGATCACTCACTTATTCAATTCAGGTGTGTGGCAGAAGGTAAACACCTAAAACATGCAGGGCAGTGGCCCCTGAGGACCGGAATTGAGAAACATTGTCTCAGAGCTATTTTGTGACTTGTGAAGATCAACAAACATCTACTTTACTCCAAAGACAGGTTCTATTGTTTTAACTGTAATTTCTTAACACTAAATAAACTTTTTCCTGTGAGATTATGTTACTGCATCTTTAAGAACTGCACCAATAAATGAGGATGGTGTTCTTTTCCAAGGAAACCCAACTCAACCAATATTAAACTGTACAACTCTGATAGTAAAATGTTTCTCGTTTAAATCGTCCAGAAGTTCAAGTTTTAGATCAATTAAATGAAAATAGTTGTTTTAGACACAACACACAAACACAAACTGAAGTGTAAAGCATTTTTTCATAGTGTGTGGTTGTTTCACACCACACCCATTAACCATTCAACTATACTTGATCTTCGAAGTAAAGCCAAAGTCTTGGTCTAAAGTCTTCAAAAGGCCTTTGCTAGTTTTGTTCAAAAAACACGAAGTTAGATAAAGATAAAAACTACTTGAATTTGAAGCTCGATGATAAATCAGATTTAAAGGTGTGGCACATTTTGTAAAGACAGACTTCATCTTTCTGGTTTTGAGTTACAGGCCATCTGAGTGTTCAGTCACCTTTTGTCATACAAGCGTCTTTCCAACCTGGAAACTGCCGCCCAGTAACGGATGAAGGTGATGTGGAGCAGCTGAGTTTGCTCATTGCAGTGGAATGAAAAATGACTTGTTTCAAACCAACTCAAGATGGTCAATGTGTGCATCATTATCACACACACACACACACACACACACACACACACACACACACACACACACACACACACACACACACACAGTTGGCTTTGGTGTGTTTTGACACTTAGCCTCAAGTAGTGATTGATAGATGCTGTTTACTTCTGGGCAAGGCACTCAATTTCAACTTAAGATGCCATTAGTGACAAACAGTGCTTTCTCAGAGGAGGAAAAACAAGCTAAAACAACAGTTATTAAGATAATTATGAGTTATAGATGCTATTAGGACTCAATGGATCTTTGTTATTGTGACTAATACTTGTTTAGTTGGTTTTCTTGAGGCGCTTTGATAATTTGATGCCTCTTCAGTTATTGATAATGAGTTTTTCTATTTTTTCACTTGATGAAGACTCATAAATAGCAGTTGCATGAACCTCAAGGACCTTCTGTGGGACGTCATGATATGCCGCACACAGTGCACAGTGAATCAGAGAAACAACAAAACCCCTACATTTCTAAGAAAATAAAAGCAAATTCTATCTTACATATTGTTGGCTAATCTCCACTACAACAAAGAAGAATCACTCTTTGGAACCAACAAGATTTGTGACTTCAGCTAAGAAATACTTTAGCTAAATATCAAATTTCATTATGATTTGTTTTTTTGTTGTTGTTGTTTTTTTTTTTTTGCTGACCAGGAAGATAACGAAATGTCCCACTTATTCAAGTGTTTTCCAGTTCTGCAAATTTTGGGGAAATAAAATCTTTGCTCAGTCTATTTTAAAATCCACAGTCTTTTCCCTAACTTTAATCAAGCAAACTGTAAATGTCCATGAGCATGTTCCATCATCTTGCCCACACACTCTGTAGATATCAAAAACCTTGATATGTATTCCTGCCTTAAAATTTGATCACTCTTCTGGGCAAATTTGGTAAAGAACATTTAGGATGTTTTCACACCTGATAGTTCAGTAGAGTCAGTTAAACTGGGGACCAAAATCAGAACATTTGTTACATTTTCACCTGGTGCCATTTGCTTTCACACTGCACTGTATCAAACGAACCAAACCGCTTCATCTGTGGTGGTGTTGCTCTAAGAACCACGGAATGACACAATACGAAAGCCTCTGAAGAAGACATTGAGTGCAACTTCCTTCTTTATGAAATGTAATCAAAAATGGAGTGGCGTCAGATTTTACCGGTTAAAGGATTTCTCTTTTGTCTTGGCAAAACCATTTCTCCCACTAGCATTCCCAGCAAAGCTGAACTGTGTAATCCCTGCACAGTCAGAACACTTTTCCAGATTCCTTTCCTAAATACCAGGACCACCTCGTTCACTCTGCAGGTGTCGGTCCAGTTCTCCATATGACGTGTAAGAAGACCATTAATCTGCCAAACAATGTCCAGAGTCTGAAGCATGAATCTCTTCCACTCCAAAACTGTTTGTTGTCAGACTTCAATCTTAAGTTTAACAGATAGTAATTTATTCTTGTACTTTTGCTGTTTGTCACAGTTGCATTTTCTGATTAACTTCCACACCTCGCTGCTTGCAGAAATTAGACTTGTTGTTTTAACTGTCACTTTTGATTTCTCCTCGACCTATAACAGCCCCATGACAAATCGATGCACGACAAATATTTTCTCAAGCCACTGGATCCTCACATTTTTTCCAAATAATGGGAAATACATGCTTGTTGTTTTTTTTGTTTTGGGGGGATTTTCTTTGTTCCAGGGAGCCCTGCTCAGTGTACACAAAGGGAGTGAGCATATACTGAAACGAAATGGCGTGCAAAAGAATTAACATTCAAATTAAAACCTAATTAGACTTTGATTTGCCAGATAATTATACTCGTGTGTTGCTGTTCTCTGCACTGTTCAGATTTGATGAGGTGTGTTATGGTAATTACCTGGCTGATGTGGAGTTGCGTGACAGTTCAGTTTTCTTTTTATGCTGAGGCAAAACAAAAGAAAAGGGATTCAGTTTGTTGATGTGATCTGTGGCTCGGGAAGACGCTTGCCTGGGAATGATTGCTTCTCATACCTAATGAGGTGAGAACAAATCGAACTGAGTGTAAGATGATTTCAACAACACACATTTTCATTTTGCTTTTCAGGACAATTATGAACCTACTGAGGAGTAATAACAGTCCATACGTACACACAAACCAATATTTAGTGATGTTTACGAGCAAATTTATTAAGCACTCCTGTCTGACTTCAAAAATAAAAAAAAAGAGTTTGAAATATCTTGTTTACTACAAATTAACAAAAAAATATTTAGAAGGTAAGTGTACCCCCCAAAATTGAGTCAGTTTGCCTGTTGTAGTGCTGGGAGTGCTGGTACTTTCCAGTTTGTTCTGAGTACTCCTCCCAACAGCAAAGGGCATGCATGTGCTGTTGTTGTACAGTGAAAGTAAATGAACAAAGCCATCATCTTTCGTACTCATTCGCAATAGTTAGGGACTACAACAAAAGCTGAACTCTGCGAATGCTTGAGACCCCCTCTAAAAATGCTTAGATCTGCCTATTTCATTTGTTCAAACACCACTGAATGTGCATTAATACACACAGTGGAAGTTGTCTTAGAACTACCACAGAAGCTAACATCAGTGGTTCTACTTCTCTCTGCTCTTCGGGGTTCAGCCAATCAGCAGGAAGAAAATACGTGGTTGGGATGAAAAATCAGACGTCTCCTTTTTCCAAACTATGGACTTGCGTAGACACTGAAAGATCAGCACCTCATCAGTATATGACCATAAATAAGATTAAGATTGTGTTGGTTAGATTATTTATCTAAATCCTCACATATGGTTGTTTTGATGTCAAGTGGATATTTGTAAATTCAAAATGTGATTTTTGGACATAATTTTAACCAAATTTCCCAACACTTATGACCAGACGGAGTTATCTTTAATCTCTTCACTTTGTCATTGAGTGGCAATGTTCTAAAAATATTTGGAGAATTTTTTGCAAAAGTTAAGCATAAATAATACCCTATTTCCACAGTGAATGTTTTGTTTGTCAGAGCTGCAGAACATCTTTTCTGTATCTAAACTGGATTTTAAGCAGGCTTGATGAGGTCATGTGAAGGATTTTAGAGCAGAAATGCATTTTGACACTTTTTAGCCTGTAATACATTTCATATATTGTTTGACACAACTTGTTAAAATAATTACAAGCTGAAGAATGGCTCTCTAACAGTGTCATTTACCCTTTAACAAAGTTATCTCTCACTTAATTTATTTTCTGAACAGTCAAGTTTGCTTGTAATCTTTTAAAGTGGTCTCGTTCAACAGTTCTCCAGATTATTACTTAAAGTTTTACTTTGGACTTGGATTGTTTTGTACTTGTCAGTCCAGTACCTGAACATTTTCAGAAGAATGTTTTTGTTTGTTAACCCACCCATCTCTCAAGCAAAAAATCTCCTAAACTCTGTCACTCACAGACTTTCACAATCATTTGTTTCTCTTTTTTCAGAGGATTCTACATAAAACCTCACAGAAAGCACAGTTAGATGGACAGTAAATAAGATTTTAATTCCAACAAGATAAATCTCAAAGAGCTATCAGCTGGTATACAGTAAACAGGTTCCTTTAAAGGATACTGAGGGGAACTGAGACAGGTCAATGTCTCTGCCTTCTGTTCAGGATCTCTTTCAGGTCTGTCAGACATTGTCAGAGACTCCTGACAAGCTCTAAATGACGTGTTTGAACTTCTACAATCAGTTAAATGGGTACCACAAAAGAAGAACCACTATACTGCTCAATAAGTTAAAATACTGCCTCAAGAAGTTAAAACACTGATATGATGATAATTTTATCTATTAGTGTGTTATTATTTGTGTTTTTTCAACACCAACTCAAGGTTGAAGCATTTCTCAGGTCCTCTTTCACCTTTTTGCTGGATTTATCCTCGTATTTCCTTAAGATATGTCTTTCAAATACTGTTATTCAGTTGGAGAAAGGTTGTTTAGGCCTCAGACACTGTTGGTCCTTGTTCAATTTACTCACTTCTTCTTTACAGCCCATTGTGTACAATATGTAGTCATAGTCAAACGCAGGTCAGGAGTGAACAGAAAATGAGTGAAACAAAGTTCAACAAAAAACACTCTGGAAGACCTACAAGAAATACCCCACCTCTCGCCCAATGACCTCTAGAGATAGGCACCACCCCACCCATCCTGCAAGGGTAAGCCGGTTTAGATAATGGATGGATGCATGGACCTTGCCAAAATCTAGAAAAAGAGTAAAGCCTGACTGCTTGGAAGACAGTTATCACCATCATTGGACCTGACTAAGTTTTATATTGTATACTTTAAATTGGTAACTAATCTTTCATTAGTGAGCTTAAGTTGTCTTTAGGTATAACTCATCTGTAATGGCTAACCTGTCTCTTATTCCAGTAATCACCCTCCTCAGTTCTTCTGGTTTGCCTTCAGTCATTGTCAGAGCCCCCCTTTACCCACTCCATGTCTCACAGGTTGGCTCCCTGCTGTTCTCTCTCTTTGTATCCAGTTGGCTTTTTAAGTCTATTCCAATGTTTTTCCATTAAATTCAATTTCATCAGGGTCCCATCTGCCTCCTGTCTGTGGTCGGGTTCCCCTTAACAACAAAAATGTGGGATTGTGAACTCATTATTAGTTGTTCTTAATGCAAGTTGAATTTGGATGACAGATGAGGGAAGTAAATTCTGATCTGATAATGGGTGATGTAATTTGAAGGTGTGTAAAAATGATTTTATGCCAGTCACTTCTCTCAGCTTTGTAGCATTTTGCAAAATGAAGACGCCTCAGACACCTGAAATATTACACTGTTTCAGATTTATTTTACACCTGTGGAATCAAAGAACAAAACTTTTGGCCGGAAAAATACTTTCTAGTTCCAAAAGGTTGTTTGTTTGTGTTGATTAAATGTAAAGTTTTGTGTTGTAACATTTGTAAGATTACATTTTATGAGATGAATACTGGAGTCTTTGGGGGTTTTGTTTAGATGCGTACCCGCTGTAAGGCTGCGGCACTCGAAATTGTTTAAGCATAATAAAACTAGTCTCAGCTGCACAAACGAGCTTTTTCTCCTAAACAATTATGATTTCTTCAGTAAAGAAAAACATTGGCCCGCTGGCTTTAACATTGACGCCAACTACTGTGACACATGTAGCCTTATATGTAAGACTTAGAAATGCAGGAAATGTCTTTTTTTAAACTTCATTTCAGTGCGAACAGGAGCATATTCAGGTAAACCAGGTGAGATCAGTGTCAGGTATGAGTTTAGTGTTTTTATTTCCAAATTTTACAGCCTGAAGTCACATCCACTGCCAGCTACACACACTCTGTTCAAACAAATAGCACAACTGATGAGACAAGCAAGTCTGGAATTTCCTCTATGTCCTGGAAAGCACCACCTGATGAAATAGATCTTTGCTGTTTAATTTAACCTGAGGGGATGTTTGCTGAAAAGACAGGAGTGATGAAATGCAATCACTCATCTCAAGTCAACAGATACAACTGTGAAAACATTTGCGTTATCTGTCGTGGTTTTATGGTTTTGGAATGCTACTTTGCCACATGTTCTTCCCGTTGCATTTGATTAGATGGGGCCGTGTGGAGAGCTCTGTGGGTGGAGCGTGGCTTTTGTTTTTGTGCATGCAGCGCCAGTGTGCGGTGCCACATTCAAGGGCTTAGTTCCCACTGTGGATTATCGTCCAGGTTTGGGGATTTAGCTCATCCAGAACGATAACAGAGGCACCTGCAGCCCTGTAATGTGTGTGGACCATAAAGGGAAATTACGGTTCAACTCATCAAATTAAAATATCTTCAAAACTTAACTATTTAATACTTCAGTCAAATCAGTTCAGTTGAAACTATTAAAACATAAAGATCTCATTGAATTATGGACAACAAAATCTTTTTTTAAGACCCAAAACAATCTTTTACCAGATAACATAAAAAAAAATGATTCAAATAAAAGGGAAGGGAGGTCATGATTTAATTGGAAATATTAAATACAAAATGCATAGCCTGACTACAAGGAGATGTTTTTGCCCTGCTGCCCAGCTTTTCTTTAGAGCAATTTCAGCTGAATATTTTCATTATTTAGCACGACTTATTATTTATCAAACTGGGAGTATCTTGAGCCATTTGTCAACTGTAAATCTGAGCAAACATGGGCCACATATAGGCCACATTCCTCAAGGCGCCGAGCTGGGGCTACTTTCATGGCATATCTCTAGTTGCTCCTTTGCTCAGATTACAGAGTTTTTAAACCATCTTTAGCTAAATCTGGGAGTATACTGGTGATGCTGTGCTTATATTTCTGAGTCTCAACATGATCACAGTTCTTTACAGTCACTGAGTGAGTGTGTCATAAGATCAGATGGGTCAGAAATTCCCTCAGCCTAACACAAAAATGACAGAAGTCATTGTTTTTGGTAAAGTTTTGGTAAAGTAGGCTGTAAAATTTATAAAAGTTTTCAACCATGACTGTATTCCTGCCTTGTTTTTTGCAGTGGCACTGTTCTTGTTAGCACAATCCAAAGTTCATTGAATACACTAACCTCAGATGACTTTCACTTTTTTTTGCCAACAAGAACTGAGATGCACAAATGAGGAAGATAACAAATCCATTTAAAAAAAAAACCTGAAATCTTAGCATACATCTGTCTGAACTTCACACATAGCAGACTTCACATCCGTATCCTCTTCCTGCCTTCATCCCATCAGCAGACCTTTGTGGTTTCTTTACAGTGACTGCTTCCGCTGCAGCTGGAATACAGTACTTTTCTGCCACGTGTCAACAATGGAATGTTTGCAACAAACTGTCATAGAAGCTGCGCAAGCCGAGCTGAGATCAACATTTCTACACCAAACCTTGTTCTCTGATGTCAGCAGACTTTTTTTGAGGTGGCGGGTGAGGATTTGTGACATTGTGAGAAAAACAGAAGATACAGATTCTCATGTTTTGTGAATTATATGAGTTGAAATCCAGCAAAAGGTGACTTGAAAAATGGGAAATTAAAAAAAAAAAAAAAAAAAAAACTTTACATGGTGATCTCTGCCGCACAACTGGAGGTTTTGTTGTTTTTTTAAGCCAAACACTAATCAAAAACAGCAGTTTTAGGTTCAACACAAATTAAGTTGATGTTTCTTTTTTTCTCTCTCTTTTTGTTAGAGTACAAATCAGGCTTCTGGTAAAACTTTTCAACTGCCTCTTTTTCCTCTAATATAAATATTTATGAATTAATTTAAACAAACCAAAAAGAAAAGAAACAGTGGAGTACGTCTGAATTTAACATTTTAAAATAACTGATGTTATTTGTATTTTTATTATGTGTTTCCTACAAATTTGCCTGACTGTGAAGTTGATCCAGATGTTGCTGGGTGGGTACAGTTCACTGGGATCTCTGCAAAACAGCAGGTTGCACTGGGCATGCGCATCAGAGCAGAGGCTTATGAGGCCTTTGAGGGCTTTTGGAAATATGTGAACCAAAGCAAAGTTCTGCAAAGATCAACAAACCCTTACCTTTCACTGTTTTCCTTTCACCACAGGTCCTTAAAACGCCATGGGTGATGCGTTAAGGACCTGTGTATAGATCATAAAAATCATGCAGCAGAGAGGGCGAAGCTGAGCAGATGATTTCTAGTCATAAAGTACTTCCTGTTTTAGGTGTGTTGGAGCAGTGACTCATTTAATGAACAGACTTACGGTTGAGATTTGTAAGAATGTCAAAAAGCAGAGAAGAGATTTTAAAGTGTTTGTGTTAGGATCAGTTTAACCCTTTATAATTCAAAGTTCTGGTTTTAGATCTTAAATCAGCGAAGTTCAACCCACAAGGTTTTATCACGGTTAAAAAATATTCTACAATTCATCTCTGACGGTTAAAACTTAACATAAGACTCTACCTCCAGACTCTTTGACCTTGATTTCTAGATGAAATGCAAAATTTAATTTACTCTGGAAAGATGACTTTGCAACAGTCCAGTCTTTTATTTTCTTAGACTAAAGTGATTTTGACATTGTCTCTTGGTCAGGAGTAGCTTAATGCTACATTTGGAGCCCATGTCCATATCATTCCATTCAACTTTCCATGATTATATTTGAATATAGTACTCAGCAAGCTAATGTAGCAATGATCTTTTTTGGCTTAGGTAGAGTGTAAATGACTTTTGTCTGCTGGATAACTTGAAAGCAGACTTTACAGTCATTGTGTGGGCCATAATATAGCATTTCATATCAAAAATCCTTTTTTATAGGTCTGATGTAATAGTCTAACTTTCTGAGAAACGTTATTTTTGGATTTAATTATCTGTAAGTCATAATAATCCAAATTGATATTCTGTGTATTTAATGACATTATTGTTCTGAATAAGTTAGTCAAAACTTTTTTATTAGAGTATAATTAGGTTGAAAAGTAGCCTATTCCAGTTACCTCCGATATATTTCTCAATATTGAAATAGTTGGCTATATTGATTTGTTCTAAATATTGAAGTTAATTCAACAAGTGCCTTCTTCCTCCGTATAACAAAAGCCTTGAGTCATTTTGTAACAATAGCTGTTTCTCAGTAACGATTAACGGAGCTTAAAATCACGAGCTTTCTATTGGTCCTTGAAAGCGGCCCAACTTTTTGTCTGAGCTCAAAACTTAAGCGCTAATAAACTTGTGAAAAGCTGCGTTTCTGTTGACGTTATGAAGGTTCTGGACCTGTTCGGGTGCGGGGTTTGGTTTTGTTGAGGTTGTCAGTGAGTAAGGAGTGAGTCAGGAAGATGTAGACACCGCAAATGCTGACGTCGCTGAGGTAGTTTCCTTTATTTTGCAGCTCAATCACTGAACATTGTTGTTTAGTGGAAGTTTTTAACAAAGTAACAGCTGCTGTCTGTTTCTCTCTGCTGGATGAAATTGCCTTCTTCGGCTTTCTGTGAAGAACAACTGTGAGGTCTGTTTGTAGAAAAATGTTAAAAAAGTTGTCTCGGTGTCCCACCGCGGAGGAGAGCCTTCTTCAGGGGAGGAAGCTGTGGGCTGCCGCCGCTCTGGTTGTGACCCTCCTGGGCTTGTTTGCGGCACCTGGCTGGGCAGAGGAAGCCTCCTGTCACGGAGCTTACGACCTCTACTTTGTTTTAGACAGGTAAGCTTTAAGGAAAATGTATACTCCTGAAAGTTTAGAACAATATTTATTATAAAAATAACAACAACCGAACCCAGAAAATAAAGTTGTGAAAAGTTATTTTTGTTCTAAATTGCTGCGTTTAATTTCATCAGAAGTGAGTTAGAGATGGGAGCTTCAGGAACAAATTCAATGACTTTTTTCATGATTGTTTTAAATTATTTGGCTAAAATCGTGGAATAAAATAATGAAGTTTTGCAGTTACAGTATTTGTGCGCTCTTTCCTGCCCATGGCACGAGGTGTGCAAAAGTGCATTTGTTGCAACGTGATTTACGTAAAACACTACATTAAAAGTGTGAAAATAAAATTTAAAAACTACCTAAAAAGAAAAACACCCTTAAACTGGAGTTAGTGCCTTGCTCAGGGAGACGTTGATGTGTGAAGCTGGAGTTGAACCCTCAACCACGCAACCCACTGAGCTTACAGCAGAGGTTCCGCTTGGACTTATTCAGATGTCGGTTAGTAGCAGTCAAGCTGAACACTTAGCATGTTTTTACCTGATTACAACAATCTGGACACTTTTGTAGACTTTTTCCAATATTTAATGTGTTTTTGTGGAAGAAAACCAGTTGACGCCCTTGATTGCACCACTCTGGATATAAATGTGGGATTTCCCATCTGTTGCATGCACAGTATGTTCCTTTGCTGATTTTGCTGGGATCAGTTGCAGAACGTTGGAAATGATGCTGGCCCTGCTTTTTAATGCAGAGCAGTACCTGAAATCCGTCTGCAGGCGCCTTTCAAGATGTTTAAAATGTCTTGGAAACTGTTCTAAACTATCTGGAATAATAATAATGAAGATCTTGTCTGAAATAAAAGGTTCAGGACCAATCTAATACTGTAAGGCGTTCATATGCATTGTGGTTGCTTGCAACATGCGGAAGAAAAACCTCATGAAACCACACAGGCCTTATCGTGACTTCCTTCTAACCTCGCTCTATTGGGTTTCCCCTCACAGAAGTTAACCAACCCCAAACCATGTTGTGTTTAGAGAACATAATTATTCCTTTCATCTGCTTGGTCATCTCTCATAAACATGTGGTTGTATTTTTCTCAGTCTCCATCAAGTTATTTGAAGCAATTTTTCAAAATGAACTGAAATTTTAAATTGAGCCTGTTACCTTTAACTCGTTTGGGGCAAATAAACTCTCATAGGAAGTGGTCATGAAGGGTGTGTTATTTGGATTGCTAATGCTGCATAACTTTTCTGTGCAGAAGTTTGCATTTGTATCCTTTAAGTCATGATACACCACCAAAGTTAACGGTTTATCTCCAGCCCCGGCCTCTATATCCACTTTGGCTGCTGCGTTTCTAAAATGTGGGAATAGCTGCAAAATAAAGTGTGTATTTGCACTTCAGATGGTTTGGACATGCAAACATAGTGATATTATAAGCTTCTTATTATTATTGGTTTAATGCATCAAATGCAAATACCGCCCATGCATTGTCATTGATTTGCATTCCTAATAGCAGTTAGCCTGGAACACAATGAGTTTTCCTAGATCCAAGCGCTGATTTCCAAAGTAACTCAAATGCAGAGTTATTTGTAACTGGAAATAAAACTCAAAGAGGTAATAATGAAATGTTGAAAGATTTTCTTTTCTTTCCTTTATGCTTTTGTATTTTGGCCATAAAGTTCATGAAAGAGTGTTCATGGTGTCCAAGCTTTACAAAGATGTCTCCTGATAAGTTCCTAAAAACAAAAAACATAAAAACTTTCTTGAAGTCAAAACTTGCAACGTTTTGATTTCCTAAATGCTACTATATTGTTACAGTGTATCACTGTCGGGTAAAAAAACAGCTGAAATCGCATGTATTTCTTAGTACAGTCTGATAACATTCAGGTGTGAATATCTTGTAAAAACAAAAAGGGCCCTTGAAGGGGTTCTGTGTGAATCATGCAAGCGGTGGTGTCATCATTCGCCTCAGATTTTGGCACAGCTCCACTTCCTGTGTATTTCATGAACTCGGTCGCTGCTTCAGACAGCTCCCAGTCAAATTCAGTCAGCTCAGCAGAACTGCAGCAGCGTCATGTTAGTGGAAGGTTACAGCCATGAGAACAACTGTTTTTAATCCTATTCTCCTCCGGCTTGGAGACATGCCATCAGAGGGGACTGCAGAGTTAAACGCTGCTCCCCCTGACCCACTTCTAAACTTCCATGCTCTCATCTAAATTATGGGGAAAAAAAACCCCACCGGATGATGGCCAAGATTACTGACCGTGTCTGTTCGGCCTGGTTATTATGTGTTTCTTCTCAGTTTATTTTATCACTGCAGATCAAAGAGCGTCACTGGATTTCTTCCATGAAAGGATTTGATCCCTCTTGTTTGTCCTGCATTTCTGCAAAAAGAACAGATCCCTTTTTTAACTTTCTAACACCATGCAGATGTTTTTCCAACTTACAGCTCCTAATAAAGAGGAAAATCCTCTAAAGTTGTGCTGTTCAATCTGTTTTATGTTTCAGATGAGCCTGGAATTAATTTACATGCAATTTTTGCTCCCTACATTATTTGAAATCTGTTCATGACATATTTTTTTACTGCCAAAACAAACAAGAAATGTTGAACATCCTTAAAGCTGCAGTATGTAACTTTTACTAAAATGTGTTTTTTACATATTTATTAAAACTGTCACCATGTTGTGACAATGTGATATGAGACAAATAATCTGTGTAAAGATGGAGCTCTTCCACCTCCTCCCTGAGCTGCTATTGGTGTCTAAAGAAATGCTCCACTCCTGACGTAAAACAACCAATCAGAGCCAGGAGGAGGGTCTTAGCGCTGTCAGTCACCCTCGTGTACACACTGCTAGATGTGCTAATGGTGGAGAAACAACTTATAGTTTTCCAGGAAAACTGTTTATCCACCATCATCAGTGGCCATGCTAACTAGCCTTAGCCTTAGCAGCAGGCTGTGTTGTGGTGAACCAGCTGTAGCAAGGGGGAGTGTGTGAGCGACGCCTACATGAGGGTGACATGAGGGCGCTAAGACCCTCCTCCTGGCTCTGATTGGTTGTTTCTGACTGAGTGATGTATTTCTGCAGTTAGTTCTGGGAGAAGGCAGATGAGCTTGATTTTTTTTTTTTTTTTTTTTTTTTTCCACAGATTAGCTGTCTTATACTGTCACAACATAATGATGATTTTTACAAATATGTAAAAAACATATTTTTCATAAAAGTTACATCCTGCAACTTTTAGGGTCAGTTTCTGCAAAAGTTTCCCCAAAATGCACCAAATTTCCTCTAAAACTCTTCTTCATTGGTGCTTTCTTATTGGAGGACCAAACAAACCCTCATTGCAGTGTGGTTTGCAGTTCACCTGGTACATCATTAAACTAATCAACCAACTATTCATTTATATTCACTGTTAACTTTCATCATTTTTTTAGAGGAGCAGCAAAACCTACCACAACTGGAGATGCACCAATCAGGTTTCTCCAGGCTGAAACTGATTTTTGGTTTTCTTTGAGATGTTTCCTGGGGATTCATTTTTTCCAAGGCTATAGATAATGCAATAGATCCCGCCTATTAACGGTTCAGTATTCATGGATTTTTCTGTGGAACATCACTCCAATGTATTCGATGAAAATTAACTTAAGGGATTTTTCTGCTAAGCATATCTAAAATATTCCAAAGAAAATGCAGTTTGAGAAGCTGAAATTCCTAGATGCAATGCTACTTGACATGCTATTGGCTGGCATTTGCAAAGTAGCCAATCCAGAAGTGCCATTCATTTCCCTTGGTGTTGATTTGTTGCACCCCAAGCATTTTTTTAGCCCCCTAACTCCTTGTAGTAGTTTTAATCCAACAAAAAAAGAAGGATTAAAAAGATCTTGTCCCTAACCTTTATCTGATTTTTATGAAAGGACATGCAGTTGGTTGATGACTTTATAGAATTAAAATAGTGGCATTGCTTCAGCATTGTCACTTTTTGAATCACTGATCAGAGCAGATTGATTTGAAAATCGTCCGATTTTGATCTCCGTCCGATTGATTGGTGTGTGTATAACTGCAACGCTCTGCAGCTGGATCCAAATGCAGCCTGAACGATGTCCTGTCTTGTGAAATGTCGTGAGGGGAAAATACGTGTTTACTGGGTCGACCTCTGTCTTTGTCTTTGCGGGTTAAACCTGTTGGTTTAATGTATTCCGACACAGAGGCTGCAATGTGAACTGTTGCAATGTTCTTTCAAGCAATCGCACACTCAGTTCTCTTAAAACCAGGGGAGGACAGGAAGGTTTCCCCACCAAATAAAATGTCCTCCACACACCTCTGAGGATCATCCTTATGAGTTCCACTTGTGCTTTTAGAACATCTAAAAGTCTGATTTTTAACTGCTGCTGCTGAGTCTGTTTTTCTCTTGTTGCCTGTCACTGCCACTTTGCTGCTGTTGCACCGAAATTTCTCCATCATGGGACAATAAAGGATATTTTTTTTATTCTGTTCTTCTATTCTAACAGTGAGCTGCTTATTGCAGACCAGAGGATGTGCTTTGTCAACGTGTGGCATAATTTTCCTTCACCTTCCCTCTCTCTGACCTTGTCTTTACAGAGTGGGGAGGAGAAAGAGGTGCCATGAAAGATGAACTGCCTAATGGTTTAAACTCTTCTGTTTTATGTTCTCCGTGCATACAAGGAATTGTAATTATTGATTTAATTACCTCTCCATCGTTACACCAAGGGCAGGTTTTACTCACTGTGGTCAGACTAACACTCCATTGCTGGGCATCTAATTTTGTGCATTGTCGTTTTTTATTTTCCAAGTTCTTTTTGGCTTCAAGAAAAGAAGAGAAATGTGTCTTTCTGTAGAGGCTAACTACAGTTGAGGAAGTAGTTATTGATAGTTGTTATTGATATGATTGATTTTATAACTTTGTTCTCATACAAAGGAGAAAATAACTTTATGATTGATTAATTTTAATGTGGAGAGACAAAATATCAACCAAATATCCAAACTAGAAACACAAACACCAGCTGTGCTGTACTTTTTCACATCTAAGTAAGTCCACAGCTTCTGGGACAGGAGTCGTCGGAAGGGCCTTATCAGCCAATCAGATGTGGACTTGGGAAAAGTATGGCCAATAAGAAGAAGGGATTCTATAATTTTTTTTTTTATATACAGAGTCCTTTAAACTAGAGAGAGATAAGAAAGAACTAAAGAATCTAACATTGTAGATAAAATGCTATCTTCAGACTGAAGTTGTTTCACTTTCAAGGTTTCCAGCATTTAATTTCTTTAAAAAAAATGTTTAACACATTAAACTTATATGAACAATTTAGTTCAGTCAAAAATGAGACACTTTGACACTTATTCAGAGGCGAATCAGTTTTTGTAAATCAGAGAGATTCATCAGTACGGTTGCAAAGGGGTGGACACTTTCCATGGAAGTTTTTGGAAATATCCCAAACTGGAAATCTCCTATGGAAATTATAGGAATGAATGACAATTAGTGAGTGTAGTTTAAACCAACAATCAAATCTAAACCTAAACATATTGATCTGCACAGGCAGAAATAAATCTAATATTTGCCTGAATACGAATAAATTACATCAACTATATTAATATAATCAAAATTTATGTTGCTTTATTTAGTACATGGGTTCAAATGTGTGTGGATGTAGGGGGCGTGGCCTGAGTTCTACTGTCATAAGCAGTGTGCAATGAAGAAACAGCAAAAATACACTCAGGTGTAGTTACATGAAATCTGGTGGTTTTATTGAACATCATGCAATATCTATTTAAAATCATGGTTAAAAATCAACCTTCATTATCTGAAATTTCAGGTTTATTCCCACAAATTGCTGTGAATTCCCATGAAAAATATCGAAATGTGAAAATTTACTGAATTCTGCAAACCAAACCAGTTTGGTTAGATAAAAGGTGTCTTGACCATGGCAAAGACCTGAATTTGGGATTATATTTTTAAGAACCAGAGCAGTGAAATGAATCTTTACAAACAGAAAACCCCCCACTCATGAACGTTTCGCAACAGCTGAAGTGGCTGCTATAGTACACAGAATTACCAGTGCAATTATCCAGCATGTGGCTGGTTTTAAGGTCCAACTGTAGTTGTTGTGCAACCATGTACAGTATTTCAGTTCCCAGCTCCCAGTCTGCAGCCTTTATTTGCTCTGTGTTCATGGTTGCGTTTTATTTTTTCTTACTTCAGGTCTGGAAGCGTCGCCAGGGACTGGTTAGAGATCTACTCGTTTGTGAAGAACCTTACGGACCGGTTCGTGAGGCAAGTATGGAGGCAACTTGTTTGAATGCCAGATAGTTGAATAGGAAATGTGATTTTAATGTGTTGATAACCTGATTAAAAAATTAAATAAGAAAAACTGACAAAAATATAATCATTTTGGGCTTAAATGTGGTATAAATGCACGGAGCAATGAGTCATAGGGACTGAGTTGTGTTGAAATAGATGGAATGACAGTTAAATTACACAAGAATCTTCCTTTTTTCTAGAGAAGATAAAACTGTATAAGTTGGGAAAATGGAGTACTTTAACAGATTTCTAAGCTAAGTGGTTTTATTGGATGAATGACATCATTATTTGCCGTCTGCCACACAGATTTAAAGGACTTCCCACCTGTTTTCCAAAGTATCTTTTCTAGTCCTAATTAATAAAAGACAAAAGCGTTAAAACGGACTCGAAGCGCTCAGCTTGCTTAATGTTTGAGTCAAACGGCGCCTGCCAGCACAGTACAGACGGTAGCGCCACAGCCAGAATGAAGTGGTTGGTTGAAGAAAATAGCAAAGGCACCAGGTGGGAGTGGGTGGCAGAGAGGAGCAGTCTTCTGGGCTGTGAGAATGGCCATTTGCACCGGGGGGGTCCGGCTCCACACTTATCCCCTGCTTCCACCACAGAACGGCTGACAGGCAGACAATGTACAGTAAAGCAAAAGAACACTGGAAGGCGACGGGGACAATCTGCTAAACAATGCTCGCTCACCAAGAGCACTTCTGTTCTGCCATGTGGAGCAAACTGGACTACTTCATCACCCCCCCTCCCTCCTCATCCTCAGATTTGTCCTTGGCTTTGGCATCAGTGCCTCTTCATCCCAAGTCTTTCTTAGAAACAGAAAATATCTCAGTGGTCGTTCTGCATCACGACCCCGCCCACGCTCTTCAGCCATGACCTTAGAGATGGCTCGTTTTTCTTTTTAAGTCCACATCTACGTGCCTGTTGCTGCTCCTCCTTTGCCGGATCTGGTCTAAAGATTGTGCGCCGTGTTTGTGGGGGAGGATGGCGGCTGGGCCATGTGTCATGCGGTTGAGAAATATCAGCACCTCTCCTTATGCTCGGAAAGGCTTCGCATCTCTGAAGGAAACACTTGTGTTACTTAATTATCCGAAGTTTTAACTCGCTCTGTGGGAAGCCATCCGCGTGTGCTGAGTGTCTGTAGCAGAGGTGGGAAGTTACTGAGGACACTTAACCAAACTACTTATTGCTTAATTTCATACTTTACATCATTAGTTCTAGATCTGGGGAATTTGTGTGTTGTGTATGCTATATTTCCTCCATCTAGCTATTTTTAGATAGCTGCAGTGTAGAGCTCACAGGAAACAGCAGTCACTTCACTAAGAAGCTATATTTAAAATAAGAAATTCTCAAATCGGGCAGAAATCTGGATTTTAATGCTGCTCATTGTTTTGCAGAATGAATGAGAAGCTGTACAGTTATTGGGTTTGGGCTGAAAACACAGTTTTCAGGTGTTGCAACATGTATGCAGCAATGCCTTCAGCTCCTGAGACGAGATTTTAACTGAAAAAAAAAAAAAAAAAAAAATCTAAGAATTACTCCTTTTTTCCCTTTTTAAGTAAAGTTTTGACCAGTTCAGAACTTTGCTTTACAAAATCAATGACCAGTTCAGATTAGTTCAGTCCCGCTTTCTCTGAGTCAGTGTGTTCAAACTTTTTGCTCCATGGGCCAAAACGGCAAGTTGATATTACTCTGGGGCCATACTTTTTTTTATTTTTTTTAAAATGCAAAATAATTTAATTGTGAATTATTTTCTCTTTTACTTACTCAGCATTAAATTAAACATGCTTTGTTTTAAGGAACAAAATAGAATGGTACAGATTATTAAAGGTCCTAAAAAGGGTCTCAGATGTTTGCCTTAAAAATCCATTTTTATAGGTTCATAAGTTTTTAGATTGAATGTTTTCTGTTTTGTTGGTTTAGAAAATGTTTTTAGTCTTTTTAAAAAAATCCTATTTACCATTAAAATGAAAGCAAAAAGAAGAAAAGAAAAAAATACATGGCTTATAAAAGGAGAATACTTTGTGTTGTACCTAATATCTTCCATTTAAAAAAAATGTACATTTGGAAATCTCATCCCAAAAAGTGTAATGTTTGCATCACCTCCATTTGATGGAGAGCCAAATTTGTACCATTCTTGAACTGCACTCTGGGTCCACACAAAAATATTCCAAGGGCCACAAATGGTCCCCTGGGCTGCACTTTGGACACACCTGCTCTAAGTACTGCTGTTTTCAAGCATGACACCATCTAAGGTGGTTCTGGCTACAAATACAGTAATCTGCTCTGTGAAGAAAAATCCAGCTGATACACTCATCTCTCAGGTGATAGCTCATCTTATATGCATTGTAAAGCCGTATTATCTCATATCTTGTCCGTCACTCTTTCTTTTTTTTGTACCCGATGCCAAAAATTAATGCGAATTTAGCTGGACTGAGTTTTCCAGGCTGCACCAAGATAGCACTTCCCAAGGCAGACTTCAATTCAGCAAGAAAACCCTGTCTCTTTCTGCTATCCCATCATCTCATGGCACTTATATCAACTGGGAAAATAAACAATGAAATCAAAATTAGGAAAAGTGTGAGATTTTTAACATGGATATGTAGAAATCCTGCGTAGAACTTCTGTCTTCCAAGATCAATTTTAGTTTCATTGTTAGTTGCAGAAGTGCGCTACTCTATGCTCAGTACAGCCAGAGAAAACTCGAGTCACTGCAACATTTTTTCTGGTCTCTTAATAAAAGAACTCCAGAAAGTGTATGATGGAGAACTTAGCAGTTCTGGCACTTTATGAAACTGCGCTGCACCCTGACCTGGGGTCGGGGAAGCAGCCTAAGAGGGGAAACCCAGACTTCCCTCTCCTCTGCCACCTGGGCCAGCTTCTCCAGGGGAATCCCAAGGCGGTCCCAGGCCAGCCGAGAAACACAGGCCGTCCAGCGCGTCCTGGGTCTTCTTCTGGGTCTCCTTCAGGTCACCCACCAGGGAGACGTCCAAGAGGCATCCTAACCAGATGCTCAAGCCACCTCGAATGGCTCTACTCTGAGCCCTTACTGGATGACTGAGCTTCTCAACCTATCTCTAAGGGAGAGCCCAGACATCCTACAGAGGAAACTCCTTTCTGCGGCTTGTATCGGCGATGTTGTTCTTTCGATCACTACCCAGAGCTCGTGACCATAGGCGAGGGTAGGAACATAGACCGACCGGTAAATCAAGAGTTTTGCCTTTCGGCTCAGCTGTCCCTTCACCACGACAGGCCGGTACATTGCTCACATCGCTGCAGTTGCCGCACCAATTTACCTAAAGATCTCCTAATTCAGTCTCCCTTCATTCATGAAAAAGACCCCGAGATACTTGAACCTCTCCACTTGGGTCAGGATCTCGCTCCCGACCAGCAGAAAGTACTCTGCCCTTTTGAAATGTAAAAAATAAACTCATAACTTTCCAGATTTGTAGCCAATTTGTTCTCTGCAGAATGGACATGCTGTATGACTTCCTCTGTTGCTGTTGTACTTTTATAGTGGAGACCCCTGCTGTTGAGGGGGAAAACTGCAGTGAGGAAAGCATAAATAAGGTGACGTCGACGTTCACTTGAGTCGGTCCGACGGCTGTAACCTGTCTGTAAATACTTTATAGGGGATCTCAGCTGCCTTTATTGGCCAATGAGGAAAACACGACCCTAAAATCATCAATGTTTGTTTTCAGATTTTCTATTAATCAAAGGGAAAATGACTCAGATGACGTCAGATTCTGATTCTAACTGGTCTTCTTCACTACGTTGAACTGTCGAACATTTTCTGTGTTTTTAAAGACGTGTTGAATGTAGAGCTGAATACCACAGTTTCTGATGAGGAAAGTGTTTTGTTATGTTTTATTTATGCCAGGATCATAATTTATTTTAATTTAGCTGCATTGGCATTTTAAAATTTCTCAACTATATAATTCTACTAACAGGCAAAAAGTTCAATTTAGTTTTGGGATTTTGTAGTTTTGAGTTTCTTATTTGTTCCTTAAATATCTTTTTGCGATAGCTACTTTTATCATTAACACATCTCTAAATACAGTGTGCTAACTTGTACGTATCTAAAATCCAAGACTTTTCTTTGTTTTTGGAATATTTGTCCTTAAAGATCTGCATGATTTGACTAAAATATGTGTTTCTTTTATTTAAGGCGGTGAAATTAATGTTAGTGTTAATGGATATTTACACAGAAACCACCTGTTTGTGAGGCAGAAAATCTGTGAACATCTTCCGTCCTTTAATGTGACTGAATGTAAACCGGGGGGGGGGGGGGGGGGGGGTCCAAGCTGAAGGCAGAGTCTGTGGTCAGTTATATCACCCTATAAAGTGACAGGTACAGGGTGTATTAATAGCATTTGTCCAGCAGGATGTTCGAGCGTGACTCATCATCATCACAACATGTTTCTTGTCTGAGTTATTCACTCCTCAGTGGCTCCCACAGCTGCCTCAAGTCATGCACTAAAATTAGCTGAAATTAAAAGAGCTCCTTCTGTTGCATCATTATTTATGCAATTTTAATATCTGAACTTTTCAATCCTTGAATAAATCATCCATCTGTAGGTGTTCGGATTGTGATGGATGCAAGGATGACCTTAAGTGATGTCAGAAGTTTGCTCTGGTTCTCGATTTGAATCCTCACATTGTATATTTTGATTTTTTAATTTCTCCTGACTTGTGTGTTTTTCCTCTCAGCCCAGCATGAGAGTCTCCTTCATAGTTTTTTCGGCCCAAAGCTGAACGTTCTGCTGCCTCTGACTGGAAACAGGTGACAATGAAATAAATTACTGAGATCTACTTTTTTCCACTGTTCTATTTGATTTTGGATCAACAGATACAAATTAAAAGTCCAGTTTTCAGTTTAAAATTTTGTACATTTTAATATTAAATTAATAACTCAATATTAATTAATATAACACTGACTTCTATCAGAGATGTATTTACAGTTTTTGAGATTTGAAGGACTTGCAGAGTCTCGTCTAATAGCATTAGCCTGAGTTGACTTATTCAGGGTTAAATTGAATAATTTCAGTTTTATTCTGAAATTAAAATGTTAACTTTTTTTAGAGCTAACAGTATTTTGTATTTGTAACATATGTTTCTGCATAATTTCTAAGGAAATCTGTCAGATCCAATATTACCTGAAAGAGTTGATTCATACAAGTCATTCAATGATTGTTTCCTGACAACCAGGACTGGCTTTCAGGACACTGATTACTGGCTAAACTGCAATATTATGTACTACAGTTTATGAAGAAAGCAAGAATAATCTTGCAAAGTGGCAAAATAACTAATAATTTGAACAATAATCGGTTATTTTTATTGGTTGTTGTTTTTGTGATCATTTCTGTCTAAAAGTCAAATGTTTGTGTTGAAAATAAATTCATAGAAAATTAATTCAAGTTAAACTCAAAAATTATTTAAATGAATTTCGCTGGAAGTGTTTTATTGTGAAGTCTAACCAGAAGTAAGGAAAACTGTTCTGTAGGCGTTTTTCATTCAGCCATCTGATCGCCCAGTGTGCAGCAACAGTAGCTGTCAGTTGAAACGGTAAATAAACTGTTTTAAAATAATTCAAAAATAATTTTACTGTTAAATGTTATGTTGTGAATTTCAACCAGAAAAACAGTGTTGGCTGCTTTTAGTATCGGTACTTGGAATCATCAATAAAATCAGAAATAATTGGTACATTTTTTTTTTTTTTTAACTAAATAAAAATTTTTTTTTTTTGGTTTTAAACCAAAAGTGAAGCTTTATTTTAGGAGAAAGGAAAATCTTATATCACAGCTGGACACTCAACCCAGTTAGCACGGTGTTTGGTAGTGTCGTGATTTGGGGCTGTTTTGAGACATTATTAATTTAAATGTAAGAAAAAACACAAAGCGAACACTTTCTCCTTTGTGGATCCAATTCCTGCAAGTTGGTGTACAGAACCCACGGGTCAGATCTAATGAATATTGTTTTATTTTGACTACAGTTTCTTTTTTAAACCAGATTATCTGAAAATCTGAGCTTGTTTCTTTTGGTTTTTATCTTGATAAAAAGCAGAAGATTTAATCAGAAAACTGATTTCTGTGATATTTTTTCTTATATTTTAAACTGAAATGATAAAGTTTGCAATTTTGTTTGTAATAGTTTAAAATAGTTTTTTAAAGCAACTCTTTATACACCAGAATTTCTCAAGAATTTTAATAAACTAAATTTCTCTTCCTATTTTTACCAAAAATATTTGTGTCCTTGTTTTTTTTTTTAGCTCTGAGGATTTCTCACTGTTTGTAGCGACTTAAGCTTTACACCACAGCTCACTGCTGTAGTTAAGAGTCTGTCCAAATCATTAAAACTAATGCAATAAGGTTCAGTTTTCCTTAACAAAACAGAAACAGGAACAACCAAGATTTGGAAGAAATCTGTTCCCACATGTGAAGCATTTATTGCATCTGTCCATTCAGGAATGAAATTGAAGAAGGCCTGATACGCTTGCACAATGTCAAACCAGCAGGTGAAACGTTCATGCACGAGGGAATAAAAGAGGTGGGTTTGATTCTCTTGTGTTCAGTTATTTAAAACTGCTTAAAACTGTTCAAATAATATTCATACAGAGAAAAGACTGAATCTGAAAATGAAGTATGTCAGAGCAACCTCACACACAATGTGCATTTCGTTTTCAGCAATAAAATGACGGAAAAATCTGGTAGATGAATCTTTGCAAAGTAAAAAAATTAGGGAGGTCAAAATAAGTCCCACTTTAACTCAATTTCCTTTTAGCGCCGTCCATTTTCGCTCAGGCCGCTGTACTTTTTGGACCTTGCCTGCATTGTAGTTTGAACGTTATTTTCTTCTCTGTTTCAGCTGTTTCTCTATGCGGCTAACCTCCCTGTTCTTTCTTAAAACGCTGCCCTCTGATCTCAGCTCCACTCTCTCTCCCCTCCCGCCCACCTCTCCTCCTACACAGCGCACGGAGCGGCTCTGTGGCGCTCACAGCTGCTCTGAACACCGTGCACAAAGCAGCTGTGAATGCCACAGAAACAGGAAGAACTGTGGACTTATTTTACTGTTGTAGACAAAAAAAAAAAAGTATCAAAATATTATTTTACACATAGTTCTTCACTACTGAAGCAACACTAAACTTGCAACAAATGAAAAACATGAAAATGATAAATACAAAAGCAACAAAGGGATGAGAAATGATCCCATGTTCAGCCTGTTACAGCTGTACTGCTTCAAAAATCGTTACTTTGATCAGCAGGTTTAAAGTCTGTTAATATGAAGTATATGTACTTAATATAAATTCTGCTGGACTTTTGAGGATTCTTGGTTTAATAAGCTCCTCCTAATGAATCGTTCTCAGGAAAACAAAACCCGTCACGAGGATTTGGGTCAGTTTCCTCTGTAAAGTCCGACCTTTTGGTTGTTTTTAGGGGTTTGCATCAAACAAGTACAGCATGTGAAGCCAGCACAAAAATAAGTCTTATTCTAACAGCACTTTATAGGATGAGTCCTCGTTCTGTGTTATACTCCTCATTGTTGCATTTCATGCACTGTACTTTGCTTCCTTGTTGTAATCCCACTTATAATCTTTTGCTTTTAGTATTCCTCCGTGTTAGGTAAAAAGGCCGTTATCTTCGTTATCTTGTGTGGGAGTATGTACGTATATATAGTACTAATGGCAAATTTTATAGAGAATGCAGTACCTTTTATAGATTTTTCTGTGCAATAGTCTTGATATTTGTCATAGTTGTTACTGTTGCAACTATAATAAACATACATTTTCATAAAATAAGTGTAGTTGTCCACCCCAATGTTTATAAGAATATCATCAACATAAAAAATATTCTGTTAAGGTATATTAAAAACATTTGAAAAAAAATCTGCAATTAATTTGCGATTGATCTTGAGTTAACTATGGATAACATGCAATTAATCACAATTAAAATATTTAATTGATTGACAGCCGTATTAAAAACATAAATCAGTTAAGAACCGTATACCAAATCCATCCATCGGGGTGGTGGATGGGGGTGAACATGCTAACTCCTTGCAGAAAGACCCCAGGATCTTCTTGCTGCAGAGCAACAGTGCAGCCCTAACGCAGAATATAGAAAATGCATATTTTAGGCATAAATATGAAGATGAAGAGTAGTTGTTTAATCCTGGACATTAATAGCTCTGGAAAAATATTGATCTGTTGCAGTTAAGTTGTTTTTTTTGTTGCTGGTTTGCAATAAATAAACTATTATTTCTATTCTAATTGTTTTGTAAAATGAAAGCTAGGTATTGTTTTAAATTGTATACAGTGTAATTAATTCAGTACTAGTTGACTGAGTTTTTAATGAGGTAGGAATATATATGTTTTTACTTTTACCTCACCCTGTTTTCAACATGAAAGCCAGAAATATATTATGTATAGATGTGATTTGTTAATATTGTGGATTTATTTGATCATGTTTGATATAAACATGAAACACTAAACATTCTGTATTTCCCCCTGAAGGCTTCAGCTCAGATCCAGCAGCAGTCCACAAAGTCCTCCAGCATCATCCTGGCTCTGACAGATGGGAAACTCGAAATATATATCCATCAGCTCACCAAGGAGCAGGTGAGCTTTCATTTTCTGACTCACAAAGTTCTCACATTAAATCTTTTTGTCTTCATTTTATTTAAAGATGTTTCATAGTTTATCCAAAAGCCATCTTTTGTCTGTCTTTTTTTAAATTCTGAAGTCCCGCATGTATTTTTTTTAATTCATGGGGCTTCCTCTTTGTCTTTCTATCTTCACATCCAACCTGTTGTGCATCGTTCGCCTGAGCTGCAGGCTGATGAAGCCAGGAAATATGGCGCTCGTGTTTACTGCGTTGGTGTATTGGACTTTGATGAGCAGCAGGTAAGCGAGCTTTAGTCCTAATCTGCAGCAACAAAACACCCGCGAAGCTTGTTGCTGAATGTGTGCAGAACGATTAGAGTTTTTGTATAAGAGAATTTGGCAGGGTGGGAGAACATCGAGGACGGTAAACATCTGAACCTGGTTCTACCTGTGAGAAAAAGCCTTGATAAATAGTGCTGCATTTAAAACTCTTAAGATGTGGAAAGGGGATTTAAAACCTTAGCTCAGTTCTGGTGATTAAGACACTTATTTGGTTTTAAATATTGTAATATGAGGGTGAAGGATGTTGTAGTTTGAGATTTTACAAGCTGTTTGTAACTAAAATTGTACTTCTTTACTGCGTGGTTCAATAACAATGAAAATAATGGTATATATGTGAAAAATATTACCTCAGATAAACAACAACGGGGTTTTATGAATAATTTCATAGAAACTACATTAAAATGCAGAAGCAGTGACTGAACAGCTTGTAGAACCAGCTTCAGCATCAGAACCTGTCAGAAGTCATTGTGGAGGAATCCCGCTCCTAACCATAATTTTATTATTAGAAATAATTTGATTATTTAAAATAAAATGCAACCATCACCAGTTTGGAAAGAAACTAATATGATAATTATTTTTCAGTCCTACCCCTACTTACAGTAAGCGGTCTACACTGGGGTCCAAACGTTTTGCACCACTGGCCAACATAGGCAAGATGAAAGCACTGAGAGGCCATGATTTAGTTCAAGATCATTTTATTATGAATTCTTCTCTTCTACCTTCTCAACAATAAATTAAACAATCAATATTCTGATGAAACACAGTAGAAAAGAACAAATTACAATAGGTTTGAAAAAGGTTCTCAGATGTTTGATTTGATAAAAGAAAGCCGTGCACTTGCCTAACTTTTTGGATGAAACATTTTCTGTTTCGTTGATCTAGAAATTTTTGGGTCTATTCCCAAGAACAGCAAGGAGGAATGTTTTTGGAAACTCCTTTATATATTTAGCTAATTTTAATGAATGGGTGTGTTTGAGGCCCCACTATGAAATTAAAATGAAAACAAAAAAAACATGGCTAATAAAAGTAATATAATTTGTGTTGCACTTTAAAAAAAACTAAAAATCCCTTAATTTTTAACTTTTTTTTAGAATAAAGTAAAGATTTGAGTAGTTCGAAACTTTTGCTTTTAAGAATCAATGACCAGTGCAGAGTAGCTTCGTCCTGCTTTGATTTCTCCAAGTCAGTGGAGTCCAAACATTTTACTCTGTGGGAGCAAGTTGAAATTATTTAGGGGCCAAACTTTGATTTCTTTCTTTTCACCCCAGTTAAAACACAAAATAATTCCAAGACTGTTTTTGAGTAAAAAAAAAGCACTGGATGTTTTTTTATTTTACTTACCGTATTAAATTGAAAGCTAAAAAAACATGGCTTATAAAAGGGAAAACTTTGTGTCGTACCCAATATTTTCCATTTAGGAAGGTAGAAGTACAAAAGATTTCTGGCACAACTTCACCGACTCTCAAGGTGCACGAAGAGGGTCAAAGATCTGGTGAGGCGAAGACCACTCGCTGAAACACAATGGTCTACTAATAAAGCTGTTTCTTAGTACTTCAAATGTTGCTGGAGTCTTCACTGTACTATTCAGGAAGACATAAATTGGGGCCACACAAAACTATTCCAAGGGCCATAAATGGCCCCCAGGCCGCACTTTGGACACTCCTGGTATACCCTATGTGTAAATATTTATATTTATATCATTAATCTCATATCATAGTTACACTGTAAACACTGAACTGATAAACTAACAATGCAAACATAATTGTGTCAAGGCTGGACTTTAACTAGGCCATTGCATCGCCTTCATTGTTTTCGTATACATTTACTCTGCTTCATACTTGCTGCTGTTTTTAAGGTTATTGGTTGTAATTATTGATCAACAAATTATAATTGGTAAATATACAGGGAAACAATGTATTAGACGTCACTCCTGCTTTTTGGCTTTTTATAAATGAATAAAAACAAGGTAGAATATGTCATGATTTGATGTACAGCTGTGTTCTGATTTAAAACACGTTAAATAAAAAACAAAAGGATTATTTTTATTGAAGTAATATATGCAACACAGATGCTCTGTTGTTGCTCTTCACACTGTTTTTGTTGTGATATTTATCTCTGTCAACCATAATTTCATTCCAAAATTTTTCTCATACTGTATCTTTAAGTGTCATCAGGCCATCTGAGCAGTAGTCCGACTGCGTCCTCCTGTCAGTGATGTCTGGAGTTTCACAATTTCTCTTCCAACATGGTAGCCCATCCCTTGTAACCATTGGTAACCATCCCGCCATGAGCACTTATTAAGTCAAAAAAACAAAACAAAGGCAGGATTGCTCCCAGTTTGTGCTGCAATCATTTCTTTTTTATAGTTGAGCAAAGTGTTTGCCACAGTCCTGCCATCTGCTCCGTCTCCTCCTGCCCGCGATACGAGACGAAAGACGGCGTTCAGTCATAAAAAGGAAAACAGAAAAAGGCAGAGAGCAGTGTTAGATCAGCAGCGCTCCTTGTTTACTCCTCTTTTCCATGATTCCAACAGCTTGCTGATATCGCGGACTCCAAAGACAACGTGTTTCCTGTCAAAGATGGCTTCCACGCTCTCAAAGGCATTGTCAACTCTGTAAGTTTGGCTGCACTCCGTTTCTTTTCCGAGTCTTTGCTTTTTCTATATGAAGAGAATTGAGTGAGCTTATTCTCTCTCCACCACGATGAGACACATTTCCACAAACATTTAGATAAGCTGCATGAAAAATGCATGTTGACATTACATCGGATTAGGCTTTATGGAAAAATATGAGCCAGGGTAACATAAAAACTCAATTGGTGAATAGCTGTCAGAGAGTAAGAGTCCCTTACAGTGTTAACAACCAGCCTCCTCGTCCTCTGCCAGCCAATTAGTGATACTTTCCATTTGCTGCAGCATTCAGACTGAATACTGTCAGCCAACGTGGAGCTTTGTTAGAACCCACTGCCCTGTAGAGCACTTTGGCCCGAGTGGGGCTTTACATCTGCAGACAAGGCCAGCAGTGTTTAGGAGAAGGCCAGAACTACACAGAGCTGTCAGACATGCAGCTGGAGGGACTTGGAGCCAAAGGGTGGGACTTGTTTCTCATGTATGATGCAGAAAGCAGTGAACTGTGATTTATGGTGCTGCTTTCAAAGGGACCGGGGCTCTAAAACTGGTGCTTTGAAACTTTGTCTTGCACAAGACACAAGAAGAATGACACTTGTTTCAAAGATGGGGATCTTCTGTGCCAGATGGGGATTTTTAGTGACTTTAAAGATGGACATTTTTGTATAATCAATCCACTGATTTCTTACTAAAAATCATGCATATCTATAAGTTCCAAAAAATGTTTGGGGATGTTCCGTACTGAATTTCGGTCGTGCATGTAAACCTTCCTGGATGCAAAAATGTAAATGGAGGCAAACTGTCAAATCTTGTGCTGCAGTTTTGACAACACTGAGGTCAGTTTACAGCTTATATTAATCAACATTATCATCAGGGAGGATATTTGACCAGACGGCGTAAACATTGTATTTATTGCACCGCCATCCTTTCCTGAACAGCTTCGAAGCCTTTTTTTGAACACTCAGAGCGACTGTGAAAAAGTCCCGCTCCCCGTCCCATCCCCTCTGAAGAAGCAGAGATCAGGGATGCTTCCAGAATCCAAACGAAACAAGCAGCATTCCTCTCTGATTAGTAATCCTGGATTCCTTGGTTGTTGGCCTCGTCGCTTCTCTGGCGGATTGGGAGGATTTGGGATCATCTGCGCAGCCTTTTGCTGCAGGATCCCCGTTGCCTCTGCGACCTGCCTGACAAAACTCACAGAAAGGGATCAGAAAGTTGGGTTTTGAGGCTCTGAAAGGCTGTTTATACTTTTCTGCACTCTATGCGACCTCTCTAATGTGAGCTGCAGGTCTTGAGGGAAAAATCTGCTTTTATTTCTGAGCAAAATGAGATCAGTTTTGCAACCCATTGAGATCTTGGTTTATTTTGCATTTCTATACGGTGCCACCCATGATTATTGGTAAAGATGTTGAAAATAATCAAAAGAAACACATCTTGCATTGTGGTGACATTATGTCACACAAAACCCTTTGAAAATCAAAACTTTAATTTGAGTCCATGTATTCAGTGGAGAGAACTTTTTTTTCACCATAATCACCTGTAAATGTTCCTATAAATTAAATTTGAACTAAAGTCCCTTTTTTCATGTGGAACTTTTAAAATTGATTAGTGTCATCTAATTATAGATGATTTTAAATCAGTGGGAATTGTGGAAAATTGGGAACTGCTATAAGAAGTGGCTACTCGCGAGTCAGTCAGTCTCCATAGCAACCATTAGATCTTGTTTATATGCAAGCAGTTGCTTGGAACACATGACAGGAAATGTGTTTTCTGCTCTACCATCACAAACGTAAACATGGGTTAGCTCTGCTAATCCACCTTATTTGCTTTTGCCGCTGCTCTTTAGGTCTCTGTCTGGTCGTATGGTTAGAAAGCCAGGCAGAGGTACGGAGTAGGTGACAATAGAAGAAATAGTTTGAACTTCCTCCTTCTCTCTCTGCTCTTTACTCCTGCTCTGCATCCATAAAGCCTCTTTTTCAGCTCCTCTGGGATTTGGGGTCATAGGTCAAGTATTATTTGAGCTATGGAGATGCTAATCAACTGTTTGCAGTCGTAAAAATACAGAAGTACCTTGTTGCCATGGTTGCATATCATAACAACTGTCCGAAAGTAAAAAAAAAAGTAAGAGTTAAAATCCGTCCAGCTGCATTTCATCCAAAACCAGCAGGAATAACTGTCCAAACGTGCAACGACTCCACCATAAAAAACACGAAGAAAAGTTTACAAAAAGAAGAAATTCGAACCAACACAACAGAGCTGCTTCAACATGTTGCCACCATGAGAGGCACTATTTTAGAGGTTTCTTACCAAGTATTTTTGGTCTAGTTTCTAGAGCAAATATCTTGAATACACTTGTAATAAGACAAAACGAACTTACAAGTAACTTTCCAGCAGATATAGGAGCTTTTTTTAAGCCAGTAATTCCTTAATATTGATGAAAAAGTTCTAGTCATAAGTTAAATAATCTGCCAGTGGAGCAAGACATTTGAATTTATAAAATGGGAAAAATGTCTTGCTCCACAGGCAGATTATTTCACTTATAACTAGAACTTCTTCATCAATATGAAGGAATTGCTGACTTAAAAAAAGCTCCTATATTTGCTGGAAAGTTACTTGTAAGTTAGTTTTGTCTTATTTCAAGTGTATTCAAGATATTTGCACTAGAAACTAGACCAAAAACACTTGGTAAGATCTAGTGTTTTTGCAGTGCGTGTGGCCTCTGATATGATGATCTGAAAACGGGTCATCATTGGGTCCCTCAGTAGGATGATGATCCAGAACACATGGCAACATCTAAAGAGCCACCAGAACAGACAGAAATTGGACTTTCTAACAACTCTGGCCATTGAAGGTTCGATTTTTCAGAATTTGTAAATGTTGAATGGATCTTTACCAGGGGTGCCAAAAATTGTGTGGGTTGCTGTAACTTTTCCCTTAGACTTATTTTTCCATTCATCTATCAACCAAACAAGCCTGATTTGTAAAGACCCTTTAGTTACACTACTGGCTGAGATATCTGAACGATTTTGGATATCTGGACGCCTGCCTTCTCTCCTTCACGGTCCATCAATAATGTTTGCCTTCAGATCCTGAAGAAATGAAACCAAACTAATTTGCACATTTAGCATGTTTATTTTAATATCCCTGAAGTACTCCCAACCACATCCGTCAATCCTTTAACGAAATGGTTAATTTACAGAAAATGTGCTCCATAAATGAGTCATATTTTTCTTATTTAGCACCAAAAATGTTTGTACTCTTAAAGGGGAAAACTTTGTCGTCTCACGGTTTGAAGCCTAAGCAGGCAAACGGTTTTATTTTCCTATATTCACCCGTTTTTTTTCCCCCCTCTTGTTCACTGCCAAGGAAGTAATTAGAGCGGGAAAATAGAGGCACAGAGGAAGAGCAGCAGATCCATTTCCTCCCAGCTGTCATACAACCCCGTATCAAACCATCATCCCTAACAAGGCTGCTGTAAACACTTCCATCTTCCACTTCTCAGATTAAGCTTCTGTCCAACATCAAATGAAAGGCTCAAATGTCCTCCACCGCCATTAATATGCTTCTTCTTACCCACCCTGAGCTGGGATTTGCATAGTTTTTCCTTTGTTGATTTATTGAATCGTAGTGGGAAGTGCAGCTCCATGACAGTGTGCTCACATGGGCCTCTTTATATGATAATGCAAGATCCCTGAGAGGTTTTTAATAGAACTGAGGAACAGTAATAGTCTTGCATAATTTTCCCATAAAGGCTCACACAGCTGCTGTTTTACCTCCTGTTCTCCTTTTCCCGCCCGGAGCCAATCAGGAGCGGGATGTTTCTCAGGTGTTGCTCCCTGATCTGTTTTCTAAAGTTGACAGAGCCAATAACCGTCAGCGACTGATGTATTTATTCCTGCCATGTCCAAGCAACAGCGAATGCATTTTAAGTTGGGTTTTTTTCCCCCCCCACATTCCGCAGATATTAAAGCGGTCGTGCACAGAGATCCTGACTGTGGAGCCCTCCACCGTGTGTGTGAACGGTGAGTGGATCCTATTGTTGAGGTTTGTCCCTCTAGCTCTGGACAGACAGCACCAACGTTTAGACATTTTTCCAAGAAAACACGCAGATGTGTCTCAGAGATGAGATTACAGAAATGGAGACTCTGAAGCTCCGCAAAGTGAGAAGCTGCAACTCCTCGCAGTCTTATCTCACGTTTGTTGACATTCCAGAGTCCTTCAACATTGTTCTCAGAGGGAACGGCTTCTCCGTGGGACGGAGCAACGAAGGCGTCGTCTGCAGCTTCATAGTTAATCAGCAAACCATCAGTAAGTTCCTTAAATGTTCTCAAAATCACCTCTGGATCTACATAGTTGTTTTACATTATATGTGCAGGATGTGTTAAACACGCTTTAATCAGCAATTTACAGAACTTATGTCTCAGCTACAATTTTTGTTCCTCTTTCAGTAGAAAATAAAAAATAGCAGAACTATAATGACACAATACCTGTTCTTGATTAATCTTTGCTTTATGAAATACAGTCATGCTTTAAAGGATCTTTGACTTGGAAAGTTCAAGTCTTGCAAACGTATTTTCAGTCTCATCTCACTCCGTCATCTAAAAACCACAAACTCCCATGGATTTTCTTAGGACTTTATCCGACAGACCAACACTAAGCTTTGCGTGACTAAGTGGAGAGAAAATTATCCATGGTTTTCAAAATGTTTTGTAAATAAAAATCTGAAAAGTGTGGTGTGCATTTGTGTTCAGCCCTCATAGACAGGACTTTGTAGAACAGCCATACTTTTTTGGGGTCTGCCTCCACCAGCTTTGCCCATACTTCCTTGCAAACTGTGAACATCAGTTTTCATGTGCTGCCACAGGTTCTCAGTCAGATTTAGGGCGAGACCATCCTGACACATGAACCTGCTTTGATCTAAGCTGTTGGTCAGTGACCTGGCTGCATGTTTAGCTTCCTGCTGGAAGGTGATTCACTCTCCTGATCTTAAGTCTGTCGGCGCTTCTAACAGGTTTTACCCCAGGATTTACCGCCATCCATCTGACCAGCTTCTCTGTTCCTGTCTCAGGATGATGCTGCCTCCACCATGTTTCATGATCAGGATGGTGTGTTCAGGCTGTGTGATTCCAGTCCTCTCTTTCATAAAGACCTGATTTATACTAATAGTTCTTCCAGCAACAGATCCTCCCTCCTGAGCTGGATCTTATTTGAGAGTAAAAAAGGGTTGAATCCAAACATTTTCCTTTGTCTTCACTACTTTTAGTTGGTCTGTCACATAAAATACCAATGAAATAAACCGAAGTTGGTCAAAGTTGACAAAATGAAAAAGAGTCCATAAAGGGGATGAGATGTACAAAACATCTTGAATTTAGGTCAACTAACTGTGTTGTCTTCAGCTTCCAAACAACCCTCCTGGTTCAAGGGAAGAAAATAAAAACAAGCCCAGAAAGCTGAGGTAAAATAATCTCTGTGTTGGATCATCTGATTTAATCTGGTGAAATTTTTCTCTGACAAACATACAAACTTGGATAAAGGAATCCCCCCTTCCCCCTCTCTCTGTGACTGCCTCAGTTTTCATTTATAGTGACAAAATTAAGTGGATTTATTGCCCCTTCATTTAATAATATAGTTTCATTTTTTTGATAAATATTTGGCTTAAATGCTTTGGAGGTTGGACGTGGCTGAACGACGCCCCTGTCGCGCCACTTCTACGTTGTCTGAATTCATGAGAAGAGCGAGGGCTATGTAGGTCACTGTGCTCCTTATTTTGAGCTCGCAGTCTGTTCTGTTGAGAAATCCTTTTTCAGGAAGCAAACGGGATTTGGCACCGAGAGCCAATCTTTTAAAGCTCTCATTTGGCCGTGGGATCTGTGGGATCGGCGGCTGCCAATGACAACACTTCCATCCCTGACAAGTTATTTTTGATTTTTCAGCATTTCATCTCAACTAAAATACTTGAACATATTTTCTTTCTCCTTTTTTAAAAAAAAACAAAAAAAAAACCAGCCCCCTTATCTGAATTAGGGAAGTGGCCATTAGCAGATGTCTTCCTGTTAGTCCTTTCTCAGTTTAGGCTGTCTCACATTCGCCCACTTGGGGCTATTTATTCCCTTATTGGCTTTTGCATGTGTTCAGTCCAGACCTTTTTAACAGTGGGGCACCTTATAATTATGGACAAGCATCATGGCAACTGTGGACCACACGCCACATATGTGAAACAGATGCTACGGTCTTCTCCATCAGCAAACCAGTTGGAGGCATGTGCAGAAAAAACTCATCAGTCATATGAATAATCTCAGTGGCTGCCTTTGTCAACCTTTGACGAGCACACACGCTTACACACACAAATTATAATCCAATCTGCCATCCCTTTGTTTTTCAACCAATACTCAGAGCTTTATAAAGCATCCAACATGTTAAAGATCTGCTTTCTCTTAAAAAAAAAATGTGTTGCACCTTTTTTTTTTGTAAGAAAATACATTTGTCAGAGTTTAAAACATTTTTAATTATTATTTTATCAGTTAGATGTTGATCTCATTTTTTGCATCCAAGACACTGAGTTCATTTGAAGACTTGTAGGCTGTTGCAGTGATAAGATTAAGGTTCAAAACTGAGCCGGTAGTGATGTTTAGATCTAATGTGTATTTTGTATTGAAATAAGAAGATATTCAGGGTTTTTTTTTTTTTTTTTGCTGGATTACATGTCATATTCTTTATTTTTACTTTATTTTGGACACCTTGAAATAAAATATCTGTTATTGGGCATGGGACAGTGTGAGAATAGCTGTATAATTAGCAAAAAAGTTTATGGAAGAAACAATTAATGAACAAAGACAAACTTCAGGCTTAGCACGGAAAATGTTCAGATGTTCAGGAATTTTTAAGGCTTAATATGTTTTACCTGTGCTGCTAGATCACCTGCAATGGGAATTTATTTGACCCTTGGAGATGCTAACCCTTGTAGCTCGTTGTTAGCTTTCAGTTAAGAACCAGAACGGTTATGGCCGTTTATTGTTTGCTTTCCATTGTCAAAATTTCATAAAGAACGCCAAATAGCAACCTGTCCCACCCCCAGAAACAAAACATAAAGATTCGATTTCTGTTTCTTTGACTAGCTAACCGACAGCAACAGAAGGAGGAGGGGTATCAAAATGACATTTGGATGGGGGGGGGGGTCTATTTTTCATTAAAAGCTGTTTTTAATCTGGAAGAACGGAAACCCAGAAAAAGTTTGATGTTGAAACTGACCTTAAAAATTTCTGGTTTGGCTTTAAACAAGAAACTGGGCAGGAGCTCTATTGTTAAACTAGTGTTGATGCTAATTAACTTGGTTTGGTGAGTTTTCATAGCACAGATTGGAGAAAGTTATAAAGGAAAAGAGATTCTAAAATATAAATAAACATAACCTCAAATCATTTTCTTAAAAATAAAAGGTCTAAATGAAAAGCAGCCATTTATCAAAAGTTACGTTTTGCTTATTTTACCGACTTCATTGTACCCATAACAATAATACATCATCTGTCAGTTATTGTTCTATTTTATAACACACTTCCAGCTGGAGGGAAATTACATAAGTTTTTAATAAATACTTTAAGGTAAGGGTGTCCAAAGTGTGGCCCAAGGGCCATTTGTGGAAACATTTAACCCAAACCTGCACAGCTTTTTCATTAAGAGACCCATTTTTGGACCTACAATAATTTGTTCTTTTCTACTTTGTTTCATTAAAACTTCTTATGCTTAATTTATTGCTGGGCATGTAAAACAAGAACAATTCACAGCAAGATTATTTTTTATTTGAAAATTATCACCCTTGAGTTCTTTTAATTTGGTGATTTTTGGTCCGCGGTGCAAAAGAGTTTGGACACCACTGCTTTAAATGTCTGAGCTGGATCCCATCTTTGGGATAAAAGTAGTTTGGTTCCAAACAAGGGATGTAGTTGGCCTAAAAAAAGCGTTGTGTTTGTTTTTCAGACAACAAGCCGACCACTGTGCACAACGACTATCTAATGTGTCCTGCTCCCATACTGTATGATCCTGGACAGTAAGTAGACAGTGGGTTTTCTTTTTACGTTCTTATTGTTGGAGGAAATGATTGATGGAAATCCCGGGTTCAGTATTTATTCCCTGTTTCTCAGTTATGCTGTATGTCATGAGATGTAAGAAATTTGATCTTTTCAAGCCTGATCTGTAGAGAATTTTAACTTTTTTGTTCAACAAATTGGCAAATAACTGAAAACTATTCCCTAAATAACATGGAGATGAACAGGAAAGAGGTCAAACTCTCTTTAAATCCAAACAATAAAGAGACAAATTTGATTTTTCTCAATTTGTCTTGGTAGATATCAGCAAAACGTGAGGATGAAGAGCAGCTATAAATGGGGATAGTGTGTGTCAATTAATTTAGCACTGCAGATATGTTCAGCAACGCGTATGTAAGGTATGATGTTGGCAAGTTCACAAGAGAAGTGTGAATTCTCAATGACAGACATCACATTAACAGTTAGAAAAGGAACCCTGAATATAGATTCAATATGTTGTTCTATAAATTGAATTGTTTTTCATAAACTGCGAAGGAAAGAAGCTGATTAACATGCTAAAAAGCAAGTCTTTTGTTTTTTTTAAAGCTCCAGATACTTCCTCCTTTATACATTACAATAATCCAAACTGTTTCATAATAAATTTATCCCTGTTTTCATCCAAATACTTTTCTTTTGCTCTGTTGCTGTTCTTCTCTGGTTTCAATCCTCAAATTCAGCAACTTGTTTCACTCCTCAGAGTTCCTGCTTGCTTTTCCACGTCTTTCTTTCTGCAAACAAATGCCGCCTAAGTCTATAAATCATCCGTATGTATGTTAAAAGTCGCGGTAAACAGTGCAGTCAGAGAAACACTATGAGCATACGACCCACAAAGATCGAAGAGGAAACAGTGCAAACATGCGTTTTATTCCCGTCTGGGTGGTTATTGCTTGATTTTAACGACATCTTTCATAATCCCAAACCGTAGCAGATGATTGCTAAGGCATTCTAGATGGAACAACAGATTTTAATGTCCATGCTGACTGCAATCCAATCAAAAATGTATGATTATGAGCGCTGCTGCCTCCTCAAGGCCTTTGAGCTCTAAAAGAGATTATGTATCGTTCAAAGACAACGACGCTGTAACTGTTCCAAACCAGCTTGAACCTCACCTCTGTTAATCCACCTATTTTTAAAACAGAAAACAACTCGTGAGGAGACATGTTGTTTCCAGCAGAAGCTGAGGAAACTGCTGGAACCTGGATATTTGGATAAATTTTAGGTCCATTTATTTGGCCTGTTTCATGTTCATAAAAGGACATCATAAAAAAACACCCATAATTCAGCTCTGTTGATTCATGTAACACCAGATTACAGCAGATATATATTTTTTAGTCACTTTACAAACAGTTCCAGTTCATATGCAGTTGTACAGAATCCAGCTTGGTTGAAATTGAATTCCTTTCTATCCAGTGCAACAGCTGGAAGTGGCAGATGGCCAGGTTCTGGTTCTGCTGGAGGTTTCTTCTTGTTAAATGGGGGTTTAACGGGATAAGCAACATGGTCATTATTGTCAAATACTGATCGAATCATAAAATGTTCTCCCAATTATAACAGTGGTGACAGTGGAGAGGAACCACCTCCTTTTAACTGGGAGAGACCTCCAGGGTCACGAAAGAAGCTGCTGCTGGCATTAACGCTCCACTTTTTCTTTACATTGAAAGTACTCCCTGATCTGGATTTCTTTTGCGTGTGTGTGCTCTGTCCTCCTAAACCAACTGTTGGAAGTGACAGATGGCCATGTTCTGGTTCTGCTGGAGGTTTCTTCCTGTCAAAGGGGAGTTTAACAGGAAACTAAACAGAAAGGAAGGCACCTACTTACACATGGTTATGAATATGCTTCTGTTTGACATTTGTATGTATGTAAAAGTGTTCAGAAGAGGTGGTTTGAAGTGAATTTCTACTATAACTCAACCATCTTCCATTCATCCACGTTTGGGTAACAGGTTAAGGAGAGCTTTTTTTCTGACTTTAAATGCCACTTCCAAAGGACTTTGTGTCTTAATATTTCTTCAGACCAGAATTTTAAAATAAATGCATTAAATCAAATAAGCTGTGAATAAAATATTTATTTTGTATTTGACTTTTTGGAGTCAGTAAAATTTTCACATGCTTAGTAAAAAAACATTGATTCAAAAGTTATCAAAGCTCATCTGATTGTTGTTTTTCTTTTTGAAATAAAAGTCCGGGGAGAGATAATTGGAGCAAGAAAATGATAAATGGTCATCCTGACGACCTGAAGTGGTTTTCAGGAGAGCCAAATGTTACCACCGCGACACACGATTAAACCTGTTGAATGATATAGAACATGATCTAGATTTAGACTTTATGTGGAAATGAACATTTCCTACCTTTATTGGGGAATTCCTCTTTAAATAAAGTCATGCAGGAAGTGATGTTTTTCATCTTTTAATAACCAGCAGTGGTTCCGTGGAAACAGTAGACCTGCTGTATTAAGGTTTTGACGCCCATATCAAGCACCGCCCCCTCCGCTTCCAAAAAGACCTGCCTAATTAACTGTTGGCTGCCGATGCTGACCCATTAAGCAGTTAGCTGCTATGGGTGGTGAGTAAACACATCTGCTGGAGGGGCTCTAAAAGGATGTGCGACAGATGCAGCCATTCCCTTTTCCACACTCCCCATTTAAATAATTCACCATCCTCTGACAATCCCTGCACCCCGGACCACCTGCATGGAACGGCGGAGCGCAGGAACCTCCGTCTCCGTCCATCTGTCTGCTTCTGCTCCAGCAGCACTACAGGCACGCAGGATGCTCCTTGAGCACAGCTCTGCTCGTCCGGAAAAGCATCTCTCCACACATTCCTTCTCTCAGAATCCACTTTGCATCCATGTTTTTGCCACACATGGGGCCCGTCTCTTTCCAAAAATAAAACGTTTTCTTTTCTGGGCAACATATTTCAGATACAGCAGTCCCTCGAGTTTTAATGCTCAGCTGCAGCTTCCAGTCTACTTCCAGGGGAGCGGGAGCACACAACCTCCAGATCCACTCTGGTTGTCCTGGAATCGCTGTCCTCTGCTGGTCATCGAGCTGTGTGGAGGAGGCATCATCTGTGCTGACATCTGTGGCATCAGACTTGAAAAGCAGGCATCTGCTGACTCCCCCTAACCCTTCCCCCCGTTAGGAGACCCTGCACATGATGCTGGGGCCCCATGCTAAATGGCTGCGCTCCTGCAGCAGCATCTCTTCACCTGTGTTTTCACAGTTATGATGAGGCGAAGAAATACCTGAAAGGGAGGTGACACCTGCTTTACAAAGCAGGTACAGCTTGTTCATAATTGAACACACCGCCCCGCAGAGGCACCGGCCCATCTACTTCTCTGGGGGCACCGAGATGTTTACAACAGAACAGTCTTGCTGTTTGTTTGTTGCAACACAAACATGGTGCATGCACAGAGATCTGCAGTTAAAAGATGAGTCCGGAACTAGATTTGTTGGCTTTGCAAGTGGAACCTCAGATTAAGTAGACCATCGGCAGTTCAGCAGCAAAAAAGCAACCAAAGTCCAAAGAAGAAATACAAGAACCTGGAAGCTGAATAGAAAAAAAAGTTGAGGTGCTTTACACTTTTTGTGCTGTACTGTTTGGTACATGACTCTGACTGCTTCCCGTGATCTGATCAAACGAGCTTTCCTGACTCCAGCTGGACAGCGGAGCCTTGAAACAAGGACCTCTGAGTTCTGTGCGCTCATGAAATATTGTTCTGTTCGTTTTATGGCTCTCCTAACTCCACTCTTTAAAGAACATCAGGGACAAAATAACCTCTGAAACAGTTTATAGGACGATTTTTTGAAAAATGCATTTACTTTGATTTCCATTGCTGAAGTGAGTTTTCAGAGTCTGCTTTTGGATATTGATTAAACCCAATAACAGTTCTTTGAAAACTACCTCTGCTGAGCAGCAACAGTCAGATTTCCCCAGCGTCTGTCACAGCAGGATCAGTTTGGATTGAATTTTTCACTCGGCTGCTCGTCACTCTGTCCAAATGGTGGATGTCTGTCTAAGGGAGACAGTTCCTCATCTGGTCCCCAGGCTTCATGGGATGATTTCCTCCCCGCCATCAAAAACTTCTGCCTTGCAGACGCGTCCAGAGTGATGGTTGCTGGATGCCAAATGACAGACCTTGCATATGCTGCGCCGTGAATTATTCAACCTCCACAGTTTTCACGTTTAAAAGAAGTTTGAAAGCCATTAGCGTCTCCGTCGTTGGGCCTCTGCAGCTGTGTGGCATCATCAAAGCTTAGCGTCACACCGGACCTACTTTCTGACAGATCATAGCGAGCCCTGGGACAAACTTTTTTTTTCAAGCTGGTTCCGGATATCTACATGGAAAAGACCCATCCCTGAGAACCAGTGTCTCTTTCTATCCGAATGTTGACTGATCTCTGGGTCCTGTAACAAGGATCTGCCATTTATTCAGACATTATCACAGCCCACCAAGCAGCTGCAGCTCCCTCCTCTGTGACACTCACTGGCTTTCACTGCAACAAAGTTAAATGACAGCCAACTTTTTTTTTCAATTATTCATCCTGCTTTTCATTTCAGAGCCACTCTTTTAAACTTAGTACATTTTTTGTGAGGTCTTGTTGGTGTGTGCAGGCGCATTTCAATAAATTAGAATATCACTGAAAAGTTTCAGTAATTAAGTTCAAAAAAATAAAATTTGTATAGTATATAAATTAATTACATTCAGACTTATATTTTTCAAGTGTTTCTTTATTGTAATTTTGATTATTATGAATTACAGCTTATCCCTCCATACCCACCTGTCCTTATAGGGTTGTGGTACCTATCTCCAGCATTCATTGGGTGAGAGGCAGGGTACATCCTGGACAGGTCACCAGTCCATCATAGGGCAACACAGAAACACACAGGACAAATTATTAACCTAATAGACATGGTTTTGGAGTACCCTGAGAAAACCCACAGGGACTTGAACCTTGGACATTACTGTAAATGCACCCAGGGGCTTCTTTTGGATGAATTACTGCATCGATGCAGTGTGGCTTGGAGGCGATCAGTTCTGCTGAGGTGTTCACGAACCCCATCTTTCTTTAATCTCTCATCTGCCTCTCGACAATACTCCATAGACTCTCTGAGAGGTTCAGGTCAGGCCAGTTTGCTGGCCAGTCAAGCACAGTACCACCCTAGTCACTGAACCAGGTTCTGGTACCAAGTGCTGCTTGGAAATGAAATCAGCATCTACATAAAACTTCTCAGCAGAAAGACGCATGAAGTGTTCTTAGGTTCCAGACCAGACCAACACATACAGATGACATGACACCCCAAATCATGACTGACTGTGGAAACATCACAGTGGACCTCAATCAATGTGGATTCTGGGTCTTTCCACTCTTCTTCCAGATTCTGGGACCTTGATTTCCAAATAAAAATGCTGCATTTTATTTTATCTGAAATTAGCAGCAACAGTCCAGCCCTTTTCTCTTGTGAGGTGAGATATTTTGGTTTTCCTTCGCAATCCTCTCAAAGCTGTGTTGTCATTGTTGATTATGCATCTTTTCTACCGCATTTTTTCCTTCCACTTCACTTCTTGCACTCTGTGACCAGCCAGCCTCTTTAGCATTGACTTTTTGTAACTCAGCATCCTCCTGCCAATGACTGTCTACAAGACATCTGTCAACCAGCAGGCCTCTCTTCGATATTTCTGTATTTAAAACACTTCTTTATTGGTCTGGTGTAATGTTCAGATTTTCCTTCATTGACTGTTAATCATCAAAACAGCAATTAACAGCTGAAATATGTTCCTTTTTGTAATGAATCTTTATAAGTATTACATTTTGTTTACTTTTTGAATTGATTTACTACAACACAGTAGCTTTTTGAGGATGTTCTAGTGTGAGCTGCAGGTGTAAATGTGAGGAATTGCAAATTGAAATGTGTTTTACCAGAAGGAGCTGCTGCATGTTCTTCTGATATACATTTTATGTGAATAACATAATTGTAATTTATGTTTAACAGATTCTGTGGCATAATTAAGGTAAAAATGGTGACAGAGAAAAGCCAACGCATGACTTATGGCTCAATTCTGCCTGCTGTGCAGGAAGTGAGCGGTTTGTGTGTGTGTGTGTGTGTGTGTGTGTGTGTGTGTGTGTGTGTGTGTGTGTGTGTGTGTGTGTGTGTGTGTGTGAGGGGAAGCAGAGGAGGTCCTGCTCTCTATGGTTGGGTTGTGGTGCGTTCAGGATGTCCAGCGTTGTCAGGATGAAGGGGGTTGGGCTCATCAGTGTAACTCGCTTGGGAGCTTTCCTCCTTCACACTGCAGGGTCTGCACCTCCAGCTTGATTAACAACCTGCCCACCATTATTCCGGACTGAGAGTGTCAGCTAAATTAGCCTCTTCCCCCGCCCTCCTCCCCCTCACCTCTTGCCTCACATTCAGCACTTAGTTAACATGCAAAGACCTCGAACACCTTGTCAAAGCAGCAGTGACTTTCTGTATGTTTATTATCAAGACACACTCAACGTATTTTCTATGTGCAGCTTTTAAAATGATTTTTTTCTGGGTTATCTCCATATTTAAAGAGGCAGTATAATGTGTTTTTCCAGCCACATAGAATCATTTTATAGCACAATGAAGTAACAATATTACCTTCAGTTGTTATAAAAATGCTGTATATATGTAATATGACTAAAATGAAATTTGACTTCGTAATTTAACGCCTTGAAATTGGGCCTCTGTCTCTTTAAGAAGGTACTGCTTTTTCCAACACCACCCCTTCAGGAAGTCATCACAACAGCACTCTTCTATTAACCCTTTAACAACGTTTTTACCAGCACTGAGAAGGAGCGCGTATAATGAGCTCAGCAGATGTGCAGTTCCACCAGGTGTTTGCTAACTGCTGCTGGTTATTCTGAAGGATCTGAGTGGGGAAGTCACAGGGAGGGGTGTTCTCTGAGCCAGAAGCTCGGAAGCTTAGAAACTGCAGCTCCGAGGAGGAGCTGCATCTCGAAGGTGGAGCTAGGTTCACCCAGGCATTTTGCACAGCTGAATGGTTGCCACGTGAGATAAAAGGATTTCTCAAACATGCGTGAAAGAATCAAGGCAACACTCCAGGTTTGTGTTAGATGAGGGACTAACATTATAACATGATGTGAAGCTCAATAAAGTTGATTTTACATAAAAATGCCCCTTTAACCAGCTGGATCTCCTTTCACAGCCCTAAGGGCCCTCATGTAATATAGGATTTATTGAGAAGCTGAAGCTGATGGAGAGCAGTTGAAACATTGTGATGATGGAAAAAGTGAAGAGTAAGGAAAATGTGGGTTAATTGCAATGGATGTGTGCCTGGGCCAGACTTTAGAAAGGGCTTACAAGCTTGTAGCCCAGGGCCCTGAGGTTTTGGGGCCACACAGAAATACTTTTATAATTCGTATTATTTTTTTATGAATCCTTGCTTTGCAAACATTTAGCTTTACATAAAACTCACCAGCCCATATCAGGTGAGGTCTTTTATGAATTGGATTTTAATGAATTTAAACAATAGAAACAATTAAATCAATACAACTTCAAAAATTACAAAGTTATAGTAAATCTTTTTGGGACAACATGGCGTTATTGCAAGATGTTTTAAACCAACCATGCATTAATTCGTACCCACTGACGTGCAGGCCTCCCTATCAGTATGCTGTAATTTACATAGGTAAAAGAAATCTTGCAATCAACAATACTGCAGCTGCATGCTTTTCTAATATCACATGGCCTTCCTTTTTAAGGTCTGTTAGCATTAAAATAAAACTATAAACAAAACCAAAATGTTCAATGAGAAATACATTTTTAAAAAAAGTGAATTCTTAATCTGAAATATAGGCAAAAAGTGGATGGAAGAATCAACAAGTTGGTTGACTTGTCAAAGTGCATCCTGTAGCAAAGTTATTTGACCTGCATCTTAAATATTTAGTGTTGCAAACAAGGTAAGGTGCAAAGAAGTCACTTCAGAATATTTAGAATACTCTGCATAGTAATGGACGCGCGGTCTGGTTGCTCATCTGTTCTGAACCATAGGAGAATTGGTGGCCCAAGGCACTGCCTCAGGCTAAATCCACAGCAAACAGAGCACTCTGGTTATTATTCCACAGCAGCGTCTTTTTAATGCAGGCCTCCCCTGTACACCGCCGCGTGTTCACAGCTGGCCCCTCACACACAGTTCCACTCTGCAGGCTTCTGTCTCTCCTCTCTCTTGTTTTATGTCTTGTTGGGGGGGAGTATTTCAAGCGTTTCACTTGCTCCACATCCCGAGTTCTCATTAAACCTGCCGTAATTGGATTGGGCGTAACAGACATATGGAAATTGCGGTGCCGTTCATCATTATGGTTTTAATTGCGCCCATTTCGGCCTCTGCGTTTCTGCTTCTAAATAAGTCATAGGTGTTGGCGGGCCTTGTTACTGCAAGTCAGGTTGGCTCATCCAAACACGCTGACGCCTGGGATGATGAGAAGAGCTCCTCCCTTCCTCTCTGAACATTTATTTTACTGCTGTTCTTTTCTTTGTCCAGCTTTAAAAAATGTGTTTTTATCTTATAGGTGGATGTCATGTAGATTTAAAATTTAACAGCATTTTCATGATGACTGTATACGAACCATAAAGTGTGACAAAAATCTGCAAAATGGCACATTCTTTTTCACATCACTGTATGCTGTTAAGAAGATGGACAGTGCTTTTTGCATTCTTTGTATCTGCCTTACATTATTGGTGTTTTAAATAAAAACAGAAATGATTCAAAAACAATGATTTGTGTGTGAGAAGTGCAGAAAATCCATCTCTCTAACCTAGATTTAATCCATTTATATTATTTGAATTTGTTTGACTGAGACTCAGAAATAGACTGTCTTTTGCGTTTGTTTTGCAGAACTATGGATGTTCTTATCAGCCTCAACAATGGCAAGACGTTCATATCCAGTGCCTACACCATCACTGCATCTACATGTGTGAGTTTGAATTAATTGTCTGCTTTTAAGTCAAGTCAAGTTTATTTGTACAGCACATTTCAGCAGCAAGGAAGTTCAAAGTGCTTCACATCATAAAAACATCAATGAAGTATACAGCAAAATCATCAAAATCATTAAACAAGTATATCCCAATAACTTTAAAACTTAACATCAATGTGGTTAGAACTGGGCAATATGGTTTATAAATAAAATCTCAGATTTTTTCATACCAGATCTGATTTCTGGTTTTAATCGATTGTTTTTGGCTTGCTTTCTTTTCTAAAAAAGAAATTACAGAAAATATTTTCAAAAAGTGGCTTTCATTTCAGTCATCCCTTCTGTGAGTTGGATGATGGAGTATCACAGCCAGGCAGCAAGAATTTTGGTTTAATTAGGAGAATAAAGTCATAATATTAGCAGAAGAAAGATGCAATTTTAACAGAAAAAACTTCTTAAAATTCCGAGAAAAAAGTTGTTTGAATGAGAAAAAATCTTCGTTATTGGGACCTGATGTGAGCAGCTCAGCTCGTGTTGTTACTGACAATAATTTGATGCTGATGTGTTAAAAAGTATAGTATTTCTATTAAGTATTATCTGTATCTACCAAAGTATAACTTCACAAGATGCTTAGCATTCTTCATTTTCATTTTTTGTTATTTTTTTGTGTTGGAGTTCTCATGAAATTACCACTTTATTCTGGTAATATTATGACTTCATTCTTGTATTATTTCGACACTATTGTCATACGACTGTATTCTTGTAATATTATGACTTCTCTTAATTCTCGTAATTAAAAAAAAATCCTAGCCTGGCCCTAATATTAGGTTATAGAGCTGACCTGAATTCAAAGCCCAAATAAATAGAAGTTGTAAAACATGGTTGTCAGACAAGATGGCGGGCCTTAGGCAGACTGACATCACTCTGAACTATGGAAACCCAATGAGTGCAATGGTCGAGAAAAAAATCCAGATTTTCCAAAAATTAGATCTTCATGAATAAAAGATTTAATTAATCGATAAAATCGATTTATTGCCCAGCCCTAAATGTGGTTTTTATTATATTTTTCTCTAATATATAAAAAATTACACATTGTATATAAATATTGATTCTAACGTCAATAAATGCTTGAAGTTTAACTGGTAATATTGATTACTATGACATGAAATCTTATTCCAAGACAATACACATTAATAATAGAATTTAAAAAATCCAACAAATATAAGATAATATTGCTTTATTTCTAAACATTTATTTAAAAATTTCAAATCATCTATCATTCACTGTTTATTGATGTTCTTTTTCCTCTGCTTTGTTTATTTTTGGGTTGTTTACTGTCTGATAGTTTACATTTGTGAATTTTTAATAGTAAAGTCCTGCATTTTGATAAATAATCTGCTTATTGTTATGTTTTTCCCTTTTAGTCCAATGGTTCTATTGTTTTGATTGTCATCCTGGTGCTGCTGGTGCTCGTGGCTTTGGCCTTCATGTGGTGGTTCTGGCCTCTCTGCTGCACAGTGGTGAGTCTTGCTGATCTGCTCGTAACCAACACGCTAATCTTCGGTTTACCACTGTGGTATATTCATGCACACAGGATGACAGCAACTTCCGGCCTGAAATAAACTGATTGAAAATAGCGCATGTTTGGGTTAGTTTGAAAGTAAATTGTTGTCATAGTTACTGTATCTAATTTTAACAATTACAGAAGTGAGAACGCTATAGGATGTTTTTTTTGTCCTGTCATCTGCAAGCGTCCTGTTTATACAGTTGGAGTCAATTGTAAGAAAGCACATTTTTAAATCTGACTTTTATACTTTGGTTTTATGGCCAAACAAAGCAAAACCTCCCAGGCAGAGAGTAGGTCCTACTGGGTCTGACCTGTTTGACAAGGAGCATGCTCAATATGGTTATCTGTCATATTCTTAAGCAAAATATTTCTAAATATCTGCTCACCCTTTGAACTCATGCAGCTGCAGTGCATGAGGCTTCTTCCCTGCTTCATCATGGAGGAAGTGAAAAAGCCACATCCTGTAGCTGAGTTAATGGTGGCTGCTTAAGCATCAGGTTCTGACAGAATAACAGACAGAAAAATACACCAAGGCATGGATTAGTGAGGAAAAGATCTGACTGACAGTTGCTGAAATTGCTGTTTATACAACTCCAACATTGGGTCTTCCCTGGGACAGACGTGATTAATAATAATACCAGAGATTTTTTGTGGTTTAATCCCATTAAGTCTGTTCCTGCTCCAGTTTAAACTGGATCCTGATCTTGTCAATCAGCTTGTTGAATTTCAGCTGCTCTTTTTCATTTCCTGCATTTGACTCTTTGTTCTTTTATTATTTATTTATTTGTTTGTTTGTTTAATGTAGGTTATAAAATGATCTTTAAACATTTTTCTGTTTAATGCTTTTCTTACCAAAGTCTTACACAATAAGAGGGAATGTGAGTTTACTTCATTTCTGATGTACCACCCTACTGAGGGAGGTCATGTCGCTTGTTTCCTGAATTTCATTCTTCATATCGTGATTTATATCTCTTGGCTACAGGTGAGTATTAGAACGTAGATGAAGCTGTAAATCAAGACTTTACCCTTTTGGTTCTGCTTCCAAGACCCTTATCGCTGCAAATTCCTGATAGGTCTCTTCGTCTCCGAATGGTTACCTCCCTCTAATTGTTGTCTAGAGTAGAGCTACTGGTCCTCCTTATTACTTGTTTTTGGACTAGCGACCAAAGTATTTCCTGACTGCACAACAATAGATGTTTTTAAGAATATTTCACTTGGAGGAGACCTCAGAGAAGACTTAGAACTTGCTGGAGGGGTTACAAATCTTTTTTTTTTTTTTTTTTTTTTTTTTTTAGGTGATGCCCAATTATGACTTCAAGATATGTGGATTTTAAAAAAAAGTTTGATTTCTAACTTTTAGGCTGTACATGGTTACAAAAATCTAGGGGAATGTTTTGAGAGGTTTTTTTGTCTTTTGAGTCTGATTTCTTAGTTTTCAATAAATTTGATATTTGAGAGGAAGCTTTCACAGAGTCATAATTTAAAGGACGTTCCAGCAAGACCAGAAAAAATGAGAGCAACTCAGCAGAATAAGATTTTATTTAGAATCACTGAATTTAACAGTTGGGCAACCCAGAATTAATTTTAAGAAAGAAAGCATGTAGTGAACCTTCTGGAAATGCTGATGTGTTATCTGGTGTAGAATTGGTACAACAACATTATTTGGATTAAATTGAGCAAGAAGAGGCATGTAAATGGAAGGCGTCGGACACACCCCTGAGGTACACCACAATGAAGCTTAGCTACCAAAGAGGTAAAACTGTCAAATTAAGAGGCTTTATTTAAGAGATACAAGCCTAATTCATTACGTGACAAGTCCTAATTAGGGGTGCATTGATTCGATTGACGCCAATTTTGTTAGTTTTGGTTGATCAGCTGATACTTACAAATGAAATCAATCTTATCCAGTGATCTTATCTACCTCTGCAAAGGCCTGAAAATCAGCCAGTCCCCTTTTGCTTTGTCATGAGAGAGGGCTGATTGAACAATAGCTGTGATGATTGTGTGAACAATACAAACTTGTTAGTCTCTCAGTGTTTTCAAATAAAATAAGACTGGAACATTGAAGGTGTATTGCAACCTTATGACAGTGTCAGGTATTAAAAAAAAAAAGTTGGTATCGGAATCAGCAAATCAGGCTTTTTAAAGGTCGGTGATCGGCCAGAAAGCTGCAGCTGGTCCACCTGTCGTCCTCATATCTGAACTAGGAGTAGAAAAGGTTGGTTAGATTGGTAGTATCAGTGCATAATTAACAAGAGCAGCATCTGAATTATGATCTGAAAACACAGTTATTGTTTGTATGTGGGAGCTTTGAGAATTGATCGTTAGCTACTTCCAACTTTGGCTTTTTGTTTTCTTTAAAGTTTATTATTGTCACCTAAAATTAGACATGCAGAAGTGAAGGATAAATCAGCCTGATTATAACTGTGGATGTAACACAGTGGGTTAAAGGGAAATGTCTGACTTTCTCTAAATAGAGCTTAAAAAGGTTGTGCAATAAACCTACAGGATACCAGATGTTTCCACCCCACAGGCACATATTGTTTATTTAGTCCTGAGTATTCATTAAAACTGCTGCTTTAAAATTCCTCACCCTGTCTGCACCCCCTTTATAAAACAATTCTCACCCACTTAACCAATTACAGAAATCCACAACAGATTATCGTTTGGGGCGATGAGAGAGGGGCTACAGATGGTGTGCACCACCTCTTTCTCTGAGCCTTTTTCTACTGAGATCTGATGAAGGTAAATTCCCCCCCAACCCACCCGCCTGCCCCCATCACTCACCTCACTCACCCCTGAAATGATAGACGTCACCTGGCTTTGTGGACCTGAAGGGATCCCATCCAGGATGAGATGGAAGCATATTTTGGAAAACCAACAAAGGCATTAAAATGTAAACCCCCTGCAGCATGTCTGGCCGCGGACGTGTTTGTCTTGGTGGAGGGAGCTGCTGTTGCCTTCCATCGAGGGACCCGGCAGAAGAGGAGGGCCATGTGTGGCTTGTTAATATTTAAACCCCCAGTCTGCCAGGCTTCAGCAGTGGAGATGAGGCGATGAGGCCACGCGCGCACACACAAACTTCCCTCCCACAATCCCTCTCTTCCTCTTCCTCTGCCTCTACCCGCATGGCCTGATGCCAGACGAGAGGTCAGACAAGCTGTGGAGTGGTAGTTTCTTTGTTTATCATTTGTTTGGAAATTAAGCCCTGCATGGTGTTGCCTTTTGTTTAAATCAAAGGATTGGAGATGAAGTTTTGAAAGGCAAGGGAATTTATCTGAATTACCAATGAATCACTGCTAAATTGGACACTCTTTTGGAAACATTTTCAACTCATTTGGTGCTTAATATGTTGATAACTTCTAATTACTTTGTGTTATTGTATATAACAAGCTGTTATTCTTGTCACCACAGCAGTGCAGAACTTTTTCCTTTACTTCCCAAAGCCAGGTTTGCCTAAATCGTTTTTAAACTTTGAAATATGGTACCTGCCACTGATACATCATAATACACCTCCTGAAACAGCTTGACGCAACACCGTTTGAGCCTGGGTTTCGGGAGCGAGCAGATTTTTGAGCCCAGTTGGACGTTTGCAGAGACAGCCATATGTGGACGGTGCCCCGAGTGCTTCTGATTGGTCTGATTCCCCGCGGTGCGGAGGCTGCGGTGGCGAGCCGCTGGGGCTGGTGTCAGATGGCGAAGCATCCCGCGGTTTAGTTTTTAATTATGCCACCGCGCTGCAGAGAGCTCACATCTGTCCGTCAGGTTGCTGGGAAAAGAGCAGCACAGCTCCGACGTTTGTGTAATACTTTATTTAGCCCACAACATGTGCGGGAAATCTGCTGCATAATTACTTAATAAAAAGAGATAATCCCGTCAGCGTAAGGTGTGGCTAGAATGCTGTTAATCAGCGTATGGAGAGGTCATCCATAGACCTTTGCAGGATTTGTGTGCAGCCAGTTGTGTGTCAAAGAGAAATTAATTAACCCTAATTGATTGTTTTTCATTATTTTAATGACGACACTGCAGTGAGTCCGACAGTATCCCTGAGCTTAACCAGGAAGGAAGCAGCTGTTCGGTTCTATGATAGGCCATAATTACATTGCTCCTTTTTTCCCCTCCAAAACCACTTTAGCAAATGCAAAAGCAGCTCTGACTTTAGTATCTGTCTCTGATGACTAATGAGCCAGACGGTGCTCTCTCTTCACCTCAAGCTGAGATATTCTCTCAGTATTTATTGTGTTTGGTGCTAAAGTCCATAACTGTGTAAGAAGGGAGGAACGAAAAGGGAGTTTCATCTCAGGAGTGTCTGGGTGGAAAACTGGACCAGAAACAACAATCACTTACATATCTACCTGCTAAGCCTTTAAAAATACTTTGATGACAGCAATCCAAGGAAGATACACCAAGCCTTATTTGCTCTAAAAAGTCCACATTTTATAACTTATAATTGAAGTTGTGCATAGGTGAAGCTGAAGCTCCTTATTTCCCTTTTTTCAGTTACTATGATCATCTTAAAGGGGCATTATTATGTAAAATTGACCTTTTTGAGCTTTACATCGTGTTATAATATTATTCCTTCACCAAAAACATACCTGGAGTGTTGCCTTGATTCTTTCATGCATGTTTGAGAAATCCTTTTATCTCCCGTTTCAACCAGTCAGCTGTGCAAAACCCCCAGGTTGACCCAGCTCGAGACACAGCTCCTCCTCAGAGCTGCAGTTTCTAAGCTTCCGAACTTGCATCTCACAGAGCACCCCTCCCTGAGACTTCCCCACTTAGCTCCTTCAGACTAGCCAGCAGCAATCAGCAAACACCTGGTGGAACTGCGCATCTGCTGATCTCATTATACAAGCTATTTCTGAGTGAAACACTGATTAAAAACGTTGTTAAAGGGTAAATGGAAGAGCGATGCTGTGATAACTTCCTGTAGGCCAAGTGTTGGAAAGAGCAGGACTTTCTTAAAGAGACAGAGGCCCAATTTCAAGGTGTTAAATTACAAAGTCAAATTTCTTTTAAGTCATATTTGATATATATGCAGCATTTTTGTAACAACTGAAGGTAACATAGTTACTTGATTGTGCTATAAAATGATTCTATGTTACTGGAAAACACATAGTGCCCCTTTAAATGTCTTTAGCTATATTTAGACTTTATATTCTGGATGACTTTAAGTTGTTTTAGACCAAAGGTTCTGCATTTGGAGGCTGAATGCTCTATTCTGGTTACCTTGGGAGACTAACTGGGATTTGAGAATTACATTGCAGCAGTACAAGCCGATAACAATGTATTTGACCAGCATGTTGTGTATTTAAACACTTTAGAAACATCTTGTAGTTGTACAGCAATGTGATTGCTGATTATTTGTTTAGCTAATACAAAACAGAAGTGTAGAAAACAAACAAATGGTGCATTCCCACAGCTTTCTCCTAGTTTTGTAGCCATGTTGGATTTTGAGGTAGGAACCGTCAACCTTCCCAGTTAGCTACGATGAGTTTTCTGACTTGTAACTTGGACATTTTGACTTCTGAGTGCGAATGAAAGATGTGAAAGTAGACAATCCTCAAACAGCCCCAGCAAATAATATTTCTATTCATTAATGACTATATTTTGTATTTCTTTTTAGTTATTGGAAAATGTTTTGCTAGCATTTTATGCTTAATGCAGTGCACGAATTGTGAAGTGGAAGTAAAAAGATAAATATTTTTTTCAAACTTTTTTTTTTTTTACAAATACAAATCTGAAAAGTGTGGCATGTTTGTATTCAGCCCCCCTGAGTTAGTACTTTGTAGAGCCACCTTTCACTGAGCTCCCATCTGCAAATCTTTTAGGGGTATGTTTCTACCAGCTTTGCATATGTAAAGGCTGAAATTTTGATCCATTCTTTCTAAAATAGCTCAGATGGGACGGAGAGCATCTGTGAACGTCAAGTCTTACCACAAATTCTCAGTGGTTTTTAGTTCTGAACTTTGACTGGGCCTTTTTAACAAATGATTATGCTTTCATCTAAGACATGAAAATAGGGATTACCAGCACTCCAAACAATACATAGGTTTTAAGAAGGGCAAAAATAGAATGTGCTTTGGCTGCATGTAGGCATGTATGCTTTGGATGGCTGGTTATCCCTATTTTTTTGTAGTTCTTCAGAACCGGGCATCCATTTACTCTTCCACTTTTTTACATTAGAGTTGTACGCACCACCTTCCTCCTTTCATCTAAACCATCCCATTGTAGCTCTGGCTGTATGTTCAGGGTTGTTTTCTTCAAGATGAACCTCTGTCTTTTAGACTCTATAACAGGTTTTCCTCCAGGATTGTTCTTTATTTGACTTCATCCATCCTCACATGTTTTTCTTCCTGCTTTTCCATAAGGTCCAGATTTGTGGGATCTCTGTGGATCTCTGCAGCTCCTCCAGAGTTACCTTGGGCCTCTTAGCTGCTTCTCTGATTAATGTTGTCCTTTCCCAGGCCATCAGTATAGGTAAACGTCCGTGTCTTGGTAGGTCTGCAGTTGGTCCATTCTCTCTTCATCTTCAGATGATGTTCAAAGCTTGGGATATTACTTTAGAACCTAACTGTGCTTTAATCTTCTTCACAACTTCCTCCTTGACCCGTCTGCTGTGTTCCTTGGTCTTCATGACGCTGTTTATTCTCTAATGTTCTCTAAAAAAAAAAATGTCTGAGCTCTTCACAGAACAGCATTTTTTTAATTCATGAAAACATTGAAGATCATGAATTATTTTCCTTCCACTTCACAACTATGCACTGCTTTGCATTGGTCTGTTGGTTATAATGTACAGTTGTGAGTTAAAGGTCTATGAACACTTTTGCAAGGCATTGTAATTTTTATGCCTTCCTGTTATTACAAGGTGTGCTTAAACATTTTTTCTACACAATATGAATTTCTTTTTCAAGCAGAACAGTTCTTTTTGGAACAGTTTTTGGAAATCTGTGTGGAATGACTTTCTTATACTCGCTTGTCAGAGTTTTACATTATTCCAACAGTTCAGTGGGTTTATTTGTTGTTTGTCTGTCAGATCGGGATCTGTAACTCTTCAAATCTTAAAACACAGAAGAATAAGCTTCTGTTGTCTTTTCACAGCTGTGTTACCGATGAGTGAGCGTTGTCTTCAGCAAGCCTGTGGTTTAAGGCGGACGCCTGAGTGACACCTGACAAATGTCACCGTCAGCCTCCTCTTTGCTTTGCAATGCACATCTGAAAAACCCAGTCCAGGCATCTTGTCCCTGAGTGGTATCACATTGTGGACAACCTGCTCCTCAGGTGCCATGTCTTTCCATGTTGTCACGGAGACCGCCGCCAGCCTGGTCACTCCACTGTCAGTAAGCTGTGTCATGGAGATCTGTGTGTGAATGTGTTTTAGTATTTTTTTTTTTTTTTCAGCTGCCACTCATCTTCCCTGCAGACAGGACTTGGAGCAGAGCCCGCGCCGCCTCTTCTGCATCTCATTGGAACTAATTAACTCCTTAGGACTTTATGATTGGGGGGATCGCTTCGGAGCGCTGAACCCCATCCAATTAATTAGGAGCTAAACGGGCTGCAGCACTCGCCCCAAAGACTCCCCTGTCAACAAGTTGATTTTCAGCTTTTCTTTATTTTGCACAGGGGGGCCCCTGATGTTGGTTTACAAGCAGGATCCTTGTAATCAGTAGTCAGCGGGGTGATGGGGCGGCAATTGCCGCTTGTGAGGCTGGCAGCGATGGTGTCGCCATTATGAGATGAGCTCAGGGATGTCTCTGTTAGGCTGCGTCACCTGTCACGAATCAGCCCCGTCAGCCTCGTCTGTGCCTTGATAAGGTTTGAGTGCATGTCCTCCTGCTGACCAGCTTTGTTTTCTTTTTCTGTTTATTCAGGTCATCAAAGACCCGCCGCCGCCTCCTCCACCTTCTCGTCCCCCTCCACCTGTGAGTATGTCACTGTAGAGTTGCTGCAAAGGGACGACAACATAACTGTCTGCAATACAGATTAGATCCCATAGTTCTACCCACATGAACTCATTTTTAATTGAAAATTAGCCATATTTACTTTCAAAATTCAGAATTTTTATATATTGTTGTTGTTGCTATGCCTTGGTAAGGATAAACAGAATGGTAAAACATTGATTTAAAAAAACCAAATCTGTCATCTTGTCTTGCGTTAGAGTAAGATATACTTCAGTAGGGCTTAACAAATTTTGACAACTTTTATAATAAATTCTTAAGAGCAACAACAGTAATAATAAATAAAACAATGTAAAAACAATGCTGTATAAATCAGTATATATTGATAAATTAAATAAAATAATAATAAAATAAATAAATAAAAATTAGATTAACACTGTATTTAGTAAATAAAACGGATACAGTGTAAATAATTTATGTATTGATTTGATCTAAAAAGTGTATTTAGTAAATAAATTTGATACAAACATGATAAATAATTAAAATAGAATAAATAAATGAACAAATAAAATAAATTGCAGTTGTACATTTTGATAATGGATCATTTTTTGTTTTGTTTTTTTTGAATTAGGAAATGGCTGTTAGAACATGGTCCTGTGCCGTAACTTTCCCTTACTTACAGTCAGAGCATTATTAATAACAACTGAAATAACTGGAACTGTGACGAGGGATCGTAAGGGAGATAAAATAACTCTCCATATGGCACTCGAAGAGAACCATGGCAGTTTCTGTTAAAACCGCTAGATGCTAATTACATGCTAACTGGTTGTTCAGGAGGCATGCTAGAAAGAAGCCTTTTCTGTCCCACCATCACAAATGTAAACGTGGAATCTACTAAACTCTACTGAGACTTTAGCATGAGACATGTGCTTTGGTCAGATGTGAATAAAATTAAGTTTTTCAACAGCAAACACTCCAGGTGGATCTGGTGTGAATCAGTTGGGTATGGTGGAGGATCTGTGTTGCTGTGGGCCTGATTCTCTTTCACAGATCCTGGGAACCTGGTGGAATAAATGACATCATGAACTCTTTGAAACATTTCGGACATTTGAAAGGGAAATCTTGTCGCTTCAAATAAAAAACTGAAAGTGGATCATCGTTGGGTTTTTCTGCAGGTTAATATTAAACATATCTGCGGGCGAGGTGGTGGTGGAAGTATCTGTGACAAAAATAAATATTTCTTTATGTGAGTGAAGTTATGCTACTGCAATAGAAGATTAATTTATTTTGAGGCTTTTACTCATATTTACCTGGAGCGGAGATACATCTGGAGGGTAAATCGGACTTTTTTCATGGCTAATTCATAATATTAGACTGAGCCATGCTTAACAAATGCACAGTGGAGGCAAATATAACATCTAGAATGTCTCTTTCTTCCTGATGACAATGAAACAATAATATGAATAATCGGCTGCTTCCTTCTTACTGTCATCCAGCTGTAGCTGTCCTCATTAATGTTTCATTTATAGAATCGTGTGACTTTCCGGCTCTTTTCCAGGAACCCGAGCCGCTGCCAAAGAAGAAGTGGCCGACGGTGGACGCCTCGTACTACGGAGGAAGAGGAGCAGGAGGGATCAAACGCATGGAGGTCAGACCATGAAAATCATCCTGAAACCAGATTTTGTTTTGCTTTAAAGCAGAGCAGCTAAAATGTGTTTCATGAATAAGGAAATAAAGTGGTACAAAGATTCTCCGCATGCGGCGGTGACACACATCTGACTGGTGCAGTCCTGTACTCTCCGGAAACCTGCTGACGTTGAGTGTTTTCCGTGATGTTGGAAGTTGGTGTAGTTACGGGCAGGCAGCGGGCGGAGCGGCAGACTGGCCGACCCGGCTGCCGTCCTCGTCACTTCGCTGACGCTTCCGACATGACAGGTCCCGCTTTCTCGTCCTGATTGGATCAAGTCGCTGCTCAGTTGGAAGATTGAGTGCTGCTGTCAGCTTGACTCGACCAGCTCGCTGAGTTTTTATCCACACTTCCCCCTTCTTGAACTCCTGATCCGAGTGTTATTATCCAAGGCTGCCTTGAAGAATCCAAGTTTGAATCTCCCATCATCTTCTTTTAAAAGTGCATCCTCAACCGCTTCTTAGCCCACAGGATGATTGCGGCATTCCCCATTTTCCCATCATCCCCTGGGATCAGTTACCTGCTGACTTTTTTTCAAGTGTTACTGTCTTTTATTCATGGCAGGGCTCCGTTTTTTTCCTGGGCCTGGGATGTATCCCGGAGATGATTCTGGGAAGCTGTTCTATATTGTCACGGCTTAACCTACAGCTTAGAAAATGTGTCGCTAATTAATCACCTCTCCCCATTCATGTGGGGGTGGATTTTTTTTTTTTTTTTTTTTTTTTTTTTTTTTTTTTTTTTTTTTTTTTTTTTTTTTTTTTGTCTCTTCCTTGCAACAGATGTGATGATTTCAATTAAAAAGCAGGACAGCTTGACTTACACACAGACTCACACCCACAAGCTCATTTAAACACACACACACACCTGACAGCACATGGTGTCAACTGAGTTGAGTTCTTGCTGCTGGCTTAGGGTTTAAGAGGGAAAGTTGCCACCAGGTGCTTCTAATCGGATGCATTGATTGGTTGATCATCCTCTGTGATGAGGATGACCATTTTTACAAAAGCTGATGCTGATCTGAACTAAGTGGGTACGAGTTAGCACCATGTCGAGACGGAGAGAAATCAGCAAAGCCCTGAGAGAAGCAATTTCCTGCTGCCCATCAATCTGGGAGGGATTATAGGGCCTTCTCCAGAAGATTGGATGATCTTCATTCTACATAGTGAAGAGCATTCACAAGTCCAAGCCAGTTCACCCCTGCTGAAACCCCGGTGCTCCATCTCAGTCTCTCCATGCCTGAGTCAGCATGTTGTATCTTAGAGTTTATGATAGAACCATTAAAAAAGATTAAAAATCCATGGCTTAGTTTGGAAGGGTTAAAGGAGGAATACTCTTCTCTTTAAAAAATTATATGGCAGCATGACTTTGTGGATTTGTGAAGTTGCAACTGAATAAACCACAACACTTCTGGAAGTTCTTGCTTGTTATGCAACCACAGGACCTGGACACCACAAACTTCTCTTTTTACCAAATCTGATGTTGTCTGTGCACCTGAAGCTTGGCTCAAATGACAATGCAATGGTCCAGTCAAAGTCCAGGCCTCAAGGGAATTAATAATGCAGTGGCTGGACCTCAAGAGAGCTGTGCAGAAGCAAATGTAGACATCAGTGAACTGAAGAGTGTTGCAACGTTCTTCAACAACGATGTAAGACAAAAGTCCAAAACAAAACAGCCACTGAGATTTACTGCTGCTAAAGGCGATTCTGACAAGCTGTTGGTGTTTGGTTTTCCCCTGACTGTAGTCGGGCTGGTACCGATGGTTATTCAGGACAAGACATTTATCATTTGTTTCTCTCACATACAAGTCATAAAAAAAAGCTTTGGAAATGAAACCAAGATGCAGAAATACCAAAAAACACAACCTCAACAGCAAGGATATGTAAGAAAAAAAAAAACCTGACAAGAACTTAACAGAATAAGAAAAGTACCAAGACACTGTGATACAGAATAATCCCGGTCAGAGAGTGGGCCGAGGTACGAACCCAAAAACCTAGACAACTCCTAATTCATAAAAGGGTCAGAAAGGATGTAACATTATGCTTTACAAGACTCTACCTGGTCTCACATGTAGCTGTTTTAGCACTCTTTCAACGTCTGTATTTCTGTTTTGGTCCTGCTCAGGTGAAATGGGGAGAAAAGGGCTCAACTGAGGAGGGGGCCCGATTGGAGAAGGCCAAAAATGCTAAAGTGTCTGTACCAGAGGACGTGGAAGAGCCGATGATCAAACGTCCAACTCCTAAACCGGCTTCCAGCAACAGGCAGGCTGAAAACAAGTGGTACACTCCTATCAAGGTATGTTCCCCACTGGTAGCACCCTCTGGTTCTTCATAAAACTCACCAAAAACAAGAGTGAAGAGGAAAAGCTAATTCAACTCAAAAAAACAGGAGAAAGCAAAAACATTAAGTAATTATTGAAACATTTTTTACCCTACATCAACTATCTAACATACTTAGAAGGCCATTCTCAAAGATATGAAGTTATTAATTGGTGTCTGAATTAACTCAGGACTGTTAGAAGTGTTCACACTTGTCCATTTGGCTTAAATATTAAATCTCAAATTTACAAAATAAATTCAGAATCCTCCAGTTCCGTGTTTTGTTTTATTGCCATTTTTTACGGAAGAGGATTAGGGCCTTAATCCTCTTCCGTAGAGTCTTGGATGATTGAAAAAGTTGGGGATTTGTTTATGTTTGTATTTTACCAAATTATCTTAGTCAGTCGATTTTCCTTTGGTGGACTCTGATCAGTGATTAGTAGGTCAAATACAAAAAATATTGTTTTTTCTCTCTTTTCCTTGAATGCAACAAAACTAAGAAGTCCCTCTAGTTCTGGTCTGTGAATGCATCAACTGAGAACACTTGTTTTGATGCACTTTATTTGGATTTAATGACTTGCAGATAAAGGTTAGGGACAAATGATTTAATGCCTTCAAAACTACTTCCTCTATCAAGGAACTCATTTGTTTCCTGTTCTATGTGCTAAAGTCCTTATCAAGGATGCACCGCAATGAAAATCTGGGCCGGTGTTGATGTCTGATATTAATATTGCTTCTATGGCAGATAACAGATATTCACCTAAAACTAGCAACCACACCGCTGACATTGCTTCTTTGCTTCAGTTAAACTCTCCACAATCTTGCACTGCATCACTATCACTGTCACATGACCAAACAAGTACCATCCCTTCCCCCCTTCCCCTCCAGAAACACAAACAGCAATAAGATGGAAATAAAACATCGGTTGTTAAAATTGGCCCAGTTTTACTTATCAGACTGATACAGATATGTTTTAAAAAATGACTAAAATCGGCAGATGCTGATGTTAATGATGATTGATCGTTCTTCCCTTGTCCTTACAACTAAAATCTCAGTCAGTAAAAATTGGAATCAGCAGCTCAGACCTAAAAGAAAACAGATATTGGTATTAGCCAGGGGAACCCAGATCAGTGCATCTCTACTTGTTTTTTAAAGTAAAAAATGTTCAGACTGAGCCGGTACTTTAAAACCTAAAGTCTTTGTTAAATGAAGGTTGAACTGTATACATTTCTTTAAATTTCTGTCGGTTCTGCTAATATTTTTGACAATCTCATCTCTGTGTGCCATCAGGGTCGCCTCGATGCGTTGTGGGCTTTGCTGCGGCGGCAGTATGACCGGGTCTCCCTCATGCGTCCCACCTCAGCAGACCAGGTAGGACTGCGGAGACAAAGCTCTGAGGCTTTTCAAAAATGTTTCTGATGAAAATCTGTAGGCCTGCTGCACCAGCACATGAAAGATTTTAGCAATGCAGCAAATACTGTGGTGGCAAACAGACAAAAGAGAAAAGTAAACATTCTTGTGTTCCTCCTGTACAAACACCCAGCTGTAGAGAAATAGATCTCATCAATCGAAATGAGTAGGTGTGCTATTGCTACCTGGTAATATGATGTCATTTCATATAAAAAAAAGATTCCTTTCTTAGCAACGGCTCTTCTCTGGCTTGTGTTTAGTTTCCATGGTAACCAGCTGCCGAACTGGCTGATGGGTAGCAGTAGTCTCGTTTTTTTGTCTGGACAGGAAGATGTTAGGTGCAGTAAATTGGACGAGAGGCCAATGATTGGACGAGAGTACACAGAGGCACACAGGGCAATCAGACAAGCACTCTGTCTGATTGCCCTGTGCCTGGTCTCTTAAAATTACCTAAGGGCAATTTAAAGAAACCAGTTGACCAAACAGGGATATTTTTGGACCGTGGGAAGAAGCTGGAGTACTTTGAAGAGAACCCATGCATGCACAGGGAGAACATGCAAACTCTATGCAGAAAGATCTCAGAAAGGAATTTGAACCCTGGACCTTCTGGGTATATGCAGCTGTAAAAAAGTCATTCTAAATTTAAACTGTTGAACATTAGTTATAAAAAGCAGTGATAAGTTACCTTCCTGCTAGTCAGCTCTAACCATACTGCAAAAACACCCTTCTTAAAATAAGTAAAAAATATAGAAAACAAGATGTTTCTCCCATCTTACAAGTAAAATAAAATCTGCCATTGGAACTAGTGCTTTTTTTTAATCAATATTCAAGAATTATTGTCTTAAAACAAGCTCCTATATCTTGCTGAATAGTTACTTGTAAGTTAGTTTTGTCTTATTTCAAGTATACTAAGGTATTTGGTCTAGAAACTAGACAAATATACTTGGTAAGATATTGTGTGTTTGCAGTGTAGTGCCTGGCTGAGGGCTTTGGTGCCCAGTCTCCATCTCTGAACTTTACACGCTCAAAGGCTGGCTCAGCAGTTTGTCATACAGATCCTCCTCTGTGACAAGCCATCTCTTATTTTCTCTTTCAAAAACCAAACAAAGAACCTATTTTAGCCAAAGAAATCAACGTAGCTTTCCAACATTTGTGCAGATTTGTTCTTTTCGTTCTTGTACGAAATGCAGTTAAAGGTTTGATGCCGTGATGCCTAAATGCTTTATGACTTTGCATTTCTAAACAGTCCAGAAATTGAGATTTTTCTCAGAAGAACAAAATTCCATGAAAACAGAGCTGCATATTTTATAAACTTGTGGCCAATGCTTTCTTTTCCCTGCTGCCTTTCTATGTGGTACTCATAACTTACATGCTAGTTAACTTCTGCTCAGGTTTTAGTCATTCATGGGGTTAACATCCATGCATCGAGCCATAAAGTAGTTGTTGCCTTATTTTATCAGTCATAACAGATATTTTCATCAGAATAGAATATTATATTTCTGTAAGAAGAACAACAAACTTAAGCATCCATTAGCAGTTTGTGCATTTTATTTTGTTCTATTTATTAACAGTTTAATCCAGTTTGAATTCGGTTATTCCATGTGGTTTGAGTTGACATATCTGTCCAAGTCCTCTGTTTAAATCCATTTACAGCTAAAGACATGTGAGTGTGTTGCTGTGAGAGGATGCAACCTCTCAGCAGAGGAAGCCCCTTCTTCATGCTGTGCATTGTGTTGTTTATACCTCACCACGGTGACATGAGCTGCAGTTACAGCTGCAAAGCTTCACAGAAGGAAGGAGGACAGGGACAGGCTAATATGGTCAAACTGTTGACTTCACTCTGCCTCAGTCAAAGAAGAGGAAACAAGCTGAAATGCAGAAGCCGAACACCCCCCCCAGGCGGTTTCCAGAACCAGCACTAAGTTAACCAGATGTTTTGATATGTATTAGGCTCTCTAATACAGCTCATAATCCAACAAACCACACCATCTGCTGTGGATGTTAAGCTGCACACATAATCCCAAAATTTAATGCTATGGATCTGAATCAGAAACACAAAAAACTGCCAATTTAAAGTTTTCGAGTTTCTGCATCATTCATTTCATTCTGTGATCTAAAGCAGAAACACTGGTCAGACACGCAAACTGAAGAAAATACACATCTGCATCTCTATGGTGGGTGGTGCTGCTCAGGTCAGAGGTCTGAGAACAGGATCCATATGGGTTTGGTTCAGAGGATGATGTCAGGCTGTAAATCTCTCCAGTGGGATCAGGTCGAGTGCTGTGAGGAAAAGGGAAAACTTGAGAGAATCTTGCAGCTGTCAGCCTGCTGGCCGTTACTCAGGGCGTGACGCTGCTGTTTCATAAATCACATCAAAATCCATCAAATCTTCCGTTTTTGCATGAAAAAACCATCTCAGACTTTGCAGGTCTCAGCGTGTTCATTGTTAAGGTTTATGACAGAACTATTAGAAAACGTGGGAGCATTGTTGGAAAAGCATTTTTTCCTCTCAGAAACCAAAGCAACATAGCTTAGGTTTGCAAAGATGCACAGACCAACCACAAAAGATGATTAAGGCGTTTCAGTTTGTCATTCCTCTAGTTTACACCTATTATGTTTAAAAAGGACCAATTATGCTCCATTTTGCGTCAGTTTGCACAAGATCCTGTACTGTAGATACAAATAACAAGGTAAGCTGGTCAGACGTCGTAGAACTGGTCAAGAAGACATTTCTGTGTTGTTCTCTACTGTTGACACGTCTACAAAACAGCAAAAGTTGACTTTTTCTGCTTTCCAGAGCTGCTCTTATCATGATGAAAAGTTCTGCAAGAGGAACAGCCTCGTCACTTTAGCTGCGATGCATACATATGAAGTCACCTCCAGATCAGAGAGGTGAAAGCCTTAAACAGGTTGTTTTGGCTCACGTTTGGCTAAGAGTGGAAAATCTGCCCGTTGAGTCCCATTTTTATTCTGATCACTGAGACAAACTCCACTTTTAATTCTGTGATCAAGACCCTAAAACAAGAGACTCTGGAGACAATCAGACAGAGGAGGCCGCAGGACACTTTGTGTTTGAAGTGACACCGTGGCTGCGCAACAGCGGACTGTTATTATCCATCCATCCACTTTTTATTTATTTTTGCTTATTCATCCAACGGGCATGGCTACGATTATGTCAGTTGGTGGTCGAACAAAAGAGACAAAATTCAGGGTTCAGTTTAGTTTACATGAGAAAATAATCTAAATATGCAAAAAAAAAAAGGCTTTGCTTATCCACCGTAACGAAATAATCAGTCTATGAGCTCGTTGTTAGATCAGTGATGCAGATAGTTCATGAAACTGCAGATTTTAACTTGATTTTTATGATTCCATAATATCTCCATCCGATGTAGATGAAGATATTATGATATAGCCATTATGGCACCACGTTTTGCTTGACCAAGTCTTGAGTTTTGCTTTTTACCGTCCAGTGTGTTGATTTTAGGTTTCTGACTGAAAAGCTCCAGATGAGCTCTCACACAGCTTCACGGGTGCAATGGATGGTCGTGCCTGAGGAAAGGGAGTAGCTTGCTCACAAATAACCCAGCTAACCCAGCTAAGGCTTCAATAGATATTGAAGCCTAAACTTTGTGTTTACTTGTGTTTATGTGTTTACTTGTCTTCGAACAAAACAAGAAAACCCAAAGTAGCTCCTGTTGGCGGCTTGTCGTAAAAGTGGTTCTTTTGGACCTTCCTACCGTTCCTGGAACCTTTTGAGCAGGTTTTATAACTGTCTTCATCCTATAACCCTCAGCACAATATTAACGTATGAGTGGTAGGATTGTTCCAGTCATAACTGCATGTTGATTGGTCAAACAAGCTGATAGGTCACCCATCCTCTGCCATATTTGGAAAAATGCATTTCTAGTCTAAAAAGCAGCTGATTAAGCTGGAGTTTTATGGAGCTTCTGGGCAACAGAAGAGATGCAGCTTGATTCAGTGGTTCAAACAGGTAAATGACTGAATCAATGATGGATCGTTTCTGGTAAATAAATCAAAAATAAATTCTGATATAAATAAGATAAATTATTAAAAATAAAAATAAATTATCCAAAATAAAAGGAGATAAATATTAAACATTAAATGGATAGACAGATATATGTTTAAAAATACGTGGACAAATAAAACAAATGTTTAGATGAACAATAAGAAAATATTTGATCAAAAATAGATAACTGAAATGATGAATAAACAGACATAAAATAAATAAACAGATGAAGAATAAATAATGAAATTGTAAAAAAAAAAAAATACTTGAATCTATAAAAAATGAAAAAAAAAACAACTTATGGATGGAAAAAGTATCAAGAATCCAAAATAAATTGATAGAAAAAAACTTATATATTTGCTCGAACTGTAACGATTCATTGAATGATTTGAGTTCCTCGATTATTAAAATTCCTGGAGGCAAATTATCTGCCGCGAAGCTTCGTTAAATGGTGGTTTACTGTTTAGCATCACGTGTTTCGGCTGGACAGTTATTAGGATTGCTCTCACTTCCGTCAATCAGTTGTTGATTAATGCTAACTGCTATTAGCGCAACAAAGGGTGACCAAACGTCCTCTTTTCCCCGGACATGCGCAGGTTTTCATAGTTTTCTGGGGGACCAATAGGCATTCTTAAACTGACTGGCGCGATGGCAAGACGACAGCCTTGCTTTTATTGGACGTCCTCCCGGAGCTGCCGTCCAGTGGCTGGTTCGGAGCGAATGGCGGCGAAGTGCGCGGCGCGTGTATGTATGCAGGTGGAGCGGAGACGCATGCGCATCGACGGAACACAGCGGGCTGCACTCCAGCGACAGATGACGCTGAGCGCAAGTGCTGCTTTACGGACAAACCGGAAAATAAGTTTCATACCATCCCGGTCGCAACAAATAGGTGGCGGAGCGCACCGTGGCGTCTCCATAGCTGCCATGTTCTTCTGTGCATGACAAAGGTGCCAAAGATCCCGTCCTCACATGGATGCAAAAGATACAAATGGCTGTGCTAACTGAGAATTCATCTATTAAATTGACTGAAGTTGAATACCTAACTAAAGAGTGGAGCATACTTTTTTTTTTTTCTTTTAAAATGTCTTTGTCATCCTGCTTCTTTTTTTTAATTTTTATTATTAAATTGAATATAATTTCAGATTTTTGTGTAATTTTTGTCCAGGTTGACATAAAAATTAGGTATTATTGTTAAAGGTTAATTTCTAAGCTACAGAAAAGTAATTGTTAGGGATGAAAAGATATGAAAATTTGGGCTGATATTGATATCCAATGTTAATACTGCTGTTATGGCAGAATTTACTAGTATTTTATTTTATTAAATTTTTTATTCAGTTATTCAATTAATCATCAAAATAATCAATAGATTACTCGATTACTAAAATAATCTTTACAACAGCTTTACAACAGCCCTATTGACAAAAATAAGCAAATAAATAAAAAAATAAAAAGTAAATTAACAGAAAAAAATCACAGATAAACTTAATCACAGATAAACTTAATCAAACTAGACAATGAAACAATTAAAATTATATATATATATATATATATATATATATATATATATAGATAGATAGATAGATAGATAGATATATATTAACATATAGATATATAAATATATATATGAATATTAACATATAGATATATTGAAAATATACATAGATGAATAATTAAGCATAAATAAATAATAAAAATACATTTTGTGTTTGTCTGGTTGTTAGTTTATTTTGGGGAGGGGTTTTTTCAAAGAAAGGCTTCAAACTTTGACTTAATTTTACTGACGGAAAATCTTTGGACTTTCAGTTAAATTTATGTTTTCAACCTCCTGATTGGTAAAATTTGGATTTTTTTTTTTTTTTTTTTTTTTTTCCCCCCCACTGCCCATCTGATCTGGAGCCAGTCAGATGGTGATGCAAACACTCAACATAAATATATTTCTCCACTGGTGCAGAATATTTTCTCCAGACCTTTTCCTTCAATTAATTCTTTAAAACAAACAAACTATGCGTTAAAATTAAATTTTTTTTTTATTTATTTTATTTTTTTTTTTATCTGCTTGATTTGTGGCCTCTATTATATCGTGTTTTTTTTGTTACAAGTTTGAATAACTGTTTCTAACCTCATGTGGCAGTGTGCTTAAAATTGACTGATTGTGTAAAAGTATTGAATTCTTAACCCTGAAGTTTGAATGGTTGTATTGTTTGGTGCTGGTCTGAACAGAGAGGGTAAACAAAGCTGAAGAAGGCCGCGCTGTCCTGCTGCGGGTTCAGTGTAGATGGCAGAGAGCGCAGCGATGCCGTAGAGAGGGGGGGACAGAGGGAGAGGGGGGGGGGTGCAGTGTTTGATGGCGGACAGGAAACCCCCAGGGTCATGAATTTTTCAGCAGCCTCCATCCGTCGGGTTACAAGGACTCGTACAGGTGTAAGTAAGCAGGTTGTTGCAGACATCTGTTCAACCCCCACCTCCACCCCCCACTCCCCTCCTAACCACCACCCTCTCCGTTTGTCACTGCTGCTGCCCAGAGTCAGACCACTGGACTGGCAGTAGATGCAGAGGAGAGACAGAAAAAGAGTAAAGCACTTTTTTTTTTTTCTTTTTTTTTTATTTAAATATTTTTTTTTCCATGGTCTCACATTTAGAGCCCGAGGGCTTCCGACACCAAAGGTAGAGCGGGGGTGGACACAGCTGCAGAGCCGAACTTGCCCCAGGCACAAATAAAGAGATCTAATGCAGTTTGACTGTGTTGTGGGTGAGAGCAGGGAGCCGGGGAGGCACTTCAGAGCCAGCTTAGCGCAGCAACATCTGCCGCCGAGTTTTTCCCGGGATCAGCTGGGGACAGCAGGTAGAGGAAGGTGGCGGGGAGCGGGAAGGAGGCCGGCCTCGTTTCCGATGCTCTCTCAGGCTCCGTTTGAAGAGGTGTCGGCTTGAATGCATGCAGCGTTTTCTCTTTGCTTTTTCTCATCTGCCACCTCCCACCTTCGCTTGCTAGGTTTTGTTTTCTGAAAGCAGCTGTCCGTAAAATGTCAAAACAAGGTGTGCGAGGAATGATACCACAACATGCATTAAATCCTCCTCGTCCTCCTACGGACGAGCAGCCGAGCCAGGAGCAGAGAACAGGCGCTAAGAGTTGTTCCTGCATGTTTCCACTTGGATTCGTTCCTCTCGCTCTCATCTGTTCCTCACCAGGGGGACGTGTGGGCTGAGTGTGCTGTGTGTGTGTGTGGAGGTTAATAGTATTACATGATGGACTCCTAAACTATTGCTGAAATACAGTCAGCCTTTTAGTGACTGAAATATGTTTTTATAATGTAATAATTCTAAATTTCCTTAACAAAGTGGCCAGAGGAGAGAGAGGAAGAGAGCAGAAATGAAGCTGCTTGTTTCCTGCTGTTGCTCATGATGTAACTTCAGTGTATCTGTTGGATCTTCCACTAAATAAACTGGTGAAAGCATCTGGAGAAGGATGGACATAACTGGAATTGATCAGGAAGGGATTCAGTGAATAGTCTGGTGTACATATAGCCATGGAAATATCAAATTGAATGTTTGCAGCTGCAGAACGGGGGTTCTGCAGAGTCTGTGGGAAAGAATTTTCCAGGAAATAACTGGAAAAATATTTGGATTTCAGATTCCAAATCCCATTGACTAAAAGTTGCATCCTTACTTTCTTCATACTGTCCCTCCATCCATCCATCTTTCCTTCCTTCCTTCCTTCCTTCTTTCTCTCATACTGTCCCTCCATCCATCCATCTTTCCTTCCTTCCTTCCTCCCTTCTTTCTCTCATGCTGTCCTTCCATCCATCCGCTATAAATTCAGAGTAAACTTTTGTTTATATAGTTCATAAATCCATAAAGATTAAGACCTTTGATAAACTTAAGTGTAAAAAAAAAAAAAAAAAAAAAAACTACTGAATTTTGACATAAAGCCAAATTTGAACCCTGAACTTAATCTGCCAGATGTGTGTTAAGAATTTGAACTCACCTGTTCATGGAAAATTAAAAAACACAAATAAATCAAAAAATAAAAAGCCTGTCACTGGTTAAGAAACAATATGAGGTAAATATTTTTTTTTTATATTAGGACTGAAATCAGAGCACACTAATGTGGAGAAAGCATGTCTTGATCTGAGATTTCCCCCAAATAAATTCCTCCTCAGACCTGTGCGACTGAAGCCATCTTAATTCGGGTCACATTGCGGTCGGTGTCGTGGGAGTGTAATTAAGTGTCTGTGAGCAGAGGGACTCCACAGAGCCACTATGATGGAGGGAGGGGTGGCTGTTAAAGGGAGGTGTAAAATTAAAAAGAAAAGAAGACGAAGACAAGGCTTGAATGAGCTGAGAGCCACAGAGGGTTGAGGTGACAGTCTATAGCGCTGCACGGCACGTCTGAACCGCCGCAGAGGTCACAGCAGTACATACTTGGTATTATTTTTACTCTCCTCAGTACTTCATCAACCTGTCTCCTGGATCAGCCGAAACTGCTGCTTCCAGGGTGTCATTGAGATGCAAAAACAAAGATCTGGCTTGCAAAAATCTTGACTCATCCTCCGTGTTTTTCCTAGGATCTTTTAAAGTGGTCTTCATCAAAAGCTCTCCGAACTTCCTCAAGGTCTTCCTGGGTTTTCTTCAGACTGTTTTCACATTTTCATTTAATTTCAGTCCCAGTTCTGTAATTTTCTTATCATCCCACTCAAATTGGGCCTATCCCTTCAAACACTGGATTTCAGGTCAGCCAGGCATTGTCCTTATTTAGCCCAGAAAATATGTTGGATATTGGACTTTTTTTAACCTAATATTTCAAGTCTAATGTTACCTTTATAAAGCCTCAGGCCTGGTTCGCGGTGCAAATTCTGCCTTCACAACTTTTCTACCACTCGAAACTCAACTCAAACTTGAGGTCTGGGGCTTAAAGGTTTCCCACATACTCGAGTGTACTGTGTGTACTCTGTTAGGCGAGAGGTCTCCACTGAAATTCAAGTTTCTATATTTTCTAATCTCTTGCATCAGATGCTCCTCAAAATTTGACTCCATTTCAGCCACAAGATGGAGTAGACGCTTAGCCTTATTAGCTTGGTGTCACGCACAAAACAGTTCGATGTGAACGCTGTTTCCCACCAAACAGTTTGTGCGACACCGAGTATACGTACGCAGCTGCAAAAATTGACCTTTGCACAGATGTGTCTGGCGGATGCCTACTTTAAGTCCACACCGAGTCTGCCTTGAGAACGAGTGTAGTACGACCGAGTATGTGGAAACCTTAAACTCTACACCTTAGATTTGAGTCACACTTAATTTGCAACAACAAAGACTTTAGACTTGACTTAGACTCGCACTCTGAAGACTCGAGGTAAAACTCAAACTCGGGTCTCATAAATAATCTTTATCTCATGTAATAAGCGTTGAAAGTAAGTCAGTAAATCCTGATCATTCTATTAAATTAATAATCATCAGTTTGAGGTTCCTGAAATGTAAATAAATGACTTGTTGTCATGGTAACATGCGTATGGGTTCTCTGTAAAGACCCAAACAGACCAGTAAAAGAAATTAAAGACAGGTTTCTTGTCTTAACTGTTTTTGTAGGATTCAGCCATCGAGCTGCATTTACATTATTTGAGCCACAGAAGGTGCAAATATTTCCCTGTGAAAGGGTGCGTTGGATTTACTAGACAGGGACGTTTGTGGACCGTTGGTTCTTAATGCTTCTTAACAATGTGTTTGTGTTTGTTTTAGCTTCATATTAATGACCAGGTGGTGTCTCTCAAACTTAAATGACTCTTGATTGTTTCAAAACAGATTTGATGTACCTCCGACTGTTAAGCCAGCATCATTACAAAGACAATTCTGGCTCTTCAAAGTAAAAGCACATCCTGTGATTCGCTCACTACATTGGTCCTCACTGTGTAATTCAGAGCATCCTTCTGACAACAAAGCTTTTAAATGAGGGTTCACAGAGCTAAGTCTAATTAAGGCTCCTCAAAATAAAGCAGATCCTCTTAGATTTTAATATTAACTGATAGACATAAATGCATATTTATAGTTTTTCTGGGGTGTATTTTATGTCCCAAGGATTTTCCAAATAAGATTACACGATGAACTGAATGTTCTGAAAAAGCTAATGATTTACTCTCATAACCTACATCATCCCTGTGTTTAGGGCAGAACAGAAGACACATCTGATGTGAGATTTCAGTCATTAGAAACTGTAGAACTGACATGAACTTGCAAAAAAAAAAACACATTTGAAGATTTAAAACTTTTGCACAGAACTGTATTATGCGGACACCATTAAGTTATCAGTAATTACTGCTTTCCTTCTGAGGCATGAGTGTAATTACTGTAAACAAACAGAGCCGTGGCTGAGAGGATTGGCAGCCTCTCTCTGGCCTCTTCGCTGCATTTTACATTGTGGAGCAACCGGGTCACATTTTGTGGGAAATGTTCTGATGGTGCAAACGGAGCTCAAGTTTCTCTCAGAGTTTCTCTCAATAGCAGATGGTGGACGGAGTGATGGTGGGAAAAAAAAAATATTTCCAATATGTTTGTCATCTACAGATATCCGCCTCTGAGGAAAGCTTTGAGCATAATTTTTGACAAGATTCTGGAAGTTGGTTGTTTAAGAAAGTCTGGTTTTATCCCTGCATGTTGCTCTGAGTCACGTCTGACCCATTTCCAGCCTTTAAGACGCCGTTTCCACTCGTTAAAGCTAATGTTTGTTTTATCGCTTCATGGTCCAATGTGTAAAAACATGTTAGCTTTATGCAGTTACAGAGTGGACCAGTTTGAAGCCCATTTCCACTTTACCCTTGCTTTTTAAATTTACTGTGCTGTCTTGTTGCACAATGGGCTGTGAGAGCAGATCTTTGGCTGTGCACCCAGAAGTTCAAACATTGTTAAATCATAAATATTACCAAGGCAGATTCCTATGAGGTTTAAACAATATTTATTTGAAGAACATACCTGAAGGTTAGTTTCATGATTTAGGTGAACTGATTCTTGTAAAAACTGAAACTAAAACTAGCGGATTACCGCTAGGAAGTGCAGTGTAATTATGAAGGGTCGTAAATGATGTTTATGCTTGCTGTGTTTGGTTTAATTAATTATGCACCCAATGTTCTAACATTAAAACTCTAATAACTGTTGTACAGTTATGACCAAAGTTACCTGGTCACCTACAATTTTCCACTAGCGTAATTTATCTTAGTTTAATTTAATTACTAATTAATTGTATTTTGTTTTATGTTGTTACTTGTATATCTTGACTTTGTTTTGCAGTTAATTTTCTTTTAATTTTGATGTCAGTTTTTTTTTTATTTTATTATTTTTTATTATTTTATATTTTATTCAACTTTGTTAGCTTTATTTTGTGCTGTGTGAGCAGTTAGTCTAATGTTGTGACCGATCAGTGTCATCACACCATTAGTTACTTCAAGCAGCTCAGTCGACCATATAAATGATATTGACGATATTTCAGAAGTCGCCATGAGAGCTGATTGAACTTCACATTAAGTTGATGGTATACAGATAAAAAGGATTAACTCAGAAACTCATAATCTGCAGGATCACATTAAAATTAAACTGTTTTAGATTATAAAACAGAATAAGATCGTTCAGTAGGAGCTCAGAGTAGAGCTGCTGCTCCTTCTCATTGAAGGGGGAGGAGACCCAGAACTTGCTAGAGGGACTGTTTATCCCTTCTGGCATCCCCCCATGAGGAGCTGAGAATCCGTTAAATGTCCCTTAAACTGCCTGAATGACCCAGGTGTAAGGCCTTGGTGTCTACCTAAAGTGTTTAGTTCTCTGCTGATATGGAAACTAAACAAAATAAGCTCAGCTTTTATTTAAAACAACTAACTTTGTACTTAATGTTTATCCGCTTTTAAAAAGAAGACATAGTATTTGTGTGCATCTTTGTTTCGGATCAGATTGAACCAAGCTGGTGGGAATTCTGGCTGAAACATGACTGATTTAAAGGAGCACTGAGCGAATCTGAAACAAACGGCACGAGTAACAACAGTTTCAGCAGCAGTAGATAAACCTAATACACTACACCACTGAATCAGATTTAAATGTTGGACTCCACACCGAGGGATCAGCAGTAAACTGGCGGAAACCCTGGCTGCACTGGTGGATCAGTGTGTACTGGGCAAGCTGGTCACATGGAAGGCTTCCAGGAGAGGAAAAACTGGGCAGACTTGTTCAAGTTTGAGAAATCCACAGCAACTCACTCAGACAACATGAGCGTTAAAAAAAAAAAAAAAAAGATCTGCAGCAGCTGAAAAGATGGTGCAAAGCGGTGAAAATGGATGATCTCACACATGTTGCAGAAAAGTTCACTCGACAGACTGTTGGTTTGGTCTCCAAGGTAAAGGATGTTTTTAGCAGCTTCTTTCTTTGCATATTTTGTCGCTTGATCTCAGTACGTAAAGCAGAGCAAACATTTGCAGCACGAAAAAACAAACCGGCAAACAGATGCACACATACTCATCTTTTCACACGTTTGTTTGCTTTTGTCTCGTTGCATTACAATGCCGCACCGAATATGGTGAGAACATCTTTCTTGAAACTAATAAAAGCCGTCAAAGTGTATTGTTTTGTGCCTCTTTGGAGCCAAAATGTGACACATCCTCGCAGGTTTTTCAGCCGCTTTGCTCTTTCCACAGCTGTTGGAGGGAATATTTTGGTACCTACACGTCTGAGGAGACAAAATGTTAATGTGCTACTAATATATGCTAAAACAATGGGTTGACAGTAACATTAATGCAGAACAAACACGTGTCCACATCACTTAGGATATTTACCAAACACCTCCATGAAGCAAATGTAACTCTACATTTCACAAATGCAAAATAAAGCTTTAATTAAAAGTAAACAGCCTGACAAATGATGTTAAGTTGAAACAAAACTCCAGATCAGAGAGCATGAGATTTTCTAATTAACAGGAGTAATTGGAATTAAACCAGAGCATTGCAAACAATGAAGTGCTGCAAGAAGAGAAGGATGAATGCTTCTGCAAACGGCAGCCGTTACTAATTCTCCAGATTAAATCCCCTCTAATGTCTCTAATTTACTGCTCTGTTTCAAAAAGAATTATAGTGTTTATTTAAAAGCTGTAAAATAAAAAAGATTTGACTGAAACTTGCGAGTTTTTATGCTTTTCATAAAAAAAATGTGAAACTTATTTATTCAATTTTTGCAGGAGTAAAGCGCTCATCTTCAGCCATAAATTACAGAAAATCCAGAAATTAGCAACATTTTTCAACATTTTATTTTGAGTTGAATTGTTGCCCCATAATTATTCATACCTCTGGCAGATCTGGGGGGTTTAAATCTTTATATTTTTCTCCTGACCAAAGCTAATATTGATACCCCGACTTGGCAATGTGGCTTTTCCATCAATTATGGACAAGGGTAGGAAGATGTTTGACTTTTTTTTTTTTTTTTTTTTCAAATGCAAATTTTTTTTCTACAATTACACCCTTTGTACAGTGTCTTAGTTTTGTGTGTGTGTGTGTGTGTGTGTGTGTGTGTGTGTGCGCGCGCGCGCACATACTAGGTAAGTATTTATGTTCCATTGACTAAGTAAAATAAGTGCACATCTGCCTTGAATGGCATGTTCTCTTGTCTTTCCCATCTTGAAGTGTATTTAACATAAATGAGCCTCTGTGCCTCCTTAAATTTACATCCCAGGGAAACAGTAAGTCTCAAACGACAAATTCAGTTATTATACTGGCAAATGTAAGGTTTGTATGCACTGTAAATAATTTAAAATCATAAAATTAAAACGCAAAAATCCTCCGGTATATTTATTTTATGGTTAATGTCGGAGTGTGAATCAGTGAGTTTGTTGAAAGCAGTGATTTCTCACTGAAAGATGAATGGGTGTTAAGATTTTTTAATACATCTTTACCAGAGGTTACAATAATTATAAAAAATCATTTGAAATTTATATATAATAAAAATATTTACACAATGTTTTTAAATTTGCTTTATTCCATCATTAAACTGGAATATATTTTACAAAAGGAGAAATATTCCTCTTATTTTCCTCTTCTTTGCATTATGCAACTTGTTGCCTTCAGACATGTGGCTTTTCTGCATGTTTTTGTTTTAGTCCTACTCCTCTTTATAAAGTAAAGACTCTTCTGTTGAAGCTCCTTGCAGGCTGCAGAGCAGAGCGTGCATCAGCAGCCGCTGTGGTGGTGGCATCGGCGTCGGGCTGTGCAGGGGGGAAGCAGCGAGCCCTGGGCCTCATTAGTCCTATCAGTGGACGGCCTTGTTAGCCCTAACAAGTAGCCAGCTGACAGCTCCATTCAGACCCGGCAACCCCCCAGCAGCAGGAGTGACAGCTTTAACTGCACCGGAGAGCGCCGGCGATTTACGAGCCGCGCCCGTGCTCTCTTAACCAGATTAGTTCTTTTTACATTAACCGAGGAAAAGTAGGGCAGATGTCCGTGGGACTGGTTGTAAATTTGATAATGACCGCTGCACACGTCCCCCTCCCCCCGCTCGTCTCCTCCGCCTGTCCACGTTTGAGACCTTGCTGGTGAAAAAGGGACGAGTTGACCCTCTGTGCGCTTCTCAGACCAATAAAATGGAAGCTAATTGTTGTTGGTGGCGGCTGGTTGGAGGAGGAGAGTGAAAACAGGCGGAATGTGGGAGAAAACATGAGGAAATCATTTGGCTTATCATAGATAAGACATTTAATAGTCTGAGTCTTTCAGGTTCTGTTTTAATAAAAACCAGGATTAAAGCTTTGATATATCCTGTTTATGCTCAAATAAAGTATTTTTTCTTTTTTCATGCATAAAAATGTAATTTGCCATAAAAATATGGACAGATTGTGTTATTATTTTCCCAGACATTGTTTCCATTAAAAGGAAACAAGCAGTTTGCTGGGGGGGGGGGTTAATATCCGTGCAGATTTAATGTCATTTCCCGCCACGGTAAGATGTGGCATCTGATCTCCCGGATTAGCTCCTGTTTTGGCAAAGAAATCCACTTTGAACACGTCTTCATGAGCTCAGCTCTGAAAATATTCTCCTAAACAATCAGGTTTTCTGTTGGTCCCCCCCCCCAACCCCTCCCTGCCGCCTGCCCCGCAGTCCGTGGGTGGGTGTTCCCTTTTCCTCTCCATTAGCTGATCGGTGTTGTTGTATCTGGGTGGCCGGGGCTGGTACCTGCACCCTCCTGCCTTTCCCCCACCCTCGTCCCGCGCCTGATTGGATCCGAACTGATGTCCTGCCGGTGCCTTTTTTCCCAGCACCCCTCAGACCGGTCGCAGCGGTTGACGGTGTCGTCCGTGTGCCGGCCCTTTTCTTCATCACCTATTAAAATCAAAGCCCACCACCCCACCCTCGGTCACTGGGTGAGGACCGCTGGGATCTTGGCTTTAATTAAATTACATTATTGTTAATGTCAGCTTTGCCGAGGCCAACTCTTCCTCGTGCACTTTGCCCCCCCCAACCCCCTTTCCCCTTTCTCCTCTTTGGCTCACCTCCTGACAGACATATAGAGGCAGGGGAAGGAAAGGGAGGATGTGTTGTGGGGGGGGTAATGTATTCTAATCCTCCCTTCCTCTCCTCCCATCCATTTGAATTTTTAAAAAGATGAAAGCAGGGAGTCATGTTATGCAGGGAATATGTTCACAGTGAATATTCAATTAGCCTGATGTACTTTGTATACATAAACGTAACGTTGTGACAGCGTTGGCTGATGCGGACTGAAAGGCCCCCATGTGAAGCTGATCCCCTCTAAAATGTTTGCCTCTGATAACAGGCACACATGATGCATAAACATGTAAACATTCTGATGGTGTTTTCCATACATGTTGGGGCTTTTCCTCATCTACAGAGACTCTCCTCTGAGCCAAACCTTGCAGCAGTTTTCTAGGCAGAGGATTTTATGTCTGTAATAATAAAACAGTCTAAAGGGCTTGTGGAATATCTTACACTGTTGGCCTGTTTCCTCTGTTGTGAATAGAGTGGTGAAGCGTCACTAACGTGGCTCTTTTCATTGGTTCAGAGGCTGGAGTTTTTGTCTTCATGTCTTAAAGAAAAATCTCCTCCTCTCTTGGCTGGCCATGGCCTGTTGCTCCAATTAAGAGGTCCATTATACACTGTGGTACCAGCTTCAAGGTGTCCAGCAGACCTGCTGTTGGACAGAACTTCTGTGTCACATCTGTAGAAAAGTCCACATTCTCAGTGCTAATGGTGCTAATGGTGGAGAAACAACTTACCGTTCCAGGAAAACCGTTTATCCATTATCATCGGTGGTCATGCTAACTAGCCTTAGCATTAGCATTAGCAGTAGGCTATGTTGTGGTGATCCAGTTGTAGCACTAGACCCTCCTCCTGGCTCTGATTGGTTGTTTCTGACTGAGGGTTGTATTTCTGTTTTTTATTTGTTGTATTTCTGCAGTTAGTACTGGGAGCACTGGGAACAGGGAGAGGAGCTTGATTTTTTTTTCCCACACATTATCTGTCTTATATTTTACTGTCTCAACATAATGATAATTTTAACAAATATGTAAAAACCATATTTTTCATAAAAGTTACATACTGTTGTTTTAATGGTTCAATTAAGTCTACAGTGTGTAAATTACTACGGCACAGTCAAATTCACTTTAATACCGGTAGCTAAAAACCTTTCTGTCTACGGAAGCCGAGCTGAATGTCATCGTGGCAATCTCTCATTCTGAGCAAGCATGTGGTGACAGTGGAGCGAAACCTCAATCTGAGCGAGACCAAATATGAGTGGCCATCTGCCTCTACTGGCCAGAACATGAGCAGACAGACGGGATAGAGCAGTAAAAATACAGGATCACTGAGGAAGGATTATTTTTCATGGGAAATTGGGAGAGAATACAAAGAAAACAGTAGTCAGAGATTTGCCAGTAGCACTGTTGTGGAAAGATACTAAGCTAAGACGCTAAGAAGCACTAGGCCAGGCATAGCTTCTATGGCACAGAAAAACAGAGGAAGGGAGTTAAACACAGCAGCACTCAGCCAGTTGAGCTTTCTATGGTACAGAAAAAGAGTACACCGCTAAACGCAGAAGCACTGGCCAGGCATGACTTCTGCAGTACAGAAAAAAAGAGTTCACAGCTATGCACAGAAGCACTGGGCCAGGCGTACTTTCTTTGGTACATAAAAACAGAGTACTCAGCTAAACACAGCAGCACATGGTTATGTGTTCTTTTTATGTTACAGAAGTAGAGAAAGAGCAGAATGTTTAAAGCCATCAATAACCCTGTCAAAAAAAGAGAGAGATAATCTGTAAAGCACTGAGCCAGGGGCACTTTCTGTAGAAAGAAAAACAAAGAAAGAACACAAAGGTAATAGCAGAAATAGTTGCAAATAACATAGAAGTAGAGACCTTCAAGAGAAAACATAAACCTAATGCTATATCAGCCTAACTATAGAAATATTCCAGGAAAACCTATTTTTATCCTACTTAGAGTACTAATATAAAAAGAAAAGTTAGAAGTTTTAGTTTATAAACTTTTAGCATTTAAAAACAGCTGAAAAGGATGTTTTATAGATTTTATAGTTTAAGTAGGACCACGCCTTTAGGATCATGTATGGTTCAAGAGAATGTTGGTTTGAAATTAGGACAGCTCAGCTTGAACTCATCCTGGTCGATGTTTCTGAAGCTTTGCACCACAGTGCAAACCAGATGTTTGACTCGGTATCTTAAAAAAGAGATTTATATCAGAAAATAAAAGCAAAATAATTGTATTTGCTACTGTAACATCTGCTGTAAATCGTAAAAGCAGTTTCCCCTTTAAACTGAGGTGCACCACGAGCGAAGTCTGTACATATAGTTCCTTTGTTCTTGTACAGTAATAGACCCCTCAGTACTAATTATATCCCTTCAGATATAAACGTTTGACGTTCAGTGACCATTTAAGGTAATTAGCAGCATCGCTGTCACCGGCTGTGAAAGGGTCACTCTTCATCCAATTACTGGCTCCACCTCGTTAACTCCTTCAATGCCAAGCTTCGACCATTTTTTTTTCCTCCCGTGTGATCTTAATTATGCTAATGAGTTTAAGCATTAGCTCTTTAATGGTAAACTGTGAGCCCAAGCTCTCTTTAAAGCTAGTTTAATTTGTATTTGACCTCCTAATTAATTTCGCTGCCTGCATTAAGTGACCTCGAGCCCGTCAGGCCTTAAACCTGCCGTGATTAGCTGCAGATCTTTTTCCGCTGGATGTTAAATATTTGATTAAAAGCGGAGCGTTTAGAGTATTTCCTTTAAAAACTCTGCCGTTTCTATCTCAGTCTGGCTGTTGGAAAGGTTTCAGTTCTTTCCATTAGAGACTCCTGACTGTATGTCCTCTGGTGTAAACAGATGTCTTCTGTTCCTCATTCATTCTCGCAACTGCAGCCTAGCGTTGAATGAATAACTGACAGCATTGTATTATTGATTTGGAAGAAGTGGGGGGTGTAAATTTGACAGGAGTTGGAAAGACAGCACAGCCACTAATCGAGGGTGTTCGGATTCGGTTCTCGTGCCCGACATCGTGAGGTGTTCTCGTTGGAGCCGGAAGATTTTGATGCATCTGAGTCATTTGTCCCACCTGGTCCACTTTATTTTGCACCATCTTGGGAAAAGAAGTCCGACTTTTTACCGCATATTCTTTCAATATGTCATTCATCATTATTATAGATGTATCTGATGGTAATGACTGTAGTTTATAAAACAGCTTATTAACCTTAACGACAGTGTGATCTTTTACAATTGATAGGTTGTCTCCCCTTCAATTACACTGAGTGATGATGATACAGATTTAATTAATGCTTAAGTGCTCTAATGGCTCCTTTTAATGACTGTTCCAGCAGTTCTCCGCTCCAGCTTCCTTCTGTTTGTTGCTGATATTCACCAAAAAAGTTAAAAACTGAGTATACTTTTCAGATTTTTTTGGTAATAAATGTTCTTTACGGCATCATAGTTATTTCCATCTTTGTGTACTTTCTTTTAAAATCACTTTAAAACAAATTGAAGTCTGTGGTTTTAACCTGACAAAAGATGAAAAAAACTGAATGTGTTTGATTACTTTTGCATCGCTTTTTACCCATCTTTCCTTCCTTCCTTCCTTCCTTCCTCTGATCAGGAGGATTTTTTGCTTGTTTATTAAATACATCAGAACTAAAAATCCCAACATTTTTTGCTTTGTAAATTAACAAGCAGCACCTTCACTGATATATTCAGTCAGTGTATGTTGTATGTCATTGCTAAAATAGAATTAAATGAATGAGTTTGTATGTTTTATAGTTCTTAGAAATAAATTAAAATTTGCAGGTCAGACGTCAAGAAAACTAAAAATCTGTGACCAGAGAAAATCTGACAGATGCACTCATGCTCCATCCATCAATCCATCCAGCCATTGTGTATACCCGCTTGTTCTTGCACTCAGGACATACGATCACAGGGCAATTTAGAAAGACCAATTATCCTAACAGCCATGTTTTTGGACTGTGATAGGAAGCCGGAGTACCCGGAGAGAACCCCAGGGAGAACAACGTGCAAACAGCATTCAGAAGGACTCCCGGCTGGGAGGACTTTCTTGCTGCAAAACAGCAGTGCTACCAGCTGCACCACCATGCAGCCTGTTTTTCACCAAACGATGAAACTTTTTTTTTTTCAGGTTTACAAAACGAGGTTACAGAGAAGCAAGAAAAAAAACACAAAATTTTGGAAAAAACTTCCAGATTTTTATCGGATTTCACAGGGCCCTGGACAGTATTGCATTAGGTGAATGAACACGCTGAACCTTCTGTGATTATAAACATTCATGAGACCTTCATGTTAAAGCCATGTTTGTTGATGGGCTCCCCAAAAGATAAAGCCTCCATAGAAGTGCAGACAGAAAAGAAAACAAGAAGAATCTGTGTTCGTCAGCCGACTCCTCTGCTTCTCTGCGCTCCGTCTGTTTATGTATCTGTGTCTCAGAGCGAGCGCCTCCAACGCTGCCTTCAATCCCGCTGTTGTGGAGCACAGATGCACGTTCAGTCCCGCGTTCTCTGCAGTCTTAATAGTGTTAACCCGTCAGCTGTCCCCAAACTGAGGACACAAGCGTCTCCAGTGTTTTCGCCGCTAAGCCGGATTTTCACTCTTTCTCACCAAGCGAGTCGCCAAGACACTTTTTCAACACTAAATCTTCATCCTCCTCCTCCTTCCTTTCTTCTAGTGAATTCTGTTTACAAGCTCATGTGGAAAAATATTTTTCCTGTTGTTGAAACATTAGGTGTTAGTCGAAGAAAAGAAACGTTATTAAGCACTAAAGAGTAAATGGGAACAGCAGCATAGCTGGGAAGTGGTTTCATGGTCCTTAATCACACTTTGTGGATTCAAACGCCTGTTCCCGCCTCTTTATTCACACAAAAGTGTTGCACAAGCGTTCAGATTTTAATACTTCTCAATTTTAATGTCTGCATCGCCTCCTGATAAATTTCACAACATTTACAGAATATCAGGACACAACAGCGAGCTTCAACATCCTTCCCACCCATCACCTGCAACACAACCACAAAAGCAAGCGAGAATACATCCTAATCGGGTAAATACTGTGAGCCTAAAACATAATTTAACGCATCAATTAGATTGTTTTAGGACAGATGTAAAGTAACAGAGATCTTTAAAATTAGAAATTGTGAAACACAGGTTTCCAGAAAAGTGTTTTGAGGTTAACACTCTCTAAAAATGTTTTTTCCAAACTCTCTTCCCTATTTTCTTTGTTCCATTTTAAAATATGATGATCATGATTTATTTAACACATTTAATATACTTACATTTTTAAATGTTTAAAGTGCATTTATTAGGACCCCTGGTTTAGATGGGTAAAGAGATTAAAGAATAATTTATTTTATTGCAGAATAATAATTTTTACATTAGAAAAATTTAGAAAATTTAAAATTTATATATTTCATTCATATATTGAGTGGGAAAAATGCCTAAATGAACCAATAAAAAAATGTCACATTTATTGGTACTATTCCTTTAAATAATTGTAACTGAGGCATTTTTTTGAATTTTCCACTTTAAATGAATAACTTTTAATTAGTCAAAAGTGATTTTCTGTCTCACTGGGGTATAACAGTGATCCACTGTGAGCCGCTCTTCAAAATGGGAATGAAAGGAAAATGTGCAACTTAAATAACACTCGTGTTCTGACATCCAAACATCAGGAAATGGCGACAACAAAATAGATTTTTGCTTTAACATGCTTACATCTGAAGTCAGAACATTAGTAAAACAATTATAGGGTGTAAAGCTGTAAAAAAACAAAACTAAAGAAGGATAACTGCAAAAATCATTAGATGCTGTCGACATACCAGCTGGTTGGAAAACATCATTTCTTTCCTACCATCACAAACGTAATCACTTGGACTTTAACTGAAACTGAGCTCAGACTGAGATTGACCTTTTATGCAACAAACAGCCTGGGTGGAAACCTTATGCCTACTGTTAGGAACGTTGGAGGATCTGTGATGCTGTGGGCTTGTTTCTCTACCAAAGACCCTCCAAAGTCCTCTGAAAACTTAAAATTAGTCTTTCAGATAGAAGAGAAGAAAGCACAGGAGAGTAACCAGTAAAAAGATTGTGCAAAACCGAGTGGTTCTAGATCCCTCTCTCTGTTTGCTGCAACCTTGTGAAATAAGTGCTGAACTTCTAGCAAAGACAGGACTGTAAAAAGTGTTAATTGCAGGGGGCCTATATAATAAGAGTGTCCTGTGGCATCAGCTTCAATGCCAGGCATTTGTTGTTAGGTTAATATTTAGTTAGAAAACTTTGATGTGGCTTCAAAATTCAATCCAGTGTTCAGCTGGAACCGTACAGGACTTCATTTAGGTCTAGATACGGACTGGGATCTATCATTTGTGAACCTCTGGTCTAAATGAACACCCAATTTTACAAAACTAATGTCACATTTCATTTAAAAAGAATTAAAGCTGTTATGAAAACCATAAACATGTTTGAAAAATGCCCAAAAACATTCCAGTCCAGTCTGTTGCCTTTCTATTGGTTTATTGGAGGATCCTGATAATAAAAGTATTAACTACAGAACAAGAACTTATAAATATGCAGGAAATGCTCACACTGAAACATGGAAAATGACCCGAAAACTGATGGAAAAATCTAAGAAACCAAATCAGAAAAAGTCTGGAGTTTTTAAGATGGGAATGTAGGAACGAGACATGAAAGCTGACTCATTTTAAAATTTACTAACAAAAACAAATCAGGCTGTTGTGTTTTTCTGTGAGAACATGTGATCAGTTCGTAAAAAATGCATTGGAAAATAAACCAAAATCATTCTGGATTTGCTTGGAGACATTTCAAGATCTCATTTTACATCCCAAAAATCTACAAAAGGAGGTAAAAACACGAAGAAATAAAAAGTAAAGCAGATAATAAATGTATAAGATGAACTGAGACTACTGTGAGTCTTCTATTTCCATTTAAACTATTCTGTTTTCTGCTTTGAGAACTTTGTAAGAACTTTGCTGCTTTGAATCTTTTCTGCATCCCAGAGGAAATATCCAGTTTTTTAAATTTTTTCATCTTTTCATCACAGCAAGGAAAAAAAAAATCTTCCTTCACCACATAATTCCTCGCACACTTTGTCAAATCTTATTTATTTCTCGCTCCCAGCCTCCTCACCTCCTAAATCCTTCGTCTTCTCCCTTTTTCTCGCCCCCCGCCGCCCCCCCCCCGCTCACTCGTTGCCTCTGACTTTGTCCTCCTCAGCATCCTTCACACTCCCTCTCCGTCTCCATCCCTCTCTGTCCCTTCTCATCGGGACGAGGGTTCTCCGGGTGCCTCTGACAGTGCTCCTAATTAAGACGTAAAACTGCGGGCAGCAGGTTTCTGAAGGTTACACTGTCTATACCGCAGGAAGTGATAAAGAATGGAGCCACTGATGACATGTGACGTTTTCAGCGGGGATGATGCAAACCGCGGCTAATGAAGCCGGAGCTATTGAGGAGAAAGCGAAGGGGACAGGGGGCCTCTGTGTGTGTGTGTGTGTGTGTGTGTGTGTGTGTGTGTGTGTAGACATTTGAGATTTGCATGTGTGTGTTTGTGTGCAGGTTTTGCTCTCAGGGCCCGTGGGAGTTCAGGGGCAGAATATTTAAGTTAATTAGACAGGTCAAGTACACGAGAGGCTGCCCTGAACTTAGACTCGCTCACGGTGTGATCCCCCTGCTGTCTGAGGCTCGTATCAGTGAAGATTTGCCTGTGGCAGGCTGTTTCTTTATAAATATTTGCATACTGTTAAAAAGTTGCAGATTTGTACAGAAGGGATTTATTTGTTTGTATTGAAAAGTAGTCCTGGTAATAATTTGAGGATAATGTGGGATTTAAATTTTAAATTTATTGATAAAGTAACTTCCCCATTTTTGTCTTTTCTCATTTCACCTCCTCAACTGGAGACAAACATTACATTTACTTAAGTCTTACCTCAGTTCTTTACAATTTATACGTTACTTACTGGTACTTAAAGTTCCCTATAATTGATTTCTAGTAACCAGCAGGAATTTTTGGTAAGGAGCAAACAGGTGGTTGCCCAGGGCGACAGTAGAAAGGGGGAGCGCGCAAGCACCTGATTAAAAAAGAAATCTACAGTGGAGCCCCGCGTATTCATGGTTTCATATTCACAGATTTTTCTGTGGAATGTAATTTACCTATTTGTGGATTTTTTTTAATAGAGCATATCTAAAATATTCAAAAAGAAAATGCAGCTTTGGAAGTTGAAATATCGAGGCACAATGGTTCTTGACACACTGTTGGCTGGCGTTTACAAGTCAGCCAATCCTGGAGCTCCATTCATCCTCCTTGCTTCTGATTGGCGATACCCCCACGAGCAGAGAAAGGGAAAACTGTAGATTTTAGCTTCTGCAGTAGAGCTAAGACAGTTTCCACTGTCCTTATTGATGCTTATTAAGATATATTTGGTGTTGGAACTATTAAAATGGAGGGTTATAAGCGTTTTGAGAGGGAGTCTGAAGTGTTTTTGCCTCCATGAATACCCGGGGGTTCACTGTATAGCTTACCTCTGAGTTACAATCTGAATAAATCTTTAATTGCTTTTATCCATGCAGTCAATGAATAAAGTTTGTGGAATTTATTAAATAATTATTTAAAAACCCTTCCTTACAGTAATTGCAAAGAGAAATGTGTATCATAACACAACAAACTTGTTCTAAACTGTTTTTAACTCCAACCCCAAGTTAACAGAAACAAAAGTGTGAAAAACTAAGTACACCCCACAATCACTGCTTTCAAAACTACATTCAAAAGCAGCAAATCTCAGTTGTTTTCTGTTTTCCTTAACAAAACTCTTCTCTTGGTATTCTTACTGTATTTAACCAGGAAAGTCCCATTTTAAAATCTCATTTACAAGGCTTTACCTGGACAAAAACAGCTCTGAAATACATCACACATAAAGTTTTAGAAATTATGAATCAGCGATCATCAAAATATAAATAAAAAGATAAAAAAGTTGAATAACATGTTCAGTGGTGAAGTTAAATAATTTATTGGTTGAACCATTTGCAATCAAATCTTTGACTTTTGCAGAGTTTAGCATTTGTTTAAACTCTCTCAGAAACACAAGGTTCTTCACCTGTAGCTCATTCTGCAGTGAATCCATGTCAGTAGGAACAGGTTTTGTGAACAAATCTTTATGTTGTTTCTCTGCTTGCATGAGCCACTTTGATCTTTTTATGAAGATATAAGCTGTGTCCATCCCACATGTTTCCATCTAGTTGCTATGTTGGTGCTAAATCTAGTTTCCTGGCTCTTGTCCAGAGGTGGAGGCCTCTGCTGCAGACGTATGACACCTGTACACTGTTAAACAAAAAAAGAAAAAAAAAAAAAAACTGAGGCACGGGTCGAGCCGGTCCTTCCAGAAACTGAACCGAAAAGCGGATGCATAAAACATGACAGCTGGCGTTTTCATTCAAATGAAATAATCTTGACACACTGTGCATAATGAAAGACTACAGGACGAGGCGTTGCTGATTAACATGCATGTCGCCTTAACAGTACAGCTTGACTTCCTCAAAGAGGAAAAAAACAACTTGGAAACATTCACCAGATCGCTCTCGGTCACTCAACGTGGCATCATATGCGGCCCCTCCTGCTCACGTTCTTGCAGCATGCAGATCGTAATGAAGCACATGGCCACTAACCTCCCCGTTAGGAGGAACAGCAGCAGAGTTTTAGCCTTTATAATGCTGTGTGATGCAGAATGAAGCTGCTCCAAACTGTTGAATAATTACACTCAGTTTGGAAGTTTGGAGTGTTTGAGATGAGGCTCCAGGCAACTGTGAACGGCTGAACTCTCCCAACATATGCAAATAAATTAACATAATGCATGCTCCTCGGTTTGGTGCTCATGGCAGCAGTGGAGGTGGAAACGGGGGTTGACCCGCTGAAAAAGCTGCTTGATTAATCAGTGTTAAAGAGGAAAGCTTTAAACAGTAAAAAAGAGCAACAGCAAACTTCCTTTTCTCAATCAGAAGTCAACTCGTTTTCTGGAGAGTTTCCAACTAAACACTAAATATTATCTGCTGATTTCTATCATTTTTAGCCATTTCACATTTTTATTTCAGTTAATCCTAAAAATATCAGTTATTTCCTCTGCAAACTATCATATAAAGCTTTAAAACATGTTAAGCTTATTTGATTGATAGTTAGTAGGTAAACTTTTATCTAATTTTTGGACCGTATCAAGATGTTACCACCCGGTCATCAGAGAAGAAGCTTCATCCCAGAAGATGTTTAATTTAAAGTGTACTCATGAATCATGTTGCTTCGCCTTTGGAAAACAGTTCTTAATCACTGGTTTCATGTTGAATTTCATACCTACTAAGACGACAATCTGCAATTTATTTTATAACGGTTCCATGTGGCAGACCAACACAAAGTAGTGCATAACTGTGCAATTGGAGGGAAGTGACGCATGGGTTTCAAATGTTTTCACAAATGAAAATCCGAAGTGTTGTGTACACTTGCATTGCATTGGAGCCCCCACCCCCACTCTGTTAACTCTAAATCAGTGGTGTCCACACGTTTTGTCATGTGGGTCAAAATCGTTAAAGCAACTCGCAGGCCAAAAAACATTTAGTGATTTTTTTTTTTTTTTTAATTTTTTTATTATTATTTATTTTATTTTATTTTTTACCTTCTCAACAATAATGTATTATACTTTAATGGAACATATTAAGTAGTCAGATTTTATGTAAGAAAGAGGTCTGTAAAACTTTACCGATCAAAAACTTGAAAAGGGTTTTGCACTCTTGCACCACCTGTGCTGGAGTTGCAGTAGGGGACCTCACAAAATCAGTCCGGGGGCCTCAAACGGCCCCCGGGTCACACTTTGAACACCCTTGCTCTGAATACTATCCACTGCAATCAGTTCCCTTCAGATTAGTGAATTAGAGTCCTCCTGCTGTGTGTAATTTAATCTCTGTTTCTGGCCTTAGAGGGTCTTTTGAGAACATTGGAGAATAAACAGCATCATGAAGATGAAGGAGCACAGCAGATAAGCCAGGAAGGAAGTTCTGGAGAGGTTTAAAGCACAGTTAGGCACTACAACAGCATCCCACACTGCAAAAACACAAACTCTTACCAAGTATTTCTGTTCTAGTTTCTAGTGCAAATAACTTGAATACACTTCAAATAAGACAAAACTAACTTAGAAGATATTTTAACTTATAATATGGGAAAAATGTCTTGTTCCACTGGCAGATTATTTCACCTATAACTAGAACTTTTTCATCAATATCAAGGAATTATTTATTTAAAACAAGCTCCTGAAAAGTTAGTGGTAAGTTGGTTTTGTCTTATTTCAAGTGTATTCAAAATACTAGCACTAGAAACCAGACCAAAAATACTTGGTAAGAGTTTTGAGTTTTTGCAGTGCAAGCTTTGAATTTCTGCCAGAGCTCCATGCAATCCATCATCTGAGCATGGAGAGAGAATAGACTACCTGCAGACCGACCAAGATGGGAGAATCTGTTAAACTACAACTGTTAGTTGTGCTCTCCGCAAATCTGGAAGAAGAAAGCCAGTGTTGCAAGAAAGTTCTAAGAATCTCATGATAGAGGGATTCAACGCTTGGACAAGGAAAGAGGGAATAAAGTTTGGATATAAAAACTTTTGTTCATATCCTACTTTTTCCGTACTCATAAATACATAGATACATAGATCTAATTTCATACTTTTCCCAACTGTATAGGAACCCTGTGTGTTTTAAACTTACCACTTTCCAACCCACAGACCAGCATCAGCAGACTGCCTCGTTAGCGCCGGTATCTCAACGTGTCTCCTGTAGAACTTTTGGCAAATATATTTCAGAATTTCATGACTGGCCCTTTTTTAGAATCTCTTTGATTTAAGGAGATTCTCTCAAGAGTTTCCAGCTTTGTGTTTCCAGTCCTTCACTTTCAGAAGCATTAATCTGGTGTGTTGTTGCAGTGACTGCAAAAACACAGACTCTTACCAAGTATTGGTCTAGTTTCTAGTGCAAATATCTTGAATACACTTGAAATATGACAAAACTAACTTACAAGTAACTTTTCAGCATGATATAGGAGCTTGTTTTAAATCAATAATTCCTATAATATTGATAATATTGATGAAAAAGTTCTAGTTATAAGTGAAATAATCTGCCAGTGGGACAAGATATTTTTCCCAAATTATAAGTTAAAATGTCTTGTTCCACTGGGAGATTATTCCATTTATAACTAGAACTTGTTTATCAACATTAAACAAGCTCCTGTTTTGAGCTAATAAGTTACTTGTCAGTTAGTTTTGTCTTATTTCAAGTGTACTGAAGATATTAGCACTAGAAACTAGACCAAAAATACTTGGTAAGATTTTTTGTTTTTGCAGTGCACCGATTAAACTGACTCTTTAGGCAGAAGCAGAGTTTTCCTTGGTTACAGAAATCTGTCCTCTAAGCTTTGTCGTCCTTTACATTATAGCTGTATCTATGCTCCAGCATACCTGATTCAAATGACTGCATTACCTCCTCAGCATGCCATAAACGCCTGCAGAAACTCCTAAGACGTGCAGCACAGTGGGCCCTGAGGACACTGGTATAGATAGCAGGTGTTGGGATGGAAAGTAAAAGAGTGCCATTGAAGTAAGGGGATGTCAGTGTACATACAGCACAGTGTTCTACCCGCTCGCTCCTAAGCTGCTAAATCTCACATACGACAACTCGACAATCCTCACAAGTTCATTGGTGTGAGCATCTGAGCCCAATGTGAACTCTAGCCCAAATGTGACACAGTGGCTCTGGCCATATGCAGGCTTTTCACCCCTCCTCTCTGCGCTCGTGCTGGTGTTGTGAGTACACGAGTCGTGCCTGTTGGCCGTGGCAGCGCTCTGACTCACATAACCCCTCACAAAAGATCGGGCCAAGCTCCCTCAGCCCAGGCCGAGCCAGGCCATCTCCGCCTAAGACTCTAATTGATTTGATGGACTTATGTGCCGTTCACACCCCTTCCCCAAACAAACAAGCCTGCCCAAGACTCGTCTCCGCTGAGACAAAGAGGCGGCGCCCGCCCTCCTCTTGCGAAGCTGCATCCTGCGAGCGCCTGAGAAGGCAGCGCTGGCCTGCCAAACTTGCTAATTTCACTGCTGGGCCTCGGGGAAGGCTGGAGTTTGCTGTGAGACGATTCATCATGCTGAGAATCAGGGCTCCCACCCCCATTGCTGTACCATCTCGCAGGTCAACTGGAGGCGACTGAAGTTCAGAATAATTTATTTTTTTGTCTCTGTGATGATCTTAGAGCAGAGCGTTGACAAAGATCATTCAGGAGAACAGCAGATCAGGGAGGTCTCCAACAGACTGCAGCTGCTTCTTATCTCTACTGATTTGGGTTCTGCAATCTCTCCAGTGTGAATACAACTTCTTTATTTTTGAGGATATTGAATCATGTCTGTTGTTTCTTAAATCAGCATTGTTGAATCTGAAAGCAAAGGAAAACACATTCAACAAAAACAAAATGTTCTGGATCAAATTAATGCAACTTTTTATCACATTTTTATCAACTTTTTCTTGGCGTATTCATGTAAACTGATATCATGCACATGATATCTTGCACATGACCTCTTTCCAGTGGGAATGAGGTCTTTTCTTGCAAACTGGAAGCTGGACAATGATATTTTAATCTGTGGTCGTCTGTCCAACCTCTGTCGGCGAAACAAACCTTTAGCAATATGCGACGAAAGGTAAAGATTTAATGAAAGGAATATTTCCTTTTAAACAGTCGAACAGCAGGATTACAAACATTATGAATTACAAGAGAAGGATTTGACCTAAATACCAGGTTTTTAAAAACGGTGCTAAAAAAACGTTCCTGTGTGGTAAACATCCGGCTCACTAAAGTCACAGGATGTCATATGGACTGACAAAATTATTCTGAACAAGGGATGACATAAAGAAGAAAGATTCAGGGTGATTTGTTGGCATTGGTCAACTCTACTGGATGAACGACTTGGGACAGATTTAAACAGGGATTTAAAAACATTATAGCCAACATGCTAGTATTAGCAAACATACTACTGTTAGTATTTTAGCTAGTATTAGCTTTTTAGCAAATTTTAGCTTTTACACTGCTGTCAGCATGCCAGACGGTTTATCGACTGTTATGCTACTGTTAGCTTTGTAGGTAACATTAGCAGTTAGCTAATTATAAATTATAATTAAATTATACAATCTTCTTGGATGGAGTCTTCTTCTCCTTAATGGCTCCAACCTCACCAAGTCCAGTTCTTGTTGTTACTGGACCAACCGTCCCATGCATTTCATCCAAGAAACTTGAACAACCCTAAAGTTGATGCCTTACCACTCTTAGCAGCTCCAACTTTTCAACAGCTTAAAACAGATATTTACACACACAGTAGAGAAAGAGACATAACCTTTGTTTTCCTCGCTATCTGACAGTAAACAAGATTAAATCTTCCTGTTGTAGATCAATTTTTGTGTTTAGATTTTTAATCGTATTCCTTTAAAGACCACAACTTACAGGACTTGTAGGATTTGCTCCCACGGCACTCCTTCAGGGCTCTAGGAGAGTCCCCACCTTGATGTGTCAGGGCTTTTATGGCAGCAAAAAAAAAGGGTTACAGCCACACTTTTTGGCAGGCGGTCATAATATTATGCCTGGTAGCTGTCTAGCTGCATTCTGCCTGCAATGTCATTTAACACAAACTAAACATATGTAGACTTACGTAGACTTAAAGAAATCACAAAAAATAAAGGTTTAAGGAGGTTTGAGTCGTCCAGGAACTGATGTATTATTTTAGGTTTTTCAACAAATATAAGAACATCCTCCATTGAGTCTACTAATGTCAAATTAAATGAACATCCAGTTACTCTCACTAGCAGCCTGTGTATGAACAAAACCTGCAGAATTCACCGGATGTTTCTTCATGTTGTTTTTCTGCATCGTTTTCACGTCTTTTTACACTCACTTGGTCATATTTATGCCTTTTTGTGATGAAATTGATAGAAACTGAGAAATCAGCCATCATTAGAATAAGTGATTGGTTAACAGCACATCCCAGATGTGCTGTTAACAAACTGCAAGGATTTTTCACAATATACTTGCAGATTATTGTAGATCCAGTTGTGAGAACACAGCTTACTCTAAAAAAAAAAAAAAAAAGCCCCCCAAAAAAATGGATCTCTGGAAATTCTCCTCCTCTAAATCATAAATGAGCTCTTTTGTTTTCAAGTGAGCAGATTGCACAAGAATTTACATTTATCAGAAGCAACAGCCTGTCAAAACAACCAAAATATGGCATTTCCTTGCATCATAGAGGCTGAGGACATGATTGAAAGCTCCCAGAAGCAGAAGACCTGTTACCCTCTCAGAGGTCTCATATTTTCTGCTGTTTCTTCATTCCTGAACCTTCAGGGAAACTCTGGAGAGCTTCTTGGAAACCTGTAAAATATGTTGGATATACATTTTGAAAAGGTGAGAGATGATCCCACTTTTTCCAGACTTGATGGAAACCAAACAAAGAGGAGTAATACATTTTCTCTCCATCGTTTCTCATCCAGCAAATACTTTCATGCTTTATGCTGGGGTAATGGCATCTCAGAGGAGATACGGTCGTTGTGAGAAGTTATAAGCATGTCATATTCATTTTAGGATTTTAATGATTTATTTACCTATTCTGTTCTCTGTTACATTTTATAAAAGGGGGGTTATACCAGTTAAAATAATTGTAAATTTTCTCTGATCCACATAGGATCAAAGTTACATATACTGGCTCAAATATATTCATACACCCCTCTCGACCACACCCTTTTCGCTGCCTTCGACAAGCTTCTAATGTCATTCCAGACGGATATTTGAGGCAGTGGTTGAGAATCAGTAGAGTTCTTTTAAATTTGTTGGTTTCCTGCAGTTACTTTTAAGCGTAATTCCTAGACTTTCAGTCCAAGCCATAACAGGCTGTTAATGTTAGCGTGCCGTATCCATGTCACTGTTCTCTCAGCACCCAGTTGTGTCCAACTTTCAGCCATTTGGTTGGTAATTTGAGGTGATGTTGAAGAGTTTGGATGGTACCGTAGTTCTCCTGCTTTGCTGTTTCATTCACACAACATGATGCTGCCACCACCATGCTTGTCAACTGGTAAATTGTTCTTTGTTTTAAAAGCTTCATCTTGACTCGATGTTGCGTTTCCATGTGAGCAGCGGCAAGTTTTAGCCAGGCTTGAAGGTGTTGATTTTTTTGGCGGAGACTTCTTTCTTGGTCAGCATCCTTTCAGCTAATGGTGGCAGAATTATATCACAAGCTTGTTGTTGGATACAAAAAGTGTGCATATTAGTAGAGGTGTATGTATATATCTGAGCCTGTATGAATTAGATAAAATTTTACAATAAACTCAAACTTTAAAAATCCTAGAGGTTTTTTATTGTCATTTTTCCAAGCTGAGAAAAGAACAGAAAACTAATTAAAAGCCTTTAAAGGAAGACATTCATGTCTATAATGAGGTCATGTAAGCTTCTGGGATGGAGATTTGGGTTAAAATGTAAACATTTAAAATCTCCCTAGGAAAGAGGAAGTGTTTGCTCTTTTCATACCATGTTTGATTTTTTCTTACATGTTTTTATCATTAACGTAAACAATGTTATGCCTTCAATACGATCTGCATCATTTTGACAGATTCATTTTTTCTGGTCTCCTCATCATGTTTGGTTTTCGTTCATGTGTCCTGCCTGGTGTGTTTGTATGGGCTGCTTGAATGCTAGTTGTCATCCTCTCCCACTGCGCGTGTTTTTGCTTACATCTTCAGCGCTCAGGTAACATTAACCCACTTCTCCCAGTTCATAAACAAAAGGATGGAAAAGCACCTCCTCCCGGGCTCCTTCACGCCGTCCTGAAGTTCCCAGCATCACTGACCGACCAGCCCTTTTTATTTACTGCTTGTATTAACATGCAGCATGATAAGCATATTTTCCTCAGTGCATCTAACAGGATGCTTTATCACCGAGCCTTTCCACCCAACGCAGATTCCTCCCTGTTGGTTGACAGCCTCGTAAATAACTTTTGTTCCAGATGAGATTTAACACCCAAGTTTCTGCTGCAAAATCAGATTCGACTTTCAACAACAAGGCACATTTTGGTTGTGAAATATTTCCCCCAGAACGTTAAATCACGCCTTTGCTTAATAAGCAGGACCACGTTCAGAAGATGCAACACGACAGCTGAGTTAAAAGTGAAAATTATGAACTCGATCTGAACGGAAAAAGTTTGGTTTGAAACTTTTAAAGACAGTTTTCCTCTCAGAAATCACCTGCTAAACTAGTATATTTTCACTGCATGACAGAAATGAATGATAAACAGGTGTGGTTCTAATTATTATCTGAAAATATCCCAAATCACCGGGAACTTCTCTCTCTGAAAGAGGCCGACTGTAACGACAGAGCTACAGATGTTCCTGCACTGACAAAAGAGGAAATAACCCCCAAATTATCAGGGAAACTAATAATAAACTAATTCATCAAGCCACGCCGCAATTATCTCCTTTGTGTCTGTGATTAGACCCGATTTCCCATTAATGCTTTTGTTTTACCTTTGCTGTGATTGTAGTTAATCATGTCAGCAGCGGAGAAGCGTCGCATGTTTTTGGCAGCGTCATTATCTGCAAATCTGCATCTTTAATTTGTTGATTCCCTCTTTAACGGAGAGAAAGGGGCTGTGATCTCCAGCGAGATGATTACGTCTCAAGGAGCAGAGACTCTGATGGAGCCGGGAAGCCCTTTCTACTGCTTGGAATTTAAAAAGTGAAGCCCAAATAAATGAAGCCCAACTTTTTGTTGCTGTGTTTTTGTTTTTGGTTTTTTTTTTGTTTTTTTCAGACCAGCCTCACCTTTGACCCCCCCCCCCCGGAGCAGGCAAGATGCCAAATCCATTTCCTCCTGCATTAGGGACTTTAATACATGGCACCCTGTAGGAAGGGAGCCACCCCAGCATGTGTGCAACACACCCACACCCACCCAAACACAGCGAGCGTCTTAACAGCTCACTCCAATCACTAATTACTGGCCCCTCCCTGTCGCATGGCCTGCATCTCCACTCAGAGCAAATCGCATGTGACCCCGTCCAGCATGCCACTGGGAGGGGGTGGGGGGTACCTTTTAGAATAAAGGTCCAATCAGAACCCTTTATTCTAAAACAAAATACGTGTTATTAAAAGGTCAGAAAGAGAAGCTCTGTTTAACAGACAGCGCCCTCTACAGTTATTGGCGCCTCCCATAAAGATCCGTTTAAAGCCATGTTGTGGTTAAAAGTGTGGCCACTGTGTCTCATTTATGTCTGCAGGGAAACAGGAAGTCTTGGATTACGAATAAAAAATTCCTATTAATTATACAAAAGCTGAAAAGCACCAGTGGAGATGAAATAGATACTTTAAATTCTAATATACTAGTAATGCAATGCACCAATCAGGTTTTTCCAGTCTGACACCAATATTTTTTTTTTCTTTTTTTGAGTTCTGATCTGTGGATTCCTTTTTACAGTTTTTCCATTTTTTAAATAATTTTTTTTAATTATTATTATTAGGACAGACAAAAGAGAAAAATGGTGCTGCAGGTTTTTTCGTATAGGCTGAGGTTTGAATCCAGCAGAAAATGAAGGAATTACAAGATTATCCCAATTTATACATCAAAGAATGCCCCTTATCTTATTTTGCTTTTTTTTTTATTCAACTCAAAAAAAGTGCATCAAAATACATACTGATGGTTGATGCCTTTATTGAAGGAAAATGTTGGAAGGATGCATTTACTGAATAAAGGGCCAATCAAAGCCTATTTGGGTAAAATTGGCCGATTCCTGTAGCTGAACAGTTGATTGGTGCATCCTTATATAATATGATCTAGGGCTGCTACGAACGACTATTTTAGTAATCGATTATTCTGTTGATTGTTCTGATGATCACTGGATTACTCAGATAATAATAAAAAATTGAAACTTTCTGCAGATTTTAATTTAACCTCTTGTGCTTTTTTATACTTTAGAAATACATTAAAAGAGGCAAATAAACAAATACTTGAGTTCCTTTTTTAGATAGTAAAATAAAAATTTTATTGCCTACAATGCAATAATATAGCTTTTCTTTAGTGAATTTGAACCAGGTGAAGCTAAAACTGCTACTTGATGAGTTTTGGGTAGATTATGTTTATAGACAATGTTTTTTTTTTTTCATCTTAAATGAAAAATGTATATATATTTTGTGCAGTTTTGGCTTAATTACTGCTCTGGGTGTGTTGTGTTTTTCAGCAAATGGCCTTTTTAGAGTTTTTATACTCCAGTTATCGATTAATCAATTACTAAATTAGTTGATTATGTCAATAATCGATTAATCACGATAAGTTTGATTAATTGTTCAGCCCTAATATAATATAATCAACTATAATATAATGTCTTGTTTTATTTTGCGGTTGATTTTTCTGCTTTTATTTTGACGTTTCTTCCCCTACAGTCCAAAAGAGGATGGGCTGCAGATCAGGGATGCACAATATATCGGCTTATCATCAGAATCGGCCAATGTTAGTCATTTTTAACATACTGGTATCGGTCCGGTGAATAAAACAGGTTAATATCTACAACTGATGTTTATTTCCATCTTGTTGCCATTTGTGCTTCTGGAGGGGGAGGGGAGGGGCTTGGTCATGCGGTATTTGTTTGCTCATGTGATAGTGATACAGCACAGGATTGTATGGTGCTTAATTAAAGCAGAGAAGCAGGGAAATATATATAAGATACCAGTGAATAATGGTTATTAGCCATAATAGCAATATTAATATTGGATATTGATACTGGTACAAATTTTCATATCGGTGCATCACACAGCAGATAATCAGAATGTTTACTTCAGTTAATTTACAACTAAATTGCTGCACTTTTGTTTGTATTTTGTTGTTTTTATTTTTGCAGAATCCAAAACATGGATTCTGCAAAAATATGATTTGCAGATTTTTCATATGATTTTGTCTGAAAACCAGAAATTTGTTGCTGCACGGCACATTTTGCCTGATAGATGCTGTTTCGATTACCAGCAGCTTTGTTTACTTAGAGCATGTAAAACCCTGATGTTTAAGCAACGGCGGGCTTCGGTTCCATCTGCATAAATAAAAGAAGCAGAGGCTGAGCACGCGATGCATTAAAAAGCTGCTTGTTGATGGCGCCGTGGCCTGCAGACATGATGTGAGCTTATGTTTCTGGTGCAGTTCTGAGTATTTGTGGCGTCTCTGCCGGCCGCTCTGGGAGGACGTTTGTGCCGAGGACATGTAATTTAAAAGTACAGATGAGCCCACCGGCTCTCTCCGGACGCTGATACTCTGTGGCACCCAGAAGGGAAATTAACAAATGGCCTCTTGTTTATTTTTGGTTCATGTTCAGAGTTCTTGCTCCGAAGTGTTGCACATGTTGTCTGAGCTGTTCCACCGCAGAGCTGAGCTTCTGGGACAGAAAACAGCTGCGTGTCCGCTGCAGAGCTGCCTTTCTTTAGTTGCTTTTTTTCACTTGGATATGGGTACTGCTGCAGTTTATTTTAACAGATCTTTATTTCTCATTATCAAAAGCAACCAAAAGGAATATTACATTGTTTCCAGCTATAAGAAGTCTTAAATACATCCAGGTTTTCCGGATTTGGTCTGTAATTATAGTGAGTGAGGTGAATTTAATTTGGTTTTGCGTTGTACTTCTGGTAGTTGTAAGAGAACTACAAGACCCATGATGCAGTGCAGCAAAAAAAAGCACTTACAGAGGCCTGTAGGTGTAAAAATAGAAGAGTCACATTCCAAGAGCTGAAAAACACCAAACTGGGTTGTTGTATTCTTGTGTAGCATCGATAGGAAGCTAACAACATGAACTGGGAGAAGGTAGACAGTGACTCTGGTACTGATTAGGCTTGGGCTGTTTCACACAGTAGGATAACTTGGACCGAAAACACCACAGTTTCATGGTGTCATGGTGTTTGGGCAAAAATCTTGAAGAAAAGTGTAAAACATGATCCTTCTAGCTTAGTTTCAAAACAGAAAAGCAACTACTGCTGCTAAAATATTGATGATTACAGCAATAATGAGATTATATAGAACATCTATATATTTTTTAATTTAATAACAGTTGCTGTTCTGCTCTCTGTAGGTCTAACAAGCTGATATGAGCTGGTAAATCTTTAGGCTAGCCTGCAATCATCTGCTTTACAGACATGCTGCTCAAAGGTTGCCAACTGCAGCTTTAAGCCACTATTATCTTAAAAAGAGTGGTGGGTGGGACTCTTTTTGTTTCCTGTCTGTGTTTTGAGCGACTAGAAATATTTCCAAACAGCTGAATGTTTTTCAGTTGAGCAACAAGTTGGGGTGGGGCGTCGCTGTGTTGCTTTATGATACCTACAGCGGGAGAAAACTTTGGTCTCTCCAAGACTTTCTTAGGCATCAAATTCAGACTGAAAACTTTAAGGGTTTTTGTAAACCCTGCAGCTAACCATTAATACAGAAAACGGGGTCATATAGAATACCAATCAGTCAAAAATGCCTTCACCGAGAAATCCCAACCTATTTTTTAAAAAATGCTCATTTTAACACTTGTGCCCTGAAGTGCTTCACAAAATGACAGGCAGGAAGAAAAAGGGATGGATTTGAAGCAAAACAAGATAAACAGCAAACAGCAAGTTTCAATGCATTCATTAAAAAAAATAATAATCCAAGTCTGAATAAGTGTTGAAGAGAATAAAATCTTTGACTTCCAGGTTTTATTCCCTGTTAAGATCAAAATAAGAACCATCTTTTTTATTTTGAATTTACAGTTGTACACATTTATGGCTTTGGTTTTTAAATCACTGACCGAGATCCCACAGATAAATGAACGCACCAGTGCTAAAATTGAACAAAAGTCCATTTCCTTATTTTTTGGCCTCTAGAACCTTCCAGATCAAGGTTTTAATGTGAAAATGTGGTTCCAAATCTGGGTCCAGTTAAGATGCCAAACAAGAAATAGACAAAGTCTGATTTTGAATTAGAGTTGATCTGAGGTGGTCTGGATGCCAAAAAAAGATGTGAAACAGCCCTTTACCACTGTACCGACTCAGAAGTCAACTCCAGCATTTTGTTATTCCGTGAAATATGAAATATGTGATGTTCAAACCCAACCTGAGGAATATTTTTTAATCAAAAATGCAGAATGCTTGAATGAATTTTAAAAAATATGTATCTTAAACAGGGCTGCACATTGGTGTAGTTGGTAGCACTGTTGCCTTGCATCAAGAAGGTCCTTCTGTTCTCCCTGTCCATATGTGGGTTCTCTCCGGGTACTCCGGCCTCCTTCCGGCTGCCTCTCGCCCAGTGACTGCTGGAGATAGGAACCAGCCCACCAACAACCCTGCAAGGACAAGTGGGTATAGACAATGGATGGGAGCGATGAATCTGAAAAAAAAATTGAATTTTAAATGGAAAATGCAACAAAGAAATGTCTCAAAAACAGAGAAACGAGGAAGATGTGCTGCCTTTGAGTCCAGAATTCCAGCTGAGAAGTTCTGTAGGACTCGAGTTGGAGCATAAGAAGTAAACATCCACTGATATGTGCAGGACGCTGAGGATTTTGTTGCGAATCCTGAACTTCATTATGAATCTGCGTTAGATTTAAGATTAGGTTTGTTGGAGTTTTAAAGTGTCATTCTGCAGTTTTCCTGTTCCAATCTGCCTACCTATCTGCTTTTCTGCTCAGGTTCTATCAGCTCTTACATTTTTAGAAACCACACAGAAGGCTGGAGAGGAAGTATCACACGAGTATTTAAACTTTTATTAAAAGAACACAACGCTCCAAACGGCTTTTCAGATGCCACCGAGAGCTGTGACTAGTTCTTCCTACAAGCATCTGTTTGATGCTGCATGCTCTAAAATAAGAGGGTTTGTGAATGCGTGACACAATGGACGTTAAAATCTGCAGCATGTGGGCATCGTGAGGAAACGGAGGGAGGGGATTCGGGTTTCACGGGTCGTAAAATCTGCTGGCTCTCAGCAGGGAAGGTGCACTTTCTAAACTGGCTCCTTCATTGACAAGCGCACTGATGGAGTCAGTCGATTAGCTGTAAAGCCAGTTGTCTGAGTGGAGTGGGTTGACTTGGGCAACACGTCTCAGCCCGAGAACAATCCCTCCTCTGTCTGATCCTGCTGGCACCGCTCCACGCTCATCCTCCCACGGTCTCCCTTGCTTATGATTATTTTATCATTTTAAATTCTTCATGCCGCATCGCCGTGGCACCGGCCCCGCTCAAGCTCGAGCAGAGCGGCGCGTTGGCCATACAGTACATTCACACTACAGCTATTTGGACGGCGCTCTGGTGTGGCTCTGTCCCGGTCCCTCGGTTGGATTCTGCTCGTCCATTAGTGCCATCTGTGCCTTCATGCGCCGTCTGTGAGGGCCCCGTTGACGCCAAAACGATTGGCATTTCTCTGGAACAACCAGAGGGACGGTGCCCAGAGCTTTTAGCTGCCAATGATGTGCACTTACTCTGACAAAACCAGAGGGTGGTGGTGTTGGTGGTGGTGAGGGGGTGTGAGGAAGCAAACAGGAGGCCCGAGCAGAAAACAGCTGCAGCTTCAGTCATGCTGCTTCCATGTTTAAGCTTCAGGAGATGCCACTTATCCCTGCATCAACAGACAGAAGATACACAGTTAAAAAGCTCTTTCATCATTTACATTCAGGACGTTTAGCTGGATTTAATTTGCTTAACGGATATCTGTTCAAGTGAAAAGGTAAAATGGTCAATCTCCCTCTCCAACCAGCTTGTCCTTATCGTCAGGAGACCAAACCAAACTTTCTGTTATAAAATTTCTTCATGCAGAAATAGAGCAGTACATTCAGCCGCTGCACTTAGACTGAGCAGAGTCCTTATTGTTTTCACATGAAAATGAACGCAGCAGAAGCTCAGCTCTAATGTCGTCCCTTCAGAGACATGTTCAAGCATCTAAAAAGCACCTCAAAGTCCTCCTGAAGACCAGTTGAATTATTCAAAGTACGTTCGTTTAGAATAGAAACTGCAGAAATGGGAGGAAATTTTTAATTTTCCACCTGTCTTTAAAAAGGGATTTAAAAAGGTTTTAAAAAATGAAAAGGACCGAGATTTAGCCAATTCTTAAAAAAGATAAAAACATTTTAGAACATCTTTCAGCAGCATCTATGACATAGCCAGTAGTCTATAAATATATATATATATATATATATATATATATATATATATATATATATATATATATATATATATATATATATATATATATATATATTATACAATAGTCATAAATGCAGAGTAATAGTACATTTCTAAACTTCAAATTGTACAACTAGTTTTAAACTTTCTATCTTTCTATTTAAACCTTTCCGTCCAGTTGCTCATGTGCTCTGGTTTCTTTATCCCTTTCTATGTTGCTGTATCCCCTGAGTTTGATGAGATTTCACTTAAGTTTCACAGTGTAACCGCTTTGTAAGACTCACAAGTTAATGTTTCTTAACTGCACAACATGAATTATTAATCACCACCAGAGCTGCTGTTTATTTCTCTGCCATGAATGAAAGTGAAGTATGTAATCCACGTCAGGAAATAAATTTTAATTTCCCACAGTTTAGAGGAAAATTGCTTATTATTAGAGTGCAGCTACGGAGTTGTTGCTCCTTATTATTTGACTGGATCTTATTTTCATTTTATTGGGTAAAATCTGTTAAAGTTACACATTTTGAATTTGGCCTGATTTTTACTGATGTTTTAGACTGCAACCATTCTCAAATAATCTGGGATTAATAGTTTTCAGAGTTTTCTTCTTCGACTGAGTCTAATGTTTCCTGCAAACGATAACAAGCACTGGAACAGGACAACTGATGTTAACAGAAAGAAGTTATAGAGGACCTGTAGTTGCTGTTGTGGACTCGATGGTGACCTAAGAGGCTGTTTAACACAGCAACACCTCTTCAGCACAGGTCTGAGGTAGAAGGTCCGAGAACTTCATTTGCTTTAATCAGCTCTGTTTTACCATCTGAATGGGGTCAAACTTGATGGAAGGACGAATGGATCCAAATAGGGGGAGTAGAGTTTTATCTGATACTCAGAGCCTGGAGTTGAAGGTAGTTAGGATACATTAGTCTAAGTCTAAACATCAAATGCAAGCCAGTTCGCCCCTCTTTAGTCATGGAGATAAAGCAGGCCAGAGGATTAGACCATCTTTCTTTGACTAAGTTTATCTTCTTCAGAGGAAAAACCTTCTTTCTTCTGCAGTAAGCAGGAGCCAATGAGTCTGTGACAGTCTGCAGACCATATGCTGCTGCCTGCTTGCATAACTTTTTTACTGCGAGCTGTCACTCAGCCCCTCTGAGCTCCCAGGGTCAGTCAAGTAACCATGAAATCCTGCAGGATGCTGCCACATTCTTGTTGCTGGTTATTTTGCGTGCCATCGGTAAAGACGTTCTGCTTTTTTAAGTGCATATTTTGCAGCTGCTGCTGGTGTTTTGACTGCAGACAGAAGACACCCTGCTTGGCTCACATAAAGTTTTATCTGTGAGAAATCAGCCTACAAACAGCATCATGTCTTAGATCCACGCAGAGGCGGTTTTCATGTGGGCTGTATGGCCTTCTGCCCAGAGCGGCACGGCCTGGGGGTGCCTTAATGCAAAAAAAATTGAATTGTTCTAATGATATTTGCTGATGTTATGATACAGAGTTTAATTTTGAAATCAATGAGATTTCTCAGAAATTTTGTTGAAAAAAATCTTTTGGCTACATTGATTCATTTTATTAAATTAATAAATACTTTTTAGTCGCAAATGCTTCAGTTTTTCTACACACCAAAAAACATTTTTGGTGTTTGGGGCGGCAGAAGAAAGGCCTTAGGCGAGGGTAATATTGACGTGAGCACTGTTTGTTTAGATTAGAACATGAGACTTTGCGTTAAATGGCAGCAGGCAGCTGCGATATTATTATTATTGGTGAATTTTTAATGTCAACACAACTCCCTGTGAGCTTCAGCATCTTGGTCACTAACCTCTCCTTCAGGTTATCAAGGGCAGTGAAAGCTCATCTCACTTGATAAATATGAGGTCGACAGCCTACCAACTATACCACCCAGTACTTTTTGATTGACAAATTGCACGCAGTCCAGAATGCAATCTACACTGATGATTGCCATCCGATATACGGTGCAGCTTTTCATTCTGCAGGAGGTGAAACGATGACTATGTCTCATTCCTGAAGGTTTCTGACAGACTTCTGTGTCTTTGGAGCGTGCAGAAAGGCTCAGATTCAAAGTGATTAAACCTGCAACACAGCAAACATTTTCCAAATTTTTTCATTTTAGAAATGCATTCGTTTTCTAAAAAAAAAAAAAAAATCTAAGTGCACTGCCTGGAAGCCCTGCTGTCATCACACCCACCTCTAACTATGCACATTTAGAAGATGGTAAATTCTTCACCGTTGTTTCAGAGTCCGCGGTCGCACATTGTTGAAACTCTGACCGATTGGTACAAGTGAAATGGGTCTTGCATCCATCAGATGGTAAAACAACAAACTAAACTAAATGCTTTGTGTTTAATTCAGATTAAATGCCTGCAGCCAGATCTTCAAAACCCTGAAACCGAGACAGAGGAGGCTGTTGAAGATGCATTATGTCTAAATGCTCGTTTCTTTGTATTTGCTCAAGCGTGTGACTTCTGCTTTACAACTGAAATGAACAGATCCTGAAAGAAACTTATTTTCCAGCATTTTCCAAGATTTCTGCTGATATTAACAGTTGTGTGGAGAGTTTTTTTTTTCCTCCACTACACCTTATGTGCCTGTATAATCTTTATTCATCTCTTTACAATCCGTAGAAATGCCTGAGTTGTCAGCGAGCATCATGTATTTGGCCGAGTCTCAGGTGGCTCTGATTTCCCAGCAGGCCAGATGGCAGCGCTGTGTGGGCAGTGTGTGTGTGTTTGTGTGTGTGTGGACGAGGGGCTGCGAGATGAGGGCCAGTAGCCTCGTGGAGGGAGGATTGCTCACACTCTGGCTCTCTCCTCTGTTCCCCGTGCAGCTGTGCTTCTCCCTCCAACTTGAACTTTTAATGTGTTCAATATGTGGCCGAGGACACGGAGTAAAACAGAACACATGTCCGGTGGCTGAGACTCGGCAGGCGGGGGGGGGACTCCAAGGCGACAGCGACACTGTGTCGACTTGTTTTTTATTAACTTGTCAAAGTCTGCTGCCTCCATCAGACTGAAAGGAATACTTGGCACTCTTCAAACTGATGATTTCACTTCCGGTGACTTCAAATAACGCCTTTAAATATTACCTGGTGTCACTGTAGCCCTGTGAAGCTGAGAGTTTAGGTTATGTTGACTTGGTGGAGAAAAGGGAGAAATTTTCTTCTAATATCAACACATAAAGTTGACTTGTATATCAAGGATGGACTCCAGCTGCCTTTGTTTCTGATCAGAAAGGAGGAGGCTGCTGTTTCTACCATCACTGCCAGTATCGCCCATCAGCAGCTCAGATCGACGGACTGGTCTCTCCCTTCCCAAAACAACTTCTAGCTATTCTTTAGGAGGTCAAAAATGATATAAACATCAAAGTGTCAAGTGTTACATCAACATTAAGAACTTGGAAGATGCTTCAACCAAGAGGGTGCTGCAAGATACAATGTGGACCTCCGCCATGCTCGACTACGACGAACCGCTTGTGATGATCAACCGTAGGCCTGTCGCATTAAGCAATGAATCAGTTAATCACACGATAAATTAGAATGAGCTCGATAATTTTCATTCTGATGATTAATATTTTGTGAAGGGCAATTTTGTTTACAGAGACATCATAATCCATTTTATTTATGGTTTTCAGTTGTGTGTGTGGTTTTTATTTTCATTTTATTTATTGTTTTTGTTTGTCGTGTTTAATTTTGGATTAAAAATCTATTTTGAGACAGCAGAGGATTTGGCCTTCTCAAAATAGATTTTTTGTTTTGTGTTTTTTGTTTTTAATGGGAATGCACCAATATGTAGATTTGGGCTGGTGTTGATGTCTGATATTAATGTTACTGCTATGGCTGATATTTACCAATGTGTATATATTTCCCTACCCTTTGGACACTGTGAAGATACTAACATGCTGCTGAAATTGCTTCCCTGCTTCAGTCAAACCTCTCACAACCCTGCGTTGCATCTCTATCACTGTCACATGACCAAGCATATCCCACATATACAACCTCCCCAACCCCCAGATATTTTTACCATATCAGAATGATACTGGTACGTTACAAAATGACTTAACATCGGCCGATACCGATGTTTACAGCAATATATCGTGCATTCCCAATTTTTAATGAATGTATGTTTTGCAAACATGGCATTTAATAAGTTGCCCAAGATGTTTGAGCCTACATCACTATGAGGTGTTTAAATTTTATGTATTCTTGTGCACCGAATCTTTTTCAAAATCCAGATGCCATACTCCCAAATCCAACTTAACCCTACAACAAGCTTTAAGCACGTGCTAAACACCCTTAGTTTTTGGTGCGTTTCATTGACCGCGGTACATCACCACATACAGACCTGGAATTTTAGTTGCTACAACGTTCCCAGGTTTGTTTTTCTTAATGCCGGAACATTTTAGAAAGAAAATCCAACGATCCTTTTCGTTAAACTTTATCTTCAAACAAGACAAAGTCTAGAAACCTGGTAGTTGTCACATACGTAGCTATCATTTGTTATTTCTGCTCCTTAAAGAAACTTGGGCATCAGCACTGATTAGCCCCAAGACCCACATCCTCCTAAATCCATTTGTTCTCATGTTCAAGTACAAACGCAGCAGAAAACACACATAGTTGACATACTAATTAACAGAGCATTGACAGCTTCGTTCTGGTGCAATCCACTTTAAATTTGATGTTTATTTCAATAAAATGTTTCCACAAAAACAGATGAGAGTTAGGAAAACTAGTGAGGAGTTGTGCAGTCGCCCTGTTGCTGTTGGATCAAGTAAAACCTAGATTAACTAAGATACTGTATGGGCTGCGAAGCTCCAATGTGGGGAAAAAAAAGTCTCTGTTCTGGTAATAAAGTCTTTCAAAGCCCAAAGCTTATCACTGCAAAATAAGCATCTTGCAACTGGATTACAACTCTCATGCTTGCAAGTGTTTTCACACTCCAGTCCAGATGGGAGATTCGTTCTGTAACCTAAATAGAAGCTTCTTTCCTCCATCTTTTGTCTTTGATATCATAAATGTGACACACTATACAGTTGATTAATTCGCCCAGCCAGTACAAATATTTGGAGAGGAACTAATACTCCATCAGCTGTGTTTATTTCCTTGTGTTTGTCTCCCAAAAAAAACTGTGAAGGAGACTCATTTCAAACTTGTTCTGAGTAAACACAGACACAAAATGCAGATTTGTTGTGCTCGTAGAGAATTAATGCACTCTGATTTATTCATTAATTGGTGAAAGAGCCCCAAGAAGAGTCATTTTATGATTAGTTGGAAGGCTTAAACCTTGTGAGTTGTGTAGGAATAATGTCTTGTTTTAGACGGGAATTGGTTAAGATATTGAATTTAAGAAATGGATTCAGGTGGAAATAATCATTTGTCAGTATTTGGCCAAAGGAGGAAACTCGTTCAAATGTATATATTCTCTTCATGCTAAAAAACTGAAAATTGTTTAATTTTCTGGATGATTGGTTGAGGTGGTTGAGGCAGCAACTGAAGTCTGCTTAGAGTTTGAAAGCCAGTACCGCTGGAGTTCTTTTGAAGTTTCAATAATATATATAACATAAAATAAGAGAGAATAAACAATGTGAAACACAATAAAATACTAAAAATAAAATACATATTGAAGTATCAGTGACAATCCAGAACCTAAACATCAGAAAATCTATAAAATCCAAATGAAATGAATATTCTATACTGGGATAAAAAGCAAACTGAAAAGGTGGGTCTTTAAAGAGGTGGTGACATCACTGTATAAGCTATTTCATATGCAGTACTTGATATTGGTGCATATGTCAATTCTCCAAAGATTTTCAGGAAAAAAATAGCGTCACCTTTTTGTAGGGGGTTGTTTTGGCAGGCCAGATTTCCCTCTTCTGTAAAAGGGTTGGGGACGGTAATAATATGTGGCTCTAACTAGTTGACTTCACTCTGATTGGCTACAACCGTATTTGGGAAACTCTTCAGTAAAATGCGCTGAACATCGTCTCAAACTGGGGTTATAATTGCGTGGTACTTCCCTATAAATAAACTTCAGCCACTGTCTGATTCTCTCATCCTTCAGGAGAAAGTGGAAACTTTCATTTGTTTTTGAGCTCCCTCGGACATAATAGCTCCGCTTTTTCGTAGCCATCTTCTTCTCAAGTGGAGTTGCCAGACATCCGAGCCCTTAAATTAGCCGGTGTATCAGCTGGGGGTAGGAGGGAAGGGGAGGGGTGTTTGCTTGATGGTGTGCTCTAATTGGAGAATATGATTTACATAGAAAGATAAACTGTTCTCTAATTCATCCATTTTTGAGCAAAGAAACAAAGCTGACCGCCTATGAGCAGGCTTTTGATACCAACTCTTGACATTCACACGGCCTCATCAGTGCATAACAGATCATATTATACCCCCAAACCCACAGAAAAATTAAATTTGTTGTCATGACCCCTTTAAAGCACATTTAAAAATATCGAGTGAGGAGGCCTTTCTGACTGAGCCAAAAAGCAAAGCTCTCCATTTACTGTTCTGTCTACTTTCTGACCCTCATGAACGAAAGACAGAGATCCCAGATACAAGCAGCTGAAACGAGATTCCTCCAGAGGGTGGCTGGACTCAGCCTTAGAGACAGGAGCCGCTGTTTCTCTGCGTTGGAAGGAGTCAGTTGAAGTGATCAGGATGCCCCCTGGGCACCTTGCTTTGGAGGTTTTCCGAACACGTCCCACTATGAGGAGACCCCGGGGGAAAACCAGAATTCGCTGGAGGGATTATATATCCCGTCTGGCCTGGAAACGCCTTGGGATCCTCTAGAATGAGCTGGAGGATGTCACCGGGGGGTTCCCTGCTGGACCTGTTGCCCCTGCAACCCAATCTCAGATAAGAGAAAGTACGTTCCACAATTTGGGAGCTGCAACTCCAAAAGCCCAACCCTCCTCTTTCAAGCGGTGGGAAGCTAACAGCTACTCATTGCTCCACTGTTTTAGCTTATTTTAGCAATTTACAACCACTTAAACTGACAATGAATATCTCTGTGGGATACAACTCGATAGTAGTGAGTGCTGAATGCTTACCTTTTTAACAAAATTGTTAAGTTTGTCTCTGTTTTCTTAGCTGAACACCCTTCGTGTTCTACCACGCCAAAAGTTAAGCTAACAGAGGGCGTCAGCTGTATCAGCCCACCCCTTTCAGCGAAATGGGTCGAATGGGTCAACCACTTTAAATTTATGTAGAAACACCTTCTTTTGACTGAAAGTTTTGAATATGGAGATAAACTGGTCACTCTCATGCTTTAGTCTGGACCTCGGTACCTTTAAGAGAAACTTTCCCTTCAACCAAAGTGTACTGGATGTTGTGCTGAGAAAATCTGTTAAATTAGATGGGGGGGGGGAAGGTCAGACCATTTAAAACTTTAAGAGTAAGCTGTAAAGTATAAAATCAATCCAAATGGGATGCAAAGACAGCAGGTATGTCTGCAGGTATGTGCTCACGCTTTTTTGTACCAGTTTATTGATGAGCTGCAGCGTTGTGCACAGACTGTAACGATGCAGAGACTACTGATCAAAACCAACATTTAGAGCAATATGAACTGGTTGTCTATTCAACAGGTGATAAAAGAATAGCTCTTTTCAAGCCTTTCCGTTTTTGCATCGGTTTGATTCTTAAAATACCATTAAAAGCTTTTAGGATTCTCAGAACCTTAAAAATTACTTAACATCTCTATTGAGATCTGCAGAGAGCTGCAGGTTGAAGGGTTCCACAGACAAATATATCTATCGGAAGTTCTGCAGTGCTTCCCGTCAATTAACGCGCATCAATTGGCACCTTTAATACAGATCAGAGGCGCCTTGCTCAAGTGTGCCGAAACAGGACAGATTACCAAACTCCAGCTTTGCGTAGTTTGTCAGATACAGTGACATTTCTGAATACAGCAGGTTTGAAAAGGATCAGCAGACACCAGGCGTGGGAGCCTGGGTCACTTACTGTACTGTTGGAGTGTATGTATGATTGAATTGATTATTTTTTTGTTGTTGTTGTTTTTGTTTTTCTTGGAATGTGCCTCGAGATGATATTTGTTATGAACTGGCGCTTTATAAATAAACTGAACTGAATTGAAAGATATTTCTACAATGGTAGACTAGTTACAAAAGCTAGTCAATGGATGGACCGTATGAATGGATGGACTGACTTTACTAACTTTGTAACTTTGATAAACTTTTAGAGAATTGCTTAGGGAATAAAGTGTGGAAAAACAATTTTTCCATACTATATAGTCTTTTTCTATACTAATCTAGACTTGAAAACCAGGCCAGCGTATTTGTGTGGTAACATTCATACACGAGGCAATCCAAAGTGGTTTACAGGCGAACACAGGGATGACATTAAAATAAATGAAACCATCAAGTTTTACTTAAAAAGTCATCTCAATACATCAAACTTGTATCAAAAAATATACTTTGTCAGTCTGCCGTGGAGTCCTGTGTTGGAAAAATCAGAGCCTCAGTCTCCAGTTGACCGACTTCAGGAACCACAGCTGGCGGAACAAGCTGTGAAGTTTTTTTTTGAGCTTCTAAGATTTTTTTTTTTTTTTTTTTTTTTTGATAGTTAAACTGGAATATTTTTTTTCAGTTGGTGAGAATTTTATTGAAAAATTTCATGACTTATCATTTGACATGTTTTGGAAAGTTTATGTAATCAAATTCCTTTGAATCAATATTAAAAATAATTTTTTATTACAATTCCTAATTAATTAACAAAAAGCAGTTCATTTTAATTCCTTCATGCTTGTAAGTCCTGGTCTGAGGGTATGACAGACCAAATCTAACATTTTCATAAGTAACTAAAGAAAAAAGGTTAATACTTTTTGAAATTCGAGGTATTTAAAGCAGTTTCACACTCTACGCTTGGTTTGCAATGATCTGCTGTAGCTGCCATGTTGGACTTCTCTTGTAACAATAGATGCAGCTTTAATCAGTTTAATTTGATGTCGCCATTCAATATATTTCCATTAGCTCCAACAGGAAGCTAGTGGAGTGTCTGTAATGAACCTTATTAATCACAGCCCTCATTTGGAAAAGTCCCTCTGACCCCCACCCGCTCGCTGTCTTGTCTCTCCACCTGACTCATCCACCCATCCACCTCCCGTCACGCTCCCCTCCATCCGTCTGATGAGATTCCTCTGATGCCTCATGCTGACATATTCAGACTATTGTTCCGCCGCTCTGGGCGGCACAGGTGGGCCTTCGTCTTCTCCAACATGGCCCCCGCTACAAAGCAGCACTCCCTGCCAAGTTGAACCCCCGTTTGTCCCCGGAACAGGGAAGCTGGAATGGGTTTGACCGTATTGCGGCGCACCTGCTTCACCCCCCTCAGCAGATACCCCCGCCTCGCCTGCCGTTCTGCCTCCGCTGAGCCCCCCCACCCCCACCCCGCGCTGTTAAACCCGTAAAATCCACTGAACTTAGCCGCTCTGATGGCCGCAGCCAAAACAGCATCTGATGTGCCTTATTTGTTGACTGTGCGAGATTAGTTGCAGAGGGTACACGTCGAGGGGCTTACCATGCAGAGACGGAGCGGGGCCCCCACCCCTCCACCAAACACCCAGCAGCCTTGCCAAATAATGAGAAATGGAAGATACTCCAGCTCGTTCAAAGCCCCCGTCACAGTCGGTCCGCGCACATTTGGCTCCCATGCCAGATTGTCGAGCAGAAACTGTTGGAGCGCCGTCGCCGGAGGATCTTGCGTTAACCTTCAGGAGCCCACCGTCCGGACAGTTGCTGCCCTCCATCCCTCAACAGGAATGCACCTACACGGGATCTGGGAGGTTTATATCTATCTGTAGATAGATAGGTTATATCTAACTACAAGAATGGGTTTTTGTTTTCCATTTAGAGAATGAGCAGGTGTGCAGCCCAAATGTGTGCACACATCAGATGAGCAAACGAGTGCCAGATCAAACTTTTTCAGTCACTCCGATCACAGTTAAGATCTACTCTTTCCCATTCTTTGTCTTCAACTGTGCTTCTATGGCAGATGGTCCTGCAGAATCAAGTTGCTGTTAAAGAACCAAACCGGCTCGGTTTGAGAGAGCCGAAAATGTGAAACAACGATCTCTGCCTGATTTCTTCCCAGGTTCAAATGTCCTAATTATACAATGCAAACACGTCTGAATGATTACCTGATTTAGATGGACGGCAGAAATATTCAAGAACCCACCTGATTCAAGATCCACTAAAAGCTTTTAGTTCTCACAAACCCAACAATCAAAGGTGGTGAACATTTCTAACCTTTCATGTGAACAGAAGGTGGCCTGAAGACTGTTGTGCTGGGATATTCTCTCCATCTGAAGTCACGCACAACTGCCTGTGGTGTTGCTACTACAGACCTAACGCAAAGATGATCTGCTGGGTCAGAGGGTCAGAGAGATCAGTGACTTAAAGATGCACAATTGTGTTTCATCATTATCAGCCCATTCGATGCTATAAAGACAATTAAAATTGATCCAAACCTTCAAGAAAAGGTCAGATTTGAGCTAATTTTTATATTCTAGCTTTAGTATTTTAACTTTCAGGCCTGTTAAAGGATGATGTTTACTGTTTCTGCCTAAAGATGTACAGAAATGAATCAGAAATTCATAATTTGAAGCATTTTTTTTTTAGCTTCATCTGGTCTAAACCATTACAATAAAAGTAAAATTAATATCCCAGTTTGTATCCAGAAAGGTTCATGGTCAAATTCCTGTCAGCTATACCTGGCTGAACGTTGGTAAAATTAAATTTTCCTACACATATTCTATTTCATTTCAAATGAATTCATGTATTACCGTTGTCACCTGTATGTATTTTACCTACAAGACAGTTCATACCCAGTTATATAAAGTTGGTTTTAATCTAATTCAGTTTCAGCTTCCAGACTCAAATTTTATACTTTTTCGGATCTTTTCAAGGTCTAACTCCAGACTTTTACAGTGCCTGTACGTTAAAGCTAACTTAGTTTATTTCACTTTATTTTCAAACACCATAAAAATCACCAGGCTGTACACAAATCAAACCCATTCAATCACCTGAGGCACGGCTAACCAATAATTCCTGTAAAACTGGGCAAAGAACAAACAGTTTACTGTCAGAAACTGAAAAATAAGATCCTGATGCATAAAATGCAGTGACATGTCCTCCAGTTTATATTAAGACACTTTTTCAAGATGTTTCTCTTTTGAAGGGAAGAGCTGTATGTTTTACTAAAAAATAAAAAAAAACAAACAAAAAAAAAAAAAAAAAACGCTTTTTCCCTATTTATTCTTCCAACCCATTAAAACTGTGTAGGAACCCTGATGTTTGAGGAGGAACCCTGTGAGGCCTTTTCAGATATTTTTTGCATATTACTGTAAAATTACAAGGCGACTCCTGCCTTCACGTATTCAACTTCACATAAATGGTGTGGCTCTTTTTAGTTCAGCATTTGGCTAAATGCTCCTTACGCTGCTTCCAAAGATTTCCAGTGAGTTCATCTTAGCTCCTCGGGCAGGCATTAATGGATCTCATTTAGGGTTAGGTGGGTTAGTGTTGTTTGAAATCAGGTTACAGGGAGCATGCAGAGACAGAGGAGTGTGTGTGTGTGTGTGTGTGTGTGTGTGTGTGTGTGTGTGTGTGTGTGTGTGTGTGTGTGTGTGTGTGTGTGTGTGTGTGTGTGTGTTTGGTTGCGATGCTGTGGAGGATTCGCTGTGTGAGAGCTCCCTCTTGGTGTCAGTCGGTCTACTGTTGCTGGACGAGCTGCAGGGAGAGGCTCGGGCACACAGCAGCCACTAAACCGGGACCTGCTGTGTCTTTTTTCTTATCTGCAGAAAAGCGGGGAGGAAACAGGCGTTCATTAGTGATGCAGCAGGTTTCCGAGTTAAAGCTTTGCTTTGAACTGTGGTTTTACATCAGTTCCCTGACATTCATTTGGAGTAACCATCCCTAAATTTCCCTCAAACATGGAATTATTCTGTTTGCCACCACAACTTTTATGCGTTTGTTTTTCTTCAAATACAGAACCAAAAACTTTCTACAATTAAAAATATTGTCAGTTATGTAAAATGTTTTAGGATAAAAATTAAAAATATGTTAAAATATAAAGTGAAACAAAACTTTTAATGCTGTTTTTTCTTTTTTTTGTCATTTTCAGGGCCGCTGTGTTAATTTCAACCGTGTGCCGCATCAGTCGAGCAGAACTACTGTGTGAAAAGCGACGTGAGCTCATCGCCGTGGACGAGAGAACAAATTCAGGGTTATTCTGGTTTTGAGAACGTTTCTTGCAGCTGGAACCACTACACGTTTCCCCGGGCTCACTCCTCGCACTAAGCTTCCTCTCTCATTTTCACCCGTAGATCTTTGCAGCATCCAGGATGAAGCATGTAATATTTTAATATGTTATTTTTAATCTCTAACTTATTTACTGCCTTGTTCTGAATCTCTTTTTTTTATTTGTTTTGATTTAAAAAAGGTAAAAAAAAAAAAATGAAAGCATAAGCACATAGCGCCTCAGAACTCAGCACTCAGACTTTGTTAGCTTTTCATGTGCACCAAAGGCTTAACATATTCTGACCATATTGTGCCTTCTGAAAAAAGAGCCTGGATTCATGAACACAGACGGAAACTATCTTTAAAAAAAAAAAAAAAAAAAGAAAGAAAGGGGCTGTTTGCCTTTGGCGTGGAAGTCGGAATAATCCCAGCGGGTCTCACAAGTGCAGTAGTCCATTTTCCTTTTGGCAATGTCTCATCTCGACTCTTCTCCAACTTCAGCAGTGCTGGATGCCCGGCGGCTGCCCTTTGACTGGCTTATCCTGTCATTTTATCACTGAGAAGTGCACACGCATGACAAACTGTAGACAGGACGCCCCAAGGTATTGGAAGGCACCAAGACTTTGCCCTGTAGTTTTGGGGGGTTTTTTTGTTGTTTTTTTTTTTTTTTTTTTTTTTTAATATTTACAGATACCTTCCTTTCATTATGCGCTCGGGACAAGGAAATTAATAGAGCGTTATCCGACCGCAGGACAGCCTTCTGACCAGGACACATCTCCAGCTACGTTTGAGGGATTGATGCCTTCAAGACCTTGACATGGCGCTTGGTGTTTTTTGCCCCTGTTTTCGGTGCAGTCTGCTCTCTGCTCAGTAAGGCGTAGCGCATCATGGCCGATAAACAGGCCCATCAGTTAGGACTTAAGCTACAAATACAGCTGTACTCCCTGACGCTCCGTCTCAATCCTCCGAGGGGCTTCCCGGGCCTGCGTCGCAACGCGCTTGTTCCCCCAGCGCCGGAATATCAAAGTTTAATTAAAATAATTAAAGGCAACAGCAAGCAGCAGCCTGTGAAGACTTGGCTGTCTCTTTTTTATGCCTTTTGACTTTGAATGACCTATAACTGTGCTACCCACAGCCACAAAAAGAGGACACGGCGCCGCGGTGACGGTCCACCTCGTCCAAAACGCAAACCCAAAGCAACGGATGCGACGGACGGATAAGTATTGTTCATTTCCAGAAATGATGCCCCTCCACCCCACCCATTTCCCCCTCCACCCCAACATCCCCAAAAAAATCAGGGGTTATATATTTATATTTATTGTGGACTTCTCAAGCGCGCTGTCATGACGCCAATCCTAAATGATGTTAGTGTGAGCGGAAACACTGTGGGGGAGGAAAGGGGGCAGCAGCTGAAGAAAAAGGCTCGAATGATCCAGTCACTTCGGATACCGTACTTCAGATGCAGAATGGAGATTCGAGTCGAAACCTGACAAAGCGTGCCGGCTTTGACGGGAAGCGGTATAGACAATGACCAGTGGCTGGGTCAGTGGGATGTCTCCGTGCAAGCGGGGAAGCTTATCAAATGACACTAAAAATAAGTTCAACAACCATCAAGTTTGAGGGAGAATGGGTGTCTCACATTCGGGAGGCACGAGAGTACGCGAGACGGGCGGCGGACGGCTAACCCGGTCTAATTATTCCTTTGTTTCCGCTCCGTCCTGATTGGAGGGACATGAATAATCCCAGGTCGAATCCTCGGGGTGCGCTGGTATTTCTGTCTGATTTAAGCACTTTTAGCTCCTTGCATAATTTTACAGGTTGACATTTAGTTCAGCGTCTGACTCTTTCTGAAATTTTAACACGTAGGCGGCGTCTGCTTTATGTTGCCACTAAATGCGCAGGAATGCTATTAACCTGGACTAATGAGGTATTTACATGGCAGTCACAACACAGCCAGCCTTGCTAGTAACATGTCACCCACTGTGAGTCCGCTATACACATTATTACACATCGTGGTTACACCTATTGCTATTCATAGAAAATTAAAAAGAAGGATGATTTTTTTTTTTTTTTTAATTGATGCAGATGATAAAATCAAATATTTTTGTGTAGTTTTTCACTTGTATTTGTTTGAAATGCTCAGATTTCATGATTCAACTTTTATTTTTTATCAACATTTCCAATGATTCTTAAATTCAGATTGAATTGCATGTTTTTTGTCAGTTTTACACACAAACCAGACAGATAATTAATCATTTTAAGATCATACTGTCTGTAAAAATTATGATTTTTTTTTTTTTGTATTATTAGCACCTTAAAATCCAGATTTGAGTCACACAAGCTCCACATGTGAGCTGCAGACTGAAGCACCAAAAAGCATGTTTTTCTTTATTTCTTTCATTTTTTATTATTATTGTATTTAAAGCTTATTTCTGTTTTACACTGTTTTTTTATTTCATTTTGATCATTTCTAAACTCCAATCTGTTGTGTCAAATACACCAACAACAAAAAGCAAACTGAGTTCAGTTTTTTTTGTTTTTTTTCCTGTGTCGCTTGTATTAACACATGTGTGCTGGTAGGGGTGGACACGCTGAAGGCAATCTTTAATTGGGCCCTTACAGATTTATAGGGCCCGACAGTGAACGTGATTATACTGTGCACATATGTGTGTGTGAGGACGGAGGAGTGGACAGTGTGTAGCCTCTCCCCCGGTGAAGTCAGTCACTTCAGGCACTGAACACACAAAATGAATCACACCGAATGCCTCCGAGGTTTTCAGCGCCCCAAAAACGAACTCTTGCATTTAGTAAAATGTACATACTAGTGCAAACTGTGACAACACGCAACCTTAGGTGTGTCTCTGCATTGCATATACCTGCAGAGTGGCCCCTCTGCAGCGCAGGCGGGGCCCGGTTTCATGAAAATCCCACTGTTCACAACAACAACAAAAATAGGGATTTCAGGTCAAAGAATTGTAATGAAATAATGTGTAGCTTAAAATAATAAAGTAGAGTTTTCTATGTATAAAATGATGGAAAGCATGGAATTTGTTTGTAGTATTTTTATGGTTTTATATTTGTTGATAATCTTGGCAGCTTCAAGTTGGGATACTTTTGAATTCTGTGAATAAGATCAAAATCTCATCATTTGTTTAATTTTTATAAAACCTTTGTAGTTATAATGAAAAGAAAAAACTCACCCAATCAAAATCTGAGCCTGGAAAAGGTGGAAATTTCAACATGGGAAACCTGTTAAACATTGAAGCTGAAGCATTTGCATTGAAGATCTATGCTGTCCCAAACATGTTGATATAAAAAAAGAAGATTGAAAAAATAAAAGTAGCAAAATTCCCTGTCAATCCTAGCATAATATGGTGAATAAGTAAGTAAACTAAGTAAGTAAATTTAGTAATTTAGGTAATTTAGTAAGTAAATGGCTGCTTTTTTTATACCAAAAATTACACAAACAAAAATAATGTAATTTTAAAATGTTTATAAATATTTGATATTTAAACCTAAAAAATTTTTGTTTAAATCAAAACAAATATGGCTCAGAAAACAATCTTTAAACACAGGCTTAAAAAATGAAATAACAGCAACACCCATCTTGGTTTTCTCGTGTTTGGGGAAAAACAACTCCACCGGTTGAAACCCTCCTCTTTGCTTTAATTCAACAAGTAGAAGAAATGATAACTATAATATATAGAGGCACTTAGCGAAAAAAAAACACAAAAAACTGATATGTTTGTCCTTTTCAAGTTATCGGCTTGGTAAAACACCAGAGAGAAGACGAGATGAGAATTCTGCATCAACATTTTTTAAGTCTGACATTAAAAACAGATTTCCTCCATTAAAGTGAGTTACAGGTAAATAAGTTTTACTGTTTTGTGTCATTATTTCTTTGTATTTATCAGCTACACATGCCTCTACCACATTAACAGGAATTTAATGATAACCACTCTAATAAAAGCAGAAAAAATCTGTTTGCATGTGTGTCAAATAAAAGCAGATCTAATACTTCCTTCTGAAATTGTTGCACTTCCAAAGACAGACAGTTAATCGTATTAATCCCACACGAAGAAATAGCAGGAAAACGAATTTCATGTGTCGTTCTGGGAAAATAAGCAGTTGGAGGATGAAGCCTCTGTGGAGTTGTGAAGAAAATCTGCCTTGATAACAGTTTTTTTTTTTTTTTTTTTTTTTCTCGTTTGTTTGGAGCACAATGATCCAACAACTGTCATGCACTAAAATTTGGTCCAGTTTGTAATCTTGTCAGCCTTTGTTTTAATGACTTTAATCAAACATTTTGGCAAGTTTTAGTTACTGATTACTGAGGTGGTGGTTTGTCTGAGATACATTATGGTGAAGTCCTGATAAATAAAACTCCATGATCCATCTGCAGTTAAAAAGATGTAAACCTTTATTATTATGACAGTATAATTTCACAGTTTACTTCCTACTTGCAACTGACCAGTTTACTTAAACTCAATCTTCCTGAATTGCTTTAAATCTCAGGCTTTTACAGCCAGCCTCGTTAAATTTCACCTGATCTGCTGCACTTACTGCTGGGCTCGGATCAGCTGCAGTTCTGATTTCAGATCAGCGGGTAAAAAAACACTCAGTGGAAAACTGTAGTTTTTATCCTACCAGGACTGAAGTTTAGTGTCTGATGCACAAGCAACCATTAATGGAGATGTAGGATTTTTTTTTTTTAATTGTTTTAAAGATTAATTATAACATAAATGTGAGAATTTAAAAGTGATAAACTAAATGAATAGAGAAAAATACTGATTTAGTATTTACATCAACAATTCCACAAATCTGGATAAGATTTGGTAAACTGAGTGTTGGTGTCGGATTAAATCGAACTGATTTGGTATTTGCAGAAGAAATATTCAAATAACTAGATGTCAAACTGTAATGTGGTCAAATCTGCTTTGTCACCTTGTTTTTCTGTAATACATCTGGTTTTATTCAAGTCAAATTTATATTCATCAGCCCTCCACTGTTCTTTATCCACCTTTTAACGTTGTTCATACTTAAAACTTTCAATAATCCACAGAGAATGTATTAGTTTTAGTCCTACCTGTAAAGGAACGACAAATTACAGACTTATTGTGTCAGGCATTCTGGTACATGTAAGTGCGGTCATGGTTAAAGGGTGATTTGAACATGGTCTTTTTACTTGACGGTGCACGAAGGGGGATCACTGCACTAAAAGTTCAAAACCACTAATCTAAAAGCACACCACACCAAAGCAATGCAAGAGTGGCACATAAGAAGTGCTAAAAAAAAAAAAAAAAAAAAGGGTCAATTTTTTAAAAATTTCTTTGATTTGGTGTTTTAGTAATGAGAAAAGTTATTCACTTCTGCCTTTTGTTTTTCATGCTGTTACAGATAAATTCAATGAAAGAAACACTCCTCATGTCTGATTGATTGATTGACTGATAAAACAGATATTTCTAAGTTAACTCTAGTGCCCTGAGTACATGAGTACCTTCTAAACATTTCTATTTTTGCAATGGTAGGCTAGGCATGGGTGGGCTACCAGTACAGTGCATCCAGAAAGTATTCACAGCCCTTCACTTTTTCCACATTTTGTTATGTTACAGCGATATTCCAAATTGCATTAAATTAATCTCTTTCCTTAAAATTCTACACACAAAAATCCCATGATGACAGTGTGGAGATAGGTTTTTGGGTGTTTTACAAATTTATTAAAAACAGAAAATCAAGAAGTCACATTTACGTAAGTATTCAATCCCTTTGCCGTGAAGCTCAAACTTCAGCTGTTTTCACGGATCATCTTTGAGATGTTTCTACAATTTAAATGGAGTCCAGCTGTGGTAAATTCAGTTGATTGGACTTGATTTTGACCTGATTTGTCTGTATAAGGTCCCACAGTTGACATCAGGTCAGAGGTCAAACAGCAAGCATGAAATCAAAACAGTCGTCTGTAGAGCTCCAAGACAGGATTGTCTTGAGGCACAAATCTGAGGAAGGATCCAGAAACATCTCTGCTGCTCTGAAGGTCCCAGTGAGCTCAGCAGCCTCCATCATTGGTAACTGGAAGAAGACTGGAGCCAGCAGGACGCTTCCTAGAGATGGCCAGCCGTCTACACTGAATGATCGGGGGGGAGGTGACTAAGACCCTGATGGTCACTCTGTCAGACCTCCAGCGTTCCTCAGTGGAGAAAGGAGAACCTTCCAGAAGGACAACCATCTCTGTAGCAGCCCACCAGTCAGGCCTGTAGGTAGAGCAGCCAGAAGAAAGCCAGTCGCTAATAAAATGCTCACGGCAGCCCGTCTGGAGATACCAAAAGGCACCTGAAGGAGTCAGATCATGAGAAACAAAACTCTCTGGTCTGATGAGACAAAGATTAAACTCTTTGGTGTGAATGCCAGGTGTCATGTTTGAAGGAAACTCAACCATCCCTACAGGGAAGCACGGCGGCGGCGGGATCATGCTATGGGGATGTTTTACAGCAGCAGCAACTGGCAGACTAGTCAGGATGGAGGGAAAGATGAATGCAGCAATGTACAGAGACGTCCTGGACTGAAACCTGCTCCAGAGCTGCTGTTGACCTCAGACTGGGGCGACGGTTCATTTTTCAGCAGGACAACGACCCAAAGCACACGACCGAGATCTCCAAGGAGAGGCTTCAGAACCGGTCTGTGAATGTTCTGGAGCAGCCAAACCATAGTCCAGGCTCGAATCCGACTGAGCATCTCTGGAGAGATCTGAAAATGGCTGCACAGACGTCTCCCATCCAACCTGATGGAGCTGGAGAAGAACTGCAACGAAGAATGGGTGAAACTCCCTAAACATCCGTGAGCTGAGCTGGTGGCATCGGATTCAGAGAGACTTGAGGCTGGAATTGCTGCCAAACGTGGATCAGCAAAGTATCAAGCAAAGGTGTGAATACTTACATAAATGTGATCTCTTAGTTTTCTATTTTTAATAAATTTGCAAAACACTCAAAAACATTTTTCCACATAGTCATAAAGGGGAATTTGTGTGTAGATTTTGAGAAAAGAGATTAATTTAATACAATTTGGAATAAGGCTGAAACATAACTAAATGTGGAAAAACTGAAGCGCTGTGAATACTTTCCGGTTGTACTGTACCAAGGCATTTCAAGGTTTTACAAACTTATGGTTCTAAAACTTGTAAAATTTTCTGTTACACATTTTAAATTACTTTGAATGAATGCCAGAGAAAGTGCTGGAGGGGCCTGAGTTGTCTTTCGCTGGATGGAGCATAGATTAGAAGCGTTTTGCCCCTCACCCACCTGTTGCTGCAGACGGCTGACCAGCTGGTTGAAAGAGGCTCCTAGATTTTTCCCCCGGTAACAAGAAAGAGAAATTCAGCTGGGAGGTGTGTTGAAACACAGACAGTCATGGTGTGGAAACTCGCAGAGCACCGTAAGGCAGCTGACTGCAGACTACCCAAGCAGGAAAACGTGAGAAAATAATCCACTAATAGATGAGAATATTTATAAAGAGCAGAACTTCAACACTATATGCATTTAAAAACTGCTGCTCAATTTGTATGTTTACATCTTAAGTCTATCAAAATATTAAATACAAGGTATAGATAAAATACTGTAAATGTAAAAATCAGTTATTGTCATAGGGACAGTAGGAATAATTGTTGCTTTTCAGTTTGAAAAAAATCCATTAGATCATGTTATATTCTTTTTTCCTTTTCATATATATATATATATATATATATATATATATATATATATATATACAGTGAAACTATGGTTATTATGCAGTTAGAATATCATGTGTAGAAAGCCATCAACTTTGCCCCTGAGTTTTGAAAAAATTTGTAAAAATGAAGCAAATGACATCAAAAGAAAAGACTCCAAACAAGGCTCTGGCAAAACAATGCATTTCATTTATCTGTCCAGTAAACAGCAAATAAAGACACTGAGAATCCTAAAAATGAGCAGAAATACACGAAAAGTTCTTCAGAACTGCGGAGAAGCTCAGTTTATCCTCCCAAAATGCTCACCGCACACTTTCACTGTTTTCTAATTTCAACAAATAAAAGTTGTTTGTTTAATTGCTTTACACCAGAGCCTGTTCATATACCATGCTGCCACTCAAGCTTATACGTCAGGCAATATGTAAATTCGCTCCCTACAAAGAGACACATCACCATGCATGAACAAACAAAACAGTTTGGAGACGAAAAAGACATCTGAGAAAAGAATAAAGGAGTCGACTTACCCCAAAGATGTTGTGTGTTGAAAGAAGCTTAGGCGCTGCAAATATTCCACTTTTTTTCCCCTGCAAAGTTATCTTAGAGGAAAATTCACAAATACGATACAAAAGACATACATGGCGGAAAAAATTCAGGAAGCGTTTTGGCTGAAGTTGGAAAACTTCGCAGCCCTGCAGTGAGTGGATCTGACTTTTTACAGGGAAATTATTCACAATTTTATCTGGGGTGGAGGGGGGGGGAATCAAAAATCCAGTTTTGAATAAAGAATCACATGACCACAGCAGAACCAGAAAGTCTTTACTTTCTTCTATTTTTATGACAAGAAAACCCACAAAGCAAACTCCTAAATCCACCCTGAGCTGTGCCACAAGGTTCTGTTTTCACAAGTTGATGGAGGCTGCTTAGCCGCCATTAAATTGCAACCTCCACTTTCCCTGATAAAGTTTCTGTGGCAGGCAGGGAATGGGCTTATGCAGCTGTTGCCCCTCCGAAAGCTTCGTCTGGCTTCCCAGGTTATCCCAATTTGCACAGTTGTCTCTGAAATTTGGGTAACAGTGGGATCAAATGGCGAACCGCTGTGCAGCCGCTAACCTCTTCAGCCGTCAGACGCAGAGGGCAGACACGCCGCCCCGAGAACAGCTTGTTAGAGTTGACACTCGATTTTATGCATTGTATTTCTGAGAGCATTACAAGTAAATCCCCCTCTCAGGCGATATGGAGGGGCTGCTGTTCGATGACGGCTGTGGAAATGCAGGTGGGGGGGGGATTAGGAGAGCTCCACGGTTCAGGATTTCAGGGCTTTATCTTGATGCTCTTTCCCGCTAGCTTCCTGTGAATTTTAAAGCCCAATGTCCTATATGAGCTGGTAAAGATTTAGGACCTCTGTAAGATGATTAGGCTGTCGATTTGTGACGGTTTACAGATATTTCTAGACAACAGGAAGATAGAGGAAACCAATACTCGTCAATCCATAAAGCCAAGATTAGCCAGTGAACAATGTTGGGGGTTTTTTTTCTCTAAAACACTTGCTCTCGACTGGAAAAGGTATAAAAGGAGTTTTACTTCTGCGTTTTCCTTTACTTGTGAAATCTTTTCAGTGTGAAAAAATGAAAAAACATCTAATCAGCTGTGCTGCACTATTGAGGACCCTTAATAAGGTCCTGGGTTTGCATCCTGGCTGTCTCCTTGTGCAGGCATGGGTTCTCACGAGGTACTCTGACTTCCTACAGTTAAAAAACATAACTATTTGGTTGACTGGTTTCTCTAAATTGGCCAAAGAAGTGAGTGTCCAGGGTGTACCCTACCTCTCACCCAATGACCACTAGAGATGGGTTGCAGCCCCCTTTGCACCCTGCAAGGATAAGCATGTATAGACAGTTATTCAAGTCATTTTTATCCAATTCAACTCTCAAGTCTTTTACCCCAATTCAAAGTGAAGCCCCAAGTCCTCAACAACTGAGAAAAACATTTGTCCATCAAACCCACAGTCCGAGGTTTGGAGGGTTTTCATCTCGTCACTATTGAGAAGCTTTAATAATATTGGGGAAACTGTTTTCTAAATCTACATTTAAAACCTTTGTTATCAATTCTGAATAGCAAAGATGTTCACATTTAAGGTATAAATGACAACATAATGAACGAGGCATAATGTATTGATTTAAATTTCTGAATGAACGAAACAGGAAGTTATTTTGATACTTACAGCCGGAAGTGTTCTGGTAATGACACAGTTGGAGGTATGTTACGTTTATTTAGTTGTTTTGTTAATATTTATTTGTTTTTTATTTGATGGGGACATTATTTGACAGAGCATGTATTGATAACATTTAGTTTTTAAATTTTGAATAAAAGGGCTCTCCATTGAAATGATCCAAAGTCATTTATTACAGCGTTCAGTTCGAGAGACATTCATGTGGTCATGAAGTGACAACTTGTTAAGAGCCATTAACATCCTATAATAAATCAAAAACATCACTGGCTAATAATCTAGATCATTCCTTCCCAGTAAACAGTACAGGAATCTCTTTAGTTCTTCTTCATAATTATGAGCTACTTGTCTGGCTAGCTGGTCTATTCCATTAAATCCTGATTAAAAAAACATAGAGGAAAAGTTTAATGTAAAGAGGGTCAGGATAAGAAAGCTACTCTCCGGTTGTTGGACCACCGCTAAATTACTCTAGCAGTATAACATATAAGATATATGTTAATGTCTCTTGAGTGAAATTCGTTGCAGGCGGTGGCACTGACACTACAAACCATGCAAACACATTACAAGAGAGACCAAAATATCATAGCGCAGACAAATTTCAACTAAATGAAACAGCCGAACTAAAACATGGCATCTGAAACGAGGGACAACAAAACTACAACAAACAGTAGATGAACAGGAACTGTTGCGCATCCCAGCACAGCACAACCTCATAATGAAGAGAACAGTATGTGTTGGCTTCTAGTTTCATGGCGTAGTAAAAGTGTTCAGAGCTACTCTGCGTTGTCTTCCACAGCCGATCGTTTGGATCCGGAGGACTGTGGGGAGGTTTCCATGCGGTTCCTGGTTCTTCCAAAGCACAATGCTTTGAATCAGGACCCGGAAGGTTCTGGAGCATTTTGATGGCTTCCTATGTCTGATGTGTTGATGAAAACTAAATGTGAACGCGAAACATATGTGGCTATGTTTCAGGACGCAGGTTTCCAAAGGAAAACATTGCACTTTAAGAACATCTTCAGGGTTGTTGCTTTTCTTCTCACTGGTTGTGGGATTTTATAGAAAGAAAGAAATCTTTATTGTCCACCAGAGTGGACAATTGTCCTTGGCTCACCAACATACAAGACAAACCGACAAGAATTTTAAAAGTACAAACTCACACGAAAAAATTTGGGAAAAAAAAAATCAAAAACATATACCTATAAAATGTATAAATGAAGTCAAGTCAAATTGGGCTGAATTTTATTTCTGTAGACAATGAATGAAGAATGCTAATGTAGCATTCTTCACTTTCTGAACAAGCTTTTTGACAGAGGAGTGGTTGTATTGGTTTTATTAATAATAAAATAACGTGCAAAAATGACTTGCAGCATAGTCAACATAGCTCTTGTCTTTAGACATCTCCCTGTTATGCGTTTGTTTGTTATGTAAATAACAAAAATACAGTTTTAATGTATTTTACCTGCATGAAATAAAGCCAAACTCATTGTGAAAATAACAGATGGCTCACACATGCTCAGTGTTTCCTCTCCCACCTACAGCTACACATGAGAAAACCCTCTTCTTTTAAAGCAGACTGCATTTGCACCTGAATCTGAGTTCAGTGACGCTGCTGCTAGGTATGAAATAATGATGGCGCAATATGTGTGCTGAAGCTCCGCAGGGTGATATGTTGAGTCAGACGGCCGAGCGAGCTCACCTGTTCGGCCGGAGGGGTCGGCAGGCCGTTTGGAGCCTGCTAATGATAAACCTGCAACATAATGGCTGTCCTCTCTCAGCACGGACCATGTCTGTAGCCCCGCTGATGGACAACCCTTTGAGCCAATGGCAGCGGGCTGTGTGGGCCTGGGCTGACCCAGTGGGGGTGGTGGAGCTGCTGTGGACCCGGGTCGAGTCACCTTGCCAGCAGCGGTCTTTAATGAAGCCAGAAAGGAACATTGGCTGGAGGTGTTTGTGTGTAATCATGTCACATTTCCAAAGAGGCCCGAGCAGAGGAGGCAGCAGATCGCCTCTGACTTCTCCAGCAGATGTTTGGAAATGGTGCTAATGTAGTGGATCATGTCTGTGGGTGAACAAGCTGTGAGGAGTTCTGATGCTAATAAGAACTGAGTTAACGCTGGTGAAAAGGCGCTTTAGATTTTCTACAGAAACAAAAATATGCAGTCAAAATATGTTCAACAAGGCATGATGAAGGAGTGTGGTTTCATTTCTAATCAGTTATACTGAAACTACTGTGCTGTGTTGTGTTTAAGAAGTGATGCCACAGCATGTTGGATTAGCCAGAATGTCCAAAGCAGATGTAGAAGGAGGGCCCTCACTAGTTTGTTCTTTTCCTGCTGCAGAAAGACGTTATATCCAAGTGATTTTGCAAAAAAAGGAAGAAACTCTTACTTGGCAACGTCAGACGTTCATTTGGAACCATAAGTTTACATACATAGTTGAAAATAACATCCTAACATAAATCCAGACTAATTTTTTTCTGGTTTACATCAGTTAGGATTAACAAAATTATTTCTATTTGCTCTGTGCCAGAATAAAATAATTGCTTTATTCAAACTGAGAAGATTTATTATATCTGTAAATAATTTTGAACAGCCCAGACAACAATTTCATGGCTTTACAAGCTTCTGAGCTCCTTGAACACTCAAATCAGATCAGCCAAGATGCCAGGAAGAGAACTGTAGATTCATCCTTAGATACAATTTCCAAGATGCCTGAAGATGCAACAATCTGTTGAATTATACATAAGCACAAAGAATATATGAATATCCACCCATCAAACTGTCCAGGAGGTAGATGGGTTCTTTTTCCTGGAGATGAATGTGTTTTAGTGCCAAATGTGCGAATCAACCACAGAACAAAAGCCAAAGACTTGAGCTGAAGCTGAGTCATTATCCACAGAGAAACATGTCCTATACCAACATGGGCTGAAAAGCCACTGAGAGAGGAAAAAGCCACTACCCCAAACTTACCGTAAAAGTCAGACTGTAGTTTGCAAATGCAAAGACAAAGAGCTTCATATTCAGAGAGATGTCCTGTGGTCTAAAGGATTTGATATTAAACTGTTTGGCTTCAACAACCCTTTTTATGTTGTTGACAACAAACAAGTGGGACGTTTACAGGCCTGAGAACACTATCCTAGTTCTGAAGTACGGTGGTGGCAGAATCATGTTGTGTGGGTGTTTTAGTGCAAAAAGGACTGGTGCACAATTTAAAACAGATGGCATCATGAGAAAAAAACATAATGCAGAAGATTATGAGAAAATATTGAAGCAAAACCTCAACAGATCAGCCAGGGAACTAAAGCTTGGTCACAAATGGGTCTTCCAAATGGACCGTGACTCTAACAGTTCTGTGAAATTAGTTACAAAGTGGCTTCAGGACATCACAAAAGCCTGATCTTAGTTCAACAGAACATTTGTGGACCGAGATGAAAAGGTGTGTGTGAGCGACGTGATTCAGTTACAATGGTTCGCTCAGGAGGAATGGGACTATTGTGGAAGGATACCCAGAAAGTTTATGTGTTATATGTAGAAGCTTCAGATTTTGAGCAAAGTTTAAAAAGCAAGCTTTAAATGTATGTAGTTATTTTTGGCATTTAGCACATAGAAAAGTTATGTTTAGTAATCCTAATGGACCTATAACAAGAAGAGTTTGTTTGCTTTAATGTCAGACAATGAAAAAACGCTGCGTCCTAATAACTCCAGTATGTAAACTTCTGATTTCAACTGCACCAAAAAATCTAAAACTAAATAATGTCCTATCTGTACAATCCAAAGCTACTGGATGAGAATCTTTACACTTACTTTAGATCGTTCCTCAGTTTCTCACTGTAGTCTTTACTGGACAACGTCCAGATTACTGTAGGAAACTACTTGTTCTTACAACAGCAAAGATGGCTACCAGGATATGAGCCAGAATACAAAGAGAAACAACTGCTTTACAGAAACAGAGGAGAGACAGAAAAGAAGCAAGAGAAAACCCCACAGGAAACACAATTTTCCTGGAAAAGTATTTATCACCTAACAGGTTTTTCTGTTTTTGCTTTTTTGTCATACATGGCAAAAACCTTTTCACAGCACTTTGGCGCAGATGTGAATCAACTTGTAACCTCTATAGCTGCTTCCTTCTTTTCTTTCTTTTGACTTCATCCATCTGTATCTAGAATCTCATTCTTCTCTTAGTTAGTCCAAGTCTCAAGACAATAAGTGAGGATCTCAAGGAAGCTCAACCAATAAAATGAGCATTCCCACACAGTATGTATGAAAAGGAGGATCGTAAAAATGTATTTGAGCTACAGAAAGTTTATTTGAATTTAATTTCACCCATTTGGTTGTCAATAGCAATGAAGACATAATGTTGCCAAGCAGTTAAACAATATCGACGTTCATTAGTTTGAATGTAGTTTCTTTAAATGTCTACCCTGATCCTGTTCAGAATTATCAATGTTAAAAACACCAATTCCCAACCGAGGTGAGCAATGCTTATACTATAAAAACGTCTGGACCTGGGTCTTGCAATCTGTTTCTTCTTTACAGCTTAAGGCAAATTCAAATTTCTGTTCTCTCCATCTTTCTTTTTGCGACCTTCTTCTCGAACTGTCCACTCCCTTATTCCGGCCTCATAATCTCCTGCGGACAGTAGATCTGCACTCATGTTTACAACCTGAGCTGCTGTGCTCGCTGGGCCGAATAAACACAGCCCTCCCACAAGCCTGGTGCCACTTCTTTCCATGGCTGGCATCGTTTAACATTATGATATTTTCCCGGTGTTTGCCCACGGATGATGAGGCTCTCATTGCTATGCATGTGCCAGATGAATCATAAACCTATACCATATGCCGTTGCAATTTGCTGATGGGCCCAAGCTGTTTTGGTGGATATAAAATCCAGGGATTATGGAGGCTTGATCCTCTGTGAATGAGGGGAGACACGGATGGGGAGTTGGAGAGGGTGGAGGAGGGAAAGGTGCTGGGTGAAACGCCTTCTTCCTGCTCTCCTATTGGTCCACAGGTCAGCAACAGCAGGAAAGGTGGTGGGCAGGGCTAAAGAAGGATACCTCCCAAACCGTCTAATCTACCAAAAGGCTGTGAGGTATTATCTCAACCTGGTGGCTGTTGAAAACAAACAATTTCCCGTGCACACAGGCAACAACATGTTTGTCACCTTGTCCCAAGAGTCATATGGTGGCAATTGAAGTATCTGTCAAAAACAAAAGGACAAAAGCCTTCAGGGAATTACTGCTGTTGTTTTCCCTCAGAAATCAAGAGTATTACACAGAGCCAGTCGTCTTCTCTGTTAGTACTAAAAGCAAAGCTTGTTTGCTCACAAAAGGTGAGAAGGAAGATAATTTTGATTGTTAACTAAAAGCGGGAATTAAAAGCTCAGACTGCATTAGTCTAACTAAATGTGTTCATCTTTAGGTAGGTAGGAGTCATTGCAGAGCACCTGAAATTTTCCTTAAAAGCTCCATGCAGAATGTGGTGAAGCACTTTAATAGTAGTTGTAGCCAATCCACATAATGTTAAAAATTACACATTTGTGGGCCAGTGGGCTGTCATCATTTTACCAAAAAAGTATATAAAGAAGAATTTTTACCAACAGAGTTGATTGATTTTCTTGATTTTTCCTGCCCACAGCCATCACAATCTATAATAACTCCTTAATTAAATGAGTTACAGCAACATTTAATTTCCCTTTGGGATCAATAAAGTATGTTTGAATTATATTATATTATATTATATTATATTATATTATATTATATTATATTATATTATATTACACAGACTGTCCTATAGTTTATGGTTAGAGGCGATGGTATTTCATAAGTTGGGTACTTCATCACACTTCTTTTCAAAAATGTAAAAGAAAAATAACATTTAAACCAGAAGTTTACATACATTGTATAAAAAGATACAGAATAATTTCTTATTGTCTGATATTAAAGCAGAATAAACCTCTCCTGCTTTGAGCTATTTAGAACAGTGGTTTTCAGTCCTGGTCCTCAAGCTCCACTGTCCTTTATCTTTGACATGTGTCTCTGCTCCAGCACACCTGAATAAAATGATTTTATGACCTTTCTAGCTTGCCATCATAAGGTCTGTTAATCACTCATTTATTTAGGTCAGGTGTGAAGAGGCAGGGAAACACCTAAAACATGCAGGAGGTAGGGTCCTGAGGAATGGGATTGAAAACCACTGACCTAGAATACTTAAAATTATATTTCATGTATTAAATGCCAAAATAAAGACTGTTTTTGTGTTTTGTTTTACTTTATTTAAATTCAAATGTTTATGTGTGCTTCTAAACTATTTGGTAACCTAGTTATTTTTACATTTTCTAATAACAAGTCAAACTTCTCAAAATTACATGGTCACGTAATCTAACGAAACAGCTGTTGGGCCTGAGCTCGACCTAGTTTACAGCGGATTGGCTGGCAGAGTCATGTGACTTGAGTCGCGACATCAGCCAATGAGCGAGACTCTCGTGCGGCGAACCGTGAAGTTTTGCTAGCTGATACTCAGCAGCGGATGGGACACCTGTTGACAATATGGCTGCACTACACTTCAGCGGCTGCCAATACTGAGAGCTCTTTCCGTCATCTAAGATGTTTTGGGGGTTTGGTCCATAAAACCCTGAAGTTTGAAGCACGCCGAGATCTTGGTGACAACGAATGTTTTCGGAAGGACAGCAGTGGTGAGTTTAGCATGTTCTGTCTGTCAATGTGGGAGTTGTAATTATAATGAGTGTTTGCTTCAGAAATAGTTTTACCCGGCATATTTCTCTCCTTTCTGGCTATTGTGCTTCTGCACAGCCACAGTGATAACCCCAGTGTGTGTTTAAGTGGACCTTCTATATTAGGTTGTGAATATTGAAATTATTCTGTTGAAATACCTCGGATTTTGGTTATGATGCTATTTTCACTGATGAGAGGGCTTTCAAAAAAGATTCAGGCAAATTCAAACCATCTTGAAGTGGAAAATATGAGGCGCAACACAAAATATTCATCTTTTATCCGACATTTTTTGTTTCTTTTAATTTAATTCAATTGTAAATAGGACCACAAACATCCAGGGACTTTTAGTAAAGTTGGTAAAATAAATCAAAATTGAGCCATATCCTGTTCTTGTTGATGAAAACAAACAACAAACAAAAAATCAAGAAAAAGATGATCAACTTGAAATATTTTGGATATCAAAGCACAGATGAAGAAAAGAAAAATGAAGAACATTGGCATATTTAACAATGGATTTTGCCAAATTTATCTCCATTGTAAAATTTTCTAAAATTGTGCAACCCTAATCAGTATTAGAGGGAAATCAGCATATCACATTAAATGTTCACCCTTATTAACTGGTCAGTGACCTTCCAGAAGACACAATTAAACACTTGAACAGGAATTGGCAAAATAAAATTAGGATAAACTATGTTAATGACAGTAATAGTGGACTATACTGTGCAAAGAGCCGTCACTGATTTTATATTTTGTCTCCACAGAGGTTTAGAAGACTGACTTTTTGTCGATGGTATGATCTTTATAACACTACAGCCAACCAATGTACTAAAAGTAAAACTAATTAAAAATAATCATGTAAGTTTAGGATGTGCAGAATGAGACCTTGGTGATGTTTGATAGTAAAATAATTTACAGATTTTGGAGTTACTTTAATACAAATATTCAAATGTACAGTTGAACGTGAATGCATCGCGTAGTAAAAAGCTGCTAGAAATGCAGCTGGTGGAGGAATAAGCCTCTCAGCTGGACACAGCAGCTGTATTGGGAACCCATTTCAAATATGTTCCGCAGACAATAATAAACTATAATTAAGTATTAAAATGTTTTTTGTTTTTTTTTAATTGTCCTTAATAAAAACACACAAAATAATGACAAATAAATACAAACCAACATGAAACACAAGGAAATTTTGTAAAAACAAATTAAGCAAAAAAAAAAAAAGGGAGTCCAAAGATCTCAAACTCAGAGGTAGAGAGTTCCCGAGTCTGGAGACAACCACTAAACCAACCACTGAAAGCTCCTTCTTCTCTCGTCTTTAGCCTGGAAGAATTCCCTGATTACAAGACCTCAGGGACATGTGAGCTTGTCCATGTAATCTTCTAAAAGTTAAGATGAGGATCTCAATGTGGACTTTGTGGTTAACAAGTTAGGGCTGTAGCTGCGTTTCCATCACAAAGCTGCGCAACTCTGTCGATTTCCTGCTAATGTTGAAAAAACAACTTCGCAATTGCGGTTTTTCCATTAAATAAGAAATTAAATTAAAATTACACGTGAATAAGGTTGTTCACGCGATAAATCATTAAAAACATGCCGTGCCATGATCTTCCAGCTACTTCCTGTTGTCATCTCCTTCGTGGTTTGCGCCAGTGGCAACATCTGGTTGTTGATCATGTGACTCGTGTGATGCGAAAAAAGTGTTTCCATTGGAGTTGTGGGAAATAAACCAGTTTTGATATGGCTGGAAAACCACCTCATCCTAGCGCCAAAACTTGTTCTCGAAAAAAGAGAATTTTTTTTATTTTATTTTATTTTTTTTTTCCGAAAATGGCGCGTTTCCATTTTGGTTGTTTCAACTTGTGCATTTTCAAGGTTAATGGAAACGCAGCTTGTGTCTGTACCGCCTCAGTTTCTTCCATCCTCTGTGGTTTTTCACCTCATTAAATCTCGCCAAGCTCTGATTTCTAACCTCACAGTTTGGGACCCAAAACAACAACTGTCAGTTTCTGCACCAAGTTGGAGGAAGTTCTGACCCATCTGCTCACTGTTATTTCGGACACACTGACTGTACTGGACTGTGGTTACAGGGAGACACGTTAAGAAGCGAAATACGCTGTAAATTGTTTGTCGCAAAACATTAAAAGACTTTTTAAATCTGTCATAACGATCACATTCATTATCAAAATAATGTTTAAAAAAACGTTTAATGATGCTGTCTGCATTACTGCTGAGAAAGTTGACAAAATGAGATGCTGGAAATTTAAGGAAAAAACAAAACAAACAAAAAAAAAACACTGTAAACAAGAGGCATAAATTATTTTTCAGTTTTTGATTAATGTCACTGTTCAGCTCAGGGAGAAAGAGTTATTGTCACTCTGCTGACAGAGGACGCTTATGGATTAGTTCAACAGCAGCATCTTAGTGTTTTTAATGGAAAAAAATTCTCCAGTCCAACTTTCTGTTTTACTCAACCGCACTTTGAGAGGTCACCTGAACTTAAACCCGTGATACTTTTAAAGGTTTAATATATCATCTCTTAAGTAATTGCACAGCAGACCGAAAAGACCAGTGGAGAAAGACCTTGCTGAACATCATAACTCAAACTAACAGCATGTAGAAGCGATTAGCTCGTACTTTTTAATTGAGTGGGATCAGAGAAGCTCTACCTTGCAAGTTTTATGAGTCGCAGGGTCTCTTAAAGGCTCAGCCGCCGTAATTTGATAATCATTTTCATTTGGAAGAATGCTGGCGATCAATCTGATGGATGAATTCATCAGTCCTTGTAACGCACTCATATAGGCTGCAGAGTTTGAGTGCAAGTCGTGAATTGTCTCTTTATGAAACACATTCCAAGTAAAAGTTGATGAGTGAGCTATCGTAGCAGGGAAATACTGCCACACTTGATCTTAATTAATATAAGACCTCATTGCTGGAGTTCCTTGGTTTGTGACGATAAATGTCCCCCATTTGCATGAAAATGGGCTCCAAAATTTAAATGGCAAAAATAAAGTGCCGCTCTATGTGGTGCAGTTTGGCAGGAAGGTTAAAATAATTTATTCATGAGGCTGGCAGGATGTTGGGTCCGACCATCTGAGGTTTCGGCGGAAAAGTTCTGTTTCTTTCTTTCAGTCGAAGTCTCGCTTTTCACTTTGTGTTTTTTCTTTCACTGAAAATTTGATACATCCCATCTAACAAAGCAGGCAAATATTACCAAACAAGTCAGAATGCTGATCCCATCTTGATCAGGTAGAAGCATCCAGATTAATCAATCACCCCACCTCCCCTAAACCACCTCTTCCTCCAGTTGGTCAACACTTTACAGTCACACCATACAAATGATAGAGCTGACCCTCATGATCATCCTGTTTTTCATTAAACACCACAGATCAACCGGATTTCAGGTAAGTGGTTTTACTGCAACACAGTGAAACTAATAAACAGGTGGATTTCAATGGATTTCGGAGGATTTTTGTGGCATTGATGTTTTAGTCACTCAGGTCAAAAACAACGAACATAATCTGGTTTCATGCATTTTTGTTTGGATTGCTTTTTTACTGTTTTGAAAATGAATATTCATAAAAATTAACAATTTTAAGAGAAGCTAATGAGGAAAATAGCATTTTAATTAAAAAAAAACAAAACTAAAAAATAAATGTGAAACTTCAGGGGACAAAAGCAGCTGCATGGGAGTCCTACACTTCCTGTAATCTACCTTTTGAGAGACATGCCAGCAAGAAATAGTTTCTCTCCCACCATTACAAGTACAAATATATGGCGTTCACTCAACTATTCTAGTACTTTAACTGTAACTGAAACTTATAGTCAGTGTTCTGCACTGAATACAAGTTTCAGTGCCGGGGATATTACTTTTCTGTGACATTACCGTCTTGCTTTATTCATACTTTTTTATAAAAGGATTAACGGACAATCTGGGAATGACATTAAAATGCTTATAGTGCCCTCAAGTGGTCAGATGAATATTAACCTAATAAATGGACAGCAAGCTTTCGGTTTACAGCGTCCAGGATCCTGAGGTGAGTGAAGCGCCAGCATAGTGTAAGGTTAAGTTGTTTTTGGCTCATTCAGATCTAGACTGTCTCATGTGGTAAGTAAACTGAGAATGGTACCAGGTTTAAAGGGTAGGTATGCACTGTGGATTATTTTCTAGAGCATCATGTTTTCTATTGTTGTTAAAACAAAGGGCTGATTTGTAAAAGTCTTAACGGGATCCTGGACTGAGCTCTCCAGGAAAGCTTAGCATGTAATACAGGGCGATCATAAGGAAAAGCACCCGATACAGACTGTTAAGTATGGAGAAGGATCGGTAATGCTGCGGGCCTGTTTGTGTTCCAAAGATCCTGGGAAAGTTTTTAGAGTGCACGGCATCATGAACTCTGACATACCAAGACACTTTGGCTTTTTCCATAGGTTTTCTGTTGGATTCAAAGAGAGCATAGGAGAGGACCCCGAACTCTGGATTAACTAGAGATTTTTCAATAAAGGAGTAGTCAAAGATTCCTGGTTCTATACGCAAACTGTGAGAAATGCATTATGGGAGAAGACAAAGTGCTGACCTATTGGCAAAAGGAGGTAGGGCACAATATTGTAGTACACATGATTTCATGTAAAAATAAAAACAGAAAAGAAATCCTAATATGGATAAATGTGTTGGAACAAAGATGCATTTATTTTAAGGCTGTATACAAATCTCTATCAGAGGGTGCCAATACATATGCAGGGTTCTGCATACTATTGCCATGTTGAAGTCAGAAATGTTGCAGTGTTAATGAGCTCCAGATACAACCTTAAGCAGCGCCATTTCTCAGTGACAGAGTTTCTCCTCTGATTGATACAGTTCATGCCTCCTCCTCATCCTCATCGACATCTCTTAAATCCTCTTCGGACTATTGCTTCAGACAGCCTCGATCATCTCATTCTCCTTAACGGATGAATGAGTGATGCTGAGATGAAGTGAGAGTGGCCCCTGGGGGCCTGTGTGGCTCTGTGGTAAAGAAATTCATCTTTAGCTCTGGATTCCTTTGACGTTTTCTCACCTGAGAAGACCCCCAGGCGCATGTCGACCTCCTCTCGGTTAGCCGCCAAACCGTCATCCTTCCCATCTCTACAGGAAATAAATACAGTCACCGATACCAAGGCTTCACTTCAGCCCTGCATTAAATCTGACACCAGCAGCATCCCTGTGTCTTGTCTTCTTATTGAAGCAACAATAAAGTCAGATTGACAGCATCCAAACAGCAGCAGACCTAAAAAAAAAACCCGTTTTTTTTTTTTATCCAACTATGAAACTGCTTTGTACCCTTGAATCTGGGTTATATTTAGTCTCTTTCTTGTTCGGAAGGATCAGGATGATGCAATCGGAAAGGAAAAGGAAAATTCTGCTTTTCTGTAAGGTGTTTTGCATAACCTCTACAACAGATATCGATTTTTGTAAACTTTTTCATAAACACTGACCAGAAAAAGGGGAAAAAAAATCCAGGTTCCTTGATGGATTAAAAATCTGAAGGATGAATGACCAATTTTTATCCCAAATATAAGAAGCAAGGAGATTGTTGATGCTTACATTAAGATGTGTTTAGTTGCTATCAAAAAAATAGTCTTTAGTTGTAGATTATGAGAAAAAGCACAGATTTCATTTACTAATCAACCTAATATGGACTGATCTGAAAAGAAACACTCAAAGATAAAAGGTAAAGATCCTAGGCTAATTTTACTCCAGAAATTTATTCAGTAGCTAAGAGGGAGAATTGTGTTTATGTGAAATTGAATGTTCAAAATAATATCTTAAAAAGGTAGGTTTTAGTTGGTTATCAGTTGTTAATTGCTCTCTCTTGGGAGTTTAAAGAAAGGGTGTTGCAGCCTGAGTTTAAGTGGTAATGGCTAACAGCGGTTTAAGGGGAAGAGTTTGGGAGAGAAGAAAAATAAAACAAGGATGTTTCAGAAAGACCTTTGATAATAACGTCATGTGCAAAAGTATATACAATAAAACATGATTCTGGACATTAGCGAACCATGACCTAAAACCTGAGGTACACACTGAAGCATGAATAAGGTGTACTTGTACACCCTCACTTATGATGTTTCACTACCATGCAGTTTATACATGTATACAATATAAAACAATGAAAGTTGATTTATTGAATTTTCCACAAACAGACCGAGGGGATTTTAAAGCAGGGAACCCTTGGAACACCCTAAGTCTTGATCGCATTATGAAGCCGTCTGTCTCATCAGAGTGGACGTCCAGTGCACATCGGAGGTGTCTCTTGGGGAATTATCTGTGACGGCATTGTGCAATACGAACACATATGTGTTCTCATTTGGAGTGTCTGTTCTTTATAATCCTCCATATTTCATTTCTCTGGAAATAATACTGTAATCTCTAATAGCGGGACTTAAGTTGTGCAGTTAAAGTCGGAGCTCAGTTGCTATCAAGTCACCCTTGTTTTCACAACAGATGAATAAAAAGCCAGTTGGGAATTTGTTAGGATATTACGCAGCTTAACTCCAGTGGTTGCGCTTGCATCAAGCATTCAGAGACCTATAAGTCCAGGGCAGCTATTCAGATGATCCTGTCTTTACTTTATTATTACTAATACTATAACGCTTAGAAAACGTAAATGAAATGTCTTCTGACAGTGAAATAAGATTAACAAATGTGGAGCATGTTTGTTTATATGAAAACAAACTTGCGGCTGCTTTTGTTTAGGCACAATTAATATGACCTCCTTGACTTTATTCTGTGTAGCAGCTGCTGTAGAAGCACTCAAAATACCCTTTGGTAAAATTACCAATAGATCTGTTTTATTTGGAACGGTCCTATCACATTTAGTGTACGAGAAAGCATCTTTATATAAATAGCACATTACTGTTGTGACTGATCAGGCTGAACGGATCACTAAATTTTTTTTTTTTTTTTTAGACCAAAACATAATTGGGAGGAATTGTAAGATAATAGAACAGAAAAAAGAGCAAGAAACTCAAATTTATATTTTCTGATTTAGTTTTTTTTTTTTTTTTTTTTTTTTTTTTTTTTTTTTTTTTTTTTTTTTCTTCCCCATCTAGTCTTCATTCAGTCATAGTTAAATGTTTTTAGATCATGAATACATTTAATTATCAGAGAAAATGCCGTTTTCAAGTGATTAATTTATTAAGGAAAAAAAAACCCATCCCAAACCAGTCTAGTCCTATGAGAAAATATAATTCCCCCAGTTGTAAAATCCCACTCAGGCCTGGTTGTTGCCAGACCTGTAGAATCAAGAGATCTCTCAAACAGAACCTGTCTTATGGCATGAAGTAAGCTAAAAGATCTCAGAAATCACATCATGTTTTACTTTTTGATTTTGAAAAATCAAGAGCAAATGAGAAACAAACTCAGTGACGTGTGTCAGTCAGGAGAGGATTACAACGCTGTTTCTAAGGCTTTGGGGCTCCAGAGAACCATAACGAGAGCCATCATCCTCAATTGGAGACTGCAGCATCTGAAGTGCACAAAGGAGCGTTATCGGAGATCCTTCCTTTATTTGCACTATTTTTAAAGTTTTACAGATTTTTGACATTTCTGGTGTTATTTGCACATCTATATTGTTTGCACAGTTTTATTTCCACATATTGCTAATAGTCTTTTTTTTTTATTGCACAAATGCATATATGCACATTTTTGTACATTTTAAAAATGTGTCCTACGCAGTTGGAAAATACTTGAATTTGAGAATGCTATTTGTGATCACTGCACAGTATTTTATCTTGTAATTTTGCCCTTACTGTACAGTATTCTTAAATTTGTTGTTTCTAATATATTTGTATACTTTTATGTGTGTGTGAACCTACGTGCTTCAATGTCCTGTCACTTTGCTGATGATACACCTGAGTTTCATCGCTGTGGGACAATAAAGGATATGTCTATTCTATTCTGTGGCCCTGTTGTAAACATTCCCCAACCAGCTCTAAAAATGAAACAAATGACTAAATTAGCTGCACAGCTACAGAGTATAAACAGGCTACCGCTAACTAAAGCTAGCTCTAATTTATTTATTTATTTTTTTACCCATTAGTATAATTCATCTTCATTATTTAAAAAGCTTCATTATACAGAAGGGCTTTTGTTTTGAAAGATTAAGCTGTTTAACTAAAATGATTTGCTAGTTGATTGTGCTGTGTGTAATCCATATGTAGTGCTGTATAAAACATTCAGAGCCTTTTCAGGAGTAGATGTAAATGCTTTGACCTGCATGTAATCCTTTGTTGATAACTGAGGTGGTCATGTTTTTGACCGGTTGCCAGCAACAAACCTCTATCGTAAATAAAACAATCAAAATGTATGTTCATGCTTCTTAAAACCGGTGAGATTTTTATTGTTGTACTCTAAACAAATCCCATGAAAACACGAAAACAACTAAAGAGTCCATCTTGTTTTTGTTTTTGAGATTATCACCCCTTGTTCTGGTACACAAATCTTTGATAAGCATACCTGCCGACCTATAGCAGAAGATCAACATATTTTTATGTACAATGGCATTCTTCATGACAAAGGAACAAGTCACTGGAATGATTGACATGCCAAAAATAATGTTTCACATAATCCAAGATTTAAACACAAGAATAGATCAAGAACCAAAAAGCTTAATACATAGAGCCCCATGAAATCCATGTTATTTTTCAAAACCCATTTTATATTTTTCTGAATTCCACTTTTTCTGGTCTAACCATAGTGATTAACCCGAAAAGTGTGTAATTGAAATTAATTCAACAGAATTCTACATTTACTGATTGTTACCCAATTTTCCTCATTATAACAAAGTGTTGCGGTCCAGCAGAACAGAGTGCTTCACCAAGCAATTTAAAAGTATTTACCTGTCATTTTTCTGTGCAAAGGATCCCGCATATTTTACATTTAAAAAAGAAAGTTTTACTTTTAACAATGCTTTACACTTGAACTCAGCACGAAAATGTCTTGTAAAGAAACCTGCAAACAGTAAAACCTTTTGCAAACTTATATAATGATCAGAACCTATGAATTGCATCTGACATGGACATCTCTATTAAAGTACTTGAGTATCAGATCAGTCTTCATGGAGAGGTCAACAAGAGTTTGAAGGTGTGACTGGCACACGGCAAGCTTTTTCTCCCCGTTTCTGATGTGATTCTTCAGCTTTAAGTGGTCATCTTATGTAACTTTACATGTTCAGTTATCTGTTTGCTGAAAAAACTTTTTAAAAAAAGTTTTTCTCCCAATTCATAAAAATCGCTTGCCCTAAAAATTTAAGACTTTGAGTCTTAAATTTTTTTTTTTTTTTTTTTTTTTTTTTTTTTGGTGGATGTTGGTGTTTCAGCCTTTTCGTCATGGTTAACCATTTTGTTTTTCTGTCTGTGTGGGGAGGAGAACCAAGCCGACCCTTACCTAACCAGATAATGCCGAGCACAGAAGTAGTACTTTAGAAACTACTACATGTCCTTCCCTACTCCATAAAATCAGCAGATTCTGTAAGATTCAGCGATTTGTAGAAGATTACATTCTTTTTTTTGTTAAATTCCGCAATTCTGTCTGCATTTTCCACATTGCCGAGATCATATTGCCCTATATACCAAGATTATAAAGATAAGCTTTGAAAATTATTATAAAAGCAGGCAGACAGACTGTTGTACCGTATTTTGGAGCTGGATGCCCAGTAGAGAAGCCTCATTTTTGATCCTTGGAAACCAAGTAGCCCTGGTCTTGGGAGAATAGAAAGTCAGATTAGTGATAGCAGAGATAAGATCTTTGATGCTGGATGGCACTTGGCCATTAAGGGCTTTACTGGTGAAAGCCAGGATTTTGGATGTGATTCTAAGTTTTACAAGTTGCCAGTCAAGGGAGACTAAAGCACTATTGTGATTCTGTTTTAGCCAAGACTCCCTACATTCACACTGGCCCTGTTTCCGCTTTAATTGAACTCTAGTTCGTTTGTCTACAAAGTCCAGTTAGTTTGGGAAGATGTGAATGTGTAATTGAACTCTGATGCGGACCGAAAAAAGCGAACTCTGGTTGGCTTAAAAACCTAGGTCTTGGTTTGGTTGAAGTGAACTTTGGAGTGGTTTGGATGCATATGTGAATGCCAAGCGGACTGGAGACTGAAAACATCCTTATTCTGTGTGAAACAAAGCCTAAATAAAAGTAGTAAAAAGCATTTAAAAGATGTCTTTACAAGAAGGCATCAGAAGTATAGTACAAACATTTACAGGTATTTATTGATCCCTCTCTCTGCTTAAGTTAAGTTTACAGCTGGTATCAGGTTGTGTAAGTAAAAAAACAAAAAACAAAAAAAAACTAGTGAATATACTGCATACATAATCTATGAACGAAGTACTTTAAAAAGGACATGAGGTGCTTCAGTCAAGTCTCTAAAGTTCCTGTTAGATGACTCCTGTCTCATGTCATCAAGACTGTGCACATTAATTACACAGCTCACTTTGAGGCTCTTTAACACAGCCGCATTAACGCAGCATGTCATTAATAAGAAAAGGAGAGTGACATGTGAAGGTCTCACATTGAGACTAATTGAAAAGGCATCAATCATCTGCAGCCATTTCACTTGGCTCAGCACCTGCTGCTGCATAGATGAGGTCACGCTTTGAACAGGCTCAAGACAACTTAATCTAGACAGATTAACATAGCAGAATGCGCCAGGCTTGTCGTGTCTTCCTGCTCTTGTAGAAACTGGTTTATTTTCTAAGGCTGTGCCGTTTTTCAGACAACGACTGGCCCATAACAATACAGTGACTGTAATCCACTCAGGTTTGTCCCTTTCTTTGATGGGTGAGGTTAACGGAGTTAAATTAAGCATCGGTTCCAATGAATACTAAAAAGCGAAAAAATAAAATTGGTTAATTTTTAAGTAACGAAATAAAAATCAAAGTAAAGCTAGGAAGTTGTGCAAAATATGCAAGCCAAGATGTTACAAGTTACAAATTATAGCAGATGCAACAAGTTTAAATACTCCAGGTGAGTTCCTAAGAAGCAGAAAAAAAAATCCAAATCAGAGACTATATCAGATGATGTGAAGAAAAGTAAGGAATACAACATAGAATCCCAACTCAGATACTGGAACCAAGACCTAGAAAGAACCTGATCAACAAGGGATCATGTAAAAATTAAAACGAAACTAAAACAGTGTTGTGCCACTTCATTCAGACAGAATAAAACTAAATCAGTTCTGGTTGGAGGGGGGGGGTTCACCGCAGCTCAAACTTTTGTTCATCTTTATCTCAAAAGGAAATCTTAAGTGTCAGTAGTTGAGATTACGTACTAAATAGAATGTTACCTACATCATCCTTTAGTATTTTCAGACTGATCTATAACCATGGTATCTCTAGTACTTATTCTTGCAACCTGAAACCTAGTTGTCATTTCAAAGAACTCCCAGCAAAGTGCTTTAAATCTAGACTCAATGGATTCCTGTATCCTGAGCAAGAACAAGGCGACAGTGGACAGGAATGGTTAACTTTTAGCTTAGAGTAATTTTACAAAGATATAGGCTAAGTTTTAGCTTTTTCTTCAGGAAGGCAACAGTTCCAAAAACCAAATGAAGAGACTTCAAACCTCATCAATCACAGCTAACTTTTGTATTTTCTTTTCTGTCCCTGACATTCTTTTTTTGTATCTTCATGTCCCACTGGTTTCAGATATGTCACCCCACAGCACCATTCCTCTGTGGCTACAGCTGAGCAGATGCTGGGAATAGTAAATGAACACAACTTGGCCGTCACATATGCTGCACAATCAAGAGAGAGTTTTGCAGTGATTTATTTATTTATAGCAGTGAATAATGTAAACACGTTTTTTTTTTTTTTTTTTTTAGCAAGTGGGGTCTGTTTCGGGTATGTGCGTTTCAGTTCAACTTATGACAAACTGATGTTAGCGTCACAAGGAATATCAGTCATGTTAAGTATAGATGTTTGCACAGATGGAGGCAACACTCACTCCTTTCCAACTGTGGAGGCCTTGTGTTCTTAATGTGTTTTCCAACTTCTGAAACAAGACTGCAGTCAGTCCTGATCCAATCACGATCATGTTTAATTACACTCCAAAGATAAACCTCTGTCTTCAAACGCAGAGGTACCAAGAACACATAATACCAACAGGAAATACTAAGTTTGTGCGTTTGTATTTGTGAAGATAATTAAAAAATGCCAGTGCTCCGTGACTGTAATCAAATTGTTGAACTAACTGTTCACAAAATGCCATCTAAACTTCTTTACAGGACACGTAGCTGTTTACATTGGTGGGGGGGGCATATAAATCCTAAATGTGTGTATTATCATTCCTAGGACCCAGACATTCTTACAATCTATTTTAAAATTATATATTTATAGTTTTTCATGCTGTCCAAAATATTTTAAGTTTTCTTTGGATTTTTGTCAGGTTTTACATTTTCAGTCCTGTCTTTGTGCCTGACCATGATGGCATATTGTGCCTTGTTTCCACTGAGCAGTATGGGTTGGTTAGGTATGCTATTTTATGGTCCTGCATATTCAGGAGAGGATTTCAACCACCAGATGGACTCTTACTGGGCAGGCTGGGTAAAACCCAAACGCTTAATGTGGCGTCATACTACTGTGACAACAAACGTTACGCACCAGTATGTCTCGTGCTTGTTACAAACAGTGATGTTTTTCTATCCCCCAATCAATGGAGTGTGTTGTGCGACGCCAGTAGTTCTACCCTTACCATACCATTGTGCTATGGACCTACAACTGAAGGCGGCCCAGGAATGGTGCAGTACAGGTCGGTTGTATGGGCTGCTTTTACATGGAAAACAAACAAAATAGCATACAGAACCACACTGACCCATGCTGTACCACTCAAAGTGAGGCATTAGTGGCTCACCCTCTGGTGAACTAATCAGCACCTTTCAAGATGCAATGCAGTTTGCTTATTGTTATTTGTTATTGTTATTTTGTTGGAACTGAAAATGCCTTCACAAACCTACTTCAATAAGCCCTGCAGTTAACACGACTCTCAGATTTACTATGGAAGAATCTGTTGAAGACAAAGATGGAAGTCTCCACAGTTGCCCTCATTGACTACACAAACAGCCTACCACAGTTTGAGACAGAAGGGCTTTGTGTCTAACCAGGTGGTCAGCTGCACAGGAGCACCACAGGGGACTGTACTCTCAACATTCTTCTTCACTTTGTGCACTTAAGATTCTTAGTTCATGTCAGTCAATGATCTGCAGAAATACTAACCACTTGGCGCCATGGTGTGAGAACAATCACCCCATAATGAATATGAACAATCTGAAGCTGATTGTAGATTTTTGCAGCAGCAGGAAGATGTAAGCAAGAAGAGACAGATTAGACTTTATTTCTCAAAGGTTAGGCCTTCAGCGTTTGCAACAATATGTTGCAGTTCTTTTTATAGGTCTGTTGTGGAGAGAGCAGTCACTTCTGCAGCCATCTGCTGAGGTGGCAGCATCCGAATCAGTAACTCTAAGCCGAACAAAGTGATACAGAGAGCAATTCTGTTCTCAGAACTTCTCTGGAGTCTTTTAAGATCATTGTAGAAATGAGGGAGCTTCATTTCATGAACACTGGAAAACCTGAGCTTCTTGTTCACAGCAAAGGACCTCAAGAGTGTCTGTCTTTAGTTGGAAACTTCTATAGATTCCCTTCAACACAGACTTGCATAAAAACAATTCTCCCGGCCTTCAACTATAACCATCTTCATTGGCTTTTTGAAGAAGCCTTCATGATCAGTTACTTCAACATCTAATTTTCCTTTAGGATTGCTGAAATGTTATTAAATTCAATTCAACTTCTTTTGAAAAGGAAAAGACTGAAATTGAGTAAAAAATGGAGTTAAGAGTCTGAAGAACATCATTCAAAAAGCCTGAAGAAACATTGATCAGGACCCTTAAATCTCTAGGATCTGAGACTGGCTGCATGCACAGTATTTGCTGCAGAACTGCTAAACAAGGTCATGGACTTCGGCCTTAACCAATTCATGAGTGGATAAATCAGAATGTTTGGTTGTTGGGTGTATTAACCCACACAATTCATTAAACCGTCTCCCAACATCAGAACCTCATCGAAGTGCTTGGTTAAATTTTTTCTTGGAAGTGTACCCATATCTGTGGGGAAAGCCCTCTTTATTTGCACGAAGCACTTCAATAACCTCCAGCAGTATCAAGACGGATTTGCCGAAAGTTTTTGTGTGATTGAGGGGTCAGTTCTTTTTGTATATGGAAACTATGGCCACAGCAAAGTGATAAGCTGTAAATAACGCTAAATTAACAAACCTTATTTTAGACATGAATTTACTGTGTTGATATAATGTCCTGGCAATTGTGTTGATAGCAGTAGCATCGTACCTTCTGCTTATGTTAGCGCTGTACGCTTGCTTTTAGCTCCTTGATGATGTTACCACACGGAGTTTTGAATAGTTTCATTACATAAAAAGTTTGGCATTGTTTGACGTTTTTGTCTTGGGGAACACATGATCCAAATGTATTCAGTGACGTTCTTGGAGCTAGCGCTAGCTGCTATCTAACTACAAAAACGGCTGAATGGGGGAAAGTGGAATGGTCTACGACCTGGAGAGGGGCGGGGCATGAAGTGCCACAGCATTTAAAGAGACAGCACCAAAACAAGTTGCTCTCAGATGCACCTCAGGCGTAAAAGGGTAACGGGGGTAAAAAAAAAAAAAAAAAAAAAAAAAAAAAAAAAAAAAAAAAAAAAAAAAAAAGGGGGGGGGGCCTGTAGAGCTACAATAATGAGGAATTCAGACCAAAGCATTGCAGTTCCACTTTCTATAGACCACAAGTAAATGATTTAAATGTGAAAAGGAAGGATTTAAAACCCGATGCAATAATGAATGTAATAGGGACTTCCATCACCCTGTGATGACTTTAACAGCATGTTGCCTTGGAGACTAAATAGGTACTGGAGGAGTAACAACGAAGTCTCACTGACCTCTTATATTAATCTGAAGAAAGACACTAAAAAGACACCCCCTGTGTTTCATTTTTATAAAACTGATATGTGAAATGATAATAAATTTCTTGCTTTATTTATAGATGATTAAAAAAAAATCAAATTAAAGGAAGTGTGTTAATAGATATACAGCTATTTGACAGTTTTTGGTTTTATTCTGAGATTTGGGTAGTTCTTGTTAAAAGTTTAGTCCTGTAGTGAATTTCAATCAAGCACGGTCATGTTGTGTGTGATTGTGTCTCTATCCCACTGGCTTGTTAGATTTCCTCCTTTATAATCCAGAATAATAAAACCGCCGTCTCTGATGGAGGCAGTCGAGACTGAAGGAGTTAATTATCTGCCCCCCATCCAGTGAAGTAGATTGTGATGGTGAATTAGAAACCTAAAATGACCGGTTTGATTGTAATGACAGCTCTGTGTAAGAATCATTTCATCTGCTTACATTACTTTGGAAGACGTGCTTAATGAAGCGCAGCATCCTTCCCGTTTTCCCCCCTGCTTTACTGATCCCTTGACATTTACTTTAGTTTGGGCTAATGTATTAATTCCAAAGATAATTATTCAATATATTTTTGTCACTGTTGATATAGCTCAGTGTCACCCCTCCTGCTCTGTTCTGAGAGCTTCTATATGATTTTGCCAGATGGGAAACGGGGCTCTGCAGAAATCTTGTTCCTTGAAGAAAGCCATATGTGTGATGATAATCAGACAGAAAAAAGAAGCTCTCAGATATACAATGTGCATCTGATGCATGTCTCTGATTGACAGGGCATCTAATGGAAATCAGAGGTCAAGGCTTATGTGTAATATCTGCATATTGAGAATTTTAGGCATGTATTCAATGTTTACAGCATGATAACCTGAAACTAATAACCCACAGTTTAATTTTTTTTTTTTTTTGGCAAAAATATAAAATGCAACAGTTTTAGTTCAATAAGTTTGTATTATTGAAAAGTTCATTAATTTCAGGTGCACAGTTATATAGATTATAATCTATATAGTACATCAAATGGAATAATTTCGCACGGACCAATGTTTTCAAGCCTTTATTTCTGTTAATTGTGAAGATTTTTCACTTGCAGCCAATGAGAAGACGTCATTTAAGACAAGAATATTACATCAGACCAATAAACACTTTAATACAAAAATGTGGGCTTCAGGGGACAACTGATGGCTCAGTGGTACCGCAAGCGCACTATATATAAAAGCTACAGTCCTCAACACAGTTGTCCCCAGTTCCAACCCCAGACCATTTGCTGTTTGTCTTCCCCTTCTTCCTGTCCATCTACTGTTGAATAAAAGCCACTAGTGCCACAAAAACCTTAAAAGAAATAAATGTGGACTTATTGAAAAATATGCTTCATACCTGCTTACCTGCTTAAAGGTTGTTTTCAAAAAATATTTTTAATCTGACAAATAAACCTTACTGGAACATATATTCAATTTCAGTTTCACTTTCCACACCCAGCAATGACTTCTGCTGGACCTGTAGAATCAAGGTATTGTATAAATAGAGCCTGTCTTACAACATGAAGTAGGCTAAAAGACTTCAGTTTATCTTTGCATGATAACATTTGTTTGATCTGAAATACTGAAAGTGTGACAAGAAAGAAGAATAAATGTGTAAGGTGGTAAATAGTTTCTTCTTAATCTGAAATGAGAACAAGTTATAAGTATAGCAAAGAGAGTCGGGCTCATTCTGGACCTGATGTGAACGCAGCCTGAGAAAACCCTCTTTGTGTTAAAAACAAAGATTAGAAACATGATGTCCTCTTCGCATGTCAGTTTACACAAAAAGAAGTCAGCGGGAGAGGAATGAAGCCTGAAGAAGAGCCAGTCTCAGTGGTGAGCTTGTCGTTCAACCTGCAAAGATCACAGCAATGCACACAACAGTGGAGCTGTGTGTCTGAGGCCATCTTGCAGATGTCTTTGTTTTGTTCTCTCTCTGAGCTGACCACTGTTTATTTGATAGATACCAGGAGACATGGCGGGGGGTCGCCTGTGATATTTCAGCAGCTGTTTCCTTTATGCAGCTGCACCGCTGCAGACAGGACACTTCAAATCATGCTCACTGCTGCCACCACCGCGTGTGGGAGAGTCCAATGGGATCTTGTGCCTGACGTCACACTGAGCCACAACAGAGAGTTAAGGGGTATCCTACATCTATCACTGTGAATGTGATCAGCACAGAGGAAACTGGTTCACTGCAGAGTCGGCAGGTCCTGTTGAGAGAGTTGGACTGTTTACATCGTGCACCCTTGTTTTTCCATTTTGCAGCTTCTTTTTTAAATGTGGGTAAAAATGAGAACATCTGTATTTAGATTATGATTTGAAACTGGGAGGTGGCTTTAACAGCTTGTCTTTAAAAATGTCAAGCTCTACCATCCATATTTGATCTTTCAGCATCTTTAATTCAACAGGAAGATATGAGTACTTTTCTTGTTTCTAAGATTTAAAGTTTGAGTTTGAACATAGCACAGCTTGTTGGTGTTTTTCTGTTTTAAAGGCTCTAAATGAATATTTCTGGGAGGACAAACCTCTTTAAGATTTCTGCAGATAAATCACCAATATCTCCTCCTTCAAACCAAGCATGATGTGCGTCCGCTGTGCATTCTGCACTGTTGCATGGTGATTCATATTTCAGTTCTCAAGTGCACATCTGCTTTGATGTTGTTGATGAACATGTTTCTTATATGATCTCTGTTCACAAAATAATTTCTTTCCAGCTGTATGCATACAGGTTAACATTTTCAAATTAGCAGCATCTTTAAAGTTTTGTAAATCAGTTATGTTCAGTCATATGTGCTGCTCCAACCTTCCAAAATCAACTAATCAATCAAGAATGCTTTATCAGTCCCCCACAGGAGAAATTCAGTTGTCCAGTAGCAACGCATTCATACATAGGCACATGAAAAAGTAAAGTTACTAGACATAGTGTTAAAGAAAAAAGTGCACATGTTCAGACTGAGCTGTTATACAATCTTATAGCAGAAGGAACAAAAGATCTCTTAAAGCTAACACATAGTACCTCAAATTTGAACAACTTTACTATTTAGTATAGAGAACAAAAGTTTTAAATGTGGATTTAGAAAAGGGTTTCCCAACAATATTAAAAATAGTGAAGAGAAGAAACCCCCACCTCCCAGCCCAACCATAGTTAGTGCAATATGTAGTGGAGTGGACAATATGAAGACTGGGATAAACTAAGTCACGTGGCACCCTCCTCCCCTTAAAGACTTGAGACTAGGAAAAAATGTCATCTGCAACAAAAAAAGATTAAATTCATTGCTGTTCGTTAAGTTGTTTAATATTATAACATTTCACTGGATGCTCAAAGTCACAAACTCTTAATACTTTTTAGGAAATATATCAGTGTCACCACAGACCAACACTAATATGAAATAAAAGGTTAACAGTATGTTAACAAGTTGTATCCAACAAAGAAAACTGAACAACAAATGTAAAGATATCTGCCTTACAGCGATGAAAATATGTTCTTTGTTTTTTTTAAGCTTGCTTTTATAAACATAATGTTTTATGATTAACAAATGTCAAAATATGAGCTTTTTCAATAAAATTCACTATGATTAGTTACAGTGGCAACCTTCAAAACCACATTTCAAGCACAAAGAGTTCTCCATCTTTGATTTTCTCATTTATTTTTCATTGGAAGCTGAAACCTCTCTGGTGTGCCCATGAAAAATACAGATTTCACCCTTGTCCAGTTGCGGGAAAAAGATTCAATGAGGCAGAAAGGCACGTCAACTTTTAGGACAGGGGGAAAATGCACACAGTGTGTCCTTTGAGCCGGTGTCACCCTGCTGGGTTGAGTTTGACATTCAGACCATGCGACAAGGCTCGACCCAGGGTGGACAGCCCCCCTGCAATATTAACTCTCATTTGGAGAGCAGCTGTGGCTTTGAGCATGAAACATTGAAGGAAACAGCTGCCATGGATCCAGTGCCATCGCACCACCTCTTGCACTGTCTATTAAAGCGTCTTCCCTACTGTTTCCTGAAGCCCAAATGGGGGGGGGGAACACAAACTCGCTCTTATTCCTCATGAAATTTCCCTTCTGACTGCAGTCGTTGGGTGACTTTCTGTGTCTGTGTGAGGATTCAGTGGAGATGTCACCAACATGTGTCTGAGGAAAGTGCTGCCAAGGCTTCTTTGTCCAAAAGACTCACTGGTTTGTGTGCTAAAAAGGGAAATCACAAAGTGTGGCTGGACAAAATTAAGACAAAACAAGAGCATGTCTGTGAGATACTCTGACTCCAGAATGTTTTAATATGAAGAGAAGAAGCATAACATTGAAATGAACATAAGACTGCTTAACAAATTCTTGTCTGTAGATATTTCCTAAAGTTTCTTCCTGTAGGTTGGAATAAAACACACAAAAACTATAAATTAAGCTTAAAATTAAGTGATTTTATTAAGAAGGAAGCTCATTGGAAAAAAAAAAAAGTTTTTGTAAAAATTAAAAGCTGAATTCGTGTAAATGATTGTTTATTTTTCCTGTTATGGTGTTGACAGAACTGATGCTTCATATCACAAAAACAGCAAATATCATTTCTGATTTTTCTTTATAAAATAATTCAGTTAATCAAACGCATAAGTTGTTCTTGATTGACTGAGTCTTAAAGATGCTGTCCGTTGGTGCTTTCTTTTTACTCATAAATGTACATGGACTGTAAAAATCACTGGGTTGAGAAGCAGGGCTGGGGGGCTTCTCTCATTCGCAAGGTTTTTGTAAAAGTGCATTGAGAAAAACAAAACTACTTCAGCTTTGGTATTTTTATTCAATTCAAAAATACTTTATTTATCCCAAAGGGATATTATATGTCATAACGCATATTACCCAAGTACCTTCAAAGACTTCTTGAGGATGGTGATGCTGTGGGCAGGAAGACTCTCTGGTCAACTTGCAGTCTTGCAACGAATCTGAAGAGGCCTCTGACTGAAGACTTGCTGTATGACAGCCTCATGACTGTCATGACATGCTAACAACTCAATATCCAGGGACAGAGACAATATTCCACAGTAACATGTCCTGGATGACACCATCAGTTGTTGGCATGCACAGCAAATCCACCTCATTTGCTTTGCTGCTCCTCTTTAAATCTCTGCCTGGTTAGAAATCCAAGCAGAGAGATGTTGGAGTCTGATATGATGCTTGCCCATCATGATCAATGGAAGAGATGGTTTGAACTTCCTCCTTCTTTCTCTCTCCATCCATGAAGACTCATTTTCAACTTCAATAGGATTTGAGGTTATAGTTCAGATAGTATTTGAGCTTTTGAGATGCTAATCAGCTGCTCCCAGTTGTGAGAACGATAGTTTGTTTCTATGGTTATGGATCATAACTGTCTGAAAGTAAAAAAAAAAATTACAAGCAAAAATCCTTCCAGCTGCACAGCATCCAAAACCAGAGGGAATAATCATCCAAACAAGCAATGCCTCAACCAAAAAAATCATGAACAAACGCCTTCAAAAAGAATCAGAGCAGACTTAACAGAGCTGCTATAAAATGCTACCACCATGAGCAACTCAGTTCTAAAGTGAGGAATATTTATGTTAACATCACAAAAGGCTGATCATCTGGGGCCAGTAATCAATATGGAGGAAGGATATATTTAGCAGATTTAAACAGATTCTGAAGGAATAAAGTCACATTTGAGTTTAAAGACCAACTGATGACCTAAAAGCCACGGTGGATGCCGTCATGGATAGAGAAGCTGAAGTAAATGCTGATGACGGTGATGAACTTGAACTAGTACCAGTCTTGAGTTTGTTGTTTTTTTGTTTTTTTTTTTTTCATAAAATGAGTAAAACCATATTCTGCTCGCATTACCTTAAATAGTTGCCAGTTCAAGGACACTGCATGTAGTTTGAAACCATGCTTTAGCTCAGGAGAACATTCTCTTTCTGACTTTTGAGTGATGGGATTGTTTTCTTACTATGTCCCTCTGGTGTTGACTGGAAAGCTGATGATGGTATAGGCCAGGGGTCAGGAATCTCTACAATCCAAATAACCTTTTTTCCATTTGTTCCTACTGCATCAAGTTTATCTAGAGACTCACAATATACAAGATTCAACAAAAATAGATGGCATTTGTATCAAGTTTTACAATACTTTTTTATAGAATTTTATGGTTTAATTAGTTTTATAACAGAGAAAAAACTCCAAAGCCTTTGCAGCTTGTGAAGCAAGACATTTTCTTGAATGAAACATTTTATACTTAAGGAAAACTTAAAAATTAAAGCATGTAGTTTATAGCTTGTTGACAAAGGAAATGATTCAATAAAAAAAAATTGTATCGTTAGTGTCATTTTGTTGTGGAAATTCTATTGCATGAAAGCAGTGCAGGAGACTGTTGAAATCCACCTTTTTCTTCATTTTTAAAAGTACTGTTAAGGTTGATCTCTTACTATTCTTACTGGTTGCTTCTGGTTTTGCAACCCTTTTAAATTTTTCAAGGCACCTTGAGTATGCCTCTTGTCATGACTGTAGATTGGTGATAGTGGACCTAAATGCAGGTAGACGGAGGCGGCGAGTGATTTGGTCTTTTTAATGAAAAAATTTGAACAACAAAAGCTTACAAAAATCACAGGAAACGCAGGGAGCCAGAGCAGAACAAAAACAGAATCCAGGAGTAAAGATAGCAGGGTTTGACAGGGAAGTAACTGGAACGTAACAGGAGGAACCAGCAAGGAGAGGAGTTTAAATACTGAGAGAGTGAATGCTGGAACAATAGACTGGGGCTGGACAGGCTGCAGGTGTGAGGGGAGAGAGCAGAAGGGATACTGTGAAGAGAGAGATAATGGCCACAGGGAGTGAAGAGGAGTAAACAGGGGAAATAGGAAAATGAATCCAACAGTAACAAAGAATAACTAGACACAAGGAATTCTTAGTAATTCTAGTTTAATTATTTTGTAAAGACTGAACTAAAGTAAAACAGAAACAAGGCCAATCTAATCAAAATGGGAAACTAAGGAGCACAGGGAAACAATAATCCAAATTATAATCAAATAATCAACCCCAAAACAACCCAGGTTCTGACACCTCTTAAACTTTTTTTCAACATATTGTCATGTTCCAAAACTCCAAAGACATGGTCATCCACCTAAGTTGACAGTCTGGGCAAGGGGAACACTTGGGGAATCAGTCAAGAGTCCCCTGGTAACCACGCTTCACCTATTTGTTCTCTGCTGTTATATTAAATTTTTGGTTGACATAATGAAGATGTTCCAGGGTTATGAACCATTTGCAAGGCTCAGTAATTGTTCTTTTGTTTGGCTCTGTTTTATATTTCTCATCCAGGATTTGTTGGATTCTGATGCCTGTTTTTTCCTGAATCAGTCTGAGCACCATAGTCGCTCTGCTTCCACTTTGCTGTTGCACATTCATAAGACCTGCTGCGTTTAAAAGACTTGCCATGTTAAGGACCTCCTTAGAGACGCATGCTAATTCAGTTTAGCTTTCAGGAAAGGGGACAAGGGTTAGAGCCTTAAAGGTCGTCTCTGATTTTAAGTGACAGGTTGAAAGTAAGAGTACAGGCATCTGAACCTGGAGCTCTGCTGGGACCTGGACCCCCTGGTGTTCTGCTGGGAGCTGTACAAGCTCCTGTCAGCCGTGCAGTGCGTCGGCAGTTGAATAAAAGGCCAATGGCTCTGAATAATTGATCAGTCAGGTCACACTGTCTGTGGATTAGAACAGTGTGAACTTATGTGTATAGCTGAAATGAAAAACAACAGCTCAGTGACAGAGTAATGTCACGTACAATAAGAACACAAATGGAGTCGGCCTGCAGATCTTACGCTGCCACCATCGGTGTAAATGAGGCCCTGACTCCTCGCCAGATATGTGCACAATTAAGCTGTTATTAATTATTCAAGAGTGGAAATAATTGATCAGCGAGGTTGAAGTGGCTGTGAATTGTAATGGCATGGGCAGTGCCACTTTCACAGGGAGCAATTAGCAACAGTGGTAATTACACTCACGGGCAATTTGTATTACCAGTGTCTTTTAATGCTACATATGTGCTCTGGTGTCTGCATGAAGTCACACTTCAGCACCAAAGATTTCCTATCCAGATTAAAGAGAACTGAGGTCATTGCTCTGCATTTGACTGCAGCAGTTATGTTGTGGTTAATGATGCTTTCACTTATTGAGCCTGTCTGCTACAAACTGATTCCACTGAAAATATGTACTGCTGAAAATAAAATAAACTGGATCTGTAACTAGATCTGATAGTCAGTTATGCAATTTCTTCTCATATAAACAATATTTCTTGGCTCAGTATTACCTAAGGTATTCTAAGCTGTTTAGATCATGATGAAATTTCTCAGGTCTGTCAGACTTGGTGGCTTTTGGTACAGTTGATCATGCTATACTCATTAACTGCTTGGAAGAATGGGCCAGGAACTCCAGTTTATTAGTTCAGTGGTTCATCTTCTAGTTATCAAGCTGAAAGTTTTACGTGGTGACTGAATCCTTCCTAGCCCTTGTCTGTGGTGTGACACAGGAGTCACGACTTGGATCTGTCCTTTTTGCTTTGCATATACTTCATATGGGCTACCTCACTACAAAAGTTAAATAAGAAAATGACACTAATCTATTAATTTATAATTAGTTGCCCCCAACTGAAGTTAAAGAGGTTTGCCACTACAGCTGGAGCTCGAAGTCATTTAGGTATTAAAAAATATTGTGACAGCATTAAAAAAAACAGTATCAGAAGGTTTTAAATTTAACTTAAGAATTTCTGTATATACCATGATCTCTTTACCAGAGATCTTGGGGGTTATCAAGATGGTTTTGGGAAGAAGTGAGATAGGCCTTTGTGTTGTTTTTGATCAGCAGTGGTTTTGGCCTCAGAAGTCTCTCATGGATGCCATTTGTGCTTTTTTTTTTTTTTTTTTTTTTTTTTTTTTTTTTTTTTTTTTTTTTTTTTTTTTTTTTTTTGAAGCTGAATTGAGGAGCTGTTAGTTTAACTGCATCTTGAAAATTCCACCTAAATTCCCAAAACGGTCTCTGTGGTGGCTGGTATTTCTGAATAGCAATCTGTAGCACTGCCCTGAAGGTAAAATCTAAACAGTTTGTATCCAGGATGTGTGGGGTCTTCAGAGATGTTAGCTGCCCTTTTCCTGACCCTAGACTTGTCCTGGATGGAGGGAAGACGAGCTCTGATGATCCTCTCTGCAGACCTAATTTTTTGTTGCAGTCTGTACCTGTCCTTTTTTTGTGGATGAGCCAAACACAATGGTGGATGTTCAGAGGACAGACTCAATAATGGCCTTGTAGTAGCAGCTCCTGTGGAAGATTGTACTTCTTGAATACAAGTTTCTTCTGGGCCTTCTTCTGAAAAATGTCCATGTGCGAAGCCATGAGAAGCCGTTTTTTAGCTTCTCGATGTACCTTCTCTTAGGTCCAGTTGAGCTCAGTTTTTGCCTGTCACCTGGAATGAGATGAAACAGACTTTACAATTAAACCTGGGGGTTCCTCTCTTAAAGACAGACAGGCTAGGAGAGGTGGGTGTCAGCAAAGGCTATCAGTCATGCATGGAGGCTTTTGTGTGGCTCTGTGGATGTGATATAAAACCAAACAACTGCTGGCTGCCACATACATATAGTCAATTATCAGTGAAATGCCACAACACACACTCTACTGTTTCCCTTTCAATTCCTTCCCTTTAACGTGGCGTTCCTGTCTCTCATGTCACCATCAACCCCCCCTGACCCCCCCGCTCCCCTTCCCCCGTTCCTCTTTTCACCCTTTCTGTCTCTGCTATCTCTCATCGCTGTTTCAGCACATTAATTGACTCATTATTCCAATTCATATTCAGGGCGGGGGAAGGGCTGGTTGATTAACGAAGGCAGATGCCCAGTCTCCTTCAGAGGAGCTCTGGATCACTGTTGTTTGCCCCACACATTTTTATGAGTCATTAGAACAGCTAGTCTACTGGCTTGGAGGTGGATGAAAACATAAATACTCTGAACATCATTTAAAGGAGATCTGAAAAGTGTTTTTAAGCTAAAATCATAAAGTATGCTTTTCATTATGCCCGTCATATTGATGGCCATGATGGTCCTAATCATCAGAATCCGAATCTGAAAAGTTTTCACTCAATTCTGGACACCCAGTTGTCAGTTCAGGTTCATACTGGTATGACTGAACATCATTTAGTCTTGCTTCTTCTTCCATTTTTACTAATAAACAATCGGACAGCAGCATCATTTTTGGTTCTTCAGCAATATTTCATTGGCTGACTAAGGCACAGCGCATCTCATGAAACCAGGACGGTAACACCCCTCCCCAGAAAAATCAGCCCACTTTGGCATTTGTTGACCAAAACACTAAAAGCAAGTTTCTAAAGTTTTAGGTCCGAGAAATGGGTCCCTGGAATGCTTTGTAGAACTGTTTCACGAAGTGATTTTTATGCATTATCAATATTTTGACATTTGATTTCAGTTTTCCTTTAAACATATATTCCTTTCAGCTCACAGAAAATTAACTTGTAACAATTCAGAACATTTAACATTTTGGGACAGATGATAAAATACTCTCTTGCATGTTTGTTCTGTTTTTTGTTTTGTCTCACGTGGTACAGATTTGAATTGATTTTATTTACAAAATGAAAAGAAGCTATCCAAACTGACCTGACCCTATGTTGAAAGCATTGTTTATGATTAAACAATAAGAAAGAGACTCGGCAAAAAAATTGCATCCGTGGGAAATTCCCACAGCCAAAACCATGGCCCATTCACATTTGTCAAAAACATCTTGATGATCGTTAGTACTTTTGGGAAAGTATTCTGTTGACTAACGAGGCAAAAGTGAAACTTTTTTTAGAAGGGTGTGTCTTGGTACAACAGGGATAAAACTATTAACAGCATAAAAAGAGCATCATACTGACTCTCAAAAATTGTGGTGATAGTGTGATGGTCTGGGCTGCTTTAGAACCTGGACAACTTGCTGTATGATAGAACCGTGACATTTGAGCTGATCTCTTCTAATCTTCTGAAAGGACTCATTGTCAATTATCACAAATGCTTGATTGCAGTTTTTGGCCTCCAAGGATGGAGAAAAAAAAATTTCAGGTTTAGGAAACTATTACGTTTTGCATAGGGCCAGCTTGGTTTGGATTGGCTTTTTTCCACTGAATAAATTAAATCATTGTTTGAAAACTTTCTGCTTTTCTCCTTTTTGTCTTTGTCTGATATTAAAGTTTGTGGCAAACATGAAGTCTGTAAAATACTTTTTTTGTGACTCTTGACAAACAGCAATGAAACATGTGTTTGTCCTTGTATTGAATACTGGTGTTTAAGTGATATGCTACATTAGCATGCTACCAATTTAGGAAGTTAATAACTTCAGCTATTTACTGTTTGTGGTCTATAGCAGTGGTTTTCAAAGGGGGGTGGTCACTAGGGGGAGCTAGAGGGACCTCAGAAAACTGGAGAGAGAAAAAATGCAAAAATTAAAAAAATTACTTTAATAAATTTTTTAATCATACATTTTAATCATTTTTTTTAATTATCAAATGTAATCTAATTTTTCATCATCATAAAAAGTTTAGATAATTTATTAAAATGTTATTTGGCGTGCTCATCTTTCTAATCGGCAACCAGTCAGATTTATCAACCTACATTGCTCCTCAAGCTAGCATAGCAATTGTGAAATGGGCAAGTTTCTGACAAGAAAAAGACACACTTAAGGGGTCCAGCCACCCTGCTGTGGAGGACATTGCTGTAAAAACAAAACAAAAAAAACCTTAGAATTCATTGGCAACTAAAATCAGAGGATATAAAGCAACATTTATGCTAAACAAATGTAAAATTATTAAATGGTTAATAAAAGTGAGGAAAAAAAAACATTCTAAAAATTGAAGTTTCTTTACAGATTGTGTAGCATTGTCTCTGGGTTTATGAAGGTGGTCCCTGCCCATGGCGCTATTTGGGTGCCATGGCATGAGAAAGTTTGGGAACCCCTGGTCTCTAGTGTCATATTTCCATTTTAAAATCAGTGGGCAGACATTTAAATATTTACTAGTGATTGTTTGGTTGTTTACATTTTTTTTTTTTTGTCACTTTTGCCATTTTCTGTTACAATTTAGACCTCTAAGTTTCAGCTTTTGAGCTAGGATATTTTTTTTTTTCGTTGTTTTTGTTTTAATGATTTAATCAACTTAGAAAATCCAACCTGGGGATTCTCTTCATGACTCGGGTCCGACCCTCTTTTATCACCATCCCTCCTTTCATGTCTGTGTTTTCCCTCATCTTTAACCTCATTGTTTTGCTTTGACAGCTCAACATTTAGCAGCCCTGACATACTCAGTTAGCTACAAGCCCAAAGTTTACCTGACACAGGGTGGCCTACTTATTGTTTCTCGCCCCTCGCCAGCTTCTACACCCCCCCACCCATCAAATCCAGCACCATCACCACCACTCAGTTTCCCTCAGCCCCCTTTTCTCCTTCCTCGTCATCCCCATCCTCGTACGGTACATCCTATTTGTGGGAATTAGGAAGGAATCAATCACTTGTCCAGGCCTACATGTTGTTGCAGCCAATCTCACTGCTCAGCCAGGGAACCTCTTTTCTAACTCCAGGCAGGCTAGATGGATTTGAGTGGAGGGGGATATCATGCGGAGAGGCCAGGAATTCAAAGTGACGCAGGTTGGAGCTCTGGTGGCCGTTAAGTTTCTCTGACAAACTGAGTGCAATACCCTGAGGCGCTTTCCCCCCCTCCTCTTCTGCCTTTATCTGTGTCTGTCTGTTTCTCCTCTTTGATGTGGTCTCTGTCACCAGCGCACTAGTCTGTCATTTCATGTGAGATGGGGAGCCCTCTGCCATCACTGTTGCAGCTTGCAGTGGGAGGTCCTGGAATCGTCCTGTGGTTTCCTCAGTCTGCTTCTCTTCTGAGGTGGAAATGTGGTGGTGGTCAGCAGGGTGAACCAGAGGGAGGGACAAGACAAGAGGGTCGGATTACAATACATTTAAATGAGACTTGCAGAAGGAGGTGCTGGGGCTGAGAGTCTTCTATCAGATCCATTTGAAATTCATCTGTTTATGATATTATCACATGTTTATGAAGCCCAGGAAGGATCTTTTGGAAACACAGAATTATGATCAGAAAACATAGTTTGACCTGGCAGGAAAGTGATTAGTAATTTCAGGTCACAGAACAAGAAGTTTGGAGGTTAAGCCATAATAGACTGGGCACACAAGACAAAAGGAGTGACAGTAGTAAGTATGGCTGCAACCAATGAACCAATGATTATTTAAGTAATCGATTATTCCATTGATTTATTCTGATGTTTAATCGCATAAAACAATTTGACACATTCTGCAGATTCTTCCTTTAACCACTTAAGATTATTTTATACAATATTAGAAATACATAAAAAATAGAAATAAACTAATAATTCAGTTACTTTTTTTAAATAAGAAAATAAACATTTCATTGCATAAAATGCAATAACGTAATTCCTTTAGTGTACGCTTGATCATTTGTAGTATCTGCAGCTAAAAAAATACTTATAATGTGTGAAAAGCTCAGTCCTTTTTGCTTGACTTAAGGGCTGATCTGATGATTATTTTTGGATTAACTGATTGATTAATATTTGGATAACAAAAGTTGCTTAATAGAATTTTTTTTTTTACAGAATTTGAGCCAGGGTAGAACATATTTACAGAAAAAGGTTTAATCTTAAATGCAAATTGTATGCATTTTTGGTACAGTTTTGGCTTAATTACTGCTGAGTGTGTTGTTCTTTCTTTCTTTGAGTCTGTATATTCCAGTTAATGATTGATTACTAAATTAGTTGATGACGATTATTTCAATAATAGATTCATAATGATTAAGCCGAATGATCGTTTCAGCCCTGAAGTGATAAGTCTTCATCCTAAATTTGAATTTATACGGTGGGGATTTATGCATTGATTCACCAATGAGGAGGAAGTCAGGAGAAAAGTTGCAGTATCTTAGAGAACTAACAGACCAGCATCCTACCTAGGGATTTAAAAGTACTATATGACAACCCTAGTCCATCTGTATCCCACTACAGTGTTCCCCACTGTAGTGGGATACAGAAGGACCACTTGTGACAAAACGTTTTCAAAACAAAAAAATGCAATTGTGCCAGCAGTAGGATAACAGTTTCTGCTCCAGTTTTGACCAGCATTGTTACTCTGATTTGCACAGACATCATAACTCCCATTTCTCTAAACAGTTGCATCACCAGAATACTTCATCACACTAAGCTATAGACTTGGACTCAACATTAAGGCTAAATATAAACTCTCTCAGAAATCAGCAGATGTTGTCAGTTTATTTGTAGCCCTGATTTAGATGCAGATGTTTTGGTGTGGGTTTAGACCAAGCAACTCTAAATATCAGTGGAAAAAATATAATTTTAATTCTTTTGAGAACCAAAAACAAAACAAAAAAAAAAACAGTTTTTGTTGGACTGACAGAAGCTTTAGAGGAGTGAGTCTCTGCCTCAAGCTGAGGAGTTCAACTAGCTTGGCGTTTACGATTGATGGCAGGATGGAGCAGAGGTAGAGAGATGGACTGGGCCCGCCTCTGAAATATAGGCACTGCTTTGCTGTGGTACGCTGAAAGAGTTCAGCTGAAAAGCAAAGCTCTTGCTTAACCAGTCAATCTGTGTTTCAACCCTCACTCCTGGATGACTGCGCAGATAACCAAAAGATCCCGAATACCCCCAGGTGTAACATCTTACAGGTACAAAACAGTCTAAGATTTTGAGCATCAAGTGAGTATAATGTCACTTGATGTACAACTCATTTGCACACTGTGCATAAGCTCCACTACCCTAAAGCTATATGAACATCAACTCACTAAAAGATTAAATGCACTCAGTGTGGCCATATTTTTGAGATGAGAAATCCTACACCAGAAATAAAGTAATGAATTAAACTGAAAATGAGTGCAGTGTCACCAGAGGGAGTGGAAAGTCCTTGTTAATCTGACGCAGCGCTCTCAGCTGTTTAAATAGTTGATTAAGGCCTGTGCAGCTTGCACGTCCACCTCTAACACCCACAACATCTGTTTTGTTTGTGTGGGCTGCAAACCAGTTGCTCTAACTGTGTCTATGTAGCAAGGTGCCGTTGGCTCTAAGAACGTTACTTTCCTTCTGATTGGCTGCACACTGAAACAACTGTGAAGACTTTTTAATGCACTTTTTGATATCGGCTGCTGCACTTCAGCCTCAGGCCGAACTGGCACCTTCAGTCTGTTCATTATGAAATCACTGCAGATTATTTAACAGTTTGCTGATTGATTTTGTACACCACAGAATGGTTTTGCAATGGCCTAGTCAAAGTCTAGATGTAAATCAAATTGAGATGCTGTGACATGAAAACTTAAACCATCCAATGTGGCAGACTTAAAACAATTCCTGAATGGGGAAGTAAAAAAAACCCATTGCTAGTTTTTACTCAAGAGTCATGTCATTTGTTACTGCCAAGGGTGGAGCACCTTTTCTGTTTTGTTCTCTTTAAATCAAGTTAAAAGTAATCTAGTGTTTGGCCTTTGTTTTTTCTTCTTGCTGGACCAATTCGTGACTCCAAAACTGGGAGAGGTACAGAAACGTGACTCTGGTATCAACCTCCATCCGTTGTAGAGATGTAGAATCTGGAGATGCCTGTTTGGAAGATTTTAGCACAGCGGAAGAATATTTACAATCTAGAATACACAGCAAGACTGCTGGTATTGTTAGTGACGCTAACTGCTAATAAAAGTTGTTAAACAATTAAGGAAATGTCACCATCATGTTCATTGTTGTCAGTGTTGACTTAATTTTACCAAAGCACTAAACTTCCTAGTTTGCTTCAATACTTTCCTAACAGTCTGGAGGGGTTTTGTTTCTTCTTTTTTTTAATCTTCTTGCCTTGTTTAGTAACTGCTACTTTTTAAATATTGTCAGTTTATATATAAACTGACAATATTTATATATATATATATATATATATATATATATATATATATATATATATATATATATATAAAATTTATTTATTTTATTTATTTATTTATTTATTTATTTTTTTTATTATGTGTTGTTTCAGTGTGACTTTGTAACACCTGGCTAGGGATAAGGGATAGAAAAATAGCTATTAACTTTACTGGTTCTTGATGTGCACTGTCCCTGTACAATAAGCTCCCTAAAATAAAAACAAGTGTGAAAATAAAAATGGTAATGGATGAAAATGGAAAACTAGTGTTTGCAGACTCTATTCCACCTTCCCACTCTCTGTGATCCTTACTAGATAAACAGTTCATAGAAAACTGATGGATGAGTGGACTTTATGCCCTTTTACATTCTCTAAAACATCCATCTATCCATCCCATTGTGTTGTTTTCATTTGTGGCAGCATCCATATTTAAAGCCTGAGACTTGTATGAATACTGACCATAAATTCTCAATACCTTACATTCTCAATACACTTTTATTTTTATACATAATTAGTAGTAGAATAATCAGTCTAGTGACTTATGTAATAATGTTATACACCACTAAAAATACAGGCAATAAGATCAGAAAATATTATGTTTTTAAATTCAGATATCGGAATCAGAACCTAAGAAAACCTGGGTTTTTGTAAACTGTTACCACCGCTCAGTTACCACACAGTTTTTGTTGGAAGGGCTACAAAGTAAACAGTTTAATGATCTCTTTATTGGTAAATAAGTACAACTTGGGACATATTCAGAAAGAATTGCAGACAGCAAACCTGCAGCAGTTGATGCTGACTATGAAAAATAACCTGACAGCACAGAGTTAGATTTCAGTTTTTACATTAACACCGCTGTGTTTTTTTTTTGTTTGTTTTGTTTTGTTTTGTTTTTTTTGGTCTCCACCACCTCCTCTTTTGTTTTACTAGACTCTGTGATGTATAGATATGTTAGTTCCTGCTCTCTCTGTCTTCATGTTTGGCCCGATTGTTTTGTATCTCACATTAAAGGGTGATCGAGGATCTTCCTCTGACGGAGCTGAGCAGCCGTGGCGCTGCTGATGAGTCGGGGCGTGAAATGAAACGCTCTCTTTATCAGTCTGCAACATGTCAGAGGCAGCGAGGGAGGGTCGAGACAGAAGGAGAGATCAACATGGCAAACTAGCCACGAGCCTGGTCAGATAAATCCCTCGGGAATGCGTTTGCACACATATGTGCATGCACACGTTCATGTGCATGTAAACACAGCAACACATGCACACTTATGCTGCTGCCACAGCCTCATGTTGCGCCTCCTAACATCAGAGTGTCTCTGAGAGAAAAGGCCCTCACAATGTAGACACAAAACAAATGTTTTTTCAGGATGTTGCTGAATTGGAATTAATTTCTTTGAATATAAAATAAAACAGCAAAATGTAGTCATTTTTGAGCAAATATAATTAGTTGGACCTACAAGATATGATGTGTAGGTCCTAAAGGGCTGGTCTACAGTTTAATGTATAAAATCAATCAACTGATGGCTTTTTTTCACCAAAAAAATGTAAACAAAGAAGTTTGACATGATCTAATTCATCATTCATAACTAAAACAGAAAAGCAACAGTTATCCCTGCTGCTGCTAAATAAAAACAGTGAATATTAACACAGTAAATTTATTTGTACTTTTGAAGTGCTAACTCTGCAGCTTATTCTCCCCTTTGCTGTTCTGGTAATATTAGTAGGTAATACTTAGTTGCTTGCCATACCCTAAGAGTGATGCTCCTTTAGTTTCCACAACATGACTCAATTTTTTTTTTTTTTTTTTTTTTTTTTTTTTTATCACAGCAAATATTTTTAATTTTGTATTTTTAATATGTTTTTCTTGTGCTTGTGTTGGGGTGGGGGTGCATTAGCTAGCTTACTGGCAGTAGACAGCAACAGGTGAGGGAGGGACAATGTTCTACTCTATGCTCCAATCAACTGTAAAGACCTCCAGTCGACCCACTTCTTCACTGGTGCATTCAGCACCAATCATCTTAGTTAGTGGAGGGGGAATCCCATGTCAAGAAATATTTTACAAAAATCACCTGGATTGTATTTATTGGCACCCCTGACAATTTTTTAAAATAAATGTACCTAAAGCATGGGTTTTGGGTTTTTTTTGGTTTTTTTTGTTTTTTTTTGTTTTTTTTAGCAGATCTTAATCAAATAAATGTAACAATATTTAGACTTTTTTGTAGTTTAAATATTAAAAAGTTGAAAGCCTGAGATTTAAACATATTTTAGCCCTTAGAGCAATTTGACAATAGGGGGAAATAAAGAATATAGCAGAAATATGTTTACACTTTTTGACCCTATTTTTTCCAATTCTTGTTTGAAGTATTAAATTAGCTTACTCTGATTTGGTTTACATTGAAATTTTCAAATTATTTTTTTCCCACTGTGTAACAAGACCTCAACATGAAGAATGCTGATTATCTGTCGAACATTTCTTTGGTCATGTGGGAGCCTTTTCTGTTTTAAACCACTGAGCCCGGTGTAAATCAGTGTAATGATGGTGTAATACTGACTCTGACCAGAGGAGGGCTCCCTCAACCTCTGATGGCCTGTAAGGGGTTGCAGCTACAGGAAGGAGAAATGTCCAGCACATTTGAGTCGATGGATCAATGAAAACCAGATTTGACGAAAAAAAAAAATATTTACAGAAGGGAAAAGATGCATTTCTGCAAAAAAGTTTTTTTTTTTTTTTTTTTTTTTTTTTTTTTTTGTTCACTTGTGAGATTTCTTGTAGGCACTCTGCATTAATGATTCTCCATGTTCCACTCTGCAGCTCTCAGGTGTGGGATGTGTAGATGTGCAGAATAAATCCTTCTATGTAAAGAAAACAGTTGTTTCTGCAGCTCTCCACGTCTCTGCAGCTACTACAGGTCCTCAGCAGACGCTGTTAAAACCAAACTCCAGAATACGGTCTCTGGATTTAACTGAGCATGGAGATGATCACAGAGGTCAGTGGCTTCCACCATCAGAGCAGTCTTTGCGTTTTTACAGCTCCACTGTGGGCGACACCCATCTGACACACCCCACATCCCTGACTGTTGGAATAATGCAGGGGTGGTGTGACGGAACATGTTCCCCCTGCTGATGTCTTGTTCCCCCCGCCGGTGAGAGATTTCTGCTCCGAGGAGAGCACTGCTTCATAATTGTAACCACATCCAATTAAGTTTCCAATTCAGGACCCCATTAATCAGGCCAGTGATCAGAAAGGCAGAAGCTACAGAGCGTCTCCTGCAGAAACCTGTGGGGGGGATTCACTACATGGGGATTGTTTCTGAGGAGAGGACTGCTCTGCTGCAGCTTTTAGGGTTTCATTTCTGAGATGTGCAGTCTAGACAGTTTAAAAATGTGTTCACCATTTTATGGAAATGTTTACTATAATGATAAGTTTGCCGTTAAAACAAGATGGTGTAGACTTAAATCTTTTTTAAAAAAAGACAGCTTATCAACTATTTTTCAAGTCTTATGATCAAATTTTAGCTAACTGATGTTGCTTTAGTTAAAATCCAGATTATCTGCAGCTAATAAGTGTTTGTTGAACTGTTTCATTCTCACTGCAGCTTTTACTCAATAATTACAGAGTAGATTCAGTAATCTGTGATGCTACATATCACTGTATTATGGAGAAAATGGTCAACAAAAGTCAAAACTGAAGAAATTCAGGCCAACAAAGAAGCTCTGGCTCTTCCGTTCACTCTGTGTACGCAACCATAATTACAAGTGCATCTCAAAACTTACATCATCATTGAAAAGTTTATTTATTTCAGTTATTCAATTAAACAATTTAGTTTGTTTTGGCAATTGTTAAAAAATTTCTGTCTGGCAGACAGCCACAAAAGGTCCAAGCTCTTGAATGGAAAGTTGCATGGAAGGAAAAAGTGTGGTAGAAAAGGGTACAAAAGCATGCTCCTCCAACCAGGAAGTAAATAAGTCTGCAGGCAGGGAATATTTTTAAAGAAATATCTTAAATTGAATGAATATGAATGGGAAATGCAAATAAAACTGCAACAGCTACATATGTAAATTTTTTACAATACATAATCTTTGCATTTTTGCAAAAACCTATCTATCAGTCATTTATAGATGGTAGGGAAGGACTTATTGTTTCTTGCACTAGTTTTGGGTGACTCATATAAACACTGAAGCTTAATAAGACCTTTCCCTTTCGATTTATTCCTAATGCTTTCAGATTATTGGTTCATACATCAGAGTTTTCAGGAGTTTTCACCTCAACCAGGAATTTTCTTTGTTTCTGCAGGAATTTGTTGCACTGGAACAAGCTGCACATTGTATTTCTGTGAATTTCTTGCAGTCAAACAAATTGTGTGTCCATATGCAACCCATAGTGGGGGGGTGACAGGTGAAGTGTATTGGGATGTGGTTGTAATCATTATCCATCTAATGGATCCGGCCGATCTAATCTATGCTTACTTACAGTTCAGAGCTGCTAAATCCACATGCAGCTGTCTGTCAAACAATAACAGAAATTACAGTCATTGTGGTGATCTACCTTTCTGTGTAATCCCCACAATGAGTTAAAACGTAGGATGGAGAGCTTTTTGTTGTTTTTAGTGTAATCTACTAAGGGGGGGTATTTAAACCACAACCATGCATCAATCCCTGCACTGCAATCTGAAATAGATTACTTTATCTGATGTCAAAGTCTTCTTCTTGCTCTATATTCTCCAATTATGTTTTATTACTGCTAGATGTGAAATCTTTATATAGTTTTAAATCCGATCCACCTCTCTGTCACTACAGCTTGTTTACCACAAAATCAGTGAATTAAAGTATAAACACAAACGTATCCATATAAATCACTGAATGTAAACTAAAGAGGGATCTACAAGGTCTGAATGCATCGGTAGAATGGCTGTAAAATGATGCATTTTGGGGGATTAAATTCAGATACATGATTTTTCACATCCTTGCATCGATCTGACCATAAGAGACTAAGGGATATATGTGTACATACCACCAACAAGCCGCCAAGAGTTGGTTCTGCTCTTGTCCCAGTTTTCCTGCAGCTGAACTTGTCTCGCAGTTTAAGGCAGGGGTTGGTGCAGAGCTGCTTTGATTAGATCGCTGTAGAAGCATCATGTACATGGAGAGGTGTGTGTTTCTAAGCTGACCCAGTAAATGGTGGTAACTCCTAAAGCTGTGTGCTTGGGGACACTGTGGAGGCTAACTGGGCTGACTCATAAGTCCATTGTCACTCAGCTTGTGAAACATGCATAAGCCGGCAGTTTGAACAATGGATCGGGCCCCCTGTATAGGCATCTGACGAGCTTTACAGCAGATTAGTGTGTGAAATATAGGTTATCCTCCGATTTGGGTGAGAAATGTGAAAGATCATGCAGATTTGCCTGATTGCAATCATCGTTTTAATGCTTTCTTCCTTGGTAATTTTGTCTAATGCTGTTTATTTGTTTTTCAGGTGAACAATATGCTGATATACTTTGTTAAATCACATAAATACTGTTGAAAGGTGTAAACATGTAGCAGGATGTGCCCCAAATTTTTTAAAAATTAAAACATCTGTTTCTTATGGTGGACTAACAGCAGGAAAAATGAAACCAGCTTCAAACTAAAGAAACGGGTTGAACTAAGAAGTAATAAATGCAGTAAAATGAAGCATTTGCTCTAAAAATGAAACTAAACTATTAACGACTCTGGAACTATAATTATGTTTGCGAGGAAGAGGAGCTCTATTGTTTTACTACTGCTTTTAATTCACACATTTGCATTTGTGATGGGGGTAATTAGGAGCTATTTATTATTCACACAATCCCTCATAAAAAGCTAATGAGCATTTGTTTTGCCGACAGTAAAAATGCAAGAGAAAACAATTTATATTTGTTAGCACTCACGGGTCATTATGCTGAAGCCATTTTTCAGAGGCCTGCAGCATCCCCTGCTTGATCTTAGTCACTCACTTATTCCTCTGCTTAAGATGGACGGATCGGCCTCCCACCAACACTCTGTCTGTAATCCAATGAGACTAAAGGTTTCATTGATTTAGCAAACTCCAAACATTTTGGTTTGTGATAAAACAGCTTTTTCCTTGCATGCCTCCCAAACAGCCGACTGTCAGGTAGATGGTTGTTATGGAGATCTAGTAACCCCAAGATGTAGCTTTTTGGCTATGTTCACACAGCGGGCAAATGTGACCCGAATCCAATTTCCCCCCCCACCCATATGTGACTCATATCCAACTTAAAAATGTGGTCCATATGTGGTAGTAAATTGGATACCCATATGTCTGAATGGTCATGTCGCATTTTATGACTTTTACATCATTTACGTGAGAAATGCGTCATAATTCTAAACCAGAAGAAGCCAGATCCGATAAATCTAGTCAACAATGGAATGAAGCAAGCAGTGTAGACACTTTACCTTTTCTTGGATTCCTTCGTCTTATTTTGATCTGGTGACGATACTGTCGGCTCCCATTGTTCAACATCTTTAAAATCGATTCATAGACGGTAGCGTCCATTATTACTTACGCTGCTGTGTGACATCAACGTTCTTCTTCTGAGCATGTGGGTCAGTAAACCGTTGACACAGAAGTCTGATTGCAGTCACATTTAATTAGTAGTATGAACGACAACGCAAAAAAAAGTGTATTCCAGCAAAGAATCGGATGTGAGTATCAAGACCTGCTGAGTGAATGTAGCCTAAGTTGCTCTCCTCCTTGCTGTGTGTGGCTCAAAATAAAGGACACTAGTCCATCATGGCCTATTGAATAAATGTATTCAAATTACAAGTTTGATTTTTCTGATTAGGTGTATTCTATTGCATGGTGTTAGTGTGTGATTATGTTGCTGCAATAAAAGATACATTTACTGTAGTTTTTATGTATATTTACTAGGGGTGACAATAAATTTGGAGGACAGTGTAGTAGGTGATCAAAACGTTGCTCACTACGTTAACCATCTAGTGTAGCAGAAAGTTTGCTGGTTGGGGGTATGATGGAGGGGAAAGACATGAACAGGTCAAAGGTCAGAAGCTGGTTGAACCTTCGTGCCTTCACCTCCATCAACTCCCCCCACCCACAGTCCCTCAACAGACGTCTTATCAAACGTGACTGATCGCTGTGATCTGGACTCTGGGCAGCCATTAAGCAAATTACCTGAATCACTGCGAGGATTATGCTCATTAACACATGATTAGCATCAAATTAAAATAATGAGTGTTTAACTTGTGATGTCTTCCAGTTGTTGGAACAGCTTGATCAGCCACGCCAGGCTGACACGGGAGAAACAGCCCGGCACATCGGGAAACACCCTGAAGTGGAGGAAGGCCGACCAGCTGCGGAGCAGACCTCCTCGGGTTTACAAAGAGCTGGACAGTTCAGGGTGAGCTGCAATAATATTTGTATGAAATGTTTAAGGTTCAGTATATTACTGAAATATAAAAAGTTTAATTAGATTTAAAAGTCCTGTTAAACAAAGAAGACAAAAGATGAGATGTTTGTCTGTTATTGACTGGAGAGTTGAATACACAGAAACAACTCTTTGCTTTCTGAACAACAGACTGTCTATTCCTCTATCCGTCTGTACAGCCAACTGTCTGTACATGCCTGTCTATACAGCCAATAATCTGTCCAACTGTGTCTATGCCTCTGTCTGTCCACCCGTTGGTGCGCTTTTATCCATCCGTCCCTCCGACTGCTTCCATCTATCCGTCCGTCTGTCCAACTAGCTGTACGCCTCTATCTGTTCAACCAAGCAGCTGTACGCTTCTATCCATCCAACCAAGCGGCTGTACGCCTCTATCCGTCCAACCAAGCGGCTGTACGCCTCTATCTATCCGTCCATCCAAGCGGCTGTACGCCTCTATCTATCCGTCCATCCAAGCGGCTGTACGCCTCTATCCGTCCGTCCATCCAACCGACTGTACGCCTCTATCCGTACATCCAACCATCTGTATGCCTCTATCGGTCAAATTAGTCATACTCCTCTATCCATCCATCCAGTCTTTACCCTGGAAGAGGCTGCAACTGCATGTCTGTGTCTCTGAAGACAGATCCAGTCCATGTGGACTGTGGCTGTCTTTAAATTCTTTTGTCGGTTCATAGAGATTTAGTTTAAATTTTGTTTTTACTTAGTTTAATTCCCAAACAGTCGTATTTTTAAAGTAATGTGTGTGCTAAAGCAAAGTTTCATGCATTTGATGTGCAAAGAGAAGCAGAAGATTCTGATGTTCTTCCACCCTAAATTCTTTACATAGTCTTTCATATTTCAGACATTAATGATCAGAATTGACGGATGCTCTTAGCTTGGTATAAGTTGCCTTAAAAGTCGTTATAGCAGAAAACAGCGGAGTGCTTAGATACGCACAGTTGTAAAAAGCTGCATTCGAATCCGTCTAATAGTCCAGTATCACTTTTTTTTTTCCTGAGACGAAGACAAGCGATTTATCTGAAGCAACCACAGTGTAGTGCACCTTCTGCTTTTCTCTCTGCAGGAAATTTATTTTAATACCACAAATGCATATTTAAAAACCACTAAATGTAGTTAAAACTACAACCTGCTGCTGAGAGATTACAGACCCTGAATGGCATTATGTTTTATTGGAGTGGTGGGGGTGGACGCATGTCAAGCGCTTGCCCTGGAGCTCAATTTAATATCATACCCAGTGAGCACAATTCCTTTTTGTACTAATGAAAACAATAGCAGCACTAAACACTCCGGCCCACATGTAATTTAATCTTTGAGGGATTATCTTCCTCTCCTAATGTCAGAATGTGCAGAGTCCTGTGAATATTAAACAAGGCTTCCTGTGCAGATGCTCCAACAACATCACTGGGATAATGTCAACAGATTTTTTCCTGAGTTTCTTCATATGGGTGGAATTACTTTGTGAAACGTTTATGGGGAAGTGTTTGCCTTTGCAGAGTTCTCCATTAGGCTTGAATGTCACGACACTGATGGGTTTCAGGATCACATTTGTGTTAATGGCATTCTGTTTCTTTTTGCTTTGGCTAAATTAAAGGCCATAGCAAATCCATCTTGAGCGTGACTGCAGCAAAGAGGTGAAGGAAGGAGAACATCTTGGTGCAGATTAATATAGTGTAGAACAATCACTCAGAATGCTGGATTCACTGTACAGAGCACACTGAGTACATTTATTAGTTTAATTTGAATAATACTGAGCCAAACATTTGGGTTTTTTTCCATGTTTGTCTCATGTAAGTGCAGACCAAAATCCTTAAAGAGAAGGAAAACAAAATCTTGACGTTGACAAAAACGCATCTGATAATAAATATCTTTTGCTCATTTAAAAATAATAATTTCATAACATTACAGAGAAAACATTTTTATTCGTAACAAAAAACACCCAGTAGTTTGGTAACAACCGCATCTCATTACATTTTAAAGACTTATCGAAGCAGTTCATCAATATTGTTACGGTTATGCTGTTTTAATAGAGGTGAGCCAAGCAAAAACCTCCCCATCACATGTGCAAAGCGTGAACTTCTTTAGCATGTCATAATGGAACTTTCTGCTTCAGACTGATTTCACTGCAACAGTTCATTGAGAGTTCAGAGATGCTATGTGGCTATATGGTTGGGTTGTTATGTCGGTTACACTGAAGTCAAATAGCTGCATTCCCTCACCAGCACTCAGTCTGCTCTGCAGAGGCCTGGTAACGAGCAGTTCATTTGATTCAGGTGTGTTGGAGAAGGGACGCATCTAAATGTTGCAGGATGGTAGCTCTTGAGGACCAGAGTTGGGCACCCCTGAGCATACAGAGAGAGGAACCCCTGAGCAGTCCTCATTGCACAATCTCTGTAAATGGTCTAGAGTCCTGGGTCCTCTCTCTTCTCTCCCCTTTGGCTCACCCCACAGGGTTTCTGTAGGATTCAGGTCTGGAGACTGAGTCAGCCATGGGGGAACATTGACTTTGTGTCTGCTGAACCATTTCTGTGTTGATTTGGCCAGATTTTTTTGTTTCAGAATCCTGCTGAACAACCCAGTGATGACTCGTTTTCATTATTCAGCAGTATGACAAACTTCTGTCTGTCTGTTATCTATCGAATGTACTCCCAAACAAGATTAGTCTCAGCTGACCAAACACACAATTTCAGTTACATTCAAAGTAGCATTTATGAATCTCCGCATGTTTATTTCTGCAGGACAATAAAGACTTTTTCCAGTCGGCATGTAGATGGTGATTAACCGTATTTAATGAGAACTGTTGACCCAAAGATGCCACCAGTTGCTGCAGTTTTTCAACAGTCAACTTTGGTGTTTTTTGGGGGGCTTTTTTCCCCATTTTTTTTTTTTTTTTTTCCCACCTTCCTCATCATGATGCATGCTGGTCCTCGTCCAGCCTCACACTTCCAGTTGCTTTAAGCCAGAAGTCTGCAACTCCAGTCCTCCAGAGCTACCATCCTGCAACTTTTGGATGCATCTCTGCTCCCCACCACCTCACCTGAATCAAAGGAATGGTTAATCCCCTTTTTAAGAGAAAGAGCGAGAGTTGCCTACCATATTTATACCCCCAAGGAAACAGGATGTCATGGATTACTTAAGAGTTTCTAGACAAAGCTTATCAACTTAAAAAGTAATACTTTTTACATTTATTTTATAGGCCTCATTAGGGGTGACGGTAATTCTGATAAAAACATTTTCTTCCTTAAATGGGATTTTTTTTCCCCTGTCAAATACATTAGCTCAAATCAAAGGGTTGATTGTGCTGCTCCAATGCCAGATGAATTGGTTTAAAGGCTTTTTGAATATGAAGGGTTTTGAAAGTTTGATTGTCTATAATTTGCCTCGCAGAGATGTATAAGCGAAGACTCTGATAGAGAAGCTAAGATGAATAAAAAGTGGATGTTACAGACCAGTGACTACAATCAGGGGGAAAACTAAAGCCAACAGAGTTTCCTAAAGGGCTATAGTCACTGTAACTGTCTCTCCATCAACGTTTTTTATGCGCTTTTTAAAGCATCACACTCAAGAAGGTTGATGAACATGTCAAAATTCAAAATAATATCCTCAACTTGGCAAAAAAATTGGTTTTTGGCTTTTCCGAAAGCCAAAAAAAGGGAAGATGGAAACTCATTTGCTTAACAAGTTCTGATGTAGCGAACATTTACCCCACGAGACTGATCATCTGTTTCTGCTGTCGGCGTGCATTAGAACTGCATTTCTTTCTGTACATCTTCAGACAGCATGCAACATCGTTGATACTAGCGAGATAGCAACACATTCCTGAAAACCTCTCTCCATATTTCTGAGATGTGTGGTCAACGCTAGTTCGCAACCTCTACTTCCTGTTTATTACAGCCATGCGTAGAGGGAACATCTGACGAAATTACGCTTTGTGTAGCCTGGTTGATTCGCTCCAAACCAGTCGATGGAAACACGCCTAATTCACATTTTCTTTTTCGCGACATTTTAAAAGTTCACTCAAAATTCACGTAACAGTTGGATGGAAACATAACTTGTGTCTCTTTATAGGTTACAGACGACGCATTAAAAGCTTCCCATATTTGGCATTGTTATATTTGGCCATCACTTGCATACCTTGAATCTTCAAGCAGCGTTTTTTTTTTACCAACACACACCTCCATACATGGCGGCCTGCAGCTTTCACTGTCTGTGAGCACATTCAGCATTCATCCTTTTTGTTCTGGACCACTCCAGGCATAAAATCTCTTAGCTTAGATGAACTGAGACATTAAAATATAATCTGATTTCACACACCACACCCATCTTTATCAAGGGTGCCAATAAGTGGTTATCTGCAAAAAATTAGAAGCTGCTGTGCAGTGATAAACACCCATACAAAGTAGCTTTGTCATTTACAGGCAGCAGCAGGGCTCTTACTCAAATTTATTTGCCTGCTGGAGTTACTGAATGCATTAGTTTTTGGCTGGAGTCTCTAATAGAGTTAGGTAAACCTAGGTTAGGTTATTTCCTCACACTGCTGCTGGTTAAGGTCAGTCTGAGCCCATCTGTGGTCTCTGCAGCAGCGAACAACGTTTCGCTGAGTGCACTTATGTTGGTGCTTCATTTGCTCACTGCTGGGGAATGAAAAGTCATCCTAAGGACACGGCGGCTCTCCTTGGTCGTAGTTTATTAATAAAATATTAGCACAGGCAGCAATTGGCAACATCATTATTATGTTTCTCAAACAGATTAATCGCGCTGAACAATACGAGTCTGCCACCAGTGACGGCGCAAGTTTGGATACAAAAGGAGTCGTCAAGCCGGAGGCTGGCTTGCATTCGTCATCTTAAATGGTTTCCTCCTCAGTCATCAGAGCGTCTCTGAGCTGAAGGTGAGCCAGAAGCTGCAGACAGTTGTTCAGATTTTCAGTTTCACGTTGTCTTAAAGCAGGAGGGCGGCTTTGTTGAGGATTTGAGACATTGATTCAAGCATTCTTGTTCGCTGTTCTGTTGTTTTTGAGCCTCAGACCCTGTTAATGAACTCGAGCTAAGGGAAAACCGGGTCTCCTCCTCACGACAGCAAATAGCCAAGGGCAATAGCCGATAACTAATGTGTGGAATATTGCAATTAGCATGGCAAAGTACTTACAGGGATCAAATTAAAAAATTCATTATCGCGCACACTTAATTAAGAAACACTTTTGGGTTTACATGATAAATTATGACACCTATTAAATCTTCCAGTACAAGCTGTAATGGCCTTCCTTGCTCCTGGGTATAGGCAGTGTTCCCTCTCAGGTTCTGAGGAAGTCTCCAAGGACCTGGAGTATTTATTAAAGACTTTTATTAGGGATAATGTTTCCCTGCAAGCCATTTCACTGAAGATGTGCCAGGTTTTTTTTTTTTTTTTTTTCCCCCTCCTGTTTTTGCTGCCGCTGCACTTCAGTATCCACTCTGAACGTGTCGGCCTTAATTGAAACAAGATTGGAAAGCGCTTCCAATTGAATGTGTTGTAAAAAGGGTTTAAAATAATGAATTAAGCAGAGTTGTGATAATGACAACCATCATGTCACGGATGAAGTTAGGATCCTATGGCATTTTGTTCTTCAAACCGTGTCATGCCCTCCTTGCTCATGCTGGCTGTTCAGAACCAGACTTCTGTGCAGCATTTTCTCAAAGCTTCAAATGCTTTTAGGAAGAATAAATGCACAACTCTCTGAACATTGTTCTCCATTAGGCATCTGAGCCTTCATTTTGTATTGTAGAATATTCCTCTTACATTAACCTTTTGGCTCTGGTTGAAGTAGTTGACATGGATGATTGATTCTGGTCAGTAATCAGAGACTGAAGGATCTTCACAAGCCACTTAATGTATTTTTTTCCATGTGAACAAAGTATCCATTCGTGCGTATGATCTGCCAACAGAAAATAAAGAAACTTATTTGTGTGAAATAATTACTGCCTTTACAGCATCAATAAACAAAATACTTAACACAGCATTTCACATATGTAATAATCATATATAAACAATACATTGGTAACATGAGGCAATAGCCAAAAGACAAATGTTAGCGTTAGCAACATTAGGATAACAGGCAATTGAATAGCAACTGGTTGTCAACAAGAATGCAGAGCAATCACCAACTCTTAGTGGTTAGATTAATAAACAACAAAAGATGTATTTAGCAATAAAATAAACTTCAAACAACACTTACTTTCTTTCAGGAACACACAATATTAAAACTTGAGTAGATCAGTGTGTCACATCTAAATAGGTCTGGGCTGAAATCAGGCCACCCACACAGATCCCAGTCATTCTGACGTGTTGAATCTTGAATTGGTTACATCTTAAAGCCCATGTGAAATAGAAAAATATGACACTTTTTAAAATGTGTGAAGTTCGATCTATTGGCATTAACATCGGTATCAGCCTATTTGAGTCATTTTTTTTAACATATTTGTATCGGCCCACCAGTAAAACTGAGCCAGTATTAATAAACAATGTTTATTTCCATCTTGCTGCCACTTGTGTTTCAGGAGGGAGAGGGGACGGGGTTGGTCAGGTGGTATTTGTTGGGTCATGTAAAAGTTATAGGGCTGTGTCTCCGAATTATGGGATGTTTATTTAAAGCTATGTCATTGGAGTGATTGTTTTTTTTTTTTGTTTTTTTGTTTCCGCCCCACGTGTTGAATTAGTAGAGATATCGATCTCGGCCCACATTTTCATATCATGTCTTCCTACTGTAAGACGTGCAATCCTGTCCACACGTCTTAAATAAGACAGAGATAGAGCTGAGTGCTTTTTGTCAACCATTGTCCAGACTTTCTGAAGGTCTTTCAATGTTTATCTTTGGACTATGGCAGTTTTTTTTTCATCCATCCATTCATTATGTTCTGCTTAATACAGGATTGAGTCACAGTGGCAGCAGCCTGAGCAGAGAGGCCCAGACTTCCCTCTTCCCTGCCACCTGGGCCAGGCGTTCCCATTCCAGCCGAAAAATATACTCTCTCCACCGTGTCCTGGGTCTTCCTCTGGGTCTCCTCGTGGTGGAACATGCCCGAAATGCCTCACCAGTCAGCTTTTTCATATATTTCAGTATCTCGGCAGTGCATTTCACAAGTCCTGGCCTTTATGGAAGGGAGGAAAGAAAGAAACCCATTGTGTAAGAAAGTAATAATAATAAAAATGTAGTTAGCAGGTTATGTCTGGCATACTTTCAAAACTATGTGTGGTGAAAAACTTGTCCATGCAGAAACATAGTGGTGGTAGCATCAGGCTGTGGGAATGCTTTTCTTCAGCAGGTGTCTGACAACCTTTAGATGATCTACTCTAACGTATATTTGCTTGATGATTTTGATGATAGCATTTTACAAACATAATGTTAATTCTTGTTTTACAGTTAGTTGCTGTATTATGTTTTTATGGTGTAAAACACTTTGAACTGCCTTGTTGCTGAAATGTGCTATACAAATAAACTTGTATAGCACATACAAATATCTCCTCAGCCTGTAATCAAGTACTACGGAGTCCTGCTGATGGCATAATTATTTCATCCATACATCTAAAAACTGCTGGACACCTTGAGGACTGAAGTTTGAGACACTTTTTTTGGTCGAAGCTTATTCATATTAGAATGGCCCAGTCAAAGTTCACACCTTAATCTGATCTAGAATCTGTGAACTTAGACAACATTTAAGCAACTTTTTTTTTTTTCTCATCCTTTTACACTTCCTGGTTATAGTTGAAGTTGATCTAAACTGAAATTTTAAGACCAAGACCTCAATTCAGTTTATTTATATAGCGCCAGTTCACAACAAATCTCGTCCCGAGGCAAAAAAAAAAATTCAATCATACACACATTCCAGTTGATCCTAGTTATCAAACAATACCATAAGCTCAATTAATTCAAAGTAGTTCAAAAAGTTTCTAAGGAAATCCAGCAGAGCATCGAGTCATTGACTTGCAGCGTTCACTCCTGGACGAACATGGAGCGACTGCATGGCGTTGTATTGTTGACTTTACAGCAATCCCTCATACCGACCATGCATGTAGTGACAGTGGAGAGGAAAAACTCCCCTTTAACAGAAAGAAATCTCCAGCAAAACCTGGCTCAATACAAGCGGCCATCTGCCACGACTGACTGGGGGGTTTGAGAAGACAGACCAGAATGCAGAAGAAAAACAGATGAACTTGACAGATTCATAATGTTATTGGATCATAACTACTGATTAAAGTCTTCAAAAATTTATTGTATTTCAGTATTGTCATTTTTTACACAAATGACCATCTCTGTTTCTCATGACCAGAAATATTTACAAACATTGACGTTTGACTCACGTTTTACAAGCAAGGGGAAAATATAGTGGTCTTCAATTGAATTGAGTCGAATTCTTTCAGCCAGCTGACCAGCAGTGCACAGTAACAGGTGGGGGAGGGCAGTACTGTGTTTTCTCTGTGCTCTGTACAGAAAAGAGTAGCTACAGTCACTCCAGCACTTCTCTGGTGTCTTCCAATAGGTTTTGAAAGTGTACCTGGTCAAATCTCTGGTATTCTTGGATACACATTTCATTTTTCACTATGCATGGAAACCTTCCTGTATTTTCATCCATATCACATCTGTATTCAGTCCTACAGGTTTCAGTTGCAGGCGGCTTCTTCATAGACACTCTGAGCTGAGAAGTGTGTGAGACGACAACAGGGGGTGTATGTAAATGTTTTCTGAAGGTGAAGTTGCTGCTGCCATCTCCTAAACAGGATGTTTAACTCCCCTGAGCGTGAAAACACTGAGATCTTAATCATCTCATTCATACACCAGCAACGTTTCCTCACAGAAGCATTATTAAACTGATCCTCTCAATCAAGCAAATAAATAAACTGATTTGTAGGATGGCTCTGCACAGATGTGTTTTACTCAGGAGAGGGAGGAGAAATCGTATCAATGCAGTCGTCCGGTGTGGCTGTGATCTGGAGGAGCTTCCTCATAACAGTCAAGAGGCTGTTGACAGGAGGCCTCTTGAACTTTGATTAGCTCCCGTTTCTGTCCTGAATGGCCTCTTCATTTTGGTAATTTTGGTGTTTTTGTATAATCAAAGCATCCTCGGAGCCCTGGTGTCCATGGAGATGAAAGTGCAGCAAAAACATACTTGAACATCAGTCACATCTATGTTCATGAGAAAGAAAGAAGGAAAGAACCTTGCTTCTTCAGTTCTAGAGTTTTTCTTATCAACACAATTGAAATAAGTTCGTTAACGGGTTCTGAAATTATTTAAAGCTGCAGTATGTAACTTCTATTAAAAATGTTTTTTACATATTTGTTAAAATTATCATGTCGCGACAGTATAATATAAAACAGTCTGTGAAAAAGTCCAGCTCCTCTGGCTTCTCCCAGTGCTCCCAGTACTAACTGCAGAAATACACCACTCTGTCAGAAACAACCAGTCAGAGCCAGGAGGAGGGTCTTAGCGCTGTCAATCAGCCTCATGTATGTATGACTCACACACTCCCCCTTGCTCTCTGCTATGCTACAGCTGGTTCAACACAACATAGCCTGCTGCTAATGCTAAGGCTAGTTAGCATGGCCACAGATGACAGCAGATAAACAGCTTTCCTGGAACGGTAAGTTGTTTCTTCACCATTATCACATTTAGCAGCAGGTACATGAGGGTGACTGACAGCGCTAAGCCCCTCCTCCTGGCTCTGGTTGGTTGGTTTAGGTCAGGAGTGGTGCATTTCTTTAAACGGCAATAGCAGCTCAGGGAGGAGGTGGAGGAGCTCCATCTTTTCCCAGAATATTTGTCTCATCACATCTCTACTTCAGTACCCATCTGTCCAAAGACCGTCGTTCCAGATGTCTTTAGGTTTGTTCAGATGTTATTTCAGGAAAGAGTGTTTCTCATTCAATCCCTCCAAACAAGTTGTACTTGTTCAATGTTTTTTCTAATTCAGCTGCCATTAACTTTAACATGCAACATGCTGAGGCCTACAGAGCTCTGTGGTTTTTGGTAATGTCTCTAACCTTGGGGTGAATATGCTGGGACGTACAATGTCTTTGGTAAATCCTTCTGTCTGTAAAATGGTAGACATCAAGTTCTTTAGAAATGACTTTACCTTTCACAGATTAAAGGGGAAGTATTATGTGTTTTCCAGCCACATAGAATCACTTTATAGCACAGTCAAGTAACCATGTCAGCTTCAGTTGTTACACAAATGCTGTATATATCAAATATGATTTAAAAGTAATTTGACTTTGTAATTTAATGCCTTGAAATTGGGCCTCTGTCTCTTTAAAAACTCCTGCTCTGTCTGAAACTCCACCTTGCACTGACAAGTAGCTCGTATAATGAGCTCAGCAGATACACAGTTCCACCAGGTGTTTGCTAATTGCAGCTGGCTAGTCTGAAGGGGCTGAGTCAGGAAGTTGTGGGGCAGGGGTGCTCTGTGAGCCGGAAGCTCAGAAGCTTAGAACCTGCAGCTCTGAGGAGGAGCTGCATTTCGAAGGCAGAGCTTGGTCAACCCGGGTGTTTTGCACAGCTGAATGATTGCCACGGGAGATTAAAGGGTTTCTCAGACATGCATCAAAGAATCAAGGCAACACTCCAGGTATGTTTTTTTTTTTTATGAGGGAATACCATTAAAAAGTCAATTTTACATAATACTACCCCTTAAATGGTAGCAACAGTTGCTTCTCTAAGATTATTGCTAATGGCTATCCACCCTGGCATGGAGTTAACACATCTCCATGTTTCAGAGCAGCACCTGGATGCTACTTTTCCTCTTAAATCTTCTGAAGGGGTGTAATTAGTTTTCCACAGAAGGCTTTTGCATTTTGGTCTTGATGCTATTCGACAGTGTCGGTACTTATTGATCTATCATGTTTCTGTGCAGTTTAAGTTAGATTTCCATCATTTTAAAAGCTGATGGGTACCAGATAATTATCTCCAGATATATGTGCTTTGATTTTGGAAAATATTGCCATTTTTATACAGTTGCAGCTAATTACAGTCTGATTAGAGTAAATACTTAATTTTAATCAAACAGTATTATGTCTCATTTTTTTAAGAGCGTCAAGCCAATGAGAGGGCTCCTCTCCTGCCTTCTGCCAAAGGTCCTTTCATGGTTTTATTACCTTTCCCTTAATAAACCTTTTAAGTTAATAAGTGTCTGAGTTTGTAACAGAAGGATCTGTGGACCGTGCCGTGAGCGAGCAAACGTGCCGCCAGTTTGAATCCTTGAAGCGAGCCTTGGCTCAGTTCTGCTCCATTATTTAAAACAAGTGTCCAGAGCCGTGTGCCACGACGAAATTATTAACTGTGTATTTCATAATGCCGCTGACAATATGTTAACGTGTTTTTCCTCCTCCCCCCGTCGCGAACAGATGGGTCATTTTACTTTATTTTCCACATCAAGTATGATTATTTCTTTGTGCCAAAGGACACCTGCCGTTCCTCAGTCTCTGTTCTAATTATTTATGTTGGTAACACGCAGCAGGACTTGTTATCAGTTGGATGGTGTTTTAATAAAGGAAGGCACATCAACATATTGACATCATGTTCAAGGGGAAAATTTATCACCACACAAAAGCGAGCAACAGGGGTCACTGGAGCGGATCAGGCCAGGTGCCAACACCTCAGAGTCTGACCTCCTTTTGTTCCCAGACTCTGGGTTCCCTCTCCAGCACACGTCTGAGGAACCCTGTGATGATAATTAGGCGAAAGCCAATTAAAAAGTTAAATAAGAAGGAATACATTATCATTAAGGTATGCAGAGGTGATGGTTTTTGGCTGTGATCAGTTGACAGAGAAGGACACAGAAACTAAACTGTTTGGAAAGAAAATCCTGGAAATATTTTGGTTCCCTTTCCTGCCTTTTTTCAACATAGAAACAATGCAGATTTCTTCTGTTTTTGCTTTTTTTTCTCTCCCTACACTTAAATGATTTAGGTCAATCAAATTTTCTGTGGAAAACTAAGTATACCCCTTCAGAAGATTTAAGAGGAAAAGCAGCAGCCAGGTCCTGCTCTGAAACATGGAGATGTGTTAACTCCATGCTAGGGTGGATAGCCATCAGCAATAATCTTAGAGAAGCAACTGTTTCTTCTGTTTAAGGGGCAGTATTATGTAAAATCAACTTTTTGAGCTTTCCATCATGTTATAATGGTATTCCCTCATCAAAAACATACCTGGAGTGTTGCTTTGTTTCTCTCATGCATGTTTGTGAAATCCTTTTATCTCCCGTAGCAACCATTCAGCTGTGCAAAACGCCCAGAGCAGGAGTTTTTAAAGAGACAGAGTCCCAATTTCAAGCTGTGAAATTACAAAGACAATTTTTTTTAAGTCATATTTGACATATACAGCGTTTTTGTAATAACTGAATGTAACATGGTTACTTGATTGTGCTATAGAATGAATCTATGTGGCTGGAAAACACATAATACTTCCCCTTTAATTCCAAACAAAGATGATGTGAGGAAATACAAAATGGACTTTACAAATGATTTTATTTATGAAGGGATGGGGCTGCACCGTGGCTCAGTGGTTTAGGCTACGGTCTTGCAGCAAGAAGGTCCTGGTTTTGAATCTGGACCAGGGCCTTTCTGCGTAAAGTTTTCTCCATACGCATGTGGGTTCTCTCTGGGTACTCTTGCTTCCTTCTACAGTATGAAAAGATCCACGATAGGTTAACTGGTCTCCCTAAATTGTCCTTAGGATTGAATTTCTGCATGCATGGATGTTAGCTCTCTTATGGACTGCCACACGCCTATGACTATCGGAAATAGGTATCAGACTCTACTGCCAGGGAAATACCTGTTTAAACCACTAATTTCTGACCTGTGAATCATTCTAGCATAAAACTCCTAAATTCAAGGGATGAGCCATAACTGATGAATTTGGCATGGAACTAATTTAAAATTGGATCTTTATTCTCTTTGAAGTCACTCTGAAAAAAGGTCAAATAAAGTGAAAAGAGCAAAATGTAGAAGGGAAAAAGGATTTTTCGAAAGCTCCCGTTAGGAGACATGGGCAACATTATGTCAGTTCATCCCCAGTGAGCTCCAGAATGAAAACCGAGTAAAATATTGGAAATAAAAGTAGTAATTAAGTTAAATATCCATGGTTTTTGAAAGCATCCTGTCGTGGGGATAGGTCTACAAATGTAGAACACTTACATTTAAACATGCCTGAAAGTTTAATCCCTGCAAGCTACAAATGAATACAGTATAATTACATTTTTGCATGTGCAGCTTTGTTCTTTCCCAAAGTGACACAAAATGGGTTCGGAAATATGTCATTGATGACCGCTGATGCAATGTAATTCCAGAGGTTTCCGCCCTTTCTAAGCCTTCCTATCCATCCTAGCACAAGAAAAATACAAAAGCTGACATATTCCCCCATGAGGGCAGTAAGCCACAGTAGCAGTCCCATTACAGAGCCAGATTTAAAAGGGTTACAAAACTTTTATCTAGCCATTTAAGAACATATATGGGCTCAGAGAATCCAGAAGAGCGAAGAGAGGAAAAGCCATTGTGGAGCTCAGACAATGCACTGACCATAAATCCATAATAGCCTTTAGGATTAAAGAATATGCTCTCTGAGTTTAATTACATATTGCTTCAGAGAGCCTCGCCCTACTGGGACGGAGAGGCCCACTGTTGCTTCTGGCGATGAGATGAGGGACAGACGGCCAGAAAATTAACAGAAGGATTTATTTAATCTCAACCAGTGAAAGTTTTCAGATTTAATTCGTCCACACTAAGTGCCATGTGGGTACATAAATCAGCAGCTGGTCGCAAAGGGCATGCAATAAGGGCAAGTACACTTCTGCTGTTTGCATGCAAACACAACTAACCTGAAAAACAAAGTAGAAAAACTGGATTTGCGATCTGGATACAACATTTTTTATCACCAATTCAAGCCTTAGAAATTGCGATAATGATAAATCATTTCTAAACTTTTTCCACCTTAAATCATTTGTCCTGCACAATTCAATGGAGACACAAAGAAATCTGATAGGGGGCCTAAATGTAAAAAAAAAAAAAAAAAAAAAAAAAAAAAAAAAAAAAAAAAAAAAAAAAAAAAAAAAAAAAAAAAAAGCTGCTTTAACATAATTGCATAAGTGTGCACACCCTTACAATAACACTTTGCTGAAGTACTTTTTGATTAACTTGGACCGTTAAGTCCCTTCTCTGTCCATCAGCATCCAATGTTTTGACTTGGTAATATTTGCTGACTCTGCCTTGCAGAACTTCTCTTAGATAGTGAAGACATGTCTTGTCCACAGCAGTCCACAATCTTTCAAATTTAGTTTCCAATTCTGGTTCGGCCATTACAAAACTTGACATTTCCTTTGGTAAAGCATTGATTTAGTTGTTTTAGGTTTGTTTAGTCTCACTTGCAGGCTAAAAAATGAAATCCCACCTCATCCTTAGCTTTCTTACACCTAGAGGTTTTGGATCAGAACAGACTGGTATGTAGAGCTGACCTTAATTTCATCCACCTTAATGAAAACCCCAGTTCAATCTGCAGATAAAGTAAACCAGAGGATGATACTGCCACCACTGTGTTTTGCAGTGGATGGGTGATCCAGGTTCATTCAGATTGATTAGATTCAATCCTATTGTCAGAATCAGATTTATATCCAGATGCATGTAATTTCATTTTAATACAATACAGACTGATTGAGTTAATCATAAAATGCCAATTAGTAAAATGTTTATTATCTAAGGCGGTCAGCAGATTGCATCAAGTCATTAAATTTGCAGCTGTTTTTTTTCCACATGAGTAAGCAGTTGGCAACAGTGGAGAGGAATGACTGTCTTTTGACAGGAAGAAACCTCCAGCAGAACTTGACTCAGTCTGAGCATCCATCTGCTTGAACTCACAGGGGGGAGGTGAAAAAAAAGAAAGAGGGCTGGGACAGGTGTACCTTCAAGAAAGAGAGAGAGCGTAATCTAAAGGAATGACAATACTCACAAAAAATTGATAAACTGAGAGTAGCCAGAAAAAGTGGTGCAAAAGAAGGATCACTCAATCCTTCTACAGAAGGTCGGTAAAACTAAAGTCACACTATATCAGCTTTATTGAAAAGGACAGTTGTAGCTATAAGTTGTGCTCAGGAAACTGTCAAACAGCATCATATGTCTTATTCTGCTCTAAAGAGACAGATCAATGCTAAATGCTATTAGCATCTGTTTCCACTATCTTCCGCTTAATCCAGGGTCAGGTTGTGGAGGCAGCTGCCTAAGCAGAGAGAGCTAGACATCCGTCTCCCCAGCCACCTGGACCAGCTTCTCCAGGGGAATCCCAAGGCATTTCCAGGCCAGCCAAGAAACATAGTCCCTCCAGGTCTATGTCCTGGGTCTTCCTCTGGGTCTCCTCCTGGTGGGATGTGCCTGGAATACCTCACTAAGGAGGCGTCCCAGATGAGCGAACTTCTCACCTTATCTTTAAGGGAGAGCCCGGATACCTTGTGGAGGAAACTCATTACGGCTGCTTATATCAGCAATTTCATTCTTTCAATCACTTCCCAGAGCTTGTAACCGTCAATGAGGATAGGAACATAGATCGACTGGTCAGTCGAGAGCTTTGCATTTCAGCTCAGCTCTCTTTTCACCACGATAGACTGGGAAAGAGTCTGTTTCACTGCAAACACCATACCAATCCGCCTATGAATCTCCTGAGATACTTAAACTTCTCCTCCTAGGGCAGGACCTCATCCTTGACCCAGAGAAGGCACTCTGCCCTTTTCCGGCTCAACCATGGTCTTGAGCCGGAAAAGGGCTCAAGAGTGTAGAGCTGGTCCAATGTTCCATGGCCAGGACAAAAAAAACCACACTGCTCTTCCTGAATCCAAGGTTCAGCTATCTGTCAGACCCTCCTCTGAATTGACCTTATCAGGGAGGCTTAGGAGTGTGATTGACCCATAGTTGGAGCACAATCTGCAGTCCCTCTTTTTGAATAGAGGTTCCACCACTTTGGCTGCCAACCCAGGGAAACTGCCCACACAATGTTGCAGAGGCGCGTCAACCAACACAGCCCCCAACATCCAGTGCCTTAAAGAACTAAAGGTTAATCTCATCCACCCCTGGGACCCTTCCACCAAGGACCTCAGCACCAGAGATTGGAGTGCCTGACTCAAAGTCCCCAGACTCTGTTTCCTCTCTGGAATGGGATTGAGGAGGTCTTCGAAGTATTCTGCCCACTGACGCACCATGTCTCAAGTCGAGGTCAGCAGCACACCATCCTTACCGTAGACAGTGTTGTAGGTGGACTGCTTTCCCCTCCTGAGATGCCAGATGGTGGACCAGAATCCCCTCAAAGCCATACATAAGTTATTCTCCATGGCCTCATTGAACTCCTCCCATGGCCAAGTTTTTGCCTCAGCAACCACCCAAGCCACATTCTGATTGGACTGCCAGTACCTATCAGCTACTTTGGGGGTCCCAAAGGCTAAAAAGGCCCGATAGCATTCCTCCTTCAGCTTGATGGCATCCCTCACTATGGGTGTCCACCAGTGGGTTCAAAGGTTGTTGGCGCGACAGGCACCGACCACCTAACACAAAGTTTAACCACCAGTCTCAAAATCTGACATTCACAGTTTTAGGTATCTGTTTAATGAGTTTTTTCTTATTGTTCCAAATACTCGACAGGGGTTTTCAAGTTGGAACATCATGCACTACCTACATCCTGTACATCCTGAGTTTTGCATTAACAGAAGCCCAGTGTCAACATGTGTGCAGAAAATGACAATAAATGGCATAAAAGTTTTTAGACAGAGAAACTTCAAAATGATGAGAAGCTTAACCAGCTGAAGCTCCCAGCAGTGCTGCAGCAGAACAGGACAATAATTAACTAAGTTGGGCACACTTCTTTGAAGCATATAAGATTATTATTCTGGTTTAATTAGTATGCTAATGTACAGTGTTTTTTTATGGTCACTTCCCCTTTTTTTCCATTATATTTCATATCTCTTGTTAACCTTTTAAAAGATTTAGTTCACTTTGTCTTGGGGTTAAAGCTTCAGTTTATAGCTATATAATTAATTTCAGAAGCATTACCCAGAAAATCAGAGCAGTTATTAACACAGAATTTCAATTTCATTTAGCGAGCATACCTACTAATGCTGCAGCGTACCTACTTACTAGCAGAGACCTTAAATCTATAAATTAAAAGGTCAAGCAGATATTTCGGAAAGGGCTCTGGTCCCTAAATTTCTCCACCACAAGAGACCGAAAAGGTGCCCCCACAGGTTCCAGTCAGAAACCTGACTGAGCGTCTTTACAGAGAACAGCTGCAAAGCCCAGAGCCAGAAGGTCTCATCATGCTGCAGATAACAGAAGCATCAGTCACAACTTAATATCTTCATAGGATGCATGGCTGTTCCATTTACATAATCAATGTAGATGGTTAACATCAGAGTGAGTGTAGGCTAATAACCAAAGCCTATTGTTGTCAAAATGTATATAATGTTTGCATGTTACAGCAAGGAGAGGTGTGTTTATTAACGCTCCTGCTTCCTGGGCACTGCTATCATTGCTTTGTTTTTAATCATAAGCATCCAGGTCTGCAATGAACCCCATCATATTGTGGCTGATGGGCTGCACTCTCCCTCTGTGGGGTTACAAGGCCTGTGATATATTGTGACTGCTTCAATCAAAGCAGCAGATTTGAATGTCCATGAGGCCAGTAACAGTAACAGCCTCAGTGGGAGATTTATACCCTCATTGAGAAAATTACATTCACTCCCTGTCCTCACTGTTTGGCATCCATTACAGTTCATTATTATCCTCAGAAGCTGTAAAGCTCTGTAATAACAGGTTAAAAAAAAAAGAAAAATTGAGGTTTTGCCAGATTGGGGCATAAATTGTTCCATCCCTGCTGGTGGAAAACATTGGACTTGTCTAATTATTTTCCTTCTCATCTTCAGCCTGCCTTTCTCAAGGTTTGAAAGTTGTGAAACCTCACCTCTCGAAGGGGCTTTGTGTATAACCTCGTGAGCTAATCCGATTTAAAAATGGCAATGATTGTTGGTCTGTTAGCTGAAAACATGCAAGTGAACCGATGTGACATGCCTGTTTGTTTACAAGAGCTTTGTTCATACTCCCTGAAGTATTTAAGCATGTTGGATGCATAAATGTTCAGCCCCCTTCAATCCTAAACCCCTAAGTAAAAACCTTTGCAACCAGATGCCCTTCAGAAATCTCCTCAGTAGTGTGTGATACACCTTAGAGTGAGTGTCTTTAATCACTGCTTGTTTATTTCTAGCCAAGAAAATCTGCTTAAGAGTATAAGTCACGACATAATTTTATTGTTACCAGCAAGGGGCAAACACAATTTCAATATTTTATTTTTGACACTAAAACTGACCGAAATACAGCGTTAAATTAAAAGGGGGAAAAGGCGGAACCAAAATGCAGACACTGTTTCACCAGGGTGCCTAAAGTGAGGCGCCCAACTTCCTGAGACAGAGTTTGGGGAAGAAGATGGCAGTCCGCTCCTTCACTCACTGATGTTACTAACTCTTGTTTCCAGGACTTCCACCCAGAGGAAGGTTGAAGCAGAAGATATCAACTCAAGCAACATTTGTCACAATTGTTAACAATAAGTTCTGACGTAGCGTACTTTCACATCCACGGGTGGATCTCTGCCTTACTAGAGGCATGAAAACTTCTAAGTCCACAGCTCCAGCTCAGAGAGGAATGACTCTCCTCATTTTTCTAAGATGTGTGGTCCATTCTGGTTTGCAACCTCTACTTCTTGTTTGTTACAACCATTAACATCTGATGAAATCACGCTCTGCTGCGTAGCCTGGTTGATTTGCTCTAAACCAGTTGATGGAAACCTGCCTAATATGGATTTTTTTTAACCCCTTTTTTTTTTTTGCAAAAATTTAAAAGTTTGCTTAAAATTTGCATGATAATTGGATGGAAACATAGCTAATGTGTAACTGAATCTTTGTATAAATGCAGCTGTTCTGTGAAGGCTTCAGAAGAACATTAGAGAACATTCATAAACCTGTGTCTTTGATTGACTCTGCATGTGGGTCAGAAAGCGCCGCTCAAACATGACAGTTAGAGAGATATTCTGAGATTCAAAAAAGCCTATGAAGCACTAAATGAATATCTGAACCTTCTCACCAAATTTTAGGTGGTTTCCCACCAGTTTTCATGACTCCGCTAAAAATCCTCAGTATGTTTAGAAAGCAAATGTTTGGCGTTTGCAGCCAGGCTAACAGCTGGGACATCCATGGGAGCAGGTGATGTGGAGGCTGATACTCCCTATGTCCCCCCCTTCTAGCCCCCCCCCCACTCCATTGAGGAGTCTTCATAAATAATCTTCCAGCAATCTGCCTCTCCATCCACTCTCTTATTAATTACTTTTACTACTGCCAAAATCAAACATCTGTCATGCTAGAATATACAAATTAATTATGCATGCTTCGCCCCATCAAGATCCAAGTAAACAATGTTCCTCAGAGTTCTGCTGCCCTCCGAGGAACAGCTAGCAGGGCGAGCAGAGCGGCTGTGTTGTCATTATAGTTTATTTCTTCAAAAGGATCTCAGACCTGCTTCTGAATGATAAGAGGAAAAATAAAGTGATTTTAAAGATTTTTGCTATCAGTTTTATGATTTTGTTTAAGAAATCTCATCTGCACAGATTTTCACTGGTTATACTTGGGACAATTTTTTTTTTTACTTTGTTTTTTTACACACCGCTGACATTGCTTTTCTGCTTCAGTTAACCACTCAACAAACCTACACTGCATCACTGTCACATGACCAAACAAATACCATATGCCCCCCCCTCCACCTCTAGAAACACAAACGGCAACAAAATAGAAATAAATATCGGTTGTTACTATCGATCCAGTTTTACTTACTGGACAGATATCTTAAAAAAAACTAATAACATCGACTGATACCAACGTTAACACCAATTACGGTTGTCACGATGCTAAAATTTCAAACTCAATACTAAGAAAAACACTCGATACTGCAGCAACAGTTTTTTGAAGGCACAGGGGTTTGGTTTTTTTAGCTAAGAGTAAATATATGATTCATTACAATATGACAATATTTTAACCTCCTTATTTGGGCAAAACCAAAGAGAGGAGAATTCAGCCCTCATTTATAAGAATATATCTTTTAAAAATATATTGTCATGTCCCTGTTTGGCAAAACACTAGACAACATAACACTAAGGATAAGCGTTAATGTTACTTAATGTTAATAACTGTAGTACAGTATTATTTTCTTATCTCATAAATTTGCCTCTTACTATCTCTGATTCTGTATGTATTTTTTTTACTTCAGTTTTAAAATGCATGCCTCCCTATACCTTTAATGTGCTGCTGGTACACATGAATTTCCCCACTGTGGGACAGTTAAATATATTTCTGTTATAATATCCTTCATGGAAGTGTGTTTCAGTTCTACAGTTATTTTATAAAGATTAATTAAAGATCATTCAATTCTAAAATAAATTGTATTTTAAAATAAACATGGATGTGATGCATGTCTAACATTTTTTACATTGTAAACAAAGATCTGGTTCATACAGATGTATTCACTAGCAGCCCTGTATAATCTCTGTCTTTCTGATACTTTTGCATAACATTTTTCTTTCATGATCAACTACAGCAGCAGCAGGGGAGGTGCCACTGGTTTGTTTCGTTGCTTCACTATGTAGAAGTTGACTGAGCTGTCAGCTGATTAACATTTTCTTGCAGGATTCTGAACTTTGCAGTTGGGAAGCGCGTCACGATAGGGAAGCTCAGAACGACTGGACTGTCAGTTTCTGTGACGCTAATATTAAAGCTAAAGATAGCATTAGCTTATGTCGACCGGGAGGTTTAATAGTTGCTGTTGTAGATACAGGAAATTTACTGTCATTTTAAGTTGCTCTCAATCATCAGTGCCGCATTAGCTTGTAGCATTAGCGTGGCTAGCATGTGGCATTCTTTGGGATTTCCTGTCCCTCTGCCTTATAGGGAATGCATCTCCAAATAACACTATTGTGTTAGCCTTGTAGGCTAAAGAGGGTCGTATATGTTTGGGGTTTTTTTTGTTTGTTTGTTTTTCTGGCTGTACTCACCATGTTAACAGAGTTTGAGTAGCAGCTTATTGGGGAGGGAAGAGGCTGAGTGCCTGTGGTTGCAGTGCTGGTGTCGGAAAAAATACAACAATTTGGGCAAATGTTTGTATCGATTTTGATGAAAATGAGTATCTTTGAATATTGAATTTTTCTGGTATTAATTATAATGAGATATCTATTACTCTGGCAACCCTAATGCCGATATATTGTACATTCCTACTTGGAGATCTCCCTTTTGCTTGTGCACCCCTTTCTACCACACTTTTTTCCTTCCACTCAGCTTTCTTTTAACATTTTTGGATACAGCACTCTGAACAGCCAACTTCTTTTGCAAATACAACTGTCAAGTAAGGATTTTATATATAAAATCCTTTTTTTATTGGTCTTATGCGACATTGTAATTTTCTGAGAAACTGAATTTTAAGTTTTCTTTAGCTGTAAGTTGTAACCACCACACACATACACACACACACAATAGATTTGTGTGTAATACATGTATACATTACCATTTGCTATGAATTACTAAAATAAAGTAGGTTTTCAATGATATTCTGATTTACTGAGTTGCGAATTAAATGTGTTTCTTTTACTATCATAAGCTGAGCCCTCCCCTGAAGTTTAACATTCAAATTTTTGAAACAAACAAAAAGCTTTAAAAAGCTTTGGAAAACGGAATCAGGGAGGCTTTTTTAGCCCTACTGAAATCTCGAAATGCTAATAATATTTCTGACAGTCTTTGCCTCACCTGGCTTCACACAGAGTCCTTGCACTAGTGACCATGTGTGGCTGAGCAGAATGATCTTCAAAGCCTACAGGCCCACTGACAGTAGACAGCTGTCTGCCCATCCTCCAGCTCCGTTCTGAGGTGTCCTGGGACTCTGCCTGTTCACAGGTCAGGACCCAAGAGGGAAGGCACCATTTGGTGCCAGTTACCAAGCGGCAGGTGGGGGTACCACCCCCACCCTCCATTCGGTCAAGGTAATGTTGGCCAGCTAAACCTGGCAGGGGTGGAGCTGTGCTCAATTGGGAAGCACCTGATGACCTTAACAAAAAACAGACTCCTCCTCTTCCTGTTTGTGCAACTGTGGATGAAAAAGCCATTTATAAAAGCTGACACCATTTAAAGCTGCAGTATGTAACTTTTACAAAAATATGTTTATTTTTTCATATTTGTAAACTGTCACCATATTGTGATAGTATGTTATGAGACAGATAATCTGTGAAAAGATCAATCACACATGATTTGTGTGCATTTTTCCGAAATAAAAGTGAAAAAAACACAAGTTGAGAGCGAATCAAAACAAAATCTTTGAGGTAGAGTTGAGAAACTACAATTCAAAATAAACTAAAATTTCAAGAGGGAATCTGAAACTGAAGTATCGATCTTACCATGCTAGTATCGATCCAATACTGATACCAACATGGTATCGATATTTTGGGTCAATCTGCAGACCTCTAGTCTTTACAGGCTTCTGTAAAAGATCTGTCAGGGAGCTTCAGCTCACCCAAAAATGCCTCCGCCAGAGTCCTGACCGACACCAGTAAATTGGACCAAATCCCAGCCGTTCTTACTCACTGTAAATGCTTCCTGTCTGGACAATGAATGATTTTTAAAGTCATGTTGATCTATAAGGCACTGAAGGGGTCTCTGGCCTAAATCTATCTGAGTTATTTGTTCGGTATGAACCATGGAGGAACATTTCAGCATTCCCAGAACTAAACGAGGGGAGGCAACATTAAGATTAAAAAAAAAAAATAATAAAAAAAATGCTGAAAGCCTGAGATATTCATTGGTTTCTTTATATCTGTTTTTGCAGTGTTATCATCAGTAAACTGTTGCCTGCGTGAAAGGTTTAAACTCCTTCTGTGTAAATAAAACCGTGCAGCTGTATTCCTGATCCATATCCAGACACGTGAGCTTTTTCATCTTTGTCATCAAACATAAAAATAAGTTTCAGTCCCAACAATTTATGATTGTTAAGCATGGCAGCATATATTATGACAAACAACACATGCTCCATTATGCCAGCTGGTGTAATGACGTGGTAATGCCGGACTCATTAACTCCAGCACCCAGTTTACGGTGGCCTTTTATGACAGAATTAATTGATTCACACATGCGCTAAAACAAAAATAACTAGGATGAAAATGCAGTTGGATGTGAGCCCTCTAATTTGTCATAAATATTTCTGGTGGTGAAGCAGGGTGACATTATTCATGTAAACGACTGGTAATATAAAGAATAAACAACCACAGACCAGCCTTTATCTTCAGAGGTAGCTTTAATGTGTGACCGAGCAGACAGCCCTGAGGGGGAAAAAAATCAACATCTTTCACAATATTAGTTATTATAGTATTCAAATGAGTTCTACTAAAATATATTTCTCTATAATTGCAAAGAGAATGATCATCCTCGCATTTTATTTCCTTCCTGATTAAACTTTCTTTTCTATATTTTTGAATACCAGCGATTAAATGCAGAATATTAGTGAAAATTTGATTTTTATCAGAAGCTTCGCTTTACTGGAATCTGTTACTCCACAGATCAAACCTAAAACTATACATACAGAAATATTTCTTTGCTACATCTAACATATTTCACATCCATGTTAGAGCTTACAAACTACACTCAGATAAACATTATCATTTTCCACTAAAATCCTTCCATTAACATGCGGACACAACCACTGCTTTCTCCAGCACATCCCAGAGATTCTTCTTAAAGGGGAAGTATTATGAAAAATCAACTTTTTTGAGCTTTAAATCATGTTATAATGTTATTCCCTCATCAAAAACATACCTGGAGTGTTGCTTTGATTCATTCATGCATGTTTGAGAAATCCTTTAATCTCCTGTGGCAACCACTAAGCTATGCAAAACTCCTGGATGGACCTAGCTCCGCCTTTGAGGCGCAGCTCCTCCTCAGAGCTGCAGTTAACAAGCTTCTGAGCTTCCGTCTCACAGAGCACCCCTGCCCCGCAACTTCCCCACTCAGCTCCTTTAGAATAGGCAGCAGCAATTAGCAAACACCTGGTTGAACTGCGCCTCTGCTGAGCTCATTATACGATTTACTTCTCTGTGAAACGCTGGTAAAAATGTTGTTAAAGGGTTAATAGTGGAGCACTGTTGTGATGATTTTTTTGAAAGTGGAGTTTCAGAAAGAGCAGGAGTTTTAAAGAGACAGAAGCCCAATTTTAAGGTGTTAAATTACCAAGTCATATTTGATATATATAGCATTTTTATAACAATTGAAGCTATGTGCCTGGAAAATACATAATGCTGCCCCTTTAAGGTCTGAACTCTATGGTGGCCGATCCATGTGTGAAAATAATGTCTCATTCTGTCTGAACCACTCTTTTACAATCTGAGCCCAATGAATCCCAGCATTGTCATCTTGGAATATGATCGTACCATCAGGGAAGAACAAATCTATTGATAGCATAACCTAGTCATTCAGTATATTCTGGTAGTCAGCTGACCTGGATCTGAGTAACTGCAGCAACCCCAGATCATAGCGCTGCCCCCACAGGCTCGAACAATAGACATTAGGCATGATGGATTCATCATTTCATCTGCCATCATGCCCTGATGTGCCGATCACTCTGGAAGAGGGTAAATCTGGACTCATCAGACCACATGACCGTCTTCTATCGCTCCAGAGTCCAATCTTTATGCTCCCTTTCAGATTGAAGTCTTTTGCTGCAGTTAGCTTCACTGATTAGTGGGTTTCTTATGGATACACAGCTAATCAGTCCTAATCCCTTCACATTGTTCGTGTGGAAATGCTCTTACCTTAAATATTAAACATTGCCCTGAGTACTATTGTTTTTCTTTGATTTGATTTCACCAAAAGTTTTAGTGAATGCCTGATCACAATCATTCAGGATGTTTTTCTGGCCACATTTCTTCCTCAAAGACGATGGTTCCCCACTTTCCTTCCAGTTTTTAGTTTTAATGTTAGTAGTTTCTGCATCTCTTTAGTTTTTTTTTTTTTTTTTTTTGCTTGATGCCAATGATTTGACCCTTCTCTAACAGACTAACATCCTTTCCACAACCATGGGATGTCTCTCCACATTATTGTTTAAGAAATAAGAAGCTAATCATTGCATCAGGTGGGAGTTGAGTAGTGGACAGGAAGGGGAATTGGTGGTATCGAACATCACTATCCTGCAGTAATTATCCAGCAGGAGGGTTCTACCTATTCGCTTAGTTAAATCTAGGTGGCAACTTTATTTTTGGCCTGGTAGAGTAGTATTAGTAGTAGTTGTTGTATTTTTAATGTTTTTGATCCTGTTTCTTGTCATCAAATTGTTGAGGAATCTGTAAGAAAAAGAGGATTTTCTTCCAGTGTACATAAAAGTCTAACATTTAATCAAAGGAAAAGCTTGTATTTAAAAAACAAATGAGAGAGTTCAGCCTCCTACCCCAGATGACCCCCTGCCCATCCAACACTTTAGTCTATATGTTGAAGAATTTTCCTTGAATCTCAAAGATAAAATGAAGACAGGATTTAGCTGGAGGATAATTTTCTGTGGTGGAGGGTCACATCAAAGCAGTCTCATTCAGGAAATGATTTTTCTCTCTCAGACCAGACTTAAAAGTAATTGTTTACAAGCTGTGCACTGCTCCAAAACCATAATGAGTTTCTTAATCCAAATCTCATCACTATGAACATTGCAATTACTTTGCAGGAATAAATAATCCATTTTTTCAAGCAGGGCAGATCGAAAGAAACAAACAAATGCTTAATCAGATTATCTTAAGTGCTAAAGTAGAAGGAAACTGGACTGGAGATGTTTTACTTCTCATCTGAAAGGTTTCTTTAGTTCTGAATATGGTTGGAAGTAACAAGCTTAGAAATTTTTGCCAAAATCACACTAATAGGACGGTTAAGGCCAATAATGGGACAATTATGACACATGAATCACTGGCCTTACCCTCTATTCAGCTCAATGCTTGGGTCGTTGTTGCTTGATGATCCAAACATGACCGCAACGATGCCATGTGAGTTGTTTTGGTCACATGCTGCAGGGCTGCAGGCTAGGTGTTAGAAAGATTAAATCTGAGTTAGTGTTAGGGGGTTTTTTTGTTTTGTTTTTTTTATAGGCACTTATGATTGTCATGTACTGGATGACTGAGGATCTACACCAGCTTAATCAGATGAGTTGTGTGTAAAATGCCTTGGAAAATGTTTTTCAATCTAACTGTTTCTGTATTTTTAAAATGCAGCCTTTTGGAGATACAGTTTTGGCTTTAAGGCAGAGGACACTTCGGCCACGCACTGCAAAAATACAAAATCTTACCAAGTGTTTTTGGTCTAGTTTCTACAGCAAATATCTTGAATTCACTTGAAAAAAGACAAAACTAACTTACAACTAACTTTTCAGCTGATATAGGAGCTTGTTTTAAGTTAAAAATTCCTTAACATTGAAAAAGTTCTAGTTGTAAGTGAAATAATCTGCCAGAGGAACAAGACATTTTAATTTATAGGAAAAATGTTTTGTTCCACTGGCATATTATTTCACTTATAACTAGAACTTTTCCATCAATATTAAGGAATTATTGACTTAAAATAAGCTTCATTTTCTTGCTAAAAAGTTACTTGTAAGTTGGTTTTGTTTTATTTCAAATGTATTCAAGATATTTGCGCTAGAAACTGGACCGAAAATACTTGGTAACATTTTGTGTTTTTGCAGTGTGGTAACTTGAAAGCCTCTCAAGATTTTTTGTCGAGGACAATCCTTGTCACAGCTTGTGTCACCTCACCGACAGATGTCTGAGAAATCAGCGACAGCCGATCATGCTGATCCCCCTCGTAATCTTGTGCTATGATCCTGCCGTGACACGGAGCTGTGGGAAATATGTCCGTGAGTACCGTTGCCGCGGGCAGATGCACCATGCCCACCACCTGCCCCCCCCCAGAAAGCCTTCCCTTCTCCTCCCTTTCTTCCCTCTGAGCTGCTGCCTTGATCTCTTCATTAGGCCTCTTCCCTCCTTGCTTCTGTATGTTCCACTGCTTGTGTTTGACCTTTCGACCCACGAGTTTCTGCACTTGTTTAACGCCAGCAGGAACGACTTGTGGGGGCTTAATGAGCTGCAGACCAGCGCTGCCTGGCGTGGTCGGTGTGTTTATGCTTACCTCGAGTTTTTCACCAGGTCATGCGTGCCGCCATGCCCGCAGCTGCTGTCCCTGACCGGCCCTTGCAGCTCTGTGTGAGAGGCCAACGCACAAACACGGCCTCGCTGAAACAGAAAGTGGCATATGCTCAACTATGGAGGAGACATCGGACGTTCTTGCAGAGCTCAGCTCTATGCAGCTCCGCTCCATGAAGGCCCCGCGAGGCAAAACGTTTCCAAACAGTTTCTCGTTGAAACCTCGCACAAAAAAAAAATCCGCACACATGTCGAGGGCTCGCTCAGCCTCCATGTTTCCACCACAACCTCAGCAAAAGTCACAACCCATTCGCTTGAATCTGTTATTTACAACAGCGTATTAGGGCCAGGCTAAGAAAAAAAACAAAACAAAATAACATTTACGAGAGTAAACTCATATGACAATAAAGTCAAAATAATAAGAGAATCAAGTCGTAGTATTATGAGAATAAAGTCATATAACCCCAGAGAGAATATATGGAGTATTGTCAAGAGGAAGATGAGACAACCAGAACCAACAATGTAGATGGGCTGAAGCGCGTTGTCAAAGCAACCACAGGCTGTTCTCCTTCATGCCACGTCACATTGATGCTGGGACTGATGTAAAAGGAGCCCCAACCAGGAACTGAGTGCATATCCTGTACAGTACATGGACATAGTTTTCAGTCGGCCCACATTTCTGTAGTTAAAACATTTTTTTATTGGTCTGATGTAATATTAAAATTTTCTAAAATCTGAAGTTCTGTTTTTCCTTAGCTATAAGCCGTAATCATCAAAATGAACAGAAATAAATGCTTAAAAAATATCACTCTGTGTGTAATAAATCTGTATAAAGAGTTTTCGTTTTTAATAAATTAGCTTCTCAATAAGCCTGTCATGATCACATATTTTGCTGGATGATGAATTGTCCCAGAAATTATTGCAATAGATGATATGTTGTTGTGGTTTTGAGACCATTTGATAATGGCATAATACTGCAAATCGCCATCTCAAAGATCAAGAAAGATTAATTTTGAATGTTTAACACTGGAAATGGAAGATATTATAAATATCCAAAAAGTAAAAAAAAGACCAAAAATAAAACGGAAATATAAACCACACACAACCGAAACCATGAATGAAATCGATTATGAAGTCTCTGTAAGCAAAGTTGCCCTTCATAAAATATCAGTCAGAATGGAAATTATCAAGTTCCTTTTAATTTATCATGTGATTAATTGAATAACTGCTGATTGCGACAGGCTTACTTCTCAGTAATATTCTCATCTGTTGAGATACACCTGTAAAAGAACTTCAGCCCTGCTGCTTGCTCTACCGCCATCATCTGTGGCCGGTCCAACATATGCTCTGGAGATCATAAAAAAACGTGGCATTAAACATGTTCCAGGCTACATGCAGTGACTGAATCCTTCCCTCTGGAAACCTGTTTAATAAAAGGTAGTTAACGCCATCGCTCATGTTTCTTGCATAATATAATTTATAGTGGGTAGGGGTCTATAAATGGGCGGCCTTGTAAAATATTTCCATTATGCAGGGAATGTCGGAGAGCAATAAAGACTTTATTCCACTTTTTATGGCTCTCAATCTGTTGTTGTTCCCTGCAGTTTTTTTTTTTTAAATTTGAGAGAATTCACTGATTATCCTGATGTGAGTCTTAAAAGGCAGGAAATATCAGTGAGTCTTTGACAAAGTGACTCCGGAGACTGCGAGTTCAGACTCCTGTTTTTACTACCTCGGCCTCTATCTTTTATGTTTTATTCAGAAATTATACATCTTTCCTTAACAGTGCTGTAAAGGTTACACAGTCATTTAGGCAGCAGTTCAGACAGATTGATGTTTATGTCATTACAGCAGCAAATGAAATGTGCCTCTTTCCCCTCTTACCCCAACATAAAGTAGAAACGAGCTCCACCCATTGATGACATTGGAGATACATCAGAGTCAGGAGGGAGAGGGAGACGGTGGTTATTACTGATAGGTTCTGGTTTACCTGCTGCTGTTGTAATGTGGTGACAAAGCACCCTCTTCAGCCACATTGACTGCTGCTGTTAAAACCCATTTTCCATCACAGTAGTCAGAAGAAATTGTAAATTTCTTGTGTATTAACAGTTTATTTAAGGCTAAATTTAACATCTAGAGCCACATTTCTGCTCCTGCTGTACCATCAGTGACTTGCTACAAACACACTGGAGTCCAGATATTGGAGGATTTTAATGTAAAAGCACTCGTTAAACAGTTTACTATCAAAAATGTGTCCCGATGATCCAAATTTACCTCTTTGGTTGGTCTGCCGCAAACAGCATTGTGCAGGTACATCCTGTTCATAATGTTTAAAACTGGATCAATTCATGTTCACAGTTCATCCTCTAAACATTTTGAATGTAGCTCAAGGCCGCAACTTGCACTAAATGTTGTTTATTCATCAATCTTTAAATATTTAAAAAAAAAAATGCATTTAAGAGTGTATGGACCATAAGACCACACTGCTAAAACACAAAATCTTACCAAGTATTTTTGGTCTATTTTCTCGTGCGAAAATCTTGAACGAACTTAAAATAAGACAAATCTAACTTACAAGTAACTTTTCAGCCGATATAGGAGCTTGTTTTAAGTCAATACTTCCTTATTATTGATGGAAAAGTACTAGTTATAAGTGAAATAATCTGCCAGTGGAACAAGACATTTTTCCCATATCAAAAGTTAAAATGTCTTAAAAGAAGCTCCTATATTGTGCTGAAAAGTTACTTGAAATAGGTCAAAACTAACTTGCAAGTAAATCCAAGATATTTGCACTTGAAACTAGACCAAAAATACTTGGTAAGATTTTGTGTTTTTGCAGTGCTGGTCTTGGTGGGGGGGGGGAAAGTCAGTAAGACGTGCTGCCAAAATCAGCTCTGCTGTTTGCTAACCAAAACACTTTCCATTTAAAAGTTTTACTTGTTGGATTTTTTTTTCAGCAGTAAAACAGGCTTTACCTGTGGGTTCGGGATTTTTTTTACATTTATTCATGCTTCCTGCAACGAACAATCAGGTCTGCAGAGAGGATTGTCAGGACTGACCTTCCCTCCATCCAAGACTTCTTCAGGTTTATGGTCAGGAAAAGGGCAGCTAACATCTCTGCAGATCCCACACATCCTGGACATGCACTGTTTAGTCTTTTTCCTTCAGGTCAGTGCTACAGAGCAATATTTGCAAAAACCACCCGCTACAGAGACAGTTTCTTACCCCAGGCTTTCTCTCTGAATAGTCAACTACTTGATGTGAAACAAAAATGCATATTTGCACTCCCGAAATCTACTTTTTTCCCCCTCTTTTCTTTACAAAAAAAAAATGCCTGTACATACACATGCATGTGCATATTGTTCTTTTTATCCTTTATTTCCATTAAAGCATATTTGAGTCTATTTATAAGTCTGTACGCTGTAAGCGATTGAAACTGAATTCAAATTCCTCGTTTGTGCACATAGTCTTGACCAATAAAGCTTCTTGTCATATTTGGATCTAATTGAGGCTGCTGCAGTCTCTGCATCAGAAAACAACTCCTACGAAAGACAACGTCTCTATATATGGGAGCTCCAGCCATGTTTACACGGCGAGTACTGCATGCTGATGCTGAGGTCTGTAATGTCCATTATTTGTTTCCTCTTGTATCATGTGTTAATCTACACAGATAAGCCTATGAAAAGTTTTTACCCCCTAAAACTTCACACAGTGCATCTTAGATGAATCTCAGCCAGTTTGTCTAAACATTACATAATTCAAGGGAGTTTAATGTGCCTGTGATATTACAGAATCATCATCAGATCAGTTGTCTGACAGCCCACTCTGATGTAGCTTTAAATTGCAAGTAAAGCAGGTAATCATAATCCGGTCGCTCAGGAAGTGAATTGTTATTGTTAGCTTTATGTACTGATCAGCCAGGTGCAGAGGGGTGAAAAACAACTTAGAAGTAAATAAAAGCACCATTTAAGTACAAAGAGAGAAAATAGGCAACCCAACATTATTTTTTTCTTTTTCTGTCCTTAACTCCTGTTTAATAAATCTTTTAGTGTCATTTCAGCTGTTAAGTGCTATTCCACATCCAGCCGCAAGGGGGCGCTTGTCGCGGTGGTGGTATAAAGTATGCTTATGGGCACACAAAAGGAGAATAAATGTTCCTGTAGAACGCTAACAGAAGCGCAAAGTGTGTGTCTCATCTGTTTAGTGCCACAGGTCAGTAAATGTGTATTTTAATACATATATGTTGTTGACTTATAAGAGTTAAACAGATAGATTATTTAATCGGGACTCAACTAGTGGGTCACATGATGATGTTTGCGATGGGTATTTGGTAGAAGACGGGACTTATTACTGTATGCTAACTCATGCTAACGCTAGCGGGCTTTAGCTATGTGTGTAAAGCTAACAGAAACAACGAAACGGCTGATGTATTCACTTTGAACTTTTACAATGCACTTATTGAAATGGTTCTCACACCAAATGACATTGTTTTGGTGTCTAGTTGTTGTAGAATGGACATATTTTTATGGTTTATTGCCAACATCAGAAACACATTTATAATGCAATTCAGTAAGTCATGGTTGCCTATCGTTGTAGCTGAAGTGTGGATTTAGTTGTATTAAAAGAGACAGGCTGACATTTTGTTAAAACAATGGAAACTGTTAAAGGTTAAAAGGCTTAAATAATAAACATTTCATATGTGCAGAACAGAATTGTAAAAATAGTTTTAAAATCCAGCTAAAGGCATTCTTCGTGAAATTTTTTGAGTAGGAATTGCAGGCAGGCGCCACTCAGACGGTGATTGACAGAGTTAAGAAGGCAGAGGAGCTCGATTTTTTTTTTTTTTTTATTTTGTCACATATCTGTCTCATACCGTTCTGTCACGACATAGTCACAGTTTCAACAAATATATAGAACAATTTTTTATTTTTTTAAAAGTTACACACTGCAGCTTTAATTCACACCATATCTCCAACCTCAACCTCTAAAAATGCAGGTTCACGGCATTAGGACCAGGCTTTGGTCCCCATAAAGTTCACTGGTCTTCAGAAAGTGGGTGAATTTACCTGAAAAGGTCCTAAATGGGTAACATAAACAAGTACACAGAAACCCACACACACTTTTCCTCCTCTAGCACACCTTGAGTCCCACCCTGTTACCCTCAATCACATGTTTGTTTATTTGTATACCACAATGTCATTTCTCTATAAACATCTGTGCATCCCGCCTTAAAGGAAGAATAATCCACAAGATGAAACTGTGTCTCAGTGTGTCGCAGAGTGAGCTTAATCTCAACCCGGATCATTTTATCTGCATCATCTCATTTCTGCTCCCAATCCGAAGGAACACTCTGAGTAATGTATGATATGAATTAGGTGCTGTTTTGTTTTACTTGAGTAAGATTTAAGGATAAGTCATCTGTAAACCATCTCATTTAAAGTGTATCAATATGCTGCTGTTATAATCATATAAATATGAAATCAGATCAGAACGGTGGCTGCTTGGTGCAACGATGCATTCAACAGAAAACTATTGCTTGCTCAGTTTTGAATTGAACTTATTTTTGATTTAGTTCAGTGCAGATTAATCAACATATCAGGATTATATTTCAATGGGAACATGCCAGAATTATGACAACAGCTAGCTACTAAAATCATATTTTGTTTCACAAAAAATAACTTAAAACACTCTAACACCTTACATATGAATGCTGGTTAAATGGTCCTAGGAGGAGGAGGAACAGATGAATTCAAGCAAAACTGATTTTTTTTTTTTTGTGGTTTTAGTTGTTTTTAAAGGGGGTTTAGTACTCATTGTCCCTGACATGTGCTGGTCATTTACAACAGGAGGGGGTCCCTGTAGCAGATACGACCATCTAAGTTTGGTTCATCTCCTGCAAATGTTTTAGAGCAAGTTTTGCTTCCTTTTGGTGGGATGTTGAACTCTACATTCGTGCAGTTCATTTTACATATTTGTCACGTTTCTGCCCAAAACTTAAAAATTTATAAATTATTTTCACATATTTACAAGAGAAAAATTTGATATTCTCTGAGGTCAAGCAGTGCTAAATTTGCAACAAAAGAAATAATTTCTCAGGGTTAAAAGCATAAATTTACGATATTAAAGCTAAAATATTCTCTGACTTTGAAGTTAGAAGTTTGCATGAAAAAAACTCAGCTCCAGCTCAGCAACAGCTTCATGCATGGGGTGGGAGACATCTTGATACTTTCCAAAGTCTAAGTGTTAAATCCGGGCTCTTTTCCTGTATCAGAACATCTCCTCCCAGGTGCAGATCCGCCATAAAGGCTTGATCTAAAATAAACGCCTGAGACGACGAGGAAGAAGCTGCAACATGGCTGCACCTGGGAGAAGTCGTTCTGATGCGGGAAAGGAGAGCCTAAAAGTAGGACTAATGGCAATTTTTGTTGCAAATGTCCGATTTTACAGACGGAAAATTTCCTAGTTTTATATTGTAAATTTATGTCTTTTAATCATGGAAAATTATTCCCTTTTTGTAAATTTATGACTTTTTGACATGTGAGAATATCCACACTTTTTCTCATAAATATGTGAAATTAGCCTAGAAATTCAATTCCCTTTATTTTGTTTCTTATCTGCAGTGGTCCTAATACTCTCTCGTACTCATTGGTGCAGAAAAATGTTTCACAGTGCAAAGCTGCGTCAGCTTTCCACATTATATTTAACAAACATAATGTGGTTTCAACCAGTTATTCTTGACTTATCACAAACGTTGGGACTTAGAGGGATTAAATCACCAGGATCAGGAATCCGTCCTTTCTGCATCACCATCAGAAACCTGGTTTGTGTGTTTTGCTGCCTCTCCTCTTCCTCTGCCAACCCCACCTCCCACCTGCTCAGCAAGGAGTGCCGTTGAAACAATCCTCTCCGTTGTCTGATGAGGCTTAAAATCCAACAAAGCCGGTTTCACTTTCTACGAGGAGAAGAGATCATGAGCTCAGACATCCTTTTACTTATGGGTCAGTAGCTTTAGTGTTTTAATCTGTTGGTCCCCAAACTGCACCATCATCACCATCATGGGGATCAGCAGAGCTTTGACACAGATGTCTAGACAGGTCTTTAAGTGCCTTGCCTAAGTTGCTGATAAATTTGGAGAAAGCATTTTCTCTACGAGAACACAAAGCTGTCGGAGCTGTCCCCGACGAGCTTTCCTTTGGCTGTGTGCTAAACACTTGCCGCACTCTCCCTTCTCTCTTTTAAAATATGAGCTCCCTCCGCTGTGCCGGTATCGCTTGCTAGCAGACCAGACATCTAGACGTGGTGAAGAGGGCTCGCTGAAGCTCAAGGTGAGCATCAAAACTGGGAAGAAAGATGATTTAAGTGACCATGAAAGTGGCATGGCTGTTGGTCTGAGCTTCAGAAACTGCTCACACAACTGACGTAATCATCTCTTAGGCTTATGAAATATAATTTTGTGAAGTTACTCAAAAAAAAAAAAGAAACTTGAAAAGAAGTCTTGAAAGAACAAGAAGCCTCTTTTGCAAAAGATCAATATTTCTGAAAAGTCAGTTTAGATAACACCTTAAAGCATATGTTTAATGGATTTGATTCTTCCAGAGAAAAAACTAGGAAGAAAGTCCTTTACCAGACACTTCAGACCAAAATGAAACCCCTCAAAGGCACTTTAGACGGGTTTAGGAGACGTGTGTGAATGAAATGTGGTGTTTTCTACGCTTTGTGCTTTGCTCAGTTTCCCTCTGAAATTAGAACTGGGAATGACGCCACACCCAACTTCATCATTTTTCAGTTAAGTATGACATCCAGTGGGATTTGCTAATGGGTTTTCTCACCGTTCAGGCTAACTATTATTAGCACTGAAAGCTAATCTCTGCCTTTTAATACAGTCAAAATCATCTAAATATATAGAATCTAATTCTGTCCAAATGTATTTAATCTCAGGGGCAGTTTAATTCTTCTTTTCCAGTTTGGAAATTAAAATTTCCTACTTTGGAGTATAAACTGAATTCACCATTAAGTTTTATTATGATCCCATCCTTAAATTAAACTTTCAACCTCAGCCAGTGCTTTGAGTTTGTGTTCTTTATTTTTATTTAATTTAAACTTTATTTGTTTAAATATCTAACAAAAAGCTGCTAATTAATGGACTGGCATTCTGTTTTCTTGACTGAATTATTGCAGCCCAATAAAAAGCTAACTAAAAAGCAGCTTTAGGTTATTCTTCTGACCTACTTTCTACATGTTAGATTCGATAAAATTCTAAAAAAATATATTCTCCTGACATATGGATAACATTTTATCACAGCAGTAACTGCACTGTTAGACAGAATCAATAATAATCAGGATTGGATGCACAAAGAACTACTTAATCCAATCTAAAGACCACATTGGATAGAGATTTCATGGAACAGATTTAAAACCTTTTAATGACGAGCTTCCAGAAGGTTAAAGGTCAATGAAGATGATGGTTTAATATTAACTTACAGGGGAAGGGGAAGGTTACATGCAACAATCTGCTGGTGAGATGGAAACATGGAGAGATTTTAAAGCTGCACAGCTGCTGCAAAAAAAGGAATGGCAAGAAAAACAGAAACACAACTACGTGTCATCTTTTCTGACATTTTGTTTTTACTCTCAAAAGAATTCAGGTCATTGCTAGATTATCATCTTGCTTGTTTATGTTTGCATACATTTTAACATATTGTAAAACACAGAAGGATTTTATTTTAAAACCCAGCAACCTTTTCTAAAGCGAAACAAAGTGAGCAGGAATAATGTCCTCTCTACTAAATATTACACCGTCAACTGTTAGTGGTACCATAACAAAGCAGAAGTGGTTGAGGACTCAGTCATGGAGTAGCCAGCGTAAAATCACAGAGTGGGTTAGCAGACGCTGAGACACGTACTGTGCAGAAGTCGTAGAACATTTTGGGGATAGCCTTTTTCTGTTTGTACATTGCTGTGCACCGGTACACAAAGCAAGGTCCATAAAGAAATGGTTGCATGAGTTATGTGTAAAAGATCTAGACTGACCTGCACAGAGTCCTGACATTAACTCTATAGAACACCTCTGGGATGAATTAGAGAAGGAGGAGGATACAGTAAGCCAGGCCTTTCACGTCTAACCTCCAGACACCCAGTGCATTAACAATGGGATGTCGCTCATTTTCATATGTGTAAAGGCAGGTGAGGAAATACTTTTGGCAGAACAGTGTTTCAGGAAAAAAAAAAAAAGAAAAAGAAATTCAACTACATAACATTTACAATTTAATGTACTTGTGCTCTTTGCTAACCGGTGCAAAGAGGCAACCTTGGCTAGAGTACTGTGATGCATCCATTAGTTAGACTGAACAATCGCATGACACAACCTAAGGCAAGGTCAACATGCAACCTCTATCAAACACCATCCAGGTGTGGTAATTAGGGCTGCTCAATTATTGCAAAAATTATAGTCACGATTATTCTGATTGAAATTGAAATCTTGATTATTTAACAAGCTTAACTTTGATATGAAATTATTGAACATAAACAATGGCTGTTAAACAATGTTTTCCTCAGGATTTCAAACATTTTTGAGAAAATTTCATTTTGTCTTGATCAATAAAGTGCAAAACCTGCTAAAAAACAAAAAAGAGGGATGTACAGTGCAGAACATAGACAAACACTTTAACAAGCACGTAAAGATCGGACGATTGGCCAGAAAACTGCAATTGGTGCACCCCTGCTTTCTTTTTAAAATAACTATCTCCCTGTCAAGCAATTGATTCCTGTAATCAGTGAAACGACCACAATACAATTAAGTTATAGCAGTACTTGAACATGTCTTGAATATGTCTACATATTCGACAGAACATGCTTTGGGTTCTGCATTTCTAACAGCTGCTTAAGGAAGCATCAAATCTTTGGTCTAAAAAACAACTTGACCCCTAATGTTTTCAGCAACACGCCGATCAAAAAGTTAGGAAATTAAAAACGCCCAGATGTGATTGATGCAGGACAGGAGTGAAGGTCTGGACCTTAAAGTATCTTTGACTCTGTTGTCTGTGAAGAGAGAGCGATTCTTTGCGATACAATTAAACTTTGACGTATAAGGCCACATCGCTTTTTTTCCCTTCCATGATCAATCACAACGTTTCCTTGACGGTGTCTGGGAGCCTCAGACACATGGGTGTGATTTATCCCTTCTCATTCATTTAAGTTCTTGGATAAACATTATGGAAATTTGCATTAATATCCCTAAAGGGTAGAAAACAAATTATACCTGTGCTTAAGTAGAGTTCTGTATCACTTTGTGTGTAAATATTTCAGACAGGCCAAGGGTAAATCGACAGCCGGGAGGGACATGGTTTAACAATAGTTACAGTCTGGTGGGGGGTGAATGCTATAATATACCGCTTAATAAAAATAATTAACTGTGGTGAGGATGACCAGCAACACATCTACTTCAATAGAAGTAAGAAGTACCTGGAAGTTGAGGGTTGGACTCAGGTAGGGTCACTACCTTTTGGTCCCATTTGTGATGTTCATAGACAGGATTTCAAAGCTTGTGTCTGGTTGGGGAATCTCAGGGCTTATTATTTAGTTTTGCAGATGATGTACATCTGACTTGCAGCATGCACAGGGGTAGTTTGTGTCCAGTTGTGAAGCAGCCAGAATGACAGACGGCTTCTTGGGGTCTGAGGTCAGAGTTCCTGACTGGATAAGGCTGGAAAGCTTAAAGTTTCTGTCGTTAATTCAAGTAGAGGAAGTATCTTACTGTCTTCTTCAAAAGAGATGGCAGGATATTGTAGGAGATGGATGGATGGATCAGAACTTTAAATTCAGGAATGAGGTCAGTCTTGGTGTAAGTATAATTTCTGCTCCTGTTCCGATTAGCAATATTACTCTTATGCAAACAGGTGAGATCAGAATACTAAATATTAACAGGCTGTGCAGTTGTGTAAAATGTTGTTACTTTTCCACACCAAATCAGTATTTTTCTGTCATGGCTTAACTGCACTATAGTAATTGAGGTGTGAAAACATTTTGTGGAGGAGGCCATCTGTCACATCACTTATACTTAGCAAGTTTTCTCAAAACATGTTTCGCCTTAAAAAGTCACTCCAATCTACACACTAAAGCCACACGTGTAGTGGATGAGAGAATGTAATATATTGGTACAAAACCAGTGGTTTAACAATCAGTCTACTTCATTTGGCTCAGACACTAAAAAAGTAACACATTGATGCTGCAGCTGAATATATAAATTCAGTTAAATTGAAAAATACTTTTTTTATCCAAAAGAGAAATTAAATGTTGTTGTAATTCATATCACCCAAGTATCTTCATTCTCCAATAGCAGTCAGTCTTGCAATGAATCTGAAGATTCATTGCATTCAGTCTCTGACTGAAGACACTGTTGCTGTATGACAGTCTCTTGACAATCATCACATAACAGCTCAATATCCAGGCAGCAGAGACAGTATTCCTCAGTAACATGTCCTGGATGACAAGCACTGCTAATCCACCTCTTTTGCTTTTGCTTGTCCTCTTTAGATATCTGTCTGGCTGTATGGTTAGAAAGCTGGGCAGAGAGACATTGGAGTCGGCCCATTTTGATCAGTGGAAGAGATGGTTTGAACTTCTCCCTTGTCTTTCTGCTCTTTGGTCCAGCTCTGCATCCATGAAGCCGCCTTTTCAACTCTTCTGAGCTCTGGGGTTATAGTTCAGGTATTATTTGAGCTTTTGAGATGCTAATCAGCTGCTCCTGGCTGTAAAAACAATACCTTATTGCTACGGTAATGAATCATAACAGCTGTCCAAAAGTCAAATAATAAGAGCAAAAGTCCTTCCAGCTGCACAGCATCCAAAACCAGAGGGAATAGTTGTCCTAAAATACAACGCCTCAACCAAAAAAAGATGAACTAAAGTTTACAAAAAGAACAAATCAGAACAAACAGAACTCCTCCAACATGCTGCCACCATGAGCGGCCCTATTCCAGAAGAAAGATATACTGGGTAAGACTATTCAGGTGGAAAGTTTGGTGAGGGTGGCTACTGGTTTACTTAAAAGGAAAAAAAAAAAAATCTGTGGTCATCAGCAGGTGTTTTTTTTTTGTTTGTTTTTTTGTTTTTTTTTACTTATCGAGGAAACTTTAAAATAAAATCCCATTTCAAAAAAAATCTTTTCTTACCTAAGAGAAACAATTCTGCAGCACAGCCAACACCCACAGTCACTTTGATGGTTTAGCTGCTGAATCTTCTAGAGCCATTTGTTGTGATGCTAATTGTGATTTATTCCTGTTAGCACTTTAACATATTTTAGATTTTCTGTCCTTAAAACAGGCTAAAAATGTTTACAAAGATATTTTACATATGCTGAACCAACTTAAATATACAAATTACTGTAACTTTAATATGGGTTTTTGACATGACTTTGCATCTTTTTTTTTAACCAATTTTAAAAAAAAAAAAGATTTTCAATCTAACCTAATTAGATGCACAGAATTTCATTTTTTTTTTTATTATTTTTTTTTTTTAATTGAAATGACTTTGAACCATCAACAGTCTCTTTCATTGTTGCTTCAGTTACAGTGATGGCCGACAGTCCGTAAGTCTTCACTCCCTCTACCCCCCAGTTGACAAAAGCTGTTTTATACTCAGCTTGTTGAAGGCGACTCAGCAGTTCATCAGATCCTAATTAATGCCAAAAACAAAAAGGCATTTGCTGCTGCTCACTTTGACAGAGCAGACATGAGAAGTGAAGCCTGTGTCCATATGAAGCGGTTCATCCCAGTCAGTAATTCAGCTTGAGGATACTGGCCAGATGAGATGCAACTGGTGTGATGCGCAGAGTGGAAAACAGCAGCCATTAATTTCATCATTAAATGAGTAGCTCTGCTCACACTGAGGGCATCTTTAATTAAATCAGTTAGTCGCCACGAGGCATTTATTTGTCTGTACATTGTTCCTGCAGGCACACAGTCATGGGGTTGTGAGGCCTATTTTCACATCAGGCTCAAGGAAAGAACAGCTCCTCCTCGTCTAAACGAATCCTTGCTCGGCTGCTAGCTTTCTGTTGGACGCTTTGTGAAGGGAAGGCATGTCTTTACACAGCCTGCCCCTGTTACTGTGTGTGGACTGTATAGATATTTAAGCTTCCATTTACACCCCAGAAGGGCCGATTGATCAAACTTATAAAATTTAATGTTAATCAATTTTTTTCTCTCTTTTTATTTTCTAAAAAAATAATTACAAATGACAGATTCAAGGATTTTTATTGTCATACCAGTTCACATTTGCATGTTTATGGTGTGAAATTTTGGACTTGGGTCCCAGTTCAAGAAGCCTAATAAATAAATGAATATAAATAAATGAAGTTTAAAAAGTGAGATGAAGCTGTATTTAGTGCATTAAGTGCAGGAGATGCATTTAGTTTAATGTCCAGGTCAGAGACAATAATTGGATGGGATTTTTTTTCTTTTATTATTGTTTGATTTAGTTACCTCTGCGATGTTTTCTGTGCATAAAGTCGCGTCTGCACCAAGTGGTCCTGTATGAATTGTAATCCGTCACGGATGGCCTTCAGATTTTTTTCGTCACCATTTAAAAAGTCAGTGACGGAAAATATTCCGTTAACGCGATCCCTGCTGTGTTTATTGTGTGAACGACGCAGACTCCACGCGTTGTATTTTAGGACAACTATTCCCTCTGGTTTTGGATGCTGTGCAGCTGGAAGGACTTTTGCTCTTACTATTTGACTTTTGGACAGCTGTTATGATTCATTACCGTAGCAATAAGGTATTGTTTTTACAGCCAGGAGCAGCTGATTAGCATCTCAAAAGCTCAAATAATACCTGAACTATAACCCCAGATCTCAGAAGAGTTGAAAAGGATGCAGAGCTGGACCAAAGAGCAGAAAGACAAGGGAGAAGTTCACTATGGATGGTTGAGATTTCATTCTCAAGCGTACTGATTGCTTACATTTCTTGAGACAAATCCCTTCATTTCCCACAAACCGAATGGATACTAGCAAGTTTGGTGAGCATTCACCAAACTTGGCATTCACTGAAATGATTGAACATTCTATCGAACGTGCCTATCGCGATATATATTATTGTTTTATTGCCAGCCCTACATTTGGTATTTGCCATCTGTTTTTATCTGCACATTATCAGGTAGTAGCTGCACTTTCTGCCTTGCGTTTTTATTCACTCCTGTTTCCTGTACCGAAATAAACTGTGTTCCATACAGGGATGGAGTCAAGACCGGTTGTTCCGAGAACAAGACCGAGGCCAAATGTTTATAATGTTTACAAATATTTCAGGACATTGCTTTTCATACAACACAAAATGAAAAAACTGATGGAAAAACAGTTAATTACTCAACCAAAACCATTTCTTGTTATTAAATTAATAATGGTCACAATAAATTCTTATGTCATTAAATGCAGCCATACATTGTTACACATTCCCTAAACTGAAATAATCAGCTTACATTGCATAATAGTTGTATGATCAATTTAAAAAACAGTGAGAGATTAGGATGTTAAAAACTGTGATCTTTAAAACAAATCTTTCCTCTTATGATTATCAATAAAAGTAATTCAGAAGAGTATCAGATGCTAAAAAAAAAACAACATATGCTGGAAATATTAATAAATTATTAGGCATTTTAATATTAATATTAGACGTGCAGGCACGCAAATTGGCTCACAGGGGGAATTCCAAAACATTGAGAGCCAATAGAATCCGTGGGATTTACAATAATCACGGAGCCATCAGGGATGACGCAGGGACAACAGATTACAGGAGCCAAGTGGGAATATTTTCTGTAACATGGATTATGACCATAAAATATCGAAGGTAAGACTGAATTTATGTTTTTAGCTTGATGAGCCTTATTTATTTCTTTTTCTTCATCGCTGCTGGTTAAGATTTAACCAGCAGTACTAAACTCAGTGTACACTTGAGTTTTGCATGTAGAGCGCTGATGCAGGTTTAGCGTCTGTTTACATTGTTGTTGTTGTTGTTATTATTATTATTATTATTATTATTATTTAGCTGCTTAGTGTTGAAACTGGGTGGTAGTGTGCATATTTATTTATTTATTTTGAATTATTACTTATTTTTCCTTGTGTCTGCTGGAGATGTCTAGTAAAACTAGATGTCATCCCGCTCACTTCGCATATCGTTAATCCTGGCGGTGGACAAAACTTACAGGTGGCGTTTTCTCTCCTGTCTTAAAATTCATGTTTTGAAAAGCAAATTTAGTAATTGTCAGATGCAATTGTTTGTTCAGCAAACGCTAGACCCCACCGCGTGTAAACACGAAAACGCGCTCTTTTAAATCAGAGGACCGAATGCCGTCTGATTTTTGTAAACAATCACATGCAACAAGATTTCGCGGTCATTAGCAATAATAATATTTTTTCTGAGATGGTGGGACGCAGCTGTGCTTTTAATTCACATTGCTGTGCGTCTCCGGGGGAAGATAAGTGAGTTAAGTTTCGTAATTTTGACAGAAACTATTGAGTCTTGAACTGGTCTTGAGCCAGTTTGTTGAACGAGACCAAGACCGAGGCATAACTATCCGAGACCGAGCCCAAGACCGGTCTCGAGAACTCCATCCCTGGTTCCATATATTGCTGAATTAACAAAAGATCTGCTCTCACAGCTTTGTCAAAAAGCAAAATCAAGGCTGCAATTTCAACTGAAAAGTACATTTCTTTTAAAAATTATAATTCATATAATATATTGCACAAGTGTTTACTTAGGAACAATACTTGATTGGAGATTGTTTTGCATTAAGGTGATCATTGCAAAATCTACTAAATATATAATATTTTAATAAAATGTACTAGTCTGATTTACAGAAAGAATCTGTAAATCATTTTAGGATATATTTTAGGTTACAAGAGCATTATCTGAGTCCCTCTTTTTTGTGGCGTTGATTTGTAAAACCCTCTTACTTAGCCTAGTTTAAGAAATGGGTGCACCCCAATTCTACTTTCACATAAAAGTTACTAGATGTTAGTGGTGTGTTATACTGTCAAATTAAAATGAAAGCAAAAATGTGGTTAATTAAAGTTGAATGGTTTGTGGTGTTGCTTAAGTTTTCCATTTTAAGACTATTTTTAATTTGTCTGCATCATTTCACTTTAATTTGATTTGTTTTAAGTGTATCACCTTAAACCAGTGGTCTCAAACTGCATTCCTCAAGGGCCAGAGTCCTGCAACTTCTAGATGTGTCCCTTGTCTAAACACTTGAACTACATGATGAAATTGCCTCACTAGCATGCAGCCAAACTTCACAAAGCTCTGCTAATGAGCTAATATTGGAGCCAGGTGTGCTGAAGCAGAGAAAAATCTAAAAGTTGCAGGACTCTGGTCCTCGAGGAATGCAGTTTGAGACCACTGCCTTAAACAGTCTGGTGAAATAAATCTTTGGTATTCTTGAATTGTGGACAAGGGTTGCAGAGAATCATTCCAAGGGCTGCAAATAGCCCCCGGGTTGCACTTTGGACACCCCTGGTGTAGATGTTAACCGAACAATCACGCTAGGGTCCAAAGCAAAACAACCGAGACAACCCAACGGTCTCAGTGTGGATCCAAACGAACTCTAGAGCAGTTCTCTTATGTTGTGAATGTGATCCATCCTCAATCCAGTGCAGGTACAAGGTAAACGCTGCAAACTTGAGCCCAACACCTTCCTGTAGTCAGGTTTATGTTGCATTGTGTGATGCGGTAGAGTAAAACTAATAAACAAAGGCTGTGCGTCTTTTTCTAAATGCATAAAGCCCTGTGCAGCTTTCAAAATGTCTCATCGAAATTCGTTTGGTCTATCTTCTCAGATAATTTTACCTGAAGTAGTACCCAAACACTAAGTATGGTTTGTAGTGACAGGTTCTGGTTGGAGTTTTCTCTGCATGAAAAGAAATGGAACCACAATAAAAACTTACAAGTTGACAAACTCATTGATGAATTCTAACCACAGTAAGCAAACAAACGAACATCAGAAACCCCCCCCCCCAAGACCTGCAGACTTGCCTTTGCATACATGTTTATAACATGTCCATGAGAGAGTGACAAAAAAAAGCTACTGAAGGATTTCCCCCGAGTCCCAGGTGCCAGAGTGTGTGTGCAGTGAAGGGTGAGGACCATCTGCTGAGGCAGGGTGAAGGCACCGCTATATGCAGGTGCTGAGGTATTTACTCCAGCCCACAAGGTAAAAAAACAAACAGAAAATCAAAGTAAGCGGGTGGAGGATGGTGACCCACAGGGAGTGAGGTGTTTGGCCTAGAAAACTAAGATGTCGTGGTCATCTGGTGCATGCATAATTTACCACTTCTGTTACTCTTTTTATAACTAGTAAAGGGGCAGCGTTATGTAAAATCGACTTTTTTGAGCTTTCCATCATAATGTTGTTCCCTCATCAAAAACATACCTGGAGTTTTGCCTTGATTCTTTCATGTATGTTTGAGAAATCCTTTAATGTCCTGTGGCAAACATTCAGCAGTGCAAAACGCCTGGATGGACCTAGCTCCGCCTTCGACACACAGCTCCTCCTTGGAGCTGCACTTTCTAAGTTTCCGAGCTTTTGCCTCACAGAACACCCCTCCCCCACTCAGCTCTTTCAGACTATCCAGTAGTGATTAGCGAACACCTGGTGGAACTGCGCATCTGCTGATCTCAATATACGAGCTACTTCTCAGTGAAACGCTGATAAAATGTCATTAAAGGGTTAATAGAGGAGCGCTGTTGTGATGACTTCCTGAAGGCGGAGTTTCAGAAAGAGCAGGAGATTTTAAAGAGACAGAGGCCCAAGTTTAAGCCATTGAAAGAAATTTGACTTTGTAATTTAAGTCATATTTAATATATACAGCATTTTTGTAATGGAAGGTTACATAGTTACTTAATTGTGCTGTAAAATATGTGGCTGGAAAACATCATACTGCCCCTTTAAGTCATGTCATCATTCCAATAATGACACAATACACACTTTATTTGCTCTTGCTGAAAGCAGCATATGACTGTTTTTGTACTTTGATACTTTAGAGTTTAATATTTGAGAAAATGAAATCAGTTTTCTTTTGGATGATCTGTCAGAGAGGATCTCTGTGAGCCATCTGTGTGAAGAAGCACGTATCTGTTGGAGATTTTATCTCACTGGGATGAGTTGTCATCCTCCAACGGGAAGATCTGCTGTTCGATCCGTAGCCCCTCTATTCTGCAGTCTGTTTGGCCAAGATGCTGAAACCCACAAGGAAAGTGTGGGTTTTAGGAGAAAGTACATTTCTTCAACCACTGGCGAAAAATCTGAATCAGTACTTGGAAGATAGGGATAAAATAAAAATGTGAAAGAGAAATGATTAATATTGTTTATTTTTTATATATATAATTTTAAGATGTGTTCCTGGTCCAACACACCTGAATCAAATGGCTGAATTACCTCCTCAGTGCAGTCAAGTTCTCCAGAATCCTGCTGATGACCTCATTATTTGACTCAGATGTGTTGAAGCAGAGGTTCATCTAAAAGTTGCAGGACACCAATCCTCGAGGACTGAATTTATAAGGCGTTGACCTCCGTAGGCCACACCCTCCATCATTACACAAATACACGTCGCCTGAAATGCTTCAGTTCAATAAGGATTCAAGTTTAAACAGCTCGGAGTTGGAAAATATGTATTAATATATGGTTAAAATGCTCACATGCCTATTAATTTTGCACACTGTATTTTTTCAGTATGATTTAAAAGCCAGAATATCCAGCTTTTCATTACTGTATTTTGGTCTCGTAGCTGTAAATTTGTTAAAATTAAAAACAGCTTTAAAACGTCCTTTAAAAGTAGTGATTGTGTATTTTTTCTTATTTATGATGATATCCTGTTTTTCAAGGCACATCCAGGCCAGTGAGATAAACAGATCTTTATATTCGTTTTATTTCTAAATAAGCTAAAGAATCATAAATTGAATCTTTTTGCAGAGCCAGTCTCCCCCAGTGTAACAGGATCTTAACAACACATCTGCATCCAACGCAATCTCTTCCAGTTGCTATACATCAGTTCTCTGATGAACTGTTGTACAGATGTCTACATGTTCTGTCTGCAGTATCAGCGCTCAACACAAACCCAAGCCCATCTCTGTAATCCTGGAATCAGGGAGGGAGGCTGGATGAAATTAAACAGATATGCTCATCTAAACTATTTATAATCCTAATATGTTATCAAGAGCTGGGGGATTTTGGACGTACGTGTATCACAGAAACCCAGGTGTACTCGCTCGTAAATCGGGGGATTAGCAGAAAGGTTATTGTAATTTTTTAAATAACACAAAAGCAGATTTCATTATTAAAAGGCTGAAGGACCATCTGGGAGAAGGGAAGGATTCGACATACCAATTATTATTATTGTTTTTCATCTGCACAGTACACAGGATCAGTTTAATGAAAACCTTTTTGAAAAAAATCTGATCATGTACTTGACTTGTAGTATGAGGACACACTGAACAGATTTAACAGACTGTACCAGGCTGAGTAATATCAGTCACAGTATTCACCATGTAAAACGGCTTTAGAGCAGCAGCAGGAAGCTCGACCTGCACAAAAGCCCCAAATGTTCAAACAGCAGGGTTGGGATCTGCTATTTTTACATCGCAATCCCACATTCCAGCTGCATGCTGGAAGAGCCAAAGGCCTGACTGGTATACAACTGGAATGATAAAATTCAAGAACATGCGGAAATCCAGTTACATCCGGAAACATGGGTACGCTGAACTGGATGAATTAATTGAACTTCCACGTGTCCCAACATGAACTGCTCCACCTTGGTCGTTCTTATGTGATTACATTTTTAGGTTAAATTTGGGCCGGTTTTGTTCAGCTGAAGAACGTCCATGTTTCTGTTGCTTCATTTCCACTCAGCGGTACGCAGAGGTGGGTAAAGTATATAAAAATTGTACTCAAGAAGTAGTAGCACTACTTCAACACATTTTTACTCGAGTAAAAGTAAAAAGTAGCCGTCCAAGAGCTTAAGTGTAAAAAAAGTATTTGGTAAAAAAGACTATTCAAAAACTGATCACAACTGATTTAATATTTTAAAAAATGTCATCACACAGACAAAAATATAAAGTTATGTTCATTATTATTTTTTGTTTTAGTTACAAAATACCAAATTCAAACAATATTTTTTCGGTCAGTTTTTTTCAATATAAAATTTTAAACTAATACTTACAGTATGTGTGTGTGTATGTATATATATATATATATATATATATATATATATATATATATATATATATATATATATATACACACACACACACACACACACTTTAGAAAAGAGTCAAGTACTTCCAGCAACAATGTATGGTGTTTACTGTATATTCACCTTATTTCCAAATGACAAAACAGACTCAGCAGATACTAGTAGAAAATAGCAGGAAAGCAACAAAGATCAAATCCACTTTATCTTCTTTCAGCAATAAGTGAAGGATCAGGAACCCTGTTTCTCAGTTAGAAAGAGCCACTTCAGTCTGTCATTAATATAAAATTGAAATCATGGCAGAATTGATCAAACCTAAAACATTCATTTGTTAGAAGCATCAGAAAGCAAACAGGATTCAGCTATTTAAAAGCATGGAGGAAAAACCTTATTTCATAGATCTAGCTGAACTAAAATGCAACGACCACGGCCTGCAGTGAAGGGAAAGCAGAACTGTGGAGGATAAAGTGCTGACGGAGCCTCACGGTTTGCTTCTCTGCTGTGCTCATATTTGTCAGAGTCCCTCTGCAGACTCGTGTGACACCAGCCACCTCGTTTTTGAACCGCGCTTGCAGCTTTCTCTGACAGGTACGCCAGCCAGCATCAACGTATCCCGCCGCAGCAGCCGCGGCTCACGGCGCGCAGGTTCATCCGTCCTGACGGCTGTTTTCTGTTTGTTGCCCGAGGGATTACAGGCCCAATGAGACAAAGGCAGAAACATAATGTTCTGTGTTGGAGCCGCTCCTGTCTGCAGAAAAAGATCCATTCTGCCCCATCTGTTTTTGCTGTGTTGTTTTTGTGTGGATCTAAATCAGGGTGATGGAACATCTTCTACTTTTGGGTCTGTGGCTAGACTGCCTGCTTGTGGATGTAGTTTGATCCAAGTCATGTTTGCAGTATTGCCTCAGTTTAAGCAGAAACTCTAACTTATATCCTCTAATGTCCTATGAATGCATTTTTTGTTGTAAAAATTGGTGTTTAGATTTCATTGGTCAGAAACTCTGGTGAAGTTTTAGATCACCAGAAGACTGGCAGGGTTGGGAGCTACTATAGTTTTTTTTGTCCATTCATTCACGAGTCCATCAGTCTGTCCATCCATCTTCAAGCCTTCTGTCCATTTCTCCATTCATCCAGATGTTTGTCAGTCCTTTTACTCATCTGTTTGGCTTTTCTGTCCTTCATTCATGTGCCTGTCATCATTGTCTGTTTGTCCTTTCATCCATCTGTTTGTGCCCCTGTTCCATCCGTCTCTCCGTCCATCCATCCATCTATTGATCCGTTCCACCTTCCTTCCTGTTTGTGTTTCCAGGGTTTATATTTAAAACTTCACCTCTGACCTCTGCAGAAATATCTGACATGAATTCCAAGTGAACTTTTGTGTTGCTAGTTTAAAAATGAACTTTAAAAGGACTCAGGAAATTTGGGTCTGGATAAGTATGGAGTTCTGACAGGAAAATGTGTAGGAGCCCAGGAATATATATGACGCGCTGTTGCTTTGCTCAAGGACACCCAGTCAGGACTGATTTCCTGCCAAGCCAATCAGGCTTCCAGGACATCCTCTTAAACATTCGGGCCAAAGCTGCCACCTCTCGACACGGTCCGCTCTCCGAGACCGCTCATTCGAGCACGGCGGCGCAGACTGCTGGTATTTACAGCTGATGAGCACGCTCAGTGGGGGCCTCTGCATTGATGTATGTGGAGAGTCACAGTCATGCTTTAGCAGGGGTAAATTCAGAGGCGTCGCACAGTCGGGGTGGGGTAAGGGAAAGTGGTGTACGAGGATTGTTTAAACAGAGAAGAGTTGTTGGTACAGAAGGTCAGCTTCTCTGAGAATCTGTAAATCAGGGCATTTTCAGTCAGTTACTTAAAGATGGTGGAAAAGGTTTAAGTTGCTGTTTGTTTTTTGCTCTAGGAGGTGAAATAGTTTAACATGTTTAATAAGGCAATGAATTTATCCTGTTCTTTTAAAAGAATATATTGAGTGACGTAAATTGTAGCAAATCTGGTCTATAACCAAGCGTAAAGCCATTATCATCTATATAAGTACAAAGTCGGTCCTCAAGGGCCAGGATCCTGCATGTTTTAGTTTTCTCCTGGGTTCAACACAGCAGGATCAAATGATGGTTTGTTATCAGGCCTCTGCAGAACATCGACAGGCTGAGGAGGTGGTTACTACCACCAGGAAGAGAACCAAAACATGCAGGATGCCGGCCCTCGAGGACCGACTTTAGACACCACTGGACTACTACATGTTGTCTAAAAAGTGCTAATTAAACCAAGGAGCCTCTGTCTCAACGGTTCTGAAGGGTTGTTCTGGGATTAGGCCCATGAAAGTCTAGCTCACAATTCAGCTGCAGCATCCTAATCAACACCTGTGTTGCTCAGATGGGGAAAAAAAGGGACAAAATGTCTTATGTAAAAATATTTCATGCAGTTTTTGTTCAACTGCTTCTCAAGTCTATATCATACTGCCAGCTTGGTAAAAATGATAATGCATATTTTGGTGGGACTGCATGGGGGTGCAGTTGGTAGCAGTAGCTATGTTTACAAATTCCTTGATTGGATTGAAAAAGAAAAACTAATGCGAATATATCATTTATAGGGGCACGGAATTCATTTATCCGATCATGACTTGAGTTGTAAAATTTCCCTAAAAAAACAAGTTGTACTTCCATCTGTGCTGAACATGAACATAAATTCAACCAACGTGTCTTTGCTGTGTGTCTTCTGAGCGCCCAGAATGGACCTGCACCGGGTTCTAATAACGGTTGAGATGTTACTGCACTCCTTAGTTAAGCTACAGGCTAAGCAACACATCCTGTTGGTCTTATGGTATTATTGGTTGGTTGAGCGGGAGGAAATTAACATCCTTCAAAGTTTTGACTATAACAGACTAGTTTAGCTTCCCCAACAAAGGGTCTTGCCACTGAAGATGGACAAATGTCATGGTGACATAGGGCACGCATGCGCTGTCAGGTCAGTTTGACAGAATGGCATGATCAGAACAAGTGTTTACATGCACGATGTTCAGGTTATCGGTCGGCATAAATGACCCCCCTGAAACCCCCCTCCCCCATTCAAATTACAATTTAATTCCGATCAAGCTGAATCTGATCCAAGTATTCTGATTGGGGCTTTTACATGGCGCGTTTTTATTCCCTTGTGCTGTTTGTTACGATTCCTTATGTCCATGTGAAGGTATCGACTGTTGCCTTGCAGCAAGAAGGTCCTAGGTTCGAATCCTGACCTTGTACGTGTTCTCCCCAGGCAATCCAGCTTCCTCCTGCAGTCCAAAAACATGACTTTGGTCTTTCCAAATTGTCTTTGGGTATATTTGATCACTGGATGCCACACAGGTGAGCAAATGAGCAGATGGGAAACCGCAGTTACAGACCAGAAAACTGAGGTAAAAGTAATACTAATACCAAAAACACTAATAAAAGAAAACATAAGAAACAAAATTATGAAACTAAACTCAAAATCCAACAGATTATGACTGCTTTTGTTTTCTGTTACATAAAAATCACTTTCAGCAACAAAAACCAACTTTAAATGTCAGGCGTTGGTTGGATTGAGAAATAGTTTCACTTTTAAGACTTTCTGAGACAGATTTCAGATGAAGTCAAACATCAGAGTGAGAGAGACAGATCCTTTATGTCGCTGGGAAAATGGAATAAATTATCACCCTGACAAATGTCCGCTGTCTTCATCTGTGGGTGTATGTGTTTATAAGAGTGTCTGTGTCCCTGTACGTCTGTCCAGAGCAGTTTGAGTTTTAGAAATTTGGCAAGAGGAAAGTTGTTCAGAGTGGATCCTCATGTCTGAGTTGGAAAACTTTTAAAAGGTTTCAATGCTGAAACATTTAAATCAGTTCTGTTGCTTCATACCTGTTGGGATGACACTTCATTATGAAGTGGTGCAATGAAAAAGCAGGTTTTAAATTATATACAGTTTAAATACTAACTTCTAGATTGTTCTGGTGCAACTAGTTGATGCATCAATACAAAAACTTGTTCTATTTTAGCAAGATTCTTAGCGTTTGTGATTTTTATTAACTGTGCCAAACTATTTAATTTAAAAACTCTTTTTTTTTTAATGTTAAAAAGGGAGGCAGATAGTACTTAACTGTTCTGTGAAATGGTAATGGCACCCTTACAAGACAAGGCAAGTTTATTTGTATAGCACATTTTAGCAACAAAGCAAGTCAATGTGCTTTAAATGATGAAAAGATTAAACAATCAAAAAACATTACATTGCAATGGCAAAATAAAGGAAAGTAATGAAAAATTGCAATACTGACTAAATCAGTGATCCAGTTATTATTAATTGAAGTCTTCTAAAAAAAAAAAAAAAAAAAAGTAGTGTTTTTTAGCCTTTATTGTTTCTGCAGTTTTCCAGTTTTCTCAAAGTTTGATCCAGATTAGATTTACAGATTATTAATTATCCTATTTTAGCTTTTTTGCAATACTGAAGTGTTTTAAATCATCAAAGAATTTTTTTAAAATCATGATTTTATTTATTTACATAGCAGAAAGCCTTCCAAAGCAACATGGCTATATGTGAATGTTATGCCTCTCCTGTTAAATTATGAATTACGATAACAAATTACCCACATTCATTTGCCTAAATTTGATTAGCTACACCTAGACCTGATCATTGTCTGACCTGTAGAATCAAGAAATTAAACTGAAGTAGACTAAAAGTTCCTAAAAACCAACTCATCATGTCCTGATTTAAAGAAACTTATAACTTGAAGAACAAAGTCTCTGACATCTATCATCCTGGAAAGGGTTAGAATGGCTATTTCTAAGGCTTTGGGACTCCAGAGAACCATGATCCACAAATAGAGAAAACGTGGACCAGTAGAGAACCTTTCAAGCAGTTCAAGAGACCATCAATGGCTCATCCTGGAGGTCACAAAAGAATCCTAAACCACATCTAAAGCTCTCCATGCCTCACTTCCCTCAGTCAAGGTCAAAGGCCAAGAAGCAAAAATTGCCTCCATGGGAGACTTCATTGGCCAGAACCTCTGCTGACCCAAAAGAAGAAAAGGCCAGTCTCACATTTACCAGCAAACATCCTGATGATCCTCAAGACTTTTGGAGAAATTCTGTGGACTGAGGAGACAATTTTTACTCTACATCTGGAGTAAAACTGATGGCATTTTATCAAAAGGCAGGAGAATATACAGTTTAGATCAAAATTAATCATATCTCTGGCAGATTTAGGTTGGAAGTAATCTTGTTTCTTCTAATGGGAAACATAGTGGTTTAGTAGCCTTTCCTACTAATACCACCTATATGGTACGAGCCCATTTCGGAAACGCAACATCCTAAGACTGTCGGTCACTGATTAGCTACGGCGTAGAGTCACTGGTTCCGTCCCACACTCTCCTGTACTTCTCCAGCATGTTTCACCCCCCCCCCCCCCACAGCATTTTCTGACTCTCTTCTTTTTTTGTCTGGCAAAAAGCAGCAAACTAAGCAGAATGTTCAACATAGCTTCCATATCCTCCATTGTTCCGTTAGTGTTATGGTCTGGAGCTGTTCTGCTTCTTCAGGGCCTGGATGACGTTCTGTAATTGGTCAGGAAATTTGCTCTTTCCAATTAAAATCTTTCAAGAGAAGTTTGTGAACTTAAACTCGCGTGGACTTGGATTATACAGCAAAACAATGATCCAGCGTACAGCACTGATACTTCCTCCGATTGGCTGGGGGAGGGGGGGGACAATAAAAACATGAAGCTTTTGGAGTGGCCTAGTCAAAGACCGGGCTTATTGATTTCTTGTATTTAGGTATTTATGTGAGAATGAAATTAATTTAATGGTCTGAAACATTTAGATGTGGTTTTAAAAAAAAACACAAAACAGAGGAAATCTGTTGGTGAGAAAAATACTTTTCCACAGAACTGGACCTCTGTCTCAAACCTGGAGGATTTTATCATATTGCAAATTTCCATGGATGAACAATATTTTGAATATTGTTAACTACGAGGAACTGGAATCAGCTAAAATCAATATAGGTGGAGGGATTCATTTTCTCTTCCAGCTTATAAGAAGGGGAGGAGTTTCTGTACAGGACATATTTAGAATAAAATGTTAGTATTTTTGTTCTATTTAATTTAACACACTTTATAGAACAGAAAAACACCACTTAGCTTGTTGAGCAAATAAAATTCTATTTTGAGCAACTTTCAGTTTAAAAAAACTGCAGAATTATAAACAGTGAGGGAATGATTGTAGCTTTAATGCAACAAAGACTATAATGTTATCAAGTTGCATCTTTTCCCAGTTCTGGCTAATCCAAATATCCGCGTTCATTCGGCTTCTCTTCCTCGCTCTTCACAGATCAGTAGCAGCCCCGCCGCCTCGGCCCCGATGATGTAATTATTTCCCAGCGGCACCTGGGAGCTGCGGTCGCCATCCTGAGGCATCGCTCACAGCCAAATATGCAGATGTTTCTAATTGCTTTCCATTACCAACAATAACAGCTGTTTATATCTATCAGCAAATAATTCACAAGAGTTCCAGACTGTTAGGATAACATATCCCACCTGGTCACCATCACCAGTTGTCAGCAGCAGAGTGCAGCTCCCTGCCAGGCTGCTCGTTCACAAATCCCCTGACGAGCTTGGGCTTAGAGTCACCTTCAGCCATCTTGCTTTGCTCTGGTTCTTCTCTCAAGTCAGGCTTTACGCAAATTACACAGCTGAGAAATGCTTAAATATTTTACTACAACATGATGTGTTTTAATATGTTTCTGATTTAGAATGATCTAGAAATAGAACAGAAATATCCTTCATTGTCCCACAGTGGGGAAATTCCAGTGTATCAGCAGCAAACTGACATAGTCGAAGCATGTAGAGTCACACAAAAATAAAAATACATAATATATAAAAACAGAATTAAAAATAAGAGCAAAATTACAACACAAAATACTGTGCAGTTATTAAAAATAACACTCTGATCCAAAGGAATGTGCAACCAAATAGGATGATTTTAAAAATGTGTATTTGTGCATTAAAACCAAGCAATTTACAATAAGTGATAATAAAAATTGTGCAAAAAGGAGAGATGTGCAAGTAACAGCAGAAATGTTGTTTGAAATGAAAACAGTAGTGCAAATGCTAGAAGGGACATTAACACCTATCGAGTTTGTTGGGAGCAGTGATGGTTATAGAAACAGCTGCTGGAAGGAAGGATCTACGATAACTCTCCTTTGTGCACTTAGGATGCAGCAGTCTGTCATTAAAGGAGCTCTCCAGTTTAGCAACAGCGTTGTGGTATTTATCAATTTGACAAAAGTTGCGAGAAAGGGAGTAAATAGACTGCAGAGCAGTTGAAACCAGATATTTAGATACACTGTATAAAAAGACTTTTTCTTCCTCACTGTGTGGCAATAAATCAAACTAAGCTTTTCCTTCTTTAGGTCATTTAAAGGGGCAGTATTATGTAAAATCAACTTTGTTGAGCTTTACATCATGTTATAATGTTATTCCCTCATCAAAAACATACCTGGAGTGTTGCCTTGATTCTTTTATGTGTGTTTGAGAAATCCTTTAATCTCCCGTGGCAACCAATCAGCTGTGCAAAATGACTGGATGGACCTGTCTCCATCTTTGAGACCCAGCTCTTCCTCAGAACTGCAGTTTCTAAGCTTCTGAGCTTCTGCCTCACAGAGCCACCCTCACCCGTTACTTCCCCACTCAGCTCCTTCAGACTATCCAGCAGCAATTGGCAAACACCTGATAGAACTGTGCATCTGCTGATCTCATTATATGAACTACTTCTCAGTGAAACGCTGGTAAAAATGTTAAAAGGTGACAAAAGGAACGCTGTTGTGATGACTTCCTGAAGGCGGGGTGTTGAGAAAAGCAGAACTTTCTTAAAGAGACAGAGGCACAATTTCAAGGCATTAAATTACGAAGTCAAATTTCTTTTAAGTCATATTTGATATATACAGCAGTTTTGTAACAATGGAAGGTAACAGTTACTTCATTGTGCTGTAAAATGGTGCTATGTGGCTGGAAAACACATAATACTGCCCCTTTAAGTTTTTTAAAAATAAGTTTTTTGATTATTTTCAAGAAAGTCAAAGGTTTACAAAAAAAAAAAAAAAAAAAAGGATTATGTGCCTCGAAATAAATTGGTAGAGGAAGGGGACGGGTTCTGTGTCCCAAATGTGCATGTCGATATCCAAACAAAAACAGAAGACCTTAGAACAGGGGTCTACAACTCCAATGCTCGAGGGCTGGTGTCCTACAACTTTTAGCTGTGTTTCTGTTGCAACACACTTGGATCAAATTATCAGATAATTGGCAGGACTCTGGAGAACTTGACTAGATACTCAGGAGGTAATTCAGCCTTTTGATTCCGGTGTTTTGGACCAGGCATGCTAAAAGTTGCAGGACTCTTGAGGACTGGAGTTGCAGACCCTTGTCTCAGAAAGACGCTGACGAAGAGTCATTATCCACAATGGAACAAGTCCCATATCGATATGTGCTGAAAGACCACTCAGCAAGGAAGAAACCATTATTCCGAAAGCAAATAAAAAATGCAATTACATTTTTTAAGTTCACTCAGGGACAGAGAGCTTAATTCTTGGAGACATTAGAACATCTGGAGGCTTGAAAGCCTGAGAGCTCCACCCTATCTGTGAAGTACGGAGGTGGCAGCATCATGTTGTGCGGCGGTGTTTTGCTGTAGGAGGACTGGTCCACTTCACATCATTGATGGCTTCATGAGGAAAGAACATTATGTGAAAATACTGAAGCAACAGCTCAACACATCAGCCAGAAAGTTAAAGCTTGGGTGCAAATGGGTCTTCCAACTGGATAATGACCCCAAGCATAACATCAGATTAGTTGTAAAGTGGCTTCAGGACCAAAAGTCGATGTTTTGAAGTGTACATCAAAAAAGCAAAGCAAAAAAAGAGGAAAAAAAAACAAGAAATCTGTAAGGTGCAAATACCTTTTCTCTGCCCTGTACTAAAGAAGATCACAGATGGTTACAGTAAAGCCAGCATGCTGACTGGACTGAACTCTGCGGCCTGTCCTTAAATCAAGCGTGCCTTTCGAAGCGCCTGTTGTTCCCCCTCTGTCCAGCGTTGTGTGCGCGTGCTCTGTCTGACACGCTGGCTGTTGGGAATGAGCCATCTGACGGTGAGTGGCTGCCAACAAGAGCAGAATGTCATTAAGAGTGGAGGCTGCTGCGGGCCTGCCACCATCATAGGGAATTCATCGCCACAAGTGATGATGATAATGGACTTTGCTGCAAATGACTTTGGATGAGCAGTGTTTTTGGCAGGAGCCGCACCGGCTGAGTGGATTTTTTTTCCCTCTACCTCCGAAGAAAAGATTTTGGAGTTGCAGCTGGGATTTCTCATAGGAAAGGAGGGGATTGTATAAATACTTTATTCAGATTTTGATTGCTGGGTTGGTATCATTAGTGATGGCAAACAAAAAAAAAAAAGCAGAAATGTAAAATTAATTGATTGCTAACTATTTCCTTGACCTTAACCACATGATTCATTATCTTAAACCGTTTTCCGTTTGGCCTAATGACATTTCCAACATCACAGAGACTGAATTTAATGTATTTATTTATTTTTTGTAGCAGGATTTTATTAAACCCCATTCCATAATTGGCTATTTCCACAAAATTTTCTTCTCTTAGAGCCTGGGGATTCAAAAGTAATTGTACAACTTTAGCAGAGCAAAACCCATCAAGTGGTAAATATACCCTCCTAGTTTCGCCTCCACGGGAGAACAGAGCTATGGGACTGTGACAACTCCATTATGATCTACAGGAAAACCTAATGAGGCCATCGCTCATTATAAAAAGTGACAAACAGCAGTAAGGTTAGCTTTTTCCCTCAGAATCTTTCTCAGTGAATATGAAACACCTAATTAGAGCTGCAGCAATACGACCTGAGAATGCAGGTGGTCTTCATCAGAGGAGACATTCATGTGCAAATTAAAGAAAAGGTAAAATAATTGACTGATAGGCTGTTGACCAAACAATTAGCACTTTCAACCTCTTTTTTTTGCAACACTGTTGTGCATTTTCAAGCATTCGGCCTGCTCTGGCATTTTAATTAAAGGGTTTCAGCTCACAACAGAAAAGAGAGGGCGGTGGGTCTTTCCGGCGACGTTCTGGACTCGCCTGAAAGAGCCGCATGTCTGTCTGTGATGCAGAGCATCTTTCGGGGTTTGTTTGTGAGGCATGCAGCGAAGTGAGTAACTCTGGCTGCTAATGTGACAGTTGCACTCTGGCTTTCAGTTCAGTGGACATGTTGTTTTGGAGAGAAAGCAGGAGGATGGTACCCAACTTATCTGATTACCGATGATGTACATCACACATCCCCTATCGACTTTTTTTGCAGAGAGGCGGCCAAGCGAGAATGAAAGGATGCTGGATTTCTGTAAACAAGGCATGACTGACGTGGCGGCAGACAGTTTGTGAGGCTCAGCTGAAGATCAGCGCCACACACGTGTCTCTGAACTAAAAGAGATCAGAGTAAAGGCAAAACACAACTCTGGATTACATTGGTGGTCCTGTGGCAACTGATGAGAAGCTATATGTGCATGTGTATGGTTGATTTTTACTTCTTTAGTTGATTAAAGTGTTTATATTAGATTAAATTATTTTTATTCTTCACTTATAACTACTAGTTGTAAGTGAAATAATCTGCCAATGGAACAGGGAAAAATGTCTTGTTCCACTGGCAGATTATTTCACTTATAACTAGCACTTTTTCCTCAATATTCAGGAATTATTGACTTAAAACAAGCTCCTGTTTCTTGCTGAAAAATTACTTGTGATATGAAATCAGACAATCAGTCTTATTTCAAGTGTATTCAAGATATTTCCACAAGAAATTCGACCAAAAATACTTGGTTGGATTTTGCTTTACATCATGAAAACATAAAACATAAACACATCAAACGCCCATCGGTTGTGAAACCAGTAACAAACATTACATTTGGTCCGGTGCCATCATTAAAAAAAAAAAAAAAAAAAAAAAAGTCAATAGACATCAAATATGTTGGTCAATGTTCCTGTTATTATGGGCCAAAGGCAACTCTAAACAGATGAGTTTTTAGCCTTGATTTAAAGGAACTTTGTTTCAGGTGTTTTGCAGTTTTCTCGAAGTTTGTTCCAGATTAGTGGAGCATAGAAGCTGAAAGCTGCTTCTATGTTTGGTTCTGGTTTTTGGGGATGCAGAGTAGACTAGAATCAGAAGACCTGAGTGGTCTGGAAGGTTGATACAACAACAACAGGTCTTTAATGTATTTTGGTGCTAAACCTTTCAGGGATTTATAGACTAACAGAAGTATTTTAAAGTCTATTCTCAGAGCTACAGGGAGCCAGTGGAAGGACTTTACACTGTGCTCTATTTTTCTGGTCTTAGTGAGAACTTGAGCAGCAGTGTTCTGGATCAGCTGCAGCTGTCTGATTTTATAGGCAGACCTGTGAAGACACTGTTGCAATAATCAATGCGATTAAAGATAAACACATTGAGTTTCTCTTGATCTTGTTGAGTCATTAGTCCTTTAATCCTGGAACTGTTCTTCAAGTGACAGAAGGCTGACTTTGTAACTGTCTTTGTGTCTCTAGAGGTTCAGGTCTGAGTCCATCTCTACACCCAGATTTTGGGCGTGATCTCTAGTTTCTAGCTGTAATAACTGAAGCTGTGTGCTGACTCTAGATTCTTCCTCTCGAGGTCCAAAGATAACTTAAGTTTTGTTTCTTTTCAGCTGGAGAAAGTTTTAGCACATCCACGCATTGATTTGTTCTAGGCATCTATTCAGTGATTGGATGAGTTCAGAGTTGCCTGGTGACATCGTAACATAAAGCTGTGTATCAGCTGCATAGTTATGGTAACTAATCTTATTATTTATTATAATCTGAGCTAGCAGGAGCATGAAGATATTAACTACGTAGAAGGCTCCCCAGGATTGAACTTTGGGGTACTTATTGCAATCATTTCTTTAATTTTCCTATGATTTCCTCATATGTTTCTGATGGTTTAGTACTGCCCCAGCGACTAGGCTGTCTGTAGCCAGCCTTACACTAATTTGCATTGCATTTGTTTCAGAAAACAACCCCACATTTTGTAAACAACCCTAACACCCCCCCCCCCACTATAAGCAATGAGGCTGTCTGCTGTGCACGAAGCATTAATATGCATAGCCTTGCAAAAGCTCCAAAGTGACCTACATGACAAGGTTCAGTATACACTCCAACTGTGTGCAGCACTTGTGGGACTTAGCTGACCGTGTTACCTTAATTAGTGTCTTCTTGTGGCTGATGGCTTTTTTCTGGAGAGGCTCTTGAACTTACCCATACACTTATACATCGGAGTCACAGCGGGTCATTTGGGTCACCCTTAATACCTGGTCCTCGACAATGTGTGAGCCTCTCCACAGCCAGCAAAATGGTTGCCATTAGCCTGTAAAGGATGGCTGCTGATGGCCCCATTAGCTGCACTTTAAACTCTTGCAGTGTGTCCCAGCTCTCTGACGATGACACTTCACTTCTACCAGGTAATCCCAGAGGCCCTCTACTGACAGGAGGTATCAATTAACAGATTTGTTTGCTTTCCTCTCCTCTGACCTCATTTGCATAGCTGCCTGCTAACGCAGTGCTCCGGTTCAACAGCAGTTTTGACTCCTTGCTTTGTTTTTCTCAAGCATCAGATGGCACAAAAATACCACACATATTCCAACTGCTTTACCAATCCTGAAGTATAAAAGAGAAGTGGCTTGGAGCCCAGAAAGTTACAAGATGTTAGCAACCACTGCTGGGCAGAGCACTGTTGACACTCATTCCTGTTCAGTCTCTATCCAAAGGGAGCTCAACATTTCCGATGCTAAAGGACAGCTGTTGCTGGCAGGCCTCTTTCTCACTGTTTAAGGCAGTAATATGTCAGGGTGCTATCATAGCCAGCACGCTATACCCCTTAGGTGGAGACAGAAATATTGGACTCGGGGCTCTGTGCATAGCAATGAGGCCAGACAGATGTAAAAATCCCCAGTGAGTTTCCAGCCTTGTTGCTCTGAGTGTTTGCCTGGATCCTCAACATCAACCATTGGAGCACATCTATTCCCATGATGCACTGCTGTTTCAAGGGAACATTTATGCTGTTTGAGCGGAGGCCTTCAGTGTGATCCAGATGTGCTGTGGCATTGCTTGTTAGCATTTTCAGAAATGGCTCATTAAATTCAAGTCAAACTAAAACACAAGACAAAATGTAAAAGAATTGTGGTTATTTGAATATGTTTAATGTCTATTATAAAGATTCATTAATTTAATACAATTATACAGTAGATTCTACAGACAATAATATTCTAATTTATTGAAATGCACCTGTATTACAAAAAGGAAAAAATAATTTCTAATGAAGTTATGCATGTTATCTCAGATTTATGATGAAACCCTACATTTTATTCAATTCTACCTTGCTAAAATTTGACCTCATCATTTTTACCCCTTTTTCTTTTCAATTCTCTTCAGGCTTTTTGGCCATGATAAATATTTAAAACAGTAGTTTAAAATAAACTGAAAGTTTAGCTCTCACAAGAAAAATGTATATGATAAATTGTCCAGTGGAGGAGTAAATCTGAAGAAATTATGACTCAAGCCTGAAGTTTAAACACCCACCTCACCGGCACACACTGGAGAGATTTAAAAGCACTCTTTCATGAGTTCAGTCTTCCAGTAATTCACCTGTAATTAGTAAATAACTGCTTGTGGTGGAAATTCAAATAAAAAAACCCCCAAAAAAGATTCTGACTTAAAGTTGATTTAATTGCTTTTCTGATTCTGAGAGTCTCACTTTTCTACACAGAACTAGTTTGCATTTTGTAAAGTTTTAACTGGTTCCAGTTAGCAGTCACAACATTATTGTAAGGACTCTTTCTGTCATGCTGTACTACAGTTATTTCTCTCACAACATGTTTGGCCCTAAAGCAATATGTGGTAGATGGGGGAAGTTCAAACACTGATGTACAAGTAAAAACCACTGATAGGACAGATTCGTACCACTGAGACATCTTGTTTCTTTACAACACCCACTGTCACTGGGATGATCTGGCTGCTGATTCTGATTTTTGTCAACAACACAATCTGCTTATAAGATAGTGGGCCGTCATATTCTGTCGTTTGAGATGATACATAATCTATATTATTGGAGTGAAAATTATTAGTTTATGAATGCATGACACCGGAGGCTCTCATTAGTTTCAGAAAAGTACATTTATATGACTTTTTTTTAGCTTTAAAACACATCGAAAGGTCAATTGTGATTCATTTACGTTATTACTGACAAGATTTGGTGGTTTTCTACTACAGCACATGAAAAATGCTCTTTGACTACAAAGCAAAAAAGCTCATACTTTTTACCCAGCAAATGGCCTTTTAGGCTGGTGATTCAAAATTGCCTAAAAATTCTTCTGATGTTAATGCAACCCTGAATGCCTATTGATACGTATTTGACGCATACTAGGAATCATATAGAGAGCACCTTGTACCCATTCTGTGGTCAGACTTTAAAGACGCCCCTCCAAACTATGGGACGATTACACCTGTATGAAGGGGTTATGAATTTTTTTTTTATTACCATTTCTTAAAAAAACATTTTGTAGTTTGTCAGCTTGTTTTGTTTTGTTATAAATAATGCTAAAATGTTGTGCTGCTGAATTTTGTATGACCTTTGAAGAATAGTGTGTATATAAACAAACTGATCAGTATCCGTCACGTACCGAAGCAGCACTCGTCTGCTCCTGCCGTCAAGCTTGGTTTTCGCTCAGATTCCCCAAAAATCCACGTTAAGCAGAAAAAATATGACAACTCCTCCTAATAATAGTCATTTTATCCTTGAAACAAGCTTTAAGAAGAAAGGAAAAGAGGGACAGCTGACACAAAGCCGCATTAGCAGGAAATAAAGTAGTGCTGTGCTATAAACTGACTGCTAACGGCTATTTTAGTCTAAGTTAGTTCATTTACAATAACTTCATTCAGTCTTAGAAGAAACAACAAAGGATAATAACTACTCTATTACTGTTAGATTTGTAGTCATAAAGGACAGCATTTTGGAGAATGTAAACATAAAGATGTCACTCAAAGTGAATGTTTCCTATAAAACACCTACAAAATACTGTAGACTACAAATGAAAACACATTGGCTTCTGTCAGCTGCTCAGTCAGCTCAGTCTTCCAGCCTTTGTTGCTCTTGAAGTGTCCAGACAACAGCTTTAACATGCTCTTAATAGCCTCCTGTATCTCCAGAAAAGAAATCTTGCAATATCCCTACTCTAGTTTGCCACATTGCTTATTTTTTAGCAAAAAGCCATTAAACTGCCATATAGGTACAGCCAATCTGTCTTACTGCCACTACTTCTTGTGGTGGTTTTAGGCAAGATTTCAGCTTCTTCAGTTTCCCTGTTATAGATTTGTTAGTTTTCTTTCTAAATGAGTTCGCTAACTGTTTAATTAGTTAGCGAACTGAGGCGAAGGTGGCTAATTCTTGGGTTGGGCAGCTGTAGCTACAATGTAGCTTACCAACATCAGTGTATGATTGGGTGAATGACCTTTGATCTTGATAAAGCACTATACAAGTACAGGCCATTTACCATAAATTAGTTTCAAAATCTTATTTCTGGGTAAAAATACACAAGAGGTTCAAAGAGGTGAGATAAGGCCTTTAAGCTGTATTTGAGACTTTTATTCATTTTATTCACAGTTATGCAGTAATTGAGGTTCAACATCTTTTTTAGCAACACCACCAATAAAATAATCTACATACATTACACTGGGAAATTTAATTTCTTCTATACCCAACTATGCCCAATGTTGCTAATTTTCATGATACCTAATTTATATTCTATTTTTTTTCTGCTATGTTCATATGAACAATCTCTACCTAATTTAACATCAGCAAAAACACTTTTTTATATATAGCTGTAAATAAATTCATTCAGTTAAAAGTTACGACCTTTGATGTGTTGGTTTTATTCCTTTAAAGGAATAGTATTTGTTTTATTTATTTTAGCTTTTGTAAATTAATATTTATTTATTAGTTTATTCATTTGACAGTTGAGAAAGCATAAATTAGCTTCACATTCAAGCTAATTGTCTAACCTTTCCTATGTAAATATGCATTTTTAAAATCGCTCTGTGGAAATGCTAGATTACAGTCCCACCTATCCTGAACTGATAATTGTAGACATGATTATTTTGGCCATTTAAAAAAAAAAAAAAAAACCCATACACAGCAGTCCGAGATGATTACCATGAGCTCTGCTGTTATTCTCATTTTGCGCAGACACATATACATTTACAGACAATCCAAAGATAATTACCTGCACCACTTTCATACTGTTTTTCATGATTAGGTGCCAGAGTTCACTGGCCGATAATGATCACCCCGCATCATTTCCTGGATGTACAATTTGCGTTTAGTTTGGATCTGACCTCATGGATTCAAACATGTCAATCATGATGAATGAGGAAGGAAACAAACTAAATGTAAACACTGCGAGTGGGGATTTTTTTTGACTCCACACGAGGGTGAACGGCAAATTAGTCAGAAACGAAGCAGTAAATATGGACTCCATCTCACCGCTTAATTTAGTTAAATATGCTAAGGTCTTCTCAATTATAACTGAAGCAATTTCCATCACTGCTGTTGCTGATTTAATTGTTGCATCCTGCAAATCTCTAAATTGCACAACTTTTCTTCCTTCCACACAAGCCTGCAACTATGCTGATGTCTGTAATTAAGATCTATCTGCTTCTCTAATCAAACTAAATTTCTTGGACAACAAACAGAAGGCCTGTAGCTGCTCTACATTTGATTTTTTTTTTTTTTTTTTTTTTTTTTTTTTTTTTTTCCCCCTGTTTTTTGAGTACGTTTTTGTTTAACTGAAGTCCATTGATATTTTTTTAACAAATAATTTTTGTTTAAAAAGGGGGGAGGTCTTATTAAAAATTTGTCAACCTTATTTACCTATTAGAAATTATTTTTGGATCTAAAGAGTAACAATAAAGTTAGCACACAGCTTCAGTTATTACGGCTAGAAACTAGTGATCAGGTCCAAAATCTGGGTGTAGTGATGGACTCAGACCTGTACCTTCAGAGACACATAAAGACAATTACAAAGTCGGCCTTCTATCACCTGAAGAACATTTCCAGGATTAATGTTCCAACAAGATGAGAAGCTAGAGAAACTCATTCATGTGTTTATCTTTAGTCACATTAATTACTACAACACTGTATTCACTGGTCTATCTAAAACGTCATGCAGCTGATCCAGAACGCTGCTGCTCGCGTTCTCACTGAAACTAGAAAGATGGAGCACATCACCCCAGTACTAAATCCTTTACACAGGCTCCCTGAAGCTCAGAGAATAGATTTTAAAGTACTTTTGTTAGGGTGGCTCAGTTGGTAGAGCACGCGCATCATGTGTCGAGGCAATGTTCCTCAATGCGGTTTCCTCGATTCGATTCCCGGTCTCGGGCCATTTGCTGCATGTCTTCCCCGTTTCTCTCCAGCCTATTTCCTGTCGATTTACTGTTCAGTAAAGGCCACTAGTGCCAGAAAACCTAGAAAAAAGCATCTAATAAATGCTCTTGTTAGCTTATAAATCACTAAAATGACTTAGCACCAAAATACATGAAAGAACTGTTGATATTGTATCAACCTTCCAGACCACTCAGGTCTTCTGCTTCAAGTTTACTCTGTATCCCCAGGATCAGAACCAAACATGGAGTAGCAGCATTTATGCTCCTCTAGTCTGGAACAAACTTCCAGAAAACTGCAAAACAGCCGAAACACGGAGTTCCTTTAAATCAAGGCTAAAAACCCACCTGTTTAGAGTTGCCTTTGATTAATTATAACTGGAACGTCATAAAGTTTAGTCTGTCTTTCAACCTGTCATCATTTTCCCTTAATTTGAAATGCAATGTAATGTTTTTTGCTTGTTTTATTTTCCTGCTAATCTTGTCACATAATGGATCCTTACTGACTCATTGAGTTTATTGCAGAGATGGAGACTCAAGTTTGAGTATTGTTGTTGACTTGCAACAATAAAAACTTAAGATTTGACTCAGACTTGAGCCCTAAAGACTTGATTTTTGAAAGTGAAAAGAAGCCATTATGTGAGCTCCAGACTGCAGCTGCTGAGCATGTTTTATTGTGAGAAGATGAGCTTGATTATTAACCACTGCAACATTACATGGACCCCTCCATCTGAAAATATCAAAATAAAACAACTTCCTGTTCCGTTCATTCAGGAGTTTAACACTCATTTATTTATGTACTTCACTTTGTCTCGTTCGTTATGCTGTAATTAAACACTTTTTCTATTTAGAATTGAGGTTTTACATGTGGATTTTTTTTTTTTTTAACCAAAATTAAAACCTCTTCAACTCAGAGCAAGACAAAAACCCTCCAAACTAGATGTAATCCACTACACTGTATAATGGAGTGGACAAAATGAAAACAGGGATAAACAGCTGTTAACTTGGTCATTACAAACACATATTACATAAAGTCAACATTAACAGGTTTTAATCTCTTATTTTTTTTAGAGCATAAATGCTTTTTTTATGTCTAATATTACATTTAATCAATTTTCAAAATAATAAAATCAACCTGGAGTAGATTTCTGGGTGGTAAGTTAAACTGTTAATAAATATTTAACTATTTGAAGACAATTATTCAATGTTGATTTTATGTTAATGTTGATGTTAATTTAGGCCTCAGCGATGCAGAGTTGGAGGCAACCTAGATGTTGTGGATTTGATGAGAAAATATTTATTTTAGTCATTGGAGACTTGAATCTTGACTTGGACTTGGGGAAAAAATGACTTATGAACCTATCTAGTTTATTGTTCCAGAATGCAGATTTAACCTGTTGTATAGAATTTCAAAAAAATGTATTTAATATTCACACATTTCTAATCTAATATTATGCAAACCCAGTTCAGAAACCATTAGTCGGCCCACAGTATGAAATATAGACAATGAAGGCACCACTCTGCCAAATGCTAATAAGTGAAATGACAGCTGCATAAACCCTGCTATAAATTCCCTTTTCTCCATATTACAAAGCTGTCTGTTTATAACATTTACTAAAAACCTTAAAATATTTAATGATTTAGAATAAAACAAGTTATTTAAGGCTTCATTTAAAAACTTAGGTGTATATTTTGCTTGTATATCTTGGCTGAATCCCCAGTGAACTCCTAGTTTTCATGGTGTAAGTCGCACGTAGCGTGTTTTCAAGCCTCTTATCAACACTTCAGCTTTAGCAGGCCTGTATTTCACACATTTCGGTTCTTGGCCTGTTAGGAAGCTCAGAAACACGGTCCTTTGGACATGGCCACACCGCCAACAGATGGCGAGAGCATCTTTATGCTTAGCGGATGAAGACTGACAGCAGATAGCCGACTGCTTCCCCTTTGGATGGATGCTTCCCCTCCAACGAGGGCTCTCCAGGATGATGAAAGTAAATGTATGTTTCCCCAGAGGCATAATTAAGGTCCGTTTTTAAACTTATGTGACCAGCTTTCATCAGTAAGGAAGGACAGACGAAGACTTATGGAGGCTCTGTGGCAGGATGTTGTTTAACTTAGAAAACCTTTTGATGCTAAAAAAAACGGAGGACAGGGTCAAATAAAAAATACATTTCAATAAAACATCCTAATAGTTTTTAGATTTTCTTGACATTTAAACAAGATGTTTTTCAATAAATCTTAAGTAAAGCTAAAAATCAAACGGCCATGAACACTTTTTTTTTGTACTTAACACAATCCCCCAGAGTTTTATTCATGTCGTTAAAAAGGGTTCATAACAAGTTCATAACAAACTTGAATATATTTTATTTGGATTTTATATGTCCATTGATTATTCCCTCCCTTAAAGGTGACCTATTATGCTTCCTTGAATAGGTTATACAAAACATGTTCATTACAGTTTTTGCTCTAAATCATTCTTAAATACTGAGATTTCAGTCTGGTCATTCTGCCTATTTTGAATTCCTTTCAGAATGAGCTGTTTAAGGGCCTCCTGTCACTTTAAGTCCAAATAAGCTGCTGTTGGCCATGCCCCCCTCTCAACTCAACCTTTACACTCATACATGAAAACGATTGCAAGCAGATGTGCAATTATACATCTTTGACCCTGAATCAGACCCAAAAGTAGAATTCGAGCCTCCTGCACAACCAACAAGAATGCAGCAGAGGTTTCTGAATGGTGAGTGAACAACAAAACGTGTCTATTTCAGAAGCGGGCAAACATACAGCTGACCAATCGTGCTTGAGCTTCACTGGGGTTGCTAGGGAACCATGCAGTGCCCATGGGTTGTGAGGTAACAATCTGGAGGTTTTTGAAATGGCTCATTTTCCAGACACCAAAAAACATAAACTTACTGCCAAAAAAATGCTGGGTGGGTTTTTTAAGCGCTGGGGCTGTTTTTAGAAGCAGTTGAGCCTGAAATGGAAGCATAAAAACCTGAAAAATGTTAATTTTGCATAATTGGTCCCCTTTAAGAATGTTCTTAAATGAAAGCTGGTTTTTACTATCCCACTGCAATAAAGGGTTAATTTATTTTAGATCTCTTTACATCTTCACTGGGAGTCACTCAAACTTTATTACCTTTGGTGTTTTCTATAAATCACACTAAAGAAATTGGAATAAATGGTCCATTGGTGACACTAAAGATCTAAGATTTAAAAGCAAACTATCTTAAAGTTGGATTGAAAATTAGTGGGAAAGTAGCCAAAAGTCCAGAGGAAAAAAAGAGCTTCAGAAAATCCAGAGAACTGCTGATCGAAACCATTTTAAAAAGATTTGAAAAATACTTGACTCCATGGAAGGTAAATATAAAGAAATGAGTGCTGACCCAATGCTTTTGCACAGTAGCTGAACTTCTTTCCTTTTTTTTAGGTAAACAGCACGCATCCTGAGCTTCATAATCCTGATTACTTTTTGTGTGAGGTAAGCAAGCGAAATACAAGCTCTTCCTTCATTGCAGCGACTCGCAACGCGTCTAATGAGGCATCAGGATGAAGTAGTTTGTTGTCTCTCGTAACCAGATGGATGTAGGCCCTGATTAAAACCAATTAACTCTCTCCCAGATATAAATAACTTTTCTGTCATTAATGCACATATTTTACACCTCATTAGAGGCCAGGTGATTGGAGGGAAAAAAAAGAGGGAGTGATTTGCATTTCAGATTCACAATATGCTTAGGATGGGAAAACAGGACATGCATGTGGGGAGGAGAGGGAAAGAGATGATGCAAAGTGGCTTAAAAGACTGCAGGCTGCATCTGTGTGAGCTGAGCGAGCTTCAGGAGGCGACACATGACTTCTTCCAATTAACTGCAGGGATTGTGGGGGGGGGTTGCGTTCAGTTCATCCGTTCTCCAGCACCTCCCTTCCTCTGTGTGCTGAAATGTGCATCGTGGGGTGAAACAGGCAAGATGTTAACTAATTTTATTTTTAATCTTCCCTTTTGCCGCCGAGCGTGTCGTTCGGGCATTGCGTCTTCTGAAATTTCCTCGCCTCTTTCATGGAAACATATTGGGGCAGAATTCGCCAGCTGTCGGCCTCCTCTCCCTTCTGCTGCCATTATCCTCAGGCCCCACCCCACCTTATGGCCGGCCAGCCTGCCAGGAACAGGGGCGCCGCTCAAAATCAAAAGGTGGCTCTTCTCAATTCAGGCCATCATCATACGCTTAACCCCCCTCCCTCACCCCATACCCTTCACCCTTCCACCAACCGTGCAGGCAGGACAACCTAGATGCTCCAGAAACGCGCCCGTCCGCGCTTGTTGCCATAAAAGCGTGTCACACACACAAGGCAGGGCTTTGGCTCGGCGGATCGTGATCGTGCCTCTCATGTGACCATATGCCAACCTCTCCATCCCCCTTTATCATCCCGCAACATGTCTCTCTGCAGAGGGATGCACACAATAAACACCCTGCAGCTCGTAATTCCTCCCTCCTAGAAAGACCAAACTCTAGACTATAAAAAGATCTGCATAAACTAGATCATACAGACAAAGTTAAAACCTGTATTAGGACTTTCTTTTGCAGCTTTATGATCAGTTTAGATATAACTGGCACATAAGTATTCACACAGTTTGCTATGACACTCAAAATTGACCTCCAGTGTATCTGTTTCCCACTAGCCATGATTTTGCCACAGTTGACAGAGTATATAAGAGCAGAAGCCAATCAAGAAGTCATTGACATCTTCTGTAGACCTTTAATCAAACTCTAGTTCGTTTGTCTAGAAAGTTCGGTTCGTTTGGGAAAGTGTGAAATCACAGTCGAACTCTGATGACGACCAAAAAAGCGAACTCTAGTCCACCTACAACCCTAGGTCTCGGTTCAGTTGAAGTGAACTCTGGCATGGTTGGAATGCATATGTGGATGCAAGCAGACCGGAGACCACTCACTATAGCGCAGGGCATTCTGGGTAAATACAACCAAAAAAAAAAAACACAAGACTCTAGCGCTAGCAGGAGAAATTTCTTGTGGTCTTTTGCCAAAGACAAAAGAGAAATTCTACAACTACTAAAATCTGATGCCGCTCCGTTTTTGTTTACATTTCATGAAGAAGGAAGTTGCGCTCAGTGTCGTCTTCTGAAGTTTTTGTGTCGTTTCCTTCAGTAGTTCTTGGTGCAGCGCCACCACAGGTGAAGGGGTGAACAGGTTTTTCAAAGGGTTTGGAACGTTTGACACATTGCCGTGTGAAAGCAAACCACACCAACTGAAAATGTAACAAATGTTACAATCTTGGTCCCCAGCTGAACCGAGTCTGCCGGACTATCAGGTGTGAAAACACTCTTAAACTGGAATGCATAGCATGTTTTAGGAGCATCCCAGTCTGGTTTAAGGCCAGACTCTGAAGGGCTGCTCCAAACCTTTCATTTTGTGTTTTTTCTTGACCCACTTAATGGTAGACTTGGTGGTGTACTTTGGAATTATGTCCCTGTTTAACCCATGTCTGCTTAATCATTGGGAACTGATGGTCGGACATCGTTGCTTCAGGACTTTCTGTGGAGAAGAGAATTCATGGTTCTATCAGCTATGAAGAGTATCCAGATTGTGAAGTAGCAAAACAACCCCAGACCATCACTCTACCACCACCATGCTTGTGAAAATCATCCCATTTGGAATTCCTGGCAGTTTGCTTCCAGATCAGAGACAAACACCTTCCAAAAATTTCCACTAGATGGGCCTTTTCGTTTGGTCAGCAGTGCTTTTGGCCTTGGAGCTCATCTATAAATGCCATTTTAGCCAAGCCTTTTTCTTATTATTTATTATTTTATTTATTTATAATAATTTTCAGACTGATGGATGCCAGTGAATTTTGCATATCTGTTGCTGAATTTTTTTTAGATTGGGGCGTTTGTTGCTTTTTGAGATCTTTTAGCCTACTTCAGGTTGTCAGACAGGTTCTATTTAAGTTTTTTCGCTAGGCGAACATTAGCATGCTTACTTTCTGTTTTGATGAAACTTGTTGATCATTCAGCTCATCATCACAGTGCAGTAGACTTCCAGTTAATTTTGTGTGAAGAAACAGAAACAGTTGTTGTCCTGCTTGTTGAACGTTAAGCTGTGTTTTGGACATTAACTGTTTTTCAGATTAGTGTTTCTCTCCTGTACACAGAGAGCTGTCTGAGTACAGCTCAGACACTGACAGGAAGCTACAGCTGCCAACGCAGACTCTCTCAGTGAACTTCACTGTAAAGGACAAAAATAATGATATTGTCAGGGAAAATCTTACCACAGTCAGCACACCAACAGGATCAGGTCAAAAATAATTAATAAATTTCTCACTTGAGGCTCCGAGTTGACACTTTCGATTGGATCAAGGTATCCTCCTATAACGGTTTTCTGTGCTTCAAACATCCAAGTTATGAAAAAAATATGAACAAATATGTACAAATATTTTAAATCCATTCCCAATTTCTTCATATTTTTTTTCTAGTTATTCAGAACATCATGTAATCTTCCAGGCTTTCTGAAAGTCTTTTCAAAATTTCTCTTGGACTTTGGCTGCTTTGTCACTCTAATTTATTGCACCTGACTGTGATGCCACTGCAACGTGTGCTTAAAAAATGAGGAAAGTAAAAGAAGTATTTCACCTAAACATAGTTTTATAGAGCAACCACTTAACCAACAAAATGGCCACAGATGAGTTTGGGCAGCAGCCTGGGCTCCGTTCTCTCCAGAGGCCCAGTATCTGGTGCGGTTTTGGAACATTCAATCGCGGTTGCCGTTTCCTCATTAGTGGCTTTCGTTAGCCTCGTTTTGGTGCTGTCACAGCCAATTTCCGCAATATCTCCCCACCCAGACCTCCATCGTTCCAGACAGGGAGAAGGACATGGGGATAAGAGGATTATTTATCTGAATGTCTCCATAAACACTCTTGCCTCGTTTCAAGGGCTCTGGGCTCATTAAACGACTGAGGAGTTTGCTAAAGGAGGCTCAGGTGGGTTGTGTAGATGGGAGCATTTAAACGCAAGCATGAAAAGATCTGTTTCTGTGTTTCTGATATAAGACTCTTGTTCAGAGTGTCAGTGATGGCACTAAAGTCCTGGAAGAACTTGCTGGCTTTTACTCCAGCAATTTGAAATAATTAAAAATAATAAGAATAAATTATGTACCTATTGGCTCTGAATGGTTAAAATTTGATATGTTTTCAGTTTAACATACTTAGTTTGAGTATTTTACACCTCTGGGTCATTAAGCCAGCCAGTCAAGTGTGTGTGTCGGCATTTGGAGGCGTGTGTCACAAAACAAATGTTGTGCTCAGACTTTATTTCTTGTTTTTTTTTTTGTTTGTTTTGTTTTGTTTTTTTTTTGTTGTTTTTTTTTGTGTGCGCTGTCGTTAATTTGGCCTAACAAAAGCGCTCATTAGTTCTAATAAATCCTGCGACTCTTGCTCTCTCCGTTCCACTGGAGCCTGACCTTTCTCCCTGCACTGCCCAGAAAATCTCCTGCTTGGGTTTTCACCGTTTGATGCCTCCGTTAATTGGGAATGATTTAAGCTGCTTCTTCTGCTTCTGTCGCCGGTTGAATTCAGCATGGATCTAATGGCAAATGTCACTGTGAATTGCCTGCTGAGGTATTTGGGCGAGCGTGTAATTTTATTTATTTATTTTTCTTTCTTTTTTTACCCACCTCCACCCCACCCCAACCCTCCGCCCTTCATCCCCACAAATGATGTGTTTACATCACTAAAACAGACTCTCGGAAGGCCGTTGGCCTCATCTGCAGGGGAACGGCCGAAGGGTCAGCAAGAAGCAGAAGTCAGAACGTTGCAAAACTATTCACGCCCTTTGACCTTTTTCACCTTTTGTCACAGTCACAGACGTCAATGTATATAATCTATTCAGTGCACAAAGTAACTGTATGCAAAATGCTGTGAGATCTGGAAACCACCACTGCAGATAACAGTGAAACCACCATCCTTAAGGTGGAACATGGCGGTGGCAGTATCATACTGTGGTGATGCTTTTTTTGTTTAACAGAACCAGGGAATGTGGACAGATTTCAAGGGGAAAATGGATGAAGGAATAGATGGAGGAAAATCCTGGAAGAAAATATGTTAGAGGCTGAAAGAGATCTGAGACTGGCAGGGAGGTTCACTTTCCAGCAGGACACTTCAAAAACACAAAGTTTAGTATAGTTTCTAATGCAAATATCTCTGTACACTTGAAACAAGACAAAACTAACTTAAAAGTAACTTTTCAGCAAGCTATATGCACTTATTTTAAGTCAATAATTCTTGAATATAGATTTTAAAAGTTCTAATTCCAGTGGAACCAGAACTAGAACATTTTGTTTCTATATCCAAGAATTCTTGATTTAAAACAAGCTTATTCATCTTGCTGAAAAATTACTTTTAAGTTATTTTTGTCTTAATTCAAGTGTACTAAGATATTTGCGCTAGAAACTAGACAAAAATTCTTGGTAAGATTTTGTGATTTTTGCAGTGGACAACAACCCTAAGCATACAAATAGAGCTACGATGGGTTGGTTTAGGGCTTGGTCAAAGTTCGGGCCTAAATCTAACTGAGAATCTGTGGCAAGACTTGAATATTGCTGCTCACAGATGTTTTCCTTCCAGTCTGACTGAGTTTGAGGTGTTATGGGCAAAGATTTCCATCTCAAGCTGATAAATTGGTGGTGACATACTCTAAATGCTTTTAGCTGTAATCACAGCAAAAGGTGGCTCTGCAAGTATTGACTTGGTGGGCTGAATACAAATAAAATACACGCCATACTTTTCAGTCTTTTATTTAGAAAAAAATGTTTAAAACCATATACCTTTTTTATTCCATTCCAGAATTATTGGTCTATTATACAAAATCTCAATAAAATACATTAAAGGGGCAGTATTATGTATTTTCCAGGCACATAGTGCCATTTTATAGCACAATCAAGTAACTGTTGCCTTTAGTTGTTACAAAATTGCTGCATATGCATCAAATGAGTTAAAAGAAATTTGATTTTGTAATTTAACAGCTTGAAATTGGGCCTATGTCTCTTTAAAAACTCCTGCTCTTTCTGAAGCTCCACCTTCAGGAAGTCATCACAACAGTGCTCCTCTAGTAACCCTTTAACAACGTTTTTAGCAGCGTTGCACTGACAAGTAGCTCGTATAATGAGCTCAGCAGATGCGCAGTTCCACCAGGTGTTTGCTAATTGCAGCTGGCTAGTCTGAAGGAGCTGAGTGGTGAAGTCGTGGGGGAGGGGTGCTCTGTGAGGTGGAAGTTTGGAAACTACAGCTCTGAGGAGGAGCTGCACCTCGCAGGCAGAACTCAGTCCACCCAGGTGTTTTGTACAGCTGAATGGTTCCCACGGGAGATTAAAGGATGTCATGCAAACATGCATGAAAGAATCAAGGCAACACTCCAGGAATATTTTTGATGAGGGAATAACATTATAACATGATGTAAAGCTCAAAAAGTTGATTTCACATGGTATTGCCCCTTTAAAATCTGCAGTTGCAACACAAAAACTACAAGGAGTGTGAATGCTTTTGCAGAGCAATGTATTCCAAGCACACTAGCTCCCCAAACACTGTTCACCAACAGCAGCAGGAAATTATCAGCGTATCAAAGATCAGACAGTAACGAGCCAATCGGATCTCCCTGTACAGCTCAAACCATGTGACATTCAACGGAAAGGTCAAGAGAAATCCCCAGGCCTAATCTACAGAACCGATGCCTCTTGGGCCTTTTGGACCTGAACAAAAAGAAGCAGGCACAAATAATAAAAAGAGAAAACAAGACTGAGGTGCAACTTTGCTCTGCTTCTGCAGAAGCAGCAGCTTGTGTGACAAATCTACTCTGATGCTTAGGTTGATTCATTTAAAGGTCACAGTTGTGTTGAAAAGCTCTATTTTTTTATTAACTTGTCAGTCCTTTATGATGATGTGTTGTTGGAACACCCCCACTTTCAGTATCGGTGTAAAATTAAATAGGTTGAAATGAAAATAAAATAAAATAAAGTCCTCCGCTGATAGAGCCACTGTTTCCTCATCCTCGCTCTGCAGCCAACCAAATGATCTGCGTCCCTCCTTATCTGAGCTCTCGGTTCCTCCCGTGAATTATATTTTGCTAACAAACATGAAGAATAGCAGACATCAGATTGCCGGCGTTCGTTTGCAGAAGCCTACCCTTGAGACCACGTCCTCTCGGCTCGTTTTGCCTTCCGTCTCGGCGGTTCTGTTCGGAGATTTAGGATTGTGATGGATCATTTTAAAGATGCCTTATTCACCCATCATGTGCTAAAAACCGCCATAAAACTGATTGTTTTCCTTGCGGTTGATGTGCATTGTGGAGGAAAAAAACAAGACAAGGGGAGAGTGATGGGAAGAACCTTGATTAAAGTAAGAAAAACGCGCTTCTGTGAATCAGAACATATAAATCAGGAGTCAGTGTGGCATAGTGGATTTCAGCAGGCAGCGTGTAAACAGCCCATTAGATTTAGCTGAGCATCATCACGCTCAAACGTCTCTCTCCAATCTCACTTCTAATCAAGTATTTTTTTCCCCTTATTTCTGCCTCTTGATTTCCTAATGCTTCAACTAACTGAATCTGTCCTCTAAATATGTTGCATCCTTTAGTTTCCCCTTTAGGGAAGAGAGTAAATGTGTTGGCGTGTTGAATAACTGCAGCCTGACAGACTATGCTGTCACTGAAGTCCTCTCTGTGCTGGGTGTCTCTTTGGTTGCCTTTAACATGATTCACCAGAGCAATAACAGGGCACTTAGCCATGCTCTGGTTTCTGCTGCTGCCCGCATCATCATCATCATGCACGGGCTTTGTCGTTTCCCCTGCACATTGGGCAGTAGGGCAGCAAAGGTCCGTTTGAGCTGCAGCTGGACGAGAGCAGATGTGCTTCTCGGAGAGGAGAGGCGAGCGTAAGGCATGTGGCAGAAAATCCGGGGGAATGGGGCGAGAAGGCGCCATCAGGCCGCGGTTCAGCTCTGCTGCTTGTCTTGTCTCGTTGAGCGTATGTGCCGTCCTCTGCTTCTTACAGGCAGCAGCTGAGCCAGTCGCAGTGGGGTCTGTACTCTCCTCTCTCCACTCAGCCTGGCGTCCGCCAGCTCGGGGGCTGACATTTCCAGAGGTGCTAAGTCACTCAGCATCTTGTTACTCCCCCTGACAAGTCGAGCTGGATCACAGCGAGCGCCAGCAGACTTGAGACGGGACCGGGCGGTGGGGGGGAGAAAGGCCGCTTTCACACAAGTCACCGATCTTCCCCGCTGGAGGTGCCGAGATCTCAAGGTGTTTACAGAAGATCGGGCGGGGTGTCAGTCTCGCATTCAGCCCGGCAGGCCCCCCCTGGTGTCAGTCAGGTGTGAGGAGTGGTGCAAGGTCGAGGCGGGGGGATCGTTTGACGGAGGGGAAGGGCATCGCAGTGACAGGTCTGCGGTGTCAGCGGTCAGATTGCCCAAAACCAAACTTCATGGTGGATTTTCTTGGATGCGGCAGTCGAGAGTGACACAAGTTCCCAAAGCCGGAGGTAAAAATAGACGCTTGATTCACTTGTCATTTTGCACAGAGTTCAGTCGCAACACACCATGAAGGAGTCCGGGATCATCTGCTCATTCAGCCTGTCAGCTGGAGACTTATTGGAGGGTTTAGAGAAAAGGTCACTCCACTGCTGAACTAACTGGAGTCACAGTCATCATGCTGCAGATACTGAGCTGCACCATACACACCACCCCAAATCTCTTCGAACAATCTCCCCCCGCCCCTTTTATGCAGACATTACAAAAAGCAACAAACACTGACCTCTCATTACCTGTCATAAAAAAAAAAAAAAAAAATCTGCCTCATTATGAAAACCTAATCAGTAACTACTTGTGATTGTTTTTAGTATTGGGGGCAACACAGAAAATATTTCAATTGATTATTTAATTTGTTTAGGTGAAAAAGCTAAACCAATCTGTCTCGATGCAGAAAAGTAATGACACCCTAAACCCTGGGGTGTGTAACCTGCAGCTCCAGAGCCACTTGTAGCTCTTTGGCCCCTCCACTGTGGCTTTCACAAACCTAAAAAGGAAATATTTTTGATTATTTGATTATTAGTTTTTGTGATTTCCACTCAGGGAAAAATAAAGTACTAGTGAACTGAATTATGGATGCAACAAAAAATGGTCATTTTAGGAGATTTGCTGGAAGGTCCTGAGCTAAATCTGCTTTTAATTTGAACAACAGGCTTTTGAAAGAAACTAGCTTCAAACTATGTTACCTATCTTTCTTCATTTTCCATATTTATAGAAAGGGCTATATGAAAATGTATAATAAAATGTAGGTAGGTTAAACTGTTAGCTTTTATAATAAAACATTTTATGTAGTACGTATTTAGAAAATCATTTTTTGCAGCTCTCGGCGAGTTTTATTTTGTAACAGTGGGGGTAAAAGTGGCTCTTTGAATAGAAAGGGCTGAAGACCCCTGCCCTGAACCTAATAACTTCCTGTACCAACCTTGGTAGCAACAACTGCCATCAAGCATTTGTGTTCACTGAGAATGAGTTTTTTATATAGCTGCAGATTCATTGTGGCCCACTGTTGGCTGTTTTTTTTTTTACTTTAAACAGCGTATTTGCGATCATGGCATAGCATCTCAGTCAGATTTAGGTCTGAACTGTGATTAGGACACCGCAAAACCTTCATTTTGTTTTGTTTTTTAAAAATCTTTCAGAGACAGACGTGCTTCAGATCCTCATCCCGCTGCACTTGGTTTGTGCACTTAAGCTTTAAAGTCACAAACTGATAGATGGACATTCTTACTGTTGTCCAGCTGGAATTCATGCTTTCATCAACCACAGTAGATCATTCATATCTTCAAGCAGCAAAGCAGCCCCAGACCATCACTCTACCACTACCATGTTTGACTATAGGTATGATGTTCTTCTTACATGCTGTTAGCTTTATGCCAGATCGAAGCACACTTTCTAAAAAATTAAGTTTTTGTCTCATCAGTCCACAGATTATTATTATTATTTTTTTTTTTATCTGTCTGTTGATGTTGAGGTCTGTTTAAGTTCAACTACCTTGTTAAAATCTCACTGCTGTACTTGTAATCTGAAGCAACGTCCTCGACAAGAACAACTGATTAGCTAAAGGCTGATATTTTTAATTCTTTTGAAGTGAGAGACCGAGTGACGGCGGAGAACAGCCTCTCCATTATGCATGTGTTTCCATCACACAGTGAAGAGCTTGGTCTGACAAGGTGGCATATCCCAGCATGAATTAATCACTCTACACCTTTCATCAGAAATGATTGAGCTTTTTAAATAGTTAATTTTTTGAGTGTGTGGAAAAGGTACTTTTTTTTTTTTTTTTTTTTTTTTTTTTAAATTTTGATTTGAGCAGTTGTCACTGGAGTCTAATGGTCTGTATGGAGAGGAAAGATGTCAGACCAAAGAAGCAGGAAGGGGATGATGCTTATTGATGGACCTGCAGATACTTAAACATTTTGTTATAATACGCTGTAGTGGAACAGTCTGGTGGCTTTTTAATGGAGTAATGAAGATCTGTTCAAAGAAAAAAAAACTGAAAAAAGACTTAAAACATTCAGGATACTAAGCCCCAACCAGTGGGGCCAGTTCCCTTAACGGGGACGCTAGGTTTCACGACAGAAGACACAAAAAATGTCTTTACACATGCAGAAATTTCCTTCTAGGTGAAGATTTGACTGCATCAAAAATTAGTGTTACAGATAGAAATGGAAGAAAAAAGGGGCATACATGTTATTTAAAAGACATTTACTGCAAACCTGATCACAATATACAATAGGACCAACAAGTTGATGCTTCCAGGGCGCCTCCTGCCCCCCACCCGTCCATAGTGGCTCCTACAAATGCATCCTACACAAACTGGAGAGCAGAGCAGTGTTGTCAACTTAGTGGCTTTGTCATTATACGTTATGATTTTCGGACCCACCCGGTTAGTAGACACTCCTGTAGTGAGTTTAGAAACAAATCTAGCAACCATTTCCTGCCATGGAGACGCATTGTTCCTCATGTTCTCAACAGGCAGTGGGTGCTGGCGTAGGTCCTCCTCCGGGTGGCCAGTCCTCGTGGCAGCAGTCCCTCCCAGCTGCATTTAGAGTAGGTGATGTTCACCTACGCTAATGAAGGCGTCATCTTCACTCCAAGGAGATGACAAGCTGTTGTGGATCGTCGAGGTCTAAGCTGTTGTTCTCATTTAGTTCATGTGCCATCCTGACATCCTTCTATAGCAGCATAAAATAACATAAGGTATAATACAAATAATAAGGTGGCTGTTTGAAAACATAAAAAAATTACTTCCGATAAATAAATAAAAATTAGGGAATTTTGGGGGGGGGGGACGTTGGAAACCACTGGTCTACTCTTAAGCTGTGTTCCAGTTACCTGGGAAGTGGGAACTCTGAGCTGGGTTGGACATCAGATACGAGGTAACAGCGTTCTGGTTAAGAAGTTGGAATTTCAACATGGCGACGCCCATAAACATTGTTTGCAGTACCTCTCACAAACATCATTTTAAGCTTTACTTTCCATAAGCAAACACCACTTTTAATTTGTTCAGTTTAGAGTTGCTGGCGCTACATGTAAGATTGTTTAAGGTGCACTTTTTCCTCATGTGTCTTAGAAAATAAACACCACATCTTACAACTGTTGATGCGAGGAGTGGCCATATTAAAACGCGAAGGCCACCTCACAAGTCATAACTGGGGGTAGTCGGAGTTCCAGTTGATTTTGATTTGGGAGTCAGAATTTCCCAGTTCTGAGTACAACTGGAATGCAGCATTAGGTTCAGTCTCAGGCTGCAGCTAACGATTATTTTAGTTGTCGATTAATCTATTGATTATTCTGATGATTAACCGAATAACAAAAATTGCCACATTCTGCAGATTTGTCATTTAAGCCTTTTTTAATACAATATTAGAAATACATAAAAAGATGCAAATAATTCAATTATTTTTTTAAATAATAAAATTAAATTTTTTTGCCTACAATGCAACAACATAGTATTCCTTTAGTGAATGCTTGATCAGTTGTAGCAAAGGATGCATCTGCAGCTAAAAAATTACTTCTAACATCAACATGTGAAAAGCTCAGGCCTTTCTGATTGATTTAACATCAACACAGTGTAGGGCTGATCTGTTATTTTATTTTATTTATTTATTTTTTGATTAACCAGTTAATAATTGGATGCAAAAGGTGCCTTAAAGCAGGTTTTAAAAATGTACACAATTTGAATCAGGTGAAGCTAAAACTATGCTACTTGAGGAGTTTTGGGTAGAACAAATTTACAGACAAAGGTTTTTTTTTTTTTTTTTTTTACCTTAAATCCAAAATGTTTATATATTATGCACAGTTTTGGCTTAATTACAGCTCTGAGTGTGTTGTTCTTTATTTTTTAGTCTGTATACTCCAGTTAATGATTAATTGATTACAAAATTAGTTGATGATTATTTCAATAATCGATTCATCACGATTATTCCGATTAATCGTTTGAGCCCTAGTCCAGTCAATGCAGTGCGCTGAGTCAAAGTGACTGACAGCTTTCAGATTTTTCTCTCCATCATTGTGAAACAAAACAGATTTTTTTAGTGATGGGAAACATTTGGTGAAGTCAACCCCGGCTTGGCGCTTGTTGGTCGGAGTCCATGCAGCTGTGCACTTTGGACGGCACATGGCTCCTGGTACAGATGTCTGCATGGACCGCAGCCAACATGATGCTGACATTATGCATCAGCCACAAAATAAACAGTTTGCTGCTACCACCAAGCACCGCAGATTACAACGTTATATAAATGCCTGCATTATCTTAGCATACCTTTTAGATTATTTTTTGCACCTGCTGGTTTTGTTAGCATACTGAAAACTCCAGAAGTCAGGATATTATTCCCAGAATTCAAAATAGTGTAAAGATGTAAAGAGTTTTGACTTAAAATATAAGTAACTTTTAAGCACTTCTTCGACATTCACTGTCCTCTGTTTGGCTTCCTTTTTTCCTCTCCTTCCTGCGCCTCCCTCTGTTCCTCCTCGTCTTTCCGGCTCTGGGAGACGGTTCGGTTTTGGGGGAGAGGACGCAGAGGAACAGCTGGGCCCCATCACTTCTCATCGGGAGCCTGGGAGAGACGTCGCTGACAGAGTGATGCACAGAGTCTGTCCTCGCTAATGACTGCACCATTCTCCATCATTATCGCCATCATTAGGAAATTAGGGGGACAGAAGGTATTTACTGTAAACCTGCCACCTCCCAAGGAGAGATAAATAGAAACTGATAAATGCGATTGCGTGACGCTGCCTGTCTATTAACCTTCCCATTTTCCAGCGCCAGCATATGCACATTTAACAATCATTAATATTCTCTAATTGGGCCAGTTTCTAGTGAGGAAAATGCAGCTGATGAATGACTCAGAACAACAGAGGGATCTTTACAAATTTACATTAAGATTAAATTGTTTTTCCAGGTCGCTTAAAATCATTTTTCACATTCTCCTCCACAGTGCATCGATTCCCGCGCTGTATTTTCTTGCAGATAACCAGGCTTTTGTTTTACACTTCACCGATGAAGCTGCTAGGAGACGGACTAAGGGGCATTTAACATCTTGCTAACAGCTTGGCAGCGCTGCAGAGACTGATTGTTCGCTGTTTGACCGCGTTACAGCTGGACAACAGCGCGTCAGGACCGACGTCAAGGGCACAGGCACAAACACACCCACAGAAATCACACATGCGGGCCTGCAGAGGGGAGTTCAGCCCGCTCAGCAGATATCTACAGGACGTATGTTCTGTGTGACACAAAGACACAGACCGAGCTGGGGGCAAGGAGACTGTAGATGGTGGGATGGAGCAGGCTTTCACAACTGGTTAGTTTGGGTGTTTCTTGAGCAATTATTACCATCTGGACAGCAGAGTGTTCGCTGGCTTTGGGAGTCTCACTTTTTTATAGCTCTTTGTCTTTAAGATTTATTGTTTTTGCTCTTCTTTCATGTGAGTCTTTTTCATTCTTCTCTAGTCCTTAAGAATTTCTCATTTCTTTGAATTGTGTTTCTAATGAGCCAGACATTCATGTAATATTTTAAAGTAGATGAGATAAAGACTTTCTGGGCTTGCTGACACTCCAACACATTTTTTTTAGGGTTTTTTGGTCACTTGTCCAGGATCCAACAATTGTCAGAAGGAGAATACCAGTTTTAAATTGGATCTTGATGTAATTTATTATTAATCACAATCTCTGTAGTTAAAGTCATGAATAACGCAAAAGATAAAACAGTTTAACTGACAGAAAATAGCTTAGGACAGGGGTCTTCAAGTCCTCAAAGGCCAGTGTCCTGCAAATTTTAGATGTGTCCCTGGTCCAACACACCTGAATCAACCTCCCCTGTATGCAGTCGAGTTCTCCAGAGTCCTGCTTATGACCTCATTATTTGACTGAGGTGTGTTGAAGCACAGACGCATCTAAAAATTGCAGGATACTGACCCTTGAGGACGGGATATGAAGACGCCTGGCTTAGAGTCATTAAGTGAAACCATCAGCCGAAGGATGATGACTGTCTCGGGTTCTATTTCAGGCCTTTGCTGGATTTTTTTTCTTAAAGACATGCATTTCAGGGACTGTTGGTGTGTTGGGGATATTTTTTCAAGCCTGAAACAACTTCTTTTGTCCCATAGTTGCCTATTTTTCTTATTTTTTGGAAACACACACTGCACAATATGGTGTTATTGTCAGGTACTGGACTGAAAACGAGTGGAAGTACAATCAAAGCCAAAAAAGAAAATGTAAGGCTGCATTCATACCAGCCCTGTCCACTTCAATAAAACTCTAATTCGTTTGCCTAAAAAAGTCCAGTTAATTTGGGGAGGTGTGAATGCGCAATAAAACTCTGAAGCCATCAAAAAAGGTAACTGGTCTGTCTACAAATCATAGGTCTCAGTCCAGTTAAAGGGAACTCTTTTGAATCAAGAATACCCTTATTAGTCCCCCAGGGGGGAAATTGACATTTCTGCCCATCCAGTAGAAGAGAAAACAAACAAACAACATTCTGTAAGACATGGGTAGAGAGGTGCCTGAGGCTGCAGCCATGGGGAGGCGCTGCCCTTTCGTTAGATGAGGAAAAAAAGAACAGTAGGAAAGAGGAAGGGGGAAAAAAATCATATCTCACACTGTATCCCCAACAGGACACAGTGTGAGATTGTAAAAAAAACCCACCTCAGCACAAAAAAACCAACATGCAGACAACATAAAACATGTGCAATCAGTAAGGGTGGAGGCGGGGGGGGTCCCAGCACAGACCGCCCAGGTGAGCAACACAGCAACCTGGCATATTGCATCTGATCTAGGTTGACGTACCGGGGGACAAGACAAGGGGGGCCAGTGGAGGCGGTGAGTTGAGTTGTGGGGGTTTATAGCTATGTGTGTGTTTATAAGTAAGTCCGTGAACACTCCCAGATAGCGCCCCCAGCCATGGCTGGGGGCGCTATCTGGGAGTCCTTGATAAGTCCTTGATAAGTCCTGGGAGTCCTTGATAAGTGATTAAGTGTTGATCAGCCTGCCTCGGCAGAGTTCTGACTCAGGTCCACGGATGGATATGTGAATGCCAAGCGGAAGTTGCACTCAGTGTCTTGTTCAGAGGTTTCAGTGTTATTTACTTCAGTAGTTGTTGGTGCAGCGCCAGGGGGGGGGGGACAAATTTTTCAAAGGGTTTAGTTGGTTTGACACAGTGCAGTGTGAAAGTGAACCGCAGTCTAATCGAGTCTACTGGACTATCAGGCGTAAAAACACCCTAGAAGACCTCCGGAACACCTGGTGTCCTCAGGACCCCTCAAGACTCCAGTGTCCTGTGTGTTTTAGGTGTTTCCCGCCTCCACACACCTGACTTAAACAAGTGAATGACTAACAGGCTTCTGCAGCACTTGATGGCGTGGGGGGGCAATGGAATCATTTAAATCAGGTGTGCTGGAGCAGAGATGGGTCTAAAACATGAAGGACAGAGAATCCTGTGGGCCACAGTGGAGTTTTTAAAAAATGAAAAGGCAGTCTGTTGCTTAAAGAGAAAAGATGAAGGAATGAGGTAGTGTACCTGACTATTGCACAGATTATACTCTCACTGGTCACTTTATTAGGTATTGTGTAGGACACCCTTTTTCCTTCAGAATCGCTGTAACTCTTGGTGGCATGGATTCAGCAGGGTGTCAGAAACATCCCTGAGATTTTGCTTCACATTGACATGATAACGTCACATCCATGATGGGAGTCTCCTGTTCCACCATATCCCAAATCTGTTGGGTTAAGAGCTGGAGACTGTGGAGTCCTTCGGAGGACAGAGAACTCATTGTCCAGTTCAAGAAACCAGTTTGAGATGATTTGAGCTTTGTGGCATCGTGCATTATCCTGCTGGAAGCAGCCTTCAGAAGATGGGAACACTAGGGTCCTCTTACATAAAACTCTTGTAAGAGGAACGATTATGAAATGAAAATGCTAAACGGTCATTGCCTGATGTTTACAGTACAGCATTCTTTTTCTGAATGTGGATGGAGATACTTGAAAAGATTAAACCGAATCACTGATGAATTCAGACACCTGACTGGATTTTATTATTGTTAAACAATCTTGGCAATGACTCCCAAGGCTTTATAACTCATTAAAATGAGAATGTTTGTACATTTTTAGGGCTGTGTGAATGTGCTGTTTACAGTTTGCATCTATACCAGAGAGAAAATTGAGATTATACCTTCCACACATCAATCCCACATTTCTAACAGTCATGCAAACACAAAAACATCCTCATCTAATCAAAGATAAAAGCCTTAGTGGTCCTTATCAATGCTGCTTGATGAAATTAGATAATCCAAGTGTAATTTTATAATGACAAACAAGAAAAAAAAAAGCATTGATGTGCATTTGATGTAGCAATTACAAGAGAAGGGGGGGTTCTAATGATGATAATTTGAGTTTTAATTCTGAACCCACTAGTGACTGGCAGAGTCTATCAATTACAGCATTAAAACAGGCCCCAGCTGCAGCAGCCACGCCGGCCGCCCTGCAAATTGTCGCCTAAACTGCTGTCGTCTCCCCTCCCGTCGCTTGCTGGCATAATTGCAGTTTAACCAGTTCATCATAATCACACAACAGTTTCCTCTCCCCGTAGAAATGGAGGCAGATTTTCACATCCGTGGAGGGTTTTCAGGATAACGCTGCATCCACAGTGATGTGAACAATTAACCTAGATATCATTTTATAGCATAATAATCTTAACTTTTAAATGTTATTTCCTTCAAGTGAACACTTTCTGCTAGAAAAAAAAATAGGTCTTAAAGATATGCAAATATAAAGGGGAAAATGTGTCACTTTTACCAGGAGAATACCAGGAAAATTAGAAATGTTGACAGCAAACTTATAACCTCCAATTGAGTCCTGGTGCTACTTAGCATGATCAGCTTGTCTGTTTCCAGCTGCAGGCAGCAAGACAAGCAGAAGGATGCAATCTTCGTTTAATGGCCTCTCAAAGTACTTTGTTTTCTGCAGGATGAAGCTGATTCTGCTATTTCAGGGTGTTTGAATGAATTAAGACGTGAGCATCGGACTAAATGTTTGCAACACACCTAATCCTGTGTTCTACAAAGAGAAGCATCCATGAAACATGGCCCATCATGGTGTCACATGTACCCCTCCTTTCCCTATCTGTTGCTACAAAGAGGCAGACGTTTTGAACATTGACGTGTCCGTGACATGTTATGGGTCCACATAAAGTAAAAGCAGCATGGGAAGGACTGAAACTGATTGTAAGTGCTACAACCATCTACCTGGTAACGCAGGACGAATTTCTGCAACCATAGACAATAAAATCTCATCCACAGCGGACCCCCACCTATTCGTAGCTCAGTATTCGCAAACATTTTTGTGGATTGTAATTCCAAATTGTTTGTGGATTTTTTTCATAGAGCATATTCAAAATATTCTAAAGAAAATGCAGCTTGGAAAGCTGAACTACCTAGGAGTAACGCTACGTGACACACTATTGGCTGGTGTTTGCAAAGCAGCCAATCCAGGAACACCATTCATATTACTTAGCACTGATTGGCTGTACCCCCAAGACCGGAAATAAGGAAGACTGTAGATATCAGCTTCAGTCAGTTTTAGTGCTGAGATGGTTTCCATTGTGTGTATTAATGCATATTTGAACTATTAAAATAGGCAGTTATGAGTATTTTTAGAGGATAAGTCAAGTATTCGCAGATTTCAGTTATTCATGGGCAGCTGTGGTCACTAACCCCCACAAATACGGTTGGTCCACTGTAGTTTCAGTTGAGCTTTCCTACAGTGTTTTCAGTTTAATCTGTTTTTTTTTTTTTTTTTTTACCTTACCTGATTTTAACATAGCCCACTTTTTACCTAATTTTAGGTTAACATACTTTAATTTAACTTATTTTAACTAATCTTACCAACCATCAAATTATTGCCACAAATATTTCATCATAATGTGGAGAAAAACGTAGACCTGATATCTAAGTTGTAAAATTTAGGAGACAGTCATGATAACTGGGAGGAGGACGTACCAGTGTTCAGATGAGTGATGCAGGTGTGTCTGCCTGTGCCAGAGTGCAGGGACACATTCAGGCTGCTAGGAAGCTGGACTTCAGAGATGACATAAATGCTTTTTGCTTTGAGGAAATTTCAGTTTGCAGCATCTGGAGTTCAGTCTAAACATGAAACCAGTAGTTGCCTAAAATATGAATGATTCTAACCTCCCAGCATGCAGGGTATGGAAAGCCAAAAGGTCCACATAAAGGCAGGATTAGGGCTGGGCGATAAATCGATTTTATCGATTAATCAGACTTTTGGTTTTTGAAGATTTAATTTTTGGAAAAACTGGGGGGGGGGGGGTTTCCACCAATTTGCTCCTCATGTTTCGATAGTTCAGAGTGATGTCAGCGCTCCTGGGGCTAGCGTCTTTTACAGTTTCTGTTTATTTGGATGCAAACAACAGTCTATGTCAAAGAAAGAACCACATGGACTGAGCTTCTCACGTTAAATCTCAATAACTCTTGAAGCTTTTTTTCTTAAAATGACTTTTTTTTTCACAATTTTGAGACGTTCTTCTTGGAAAATTGTGTCTTTATTTTGCTAATGTTATGACTTTATTCTCGTAATTAAATAAACATTCATGTAGCCTGGCCCTAATGCTCCATCGTACAACTCACAGAAGGAGTGATTGAAATAAAAGCCACTTTTTGAAAATATTTTCTGTCATTTGCAATTTGTTTTTCAGAAAAGAAAACGAGAAAAAAAATTGCTAAAAATCGGATATGGTATGAAAAAAATTGGGAGATTTTATTTTTAAGCTGTATCGCCCAGGCCTAGGAAGGATTCACCCTGAACAGGTTGCCAGTACATCACAGGGTGACACAGAGACACACAGGACAAAGAACCATGCCCACCCACACTCATACCTAAGGACGATTTAAATTATTAAATTAACCTAACAGTTGTGTTTATGCTCTGAGGGAGGAAGCCAGAGTACCTGAAGAGAACCAATGTTTGCACGGGGAGAACATGCAAACTCCATGCAGAAAGACCCCAGTTCACAACTCTGACCGAGGACCTTTTTACTGCAAAGCAACAGCACCACCATGTAGCCCTACTGTATCATTAGGAAATGTGAAATAATTTTTAATAATACAAAAATATTTATTTATTATTTTACCTTATGATGAATTAAAATTTTAATTACATTTCCACTTTTATTTATTGAATTTAGTGGTAAAGTGTTGAGACCTTTAAAATACATAGAAGGTATATTTATTTGATATGTGTTTTCAGTTTTATTTGCATCGTAAAATATAAACATTCATTTTAGGTTTTATTTTTTTTGGCACTAATAGCTCTCCACAGTATGATTGTCATAGAGAAGCTCTTCTCCAAAACCATAAAATGATAGTGTGGACTAGATAGGAGGGGAGAAAGGGAAGAGGAGGATGAAGAAGAGGAAAGGAGGAAACTGAGTCCAGCCATGTTTTTAAATGGTAAATATTCATTAAGTCATATTAGTTATAGAAAGCCAGGGGAGGCATTAATGAACCAGGTATTATATCCTGTAACTCAGTAATAAAGACAATTATTTGTTCTCACAATTGCTGAATTTCTTTGAGTGTAAACACCCACACTCTTCAAAGCCAGCTCTCGTCGTGTCAATAGTAAAATAATCACACAGTCCAACATTATGAAAACCACCTGAGGTCCTTTTCTGGTTCGGCCCACCGTACCCATGCAGCTCAGTCGGCGGCGGCGTGCTCACATCCAAAAGTTTCCTCAAGAACAGATGAAGAAAGAAGTCGGGAGGCTGGATCAGCTGGCCTGTGAACTCCTGCGCGAGCCAAGCTGTCTGATTGGCTGGAGGGCTGCAGGGCCATCTTGCCTCCCTGGCAGGCAAGTGGCTCAAGCAGTTTGGTTAGGGAGGAGTGCAAATGTGTGTGTTCGTGTTTGACTGCATGTATATGGGGCGAGAAGGGGGATAAAAAGAGCTTGGGTGACAATGTGTGGATGTGCATGTAGAACTGTGTGCGTTGTAGCATATGTATGTTGAAGCGCTGACAGTTTGCAGGTTTCTCAGATGTCTATAACCATCTGAAATGGCTATTTATGACCTACATCGTTACGATTTATCTTGATTTGAGCCATAAGCATTTTCCTAACATGAACATTTCTGCTCTCATATCCTCTGATTAGCATTTCTTGTCAGTTCTTGTTGGGACTGCTTGTTCTAGAATAGCGCCACGCTTGGTGGCAGTGCGTTGGAGCAGGTCTGTTATGCTGGTTCTGGTTTGTTCTTTTTGTTGGCTTTTGTTCATCATTCTTTTGGGGCGAATCATTGTGTGTTTGTACAATTATTCATTCTGCTTTTGGATGCTTTGCAGTTGAACTTTGCTCTGTTTTACTTTTAGACAGTTATGATATCTGTGGCAACAAAGTATTGTTTTTACAATTGGGAGCAGCCAATTAGCATCTTAAAAGCTCAAATAATACCTGACCTACGACCCCAAATCCCAGAGGAGTTGAAAAGGAGGCTTCATGGATGCAGGGCAGGGCCAAAGAGCAGACAGAGAAGCAGAGAAGTTCAAATCATCTCTTCCATTGGTCGTAATGGGTAAGGATCATATCCCAACTTCATCTCTCTGCTCAGCTTTCTAACCATACGGCCAAATGGAGATTTAAAGAGAAGCGGCAAAAGCAAATGAGGTGGATTAGCAGTGCTTGTCAAAAACAGATGGTATCATCTAGGACATGTTACTGTGGAATATTGTCTCTGCTACCCAGATATTGAGCTGTTAGCATGTCAGGAGAATGTCTTACAGCAACAGTCTTCAGTCAGAGGCCTCTTGAGGTTTGTTGAAAGACTGACTGTTCCCGAAAATCCTTCCTGCCAACAGCATCACCATCCATGATGACTTTTTGAAGATACTTGGATGATATGAGTTACAGCATTAAATTTCCCTTTGCGATAAATAAGGTTATTTTGAATTAAATTGTAATTTTAGGGGCTTCCAATGTTTTTAATCCTCATTGAAGTTTAAAACATATTGTTCTTATTGCTGCAGATAAAAAAAATATAAGTATTTAAACCATGACACGTGGTACAGAATCCTCACATCACATTAACAACCTATTATTGTCACCAATAGCTCTACCAGCCTGTTGGTCTTAAGGTCAGAGGCAAAGACAAAGTGCAGGGTGCTATAGAGCTCATGGAAAGGTGCACTTGTAGTGCCCGCAGAAGGAAGGCAGGTGTTTTTCTTTTTAACTATTAATAGGAATAGATTCAAATTCAATCTGTTTTAGTCAGCTCTGCTTCTGCACTTTATTTCATAGTGTGACTTGCCTTCATTCCTCCAGTTTTTTTTATTGCCTTCCTTTCCCTTGTTCAGCCTCTGCTACAGTAATCTCTGGTGGTCATTGTGTGAAGTTACTCCTTGGATTTAGCTAGCATACATTGCAGAAGTTGCATCCGTAGAGGTCCATTGAGTATTTCCTTGGTATGAAATCCATCTAAACTAAGTTTAAATCATCCATGTCAGACTTGGATCAGACTTAATTCGGGCTATAAGTGAAAATTGTGTAAAAATCTTGCAATTAAAAACATTTTTTTTGCTTTCCCCTTTTGGTTTTGTATCACAATGTTCCTATGACCTGATAAGAGCTTTAGCATGTTTAAATTAGTGGGGGATGTATAGGGCAGTGAACGTTGTCCAGGCAGTGAATGCATGGCATACATTCAACGATGTTTCAGTAAGGATTGTTGGGTAAATTGTGCCGCTTTGCTCTGGACCTGCATGGAGTCACATTTTTAACTGAGGTTGCTTTTATTAGTCTGGTTAGTTTTCTGTCCCTGTAGAAAATAATATATAGATAGATAGATAGATAATATAAGAGCTAAAGATATATAGGACAGACCCAGTTGTTTACTTCTGCAGTTTCCCAGTTTGTCATTGAAAGAAAATCAGCTTTAATGCCGTTCAGGCTGTGGACTCAAAAACAATGTTGAATATACATGTTGCCTTAACCTTTCCTAATCCAAACAGGAGGTGGGAAGTGGTGTCAGTCCCTGTGTGTGGGGTGGGGGGTTATGACATCATTCTCCGTGTTGCTGTGCTGCTTTGACACCGGTGGCCTTCTGAAGCCCAGACACCCCCCGTGGAGCCCAAACAGACACGTCACTTTGATCATGGTGTGATGGCACCAGAAAAACCTCTTTGTCTCTTTAAAATATACGTTAGTAAAGCTGCCACTAAAGGCTGGCACTAACTTGTTTCTGCTCATGTTCAGTCACTCTGCCTACCTGGTCATCCACTGTGGAAATCTCCTGTCTCTGCGCACAGCTTCCAGTGGGTGCGTCCAAGTTGGAGAGGGGGTTGTGGTGCTCAGTGGTGGCTGTGGGGGGGCAGCACTCTCCACATCCGCCACTTTCTCTCTTGTGACAGGTGATAAAGTTTGAAATGCCAGCCTGGTGCACTCCAGGCGCAGGTGTGGAGAATATGTCCAAGAATAGCCGAACCCTCTGTTCACAAGTCTGTTGACACCACCGTAGCAAATACCCCCCCCACCCCCCACTGGATGGCCGTTGGACTGGAGACAATGATGCGTGTCACCTTGGCTTCTCTTTTCGTTTTTTATTCCCTGCTTGTCTTTTTCTGTAGTTTTTTTTTTTTTTGGACTTCCTGCTGCAGCATTTGTATGTTTTTATGCGGGGAGGATTTTTTATTTTTTTTCTGCTTTGGATTTTCCAGTGAAAATAGAATTCATTATCCATAAGCAGAGGAGTGCAATTAAAGCAAAGGACCAGTGATCTAATCACTATTATTTTTGCTGTTTTCTGCTTCATTCTGGATTCCATTTGGCTGAAAACAATTATTAACTTTTATTGAAACAAATTTACATTTTCATCTTCTCTCTAAGCTAGTGAAAGCCCAGTGAGAGAAAATGTAGATGATGTATTACATGTTAGAACATAAAATTGTTTCGTTCTCCTGCATAAATTCAGTTAAAGAGGCAGTATTATGCATTTTCCAGGCACATAGAATCATTTTATAGCACAAGAAATTTGACTTCATAATTTAACTCCTTGAAATTGGGCCTCTGTGTCTTTAAAAACTCCTGCTCTCTCTAAAACTCCGCCTTCAGGAAGTCATCACAACAGCGCTCCTCTATTAAGCCTTTAACAAAGTTTTTACCAGCATTGCACTGAGAAGTAGATCGTATAATGAGCTCAGCAGATGCACAGTTCCACCAGGTGTTTGCTTATTGCAGCTGGCTAGTCTGAAGGAGCTGAGTGGTGAAGTCGCTGGGGGAGGGGTGCTCTGTGAGGTGGAAGCTTGGAAATTGCAGCTCTGAGGAGGAGCTGCACCTCGCAGACAGAACTCCTCCTTTCTTCCTGCTAAGCTGTTCTAGCTCTGTGAGGTTGGTGGGGATCAGCTGTAAACAGCCCTTTTCAAGTCCACAGACAACTCCTCTATGGGATTGAGGTCTGAACCAGAACCTCCACCTTGTTTTCTTCAAACCATCTCTGTGTAGCTTTAGCTGGACGCTTCGGGTCGTGGTCTTGCTGGAACATAAATCTTCTCTGAAGCCATAGTTCTCTGGCAGATGCTTTCATTTTACCTTCCTTCCTTCCAGGGCCTGCTCCTGTGAAACATCCCCAAAGAATGATGCTGCCACCACCATTCTTTAAAGTGGGGATGGTGTGTTTGTGGTGCTGTGCACAGTTTGGTTTCCACCAAACATACAGTCTTGTCTGATGGCCAAAAAGCTGCATTTCAGTCTCATCAGACCAAAGAACTTTCTTCCACTTGACCATGGCGTCTCTTCCCACGTGCCTTTTGGCAAACTCTAGTCCAGCCTTGATCTGAGTCTTTTTCTACGGTGGTTTTCTCACTGCTTCTCTCCCATAAAGCTTTGACTGGTGAAGAACCCAGGCAACAGTTCTTGTCTGCAGAGTCTCTCCCATCTCATCTGCTGAAGCTAGTTGCTCCTTCAGCGTCGTCATGGTAACCCGGTGTCCTCTCTCCCCAGTCTCCGTCTTGCACGGTCTCTCAGGATGTGAGGACGTCCTGATCGAGGCAGATTTACACCTGGGCCGTATTCCTTCCACCTCTTGATGATGGCTTGAACCGAACTCCAGGGACGTTCAGAGCCTTGGAGATTTTTTTAGTATTCATCCCCTGACTTGTACTTTTCAATCACCTTTTCTCTGATTTGCTTGGAGTGTTTTTAGTCTTCATGCTGCAATGGTGGCCAGGAATACTGATTAACCAGTGAATGGACCTTCCAGACACAGGTGTCTTTATACTACAGTCACCTGAGATAAACTCCCTGCACTCAGGTGACCTCCATTCCACTCACTGTGAGACGACAAGCACTGGCTGGCTGGACCTCTGTTGAATTAGGTCAGTCACTTTAAAGGGGGTGAATAGTTATGCAATCACCTATTTTTATTATTTTTTAAATATTTTTTATCATCTTGTCATTAGTTTTTAGAAATTAGTTTTTATTTTTACATTAAACGTTATTTTGTAAATTCTTGTCAAAAAAGCCAAATTTTGTTGCTCATGATTGATTTGTAAAATCAAAAAGGTAAAACATCCAACTTTTTATAGGCACTGTAAATGGGGCTTGTTTTATCGGCTGAGAAATATTTTTCTAAATTACTTGTGAGTTGAGAAGCACGGCCATTCCTATTAAGCCAAAAAACAAACCAAGGATATGACAAAACAAATCTCCTCAGCAATCACTAAAGCAGTTTTTATCCATTTATATCTGCTCCAGTAATCATGTTGTCTTCAGCTGATGTTTTTTTGCAGTTAAAAGTAATCTCAACATGACTGGATGGTATCAGGTAATGGGTAAAAACACCCATTTTTAGCTGGAAAATCTTTTAGGAAAAACACAAAATTAGAACCCTGAAAGTGTCGTTTTGCTGTATATTTTTCCAGATGACATCAGCTGCATGTGTCTTTTTACAATGAATGATGTTAGAAGTCAAATAGGGTTCAGGGGAAGCCTGAGCTTCTCCTTCCTGTTCAGGCAGATATCTCTTTAAAATGTAAATCTAAAGACTCACCTGCAGCTTCTGCTCATTTGAAGACAGCTGTTGTTCACGCCCCTGCTCGTTTCACCATCTCTCTGCGACGCCGCACTATTCTCACATTAGCCTCCTGACCACGGTCTCTGTGTGGCGACAGGGGCTCAAGATGTTTTCAAATCTCCGCTGCTAATGTCTTGCTGGGGGTGGCCATCTGTTTTTGGAACTCCCAGCGAAGCTGGGGCGGAGACGGACTCCTGGCTCCCGCCTTCGCTGGGCTTCTGTTGGGGGTAATAATGTGTGCTGGTACCGGGAGCCCAACTGGTGTCCATGAGTTTGTCCTTTACCGCCACTCATCCTTGTCCCAGTCACGCCACAGCGAGGGCAGGGAGCCATCCCGTGATGGAGTGGGCTTCAGGGGGCAGCTTTTCATGGCGAAGAGAGGATTCTGGGCAGTCTTTCTCTCCATGCCTCAATTATAGCTTCATCTTACATCATAAAGTCACCTTTTTGGCTCTTCTTCATCTTTCTTCTATTTAAAAGGACATTCGGTTGCTACTGTAGACAACCTTACAGGATTTGAAGCGTTATGCATCTGTTTCGAACATTTTCCCTAAATTTATATTTAATGAAAACTCGTTCAGGTCTGAACTTCCAGATCTTTGCTTCTCCAAACAGGATTATTTTGACTAAGAGTTCTTTGAGAAGGTTCTGGAGCAACAGATCAGGGTAATTGTGGCATTAGGCAGGAAACTGGAGCTAAAATAGCCAGATGCAGCAGCAGATAGCCACATCTCACACCGGCAACGTTTAACCCAAGTTCAAGGACAGTTCAAGCATGCAGAGTAGAAACTGTAACCTCCACTGGTCCGAGTGCACGGACTCCTCCGGAAATTATCTTTTCAAATATACGATTTCCAAGGGGTGTAATTGTCTTCACGCTTATGGTCATTCATGCCTCATTTCATTTTCCATAAGTCTATATTTTCCTTGGCCTATTACAAGGGTATACTCCACCTAAGGGCAGGAAAATCATATCAATTCTTGTTTAATTCCTTCTTCTCCTGCACTTCAGGAAGGTTTTTGTGAAACGTTCCTGTCAGTATGGATTGTAAGAAATGGCATCATGTAAAACTTTTATTGTAGCTATCAAGAGTTGCAGGACGACCCGACGTCCACATATTGCCCAGACCGCTGACAGGAAAAAACATAGGACGCAACGTTGGTTATTAAAGGACAATTGTCTGGTGATTTTCTGCTGTGAAATCATTGTGACGTTCGTTTTAGTCTGATAAATCTGTTAGATGAGATCGAAAGTGCTGAAGGACACCTATTGCTGTTTGACACAGTTCATATTATTCTTTAGGAAACTGCCTTAAATTATACATTTAGTGCAACAACTTTTGGTCGAGATGCATCAAACAGTGGTTCAGAAATTGTAGAAGACAAAAGGATTTTGGTGAAACTGGTGTGGAAACCCACCATCTTTAGAGCTCTGTAGCTCAGAGACACCATTCAAACTCTTAACAAGTCACAGAGAGTGGGGTTTTAACTGAGTAAATTGGCATTTTGAATGTTTTTAGACTGTTTTTGGTTGAGTTTTCTGATTTAATTAAAATTTCAATTAAAAATTTAGAGGTATGTTGTCCAAACTTTGGTCACATGGGCCAAATTTGGAAAGTTCAAAGTACCTGTTGGCCACAGTTTTTGTTTTTTTTTTTTTTCTCCATTAAAAAACTTTTATTTTTACTTGTTAACTATTGAATATAAACATCAGGGTTGGAGTCAAGACCGGTTCTTCCGAGACAAAACTTACAGGTGGGTTTTTGCTTTTCCCTTTACTGTCTTAAAATTCTTCATGTTTTTAAAAATCAAATTTCATAATTTTCTGCAGTCAGATTTTGTTCAGCAAACGCTAGACTGTGAACAGGCAGATGCGTTCTTTTAAATCAAAGGACCAAATTCTGTCTGGTTTTGGAAACAATCACATGCAAGACGATTGCACGGTCATTAGCAATAATAACATTGTATTTTTTCTGAGATGGTGGGACACAGCTGTGCTCTGATCACTGCTTTTAATTCAGCTTGTGCATCTGCAAGTGAAGATAAAAGGGAGTTAAGTTTTTGTGATTTTGACAAAAACTATTGCGTCTCGAACTGGTCTTGACCCAATTTGTTGAATGAGACCAAGACCAAGGCATAACAATCTGAGACCAAACCCAAGACCGGCAAAAAACTGGTCGAGACCAGTCTCAAGAACAAGATCGGTCTCGAGACCTCCATCCCTGAAAAACATGCAATATTTTAATGAAACAAACAATTGAGAGAGAAAGAAAAATGATCTGTAAATCACTGTAGATCCAAAACATAAAAAAGAAACACATGCAGTTTCCTATTTTTTTTTTTTTTTTTTATTTTCTATTTGTTTATCCTCGTTAGGAGGAATGGATTAAGGAGTCATTCTTTCTTCAAAAGAGTTGTTGTGTTTTGCTAACTTTAATGAATGGATGCAACCAAGTATTTATTTCAGGAAATGATGCTGGATGTTTGTGGTCCCACTTTCTATTGATTTTAAAATGAAAGGAAAATAACAACATAAAATGTTTGTAAATAAAAGACAAAAACTTTGTAGATTAAATTTTCCAGTTTAAGAAAATTTAAAAATCGCCTCTAAATTAAAAATCATGTCCATCAGGATGAGACACCGGTGCTGGAAGTTTGTACTATTCTTGAACTGGGGTTCAGGGCCCACACAAAATCATTCCTCCTTGGAGCTGCAGCTAATAATCCGAGCTTCCGCCTCACAGAGCACCCCTCCCTTGTCCTTCCCGTACTCTGCTCCTCCAGACTAGCAGCAGCAGCAACTTGCAAACATCTGGTGGAACTGTGCGTCTGCTGAGCTCATCACGTGAACTACTTCTCAGTTCAACGCTCCTAAGAACCTCTGTAAACTGCATGATGGAGAAACGGTGCTGAGATGACGTGCTGAGAAGCCAATTTCAAGATGTCAAATTGCAAAGTCAAATATCTTGATATATTCTTGGTATATGCAGCATTTTTATAACAACTGAAGGTAACAGTTACTTGATTGTGCTATGAAATGACTCTGTGCCTGGAAAATACATAATACCGCCCCTTTAACAGAGCTAATAAAAGCCAGGTAATGTATTTTGCATTTTCTTATGGTTGCTGCATTGGCATCCCTAAGATTTTTTTTTTTTTTAGCTTAAACATCTTAAAAAGGAATAAAATAAAAATAAGTTATGACTTTGATTATCTTTTTAATCATGTTTTTCTAATAAAAGATAAGACCATATATGTTTTAACCAAAAGGCAACATGAACATCTCACCATGAATCATTTGAAATCAACCAATATTCTGGGTGTTCATCAAAATGATGAACATCTGTTTGCATTTCCTGCTTCATTGCATATCGGCTGCAAACAAATCCTCATGTAAACTGCCTTGTTTTCTTAAACGTCCTGCAATTATTGTCGTTAGCTTAAACTGTCTAATGCTACAAGCTGTTGAATCACTGCTAAGACAATGGCAAAGACTCATCCTTTTCAATTGCATCACTTCATTAGCTCCTACAATGTGAGGCCAATTACCCAAAAATCCCTGCTCCCAATCTCCACGGCTCTGTCTCTCTGGCCGTCTGCAGAGGCTGGCGGACTGCCAGGGTGCATTCAGCCTGCTCTGATTTGCCGTAATTATCTAAAATGTTCATTATTTTGCAATTTATTCAGAAGGTGTGACAGCGTTTAAGATTCGTCCAGTTTCCTCAAATTCAGCTGAGGCCAGAGGCAAAATAGCTAAATCAACGGTCCTAAAGAGTGTAAAATGCAAATGAGGCCACAATTAAAGATGTTTGGGTGGTAAAAGAAAATTGGGTCTTTTTATTGCAATATAAATTCAAGTATTTGAATAGAGCAGAACAAAAACAATGAGATAGCTGGCCTTCCAAACATAACAATTGTCCTTTTAATGAAATTATGAAAGAAAATACAACAATTTAACAGACAGAAAATAGGTGTTTAGCTCCAATAAGGTGATTTTAAAGAGATGTTACCTGCACAATGACAATAAAGGAATTCTGATTGTGATTCTAATTTTGACATCAGCTACTTTGATAAAAAAAACCCAGAAAACCTTGATGAAGCTTTTTACGGTGGGGGGTTGGAGGGGTCAGAATCAAGCGGGTGAAGAATGGGGTGGGGAGGTGGCTTTAGGCAATGACTAAAACACAATCAACCTTCTCCCCATCTCCTAACGCTGCCGTGGCCCACAACCCCCTGCTAATTAAAGTGATACAACATCTTACAGGCGAGTGCACACATCTAATGGGCTGAGTGAGGCCCTCCTGCCTCATATATACTCATGCAATAGCTACACCCATGCACACTCACCCATACAGAAAACATTCCCTTTCCAAGGGTCATGAAACCCAGCATTGAAGCACCCAATCAAACCCTCTTATGCCTGACCCCAAACACCTCAAACTGGTCTAACCCAAGACTCCAGTCTTGCAGGTGATAAAGCTGGAATGGAGAAAATTGCTTGTTGGAAATGAAAATAGTAACTAAATGTAGAACCTTGATTGTGCTGGGACTATTGGTTGTTTCTACAGTTGAAGTCATGAAAAATGCAAATGAAATTATGAAAGAAATACAACAGGATGGTTTGAATTCCATCCTGGGCTGTTCTGTGTGGCGTTTTGTTTTTCTCGCTGTGCACATATGTTTTTTTTTTCTGGGTGCTCCACTTTCCACCAACATGCATGTTAAATGGTAGCTCCAAGCTGCCTTAACTGAGGGTTGTGCATGCATGTTTGTTTCTTTACATTTGTTGCCCTGTGATGCCCCCGCACCACCATGCACACACACACTAACACACACACACACACACACAACTCTGCAGGGTTTGTACAACAGACAGTGGATGAATGGATAAACATTAAAGTAATCAATATAGGAAAACAAATTTGTTAAAGTATGAAGTTTCTGTAACATTCAAAATGACTTATTTTATGCACATACATATTACATTATATATCAACAAGTTGCGCAATGATGCAATGCTCTCTTGTAGCCAGATCCTTGAAGGCCAAATGACTGCAGCTACGTTCAGGTTTCCATTGCCAGAACTTTACGGGACCTTTAGGAGAAGAAACCCAGTTTCCTTCTATTTAAACACGGGACTATAACATCCAGAATGACAGAGAATGAATGAATGAGAATCTACACCTGAGACTTAATGTGTTAATAAAGAATAAAGTGTAATAAGAGGAAGACCAAAAAAAGCATGACATTACCTCCCAAAATGACTTCAAAACAGAAAAAGAAAGGCAACAAAAACAAAGGGAAACTTGAAGATCTTGAGCAAGAAAGAGATTTAAGCGATAATGTCTAAAGTAAGAAGAAGACAGACTCCCAACAGACAAGGTAAAGAGACAAATAATTCCTCACTAAACAAATTAAAGAAACTAAAACACAAAGCCAAGAAATTAACACAATAAAAAAAGGCACAGGAGCACTTCTTAAAGAAATGGGAAGGATTACAGCCAAGAATGACAGAAATACAAATGCCAGCATGAAGACGTGGAAATGAAAGGCAAACAGATACAGTGATGGACTCTTCAAAGAACGATGGCGAGAAAACAAAGACGAGGCGAAGCAAACACTCACCAAACAGCCTGTGTTTGGTCATTTGGAAGCAACTCTTCTTCTTGGATGATGTTCCCTTAATCGCAGTTATGTGCGAGCACGCGCGCGCGCACACACACACACACACACACACACAGGCCGCCACGCCTCGAGTTTCGCCTGCCAAGATCAAAAATGAAGTGGTCAGTGGACAGCTTGGCTTGTCACAGGAAGCAGTGGGCCGCCGTGCCACATGTAGCTGGGAGGACAGGCCAAGGAGGGGCCGACGGGGGGTTAGGGAAGCTTCTGGGGGGAGAAAACAACGGGAATCAGACAGTAAGGAAGCCCCTATAACCTGATCTCATCACGCCACATCTGCTCAGCTGTGAACCCGTGAGGTGCAGGTGCTCAAGGCTCCATGTCGTCATCCATATTTGATGAGTTTGTTTTATTCAGTGTGTGTGTGTGTGTGTGTGTTAGCCTTGAATTTAACATTTTTAATATAAAGACACAACCACCACCACCACCCCTTCTGCATTAATAATGACCAAACATCTTTTGACTTTGAAAACTTGAACTTTACTTAGCAGGTTAGAGAACAGACTGCAGGCATTTTTAAGTGACTACAGAACTGTGCAAAAGTTTTAAGCCATCTTTAAAATCTTGATACTTGGTTTTCAGTGAGCCAGACTTAGTTGTAAACATTTTGGGTGGTCCATTTCAACAGTTCTTCAGGCTTTCTGAAGGTCTTCTAAAGTTTTTCCTTGGTCTTTGGTTACTTTTACATTTTTTCTTTTCCAGAACACCATGACATTGTGCTGTACTGTGGGGGATTCTGAAAAATGCAAAAAGACCCAACAAAACTATCCCCAACAGATTAATAGCATCTTCGAGTGTTTTTTCTTACTCATTTCCAGTTCTTATTTTGTGCAGAATCTGCTTTAAAAAATTTGAGATCGTTAACACAGAGAAAAACGTTTCATCTTCAGCAGATGAAGCATGTCTGAAACTCAAGTCTTTGAGGAAAAAGAGATAATAGCTCCTTAGAAATCACCATGTTGGAGCTAAAAATCCTCTTTTCACTTCATTTAAATGTATGGGTTAATTTGCATAGATTCAGGGAAAGAAATGTTGAAAAAAAAAAAAAAACTTCAGTTTTTGTTTTTCCCCCTAAGGACTGTAATGCATATAAGAAAAATATATATTTAAGATGTAGATATTTCCACAGCCTAAGAAGGTAAAGTCACTATCTGAAATGCAGCCATTTCTACTCATGAACACTTCAGAGCTCGTTTCCATTTTTTCTGCAGTTGTTGTGAACACATGAACTTCATGAGATTTTATGCTAGAACTCTGTACTCCGGATCAGAAACCATGAAGAAGGAAAAATATTTGGTCTACAGTGCACTGAGGGCAGATTTAAACGCCATGATGAATGTCATGTGCATCTCACCAAACAGCACAGAATGAGAGCTCATTTGAGCAGAAAGAAGAGTGATACAGAAACTCTTATAGACACCTCAATCCAGATCATTTGCTGCTACATTCACACTTCATCTCACTTGGCCAACTTTAGAGGAAATTAGCAGTGGGCAAAAAAACCTTCTGCATGTAGTCTGGAACAATAGCTGCAGAAATGTGTTCTCACATACCACCCCTGCAGAACATCTTTGTAAAACTAATGTTGCACTGGATGTGTGAAAACAACCGTAGAGGCTTTAGCACAACTGAATTAAAGAAGAAGCAGGCAGATTCAACAAGAACATGAAGGGAAGCCTGGAAACATCTGAGAAGTCTTTGAGGAGAGGAACCTTACCCAGCTGAGTTCATCTTAATAGGCGTTTTGGGTGCTTCACAAGGGTACTCTGAGCTGTGGCTTCTGCTTCAGAAACTCAGTAAACGAGGTTCAGAACAGAGAGGGAGAGAGCTACATATATAGATCTGTCTGAATTTTGGGAGTTTCTGAACTGTAAGACATATCCAATGCTTAAAATAGGTCTGTTTATTAAATCTGTATTCACTATATTCTTCCATAATCTGGTGCTTTGTATGAATTTTGTTGGCTGGTCTGATATTTTTACATGTAAAAAAATGGCTTCTTACACATCAAATGAGGTTAATGAATATGTAGGAACATCAACTTTTAAATCCTAAGATGGACATCATTTATAAACAAGTCCCTTCATCTTTCCAAAGTCTGGGACGACCTGAATAAATGGACTCTGATTACATATACTAGCATATGTGTCTGCCTTATTAACTCAGCTGCTGCAGACAAGAACCGGGTTAAAGGTATATTTGGGTACTTATTTGCTTTTTTCTATGCTTTTAAATCACTAAGAGCACATTCATTGCGTTTTTGACTGTTTTGAGGTGGTCATTTTCTGTTATAAGTTAAAAAAAAAAACAGTCAGGAAGGGAAAGACCGAGATGTCATGCATTCATTATTATCAGTCATTGGATATAACTATATTACTTATTTATTCTGAAACCTAAAATCATGCCAGATGTGCTCTCAGCAGGGCTGTTCATTCTTTTCAGCTTCATCACAAGTGGGGTAAGGATCTTCCTCCTCCATGGGCTTTAGTTTACAAGTAAAAACAGGACACATGCAGTGGCTGTGGTACTCACTTTTAATTTAGGTTCTTTAGCCACATCCGTTTTAGTTCCTCGTTTGTTGGTAATCCACTGATTGCAGGAATAATCCATCTGTAACACACACCAGCTAAGACCACAGGTTAAGCTTCGCCTGATTAAAGGTGCAGCACAAACAACCCAAAACGAAAGCATGTCAGAAGGTGTGATACAGTAATTATTGTAATTGATACAATACTTGCATACTTGAGGTGGACTCAGTGCAAACTCAAGGCGGACATCCACGAAAAGGTCACTTTTTAAAGCCACGTACTTGTACTTGGTGTCGCACAGCAAACTGCTCGGTAGGAAACACTGTTAACATCGAACTGTTTTGTATGCGAAACCGAGCTGATAAGCTCCGAGCAACCAGTCACCACTGTGCCACACTGACAGATGTGCGGTGACCGCCTTGGAGGAGAAGGAACAGTGCTAGGCGCCCAAACAGCCCACCCTTAGTAATGTTTGGGAATCACTGTTTTAAGGGATAAAGGAAAAACACCTTGAACAAGATGAATTAAACTGGTATTTTCTTTTTCTCAAAGGCACCAAATGTAGCTGCTATACAGGAGCTTCGAAATACAAACACAACACCTATAGTGTGTGAATTTAGCCTTTTTTCTGCCTTGTTTTTTGTTTGCCCTCATACTCTGCTTGTCTGACGCTCATTTCCTTTAGCAGCTTATTGTTTTCATCTCCGAGCACTGCTTCTTCCTCCAACATTTGGAGAACAATGCTGGCAACTATCTGGTGAAGAAGGTGCAATGTCTCGTCACCGAAAGGCCAGATATTTTTTTTTACTGGGGAGATGCTGGAAGCAAGACTGGCGTGAAAACAGGAATATTTATCAAACTCGTGTGGAAAAACATCTACAAGGTGTCAGAAATGATATCAGTATTGACTTTTCACCAATGTTGCAGTGGTGCAGCAGGTATTTAGTGCAAAACTCTTCATCTGCACGCAGGTCTGTGGTGTGGCTGCAGCAGCCTGCCCCTGTCTGTGCATTGAGGTGGCCTTCGGAGAGCTCCTGTAATTGGAGAGACAAAGAAAGGAGAGCTGGCAAGGTTTTAACAATCACACGTCAGCAAGGCTCCATCAGCCGTGAAACAAAAAGGAGTCAGTGATTCATCCAGCAGGAGGAGGAGGGGGAGCAAAGGCAGCAAGGAATTATCCAGAAAGGTCATCCTCAATTTCTGTCCAGAAATGATCTTTTCCCACTATGTAATAAACATTTATCTGAACCCTTTATTGGCTTTATTAGATCTGACAGTTTAGTTAAGCCGTTTCCATCCGCCACCGCCGTGGGTCGTGACAGTTAACGTTGCGCAAAAAGTTCCATTGCTAAGGTTTGGATTTAGTGGGCTAAAGAGGGGGTGGGGGCAAGGACGGCGGGTCTGGGCCAGGCATCATTACCACTGTGAAACGAAAGGCTCTGCAGACGTGCTCGTCCACATTTAGACGCCCATAAATATCCCTCCAGCACATGGCAGAGCAGAGCAAGCAGACGCCCGAGCAGACTGGACGTTGTGTTTAATGTGAACATCTGAATGTCAGCTGAATGTGAGCCTGCGCTGCTCACCGCATGCTGGAGAAGCAAAGAACTTTAACAGGATGTAGGATGTTGGTTGGCTCTGGCAAGTTTAGTGGAAACAGGATTACCTTTGAATAAGTTAAAACTGCAGGGCTGAAACTCTGATCTAGGTCTGGACCCTAAGGCCTGAACCCGAACGGCAGTTTTTCTGACACCTTTAATTCCTCAAGTCAAGGTTTGTTTATAGAGCACTTTATAAACAACTGAAGCTGACCAAAGTGCTGAACAAATCACAAGTGGTTAATAAACACACAAAATATAGAACAAAAAAGAAGCAAAAAGCCTAAAATACAGAATTTCAATGAAGGTAAAAATCTTTTTAAAAAGATTTAAAACTCAAGGGTCGAGGCTGATCTAATGTCTGTCATACGGCTGTTCCAGAGTCAAGGAGCAGCCACCCCAAAGGTTCTGTTACCTCGAGTCTTCAGCCTAGTTTTAGAGACGTTGAGCAGCAGCTGGTTACCCGACCTGAGCACTCTGAGAGGTATTGGAGTGTCAGTCCATTAAGACATTTAAAAACGAACAACATCATTTTAAAATCAATCGTATAGTGCATTGGAAGCCAGTAAGGGTGATATATGGTCACACCTTCGCCTACCTTTGAGAAGAGGGGCTGCTGCGTTCTGCAACAGCTGGAGATGATTAATTAATTTCTGGTCAATTCCATGATAAAGTAAATTACAATAATCCAGCTGTGATGATAGAGAGTGAGCCATGTCCTTCTATCTTTGAGAGGGAACTGACCTTTGACCTTGGATAAAAGTCTGAGTTGGTAACATATTTAACATAGCATGAGCCTGACTTTGTTCTACTTGATGTTTATTTAGGTTTTTTTAGGATTTGGTCATCTGCTTTTAATTTTTAGTTTTGCCTTGTTTTTACTTGTACAGCACTTTGGTCAACCTTGTGTTGTTTTTTAAAGGCTATATAAATAAACATGGTATGTGGCAAAATACGAAAAATTTCAAGAGGTTTGAAAAAGCAAAAACTCTACTTACAGTACAGTGTAAGTCTTGAATCCTCACTCAAGTAATCATGACTTTTATATGATAATGTTGGTGGTCTTGATCAACAGCTCTCCTGACTTTTTGAACCTCTTTTGAAGTTTTTCTTTGGACTTCGGCTGCTTTTCCCCTTTTTCCCTACTTCAATATTTTCCAATTTTGTTTTGTTTGTTTGGCCTCTTTGCCTTGTTTTATAAATCTTTCATGCAGATAAGAGCTTCTAAGCAGAAAGGTCATGTTGACACAGATAATTCAGCAAATTAAATAAAATTTTAAATTTGATTCTTTAGCTTTTTGTTATCAGCTTGTCAAACTGTTTCAACCCAAGAATTCGCTGGATTTTCTTCTTGTTTCTCGAACACGACTTACAAATACAGTTCATCTGCTTGAGATAGTAGTTCTTCTGTCCTGGTCAGGTACAAGGAATGTATAGAGACAAAAATACTGAAAACCTTCATGATCCTAAAGAACTTAAACCTACTTTAAAAAAGTTTGAGGAAGTCTAACTGATTGGAGTGAAAATATCAAGGGTGGTTTAAAAAACATTGCATGCTACTGTTCTTATTAGGGGCTGCACGGCAGTGCAGTTGGTAGCACTATTGTCTGGGATCAAATCCTAGTCAAAATCCATCCCTGTTTTTGCATGTTCTCCCCGTGCATGCATGGGTTCACTCTAGGTACTCCCAGCTTCCTCCCACAGTCCAAAAACATGACTGTTAATTGATTACTCTAGATTGCCCTGAGTGTCTGTGGTTGTATGTTCTGTGTGCCTCTTTGATGGACTGGCAACCTGTCCAGGGTGTTCCCAGCCTCCCGCGAGACCCTGCATGGAGGAGCAGGTATAGACAATGGATGGATGGATAATATTCTTCTGTAGGGGCACTGAATGAATTGCAATATTTTGCACAATCAAAATAAAAAGGAAACTGAAATGCTTTTGATTTAGGTACAATTAAATAAAAGCTGTGCATCTTTATTAAGGAAGAGCTTTGGTTTCCACAGCAGCCTTTGCTTCTGGAGCAAACGGTCTCCTGAAAATCCTGACCCGCCAGCCGTTGATTAGCAGGTTACAAATCCTCTGTAAACTCTGATAAATGTTGCTCTGAGCCTCTCTGCCGTCCTTTCGTAATGACGGCCAATCCTGCTGCTGATGCCTGCATCAGTATGCGGCGATAATGGGGCGCTCACAGAAGCAGTTGGGGTTGTAAACAACGTCTGTCATGCAGTTTAATAGACTTGAGGGCATCATAATGGCTTTGTTCTGCGTTCTCGTTCACCGGACCAAAAGCGCAAAGTAAAAGCGCCGGAAGATCATTTTACCTTGGAAATAGATTAAATAAGCCTTTCATCTCTTTGATAGCTCTATGTCTTCAAGGACACCCCCCACCCCATCTGCCCCCCATGAGCCTGCCTCTATTTCAATCATTTGTGCGGGCAAATGACAAAAGCTCTTTGAAACGTCTTCTTATTTGTCTGTTCGAATGTTTCTGTGTTTACTCAGCTGTCACAGGATGAATTACAGTTAGTCTCTGCCACATTACCCCCACCCCCAACCCACTGGCCCCCGACTCCGCTGATAAGAGCGTTACATACAGTATTTTCAATCCTCTTCCAAATAATGACCAGCTTGTGTTCCTCCTATGCGAGTGAGTGCCTCCTATTTGTGAGATTTACGAGGCCTCCACCTCACCCCTTCGACGCAGGACCGGTCACCTCAGAGTTAGTTGCTGGCATCCCAAGGTTAATTAGGTTGATGGTGCCTTTAAATAGCAGGATCATCACTGCTCCTCTGTGTCGCCTGGGTCTTTACTCCCCCCCTCGCCCCCTGGTTCCCTCTGCCGGATAACAGCAAGACTGCTCATCGTCTGGGCTCCAGTTCAGAAGCTGTCAGCCCCCCACCCCGCACCTCCTTCCTCTAACTTTTTCATTTTTTTAAAGCCAGATCCTGGCTCCCTATGTGGGGTAAGTTAGTGCGAAAGTGAAGTTGTCACTCAGAGACAGAAGAGGTGCGGTGCAGTGTGAGCCGGAGGAGCTAACGGTTTGCCTGTGCCTCGCCTTCAATCCAGACCATCTGTGGCCCCAGCTGGAGTGCCAGCGATGGTCTGGCACTTGTACCGCGCCATATTTACAGATCTAAACACAAATGGCTACTGCCTGATTGTTTCACGATTCATTAGTCAGACAAGCTCGGCTCCCGCGCCAGCCCAGCTGTTACAGAGTAAACCTTTGTCACTTAATAGGGCTGCTTATTGCCTCCCCATCAAACGTATTGATCTGTGGCCTCCTTCTTTAAGGAGAGGTGACTGGGAGCCCCGGGACACAAAGGAGGAGGAGATGGTGACATGATTGAGGTCAAAAGGATGCAGGCAGAGTTTATTAAAACATGGCCTACAAATAGAGACATGTATGAGAGCAGATAAACACCAATAATTGATTTTAAGCAGCTTAGTCATGTCACATACAGTGGATGTAAAAAGTCTACTAACTCCTGATAAAATGCCAGGGTTTTGTGTTATACAACAATATAGACCATGATAAATCACTTCAAACCCTTTCCTATATTTAACTGAAAAACAAACTAATTTGTGAGGTGGAAAATGTAAAAAAAAAAAAAAAAAAAAAACAAAAAAAAAAAAAAACAATAAATACATAAAAAAGAGCCCAGAGTTTTAACAAATTTTAAAAAATGTCACTGCTACTTTTAGTGTAATTTTGTTGAGGAAATTCAAATAAATTATTCCATGATGCTAATGCTGAAAGAAAATACTCCTTTTTGTATATTATGAATCTCAATATGCAATTTAAAGAATCTCTGTTAAGTGTAAAACAATCAAGTTCAGGTTTATCATTCTAAGTCAAAACTTAAGTAAAAAAACATGTGAAATGGCTCTTTAGCTTTGAGGCTAACAGTTAGCCAGTCACAGTATTCTCACTGTGCTTAAAACTAGTTTCTTTCTTGTCTCTTATTGCTTCTGTTTTTCTACTACGGACCCAAAATGCTGCTATATATGTAATATAGAAGCAACAAGGTTGTCGTCCAGCTTGACAATGTTTTTATTAGCTGACTCAGTCAACAGAACAGGACAAAAACCGGAGAACTACACCCTTTCATATTTTTACTCATTAGTGAAGTTAATTAGCTTCATACCTGTTTCGTTGTGAATTCAGCCCAGGGCAGGTATGAATACTACAAATGTTGGTTGATACATATGCCTCTCATACTAAGGATACTATTAGAAGTGCTTTGAAACCATCTAGTGGTCAGAGTGTGAACTACAAGTGATTCATGGAAGTGTGCATGAAATGTTGCTGATAAACTCAGTAAATAATCTTAACCTTGAGTTAGATTGTGGAATAAAATATATATATTTAGGCTTACTAATGTCTTCTACCTATGATACATTAAAATAAACATGTGACCAAAATTCTAAAAGTTATTTCTAATTTTGGATTCAAACCTTTCTAGCAACAATAGGCAATTAAGGAATGGAAATTGGTAATACTAGTATTTTTTCTGCAATATCTGTAACTTAGGTATAATTGTAGTAATAGTAAATTCTGTGCATGTATTTTGATTATGCAACTTTAAATCAAAGGATTACTTCACATTACAAAAGTTATATAAATAATGATGAATAAATAATGTACTACATAAGTACATACCCTAATAGAATTTGTTTATCTTGAAACATGGGACAAAAGCTTCTAGGACAATACAGTAAAGGGATCTTTCAGTATTTTGCTGTATTTGAAACATAATCAATGGTTGTTCAAAAATATATGTTGAAATTCAGTTTGTAAAATTGATTTTCATATTGCAAAAAAAGAGGCTAGGAGCTCATGGGGCTGTTCAGCAAATGAATTTTGCAGTATTCACCTGTATTTAAAACAGTGTGATGATTAAAAATTAATTGTTGTTCAAAAACATATATTTTGACTTAGTTTCAAAGTCTTGTTTGAGAAATGGCAGCATCAATAAAATAATCAACAAACTGAGATTAAAAAGTCTGTTTCATTCCTAGTGGATCTAATTAGCATCATATCTAAATTTTCACCAATGGTAGGTGCAATGTTCAATTTAATAATCTCTAATTAATTTAACATCTGGTTGGCAGCAAAAACATAATAAAATTGGTTGTATAATTGGAAATAAATTCGGGCATTAAGGGGTTAAAATGAAAAGTTTCAAGCCAGAAATAAAGCAGAAAGTATCACCTTCACGTCCGGGGCTTCTACTAGCAGTTTAGACTTACTTCACCATACAAAGTCACATACTGACAGCAACTGGATAGTGTGATTTGCAAGACATCTCCTTTGATAAAAAATATTGTGTAATTTGAATATCAAGAAACCCTTAAGATTGAGTGCAGCTTCTAGCTTCTCTTTGGCAGCATTAGAGGGGTTTGTTGCACAGGACTTATTGAAAAAACTCAGTGAAAATCTCAGAAGATGAAAAATAGATTTATCTAAAAAGGCTTTTTGAGCCATTTCTATATTGCAGATTTCAAGTAATCAGATATATCACCACTGAGCTAAGGTCTGAAAAAAGACTCAATCTGTCACCTTCAGATGAAAGGAAATTGGTCAAGATGTTCAGAAGCAACCCAGGAATCACCAAAGCTCAAGCTTATCATAGACACTAAAACATCAGTCGCTTTCTACATTGAAGACACTATTAAGTCACGGCTTAAGAAGCCCCTGCTCTAGTGTCAACTCCTTTGTGCTCAACTGCCCATCTACCCGTACAAACAATTGAAATCTCTTCTGGAGAAAAGTTTTATGGTCAGAGGAGAAAAAAGTGGAGAACTGCGAAGCAGTATGTTTGGAGGAGTCAAGCAAGCCCTTTAAACAAAGAACATGATACCAAGTGTCAAACATAGTAGTGGTAGTATCATGCTATGGGGCCGTTTTGCAACCAGTATCACTAGACCATTGCAGAAAGGGGAAGGAATTATGAAGGAGGACTACCTCCAAAATGGTCTCAAACAGGCTAACAGCTTATGCAATGGCCTTTCTACGTTTTCTACCTCAGCCCTGTTGAAATCCCTGCTGGCCTTCTTTTCCGTCAAGTTTATTTGTATAGCACATTTCTTCAACAAGTGCTTTACATCATGAAAACATAAAAACATAAACACATTAAACGGACACCAGTTGTGACACCTGCAACAAACATTACAGCTATTCAGAGCTGCTACTCTAACTTGTTCATTACTGATTGTCTTATAAGCCCTCTGTGTTATGCACAATATAATAATCAACCTGATTGAGTGATTTTCACCTAACAGTGTTTAGTAATTAATTTTTCCACAACAATTTGGTGCCGTAATCCGAATTCCTCAACTGGACATCTGACGACGTCGACAAACAGCATTAAGCGCATAACCTGGACAAAAGACTCCAGCCTCAAACCTTGCTTAGCCTTTAAGAGAGAAGAGGGCTTGCTTGTCGGCTCCACAGCTCCAGTGCTGAGTTCAACGAACTCAATCCACTGTTATCTGGTGAGGCATTCACTCAAGCTAATACATTAACTTATCAAATTCTAAATTTTAAAATCTAAAATAGTAAAGGATCCAATAAACCTTTCTCCCTGAGGAATAGAGATAGGCCAGGTTTTTGCAATAGGTATAACAAAGATTTTTGAACAAAAAAAAAAGGAAAGAAGAGAAGAAGGAATATCTTTGTAAAACTTTAAGATTTTTTTTTTTTTTTTTTTTTTTTTTTTTGTACAAGATGCCTGCAAAGGTGTCTGTCAAAGAAATTGTTTAATTATAGGGGAGGTTTTTTGTTTGACTTGAAAAAGCTGAAGAAAGGACTTTTATAGAGTTTTTGTTGGAACCACAGGTTCTAGGAATAAGTGTAATCCTAGAGAAGTCTTTATCGTCACATAAGGCAGGTATTTACTACAGTTTTAGTTTTCTAAATTCTGGGAACCAAACCTGTAGAGAATTCTAAAGACCTTTATCAAAAATAAAGGCCCCTCTTAGAGGTTTAAGAGGCAGAGTGACCACAAAGCTGATTTGTTGGATTCTGTAAAGACATTTGCAGTCCAAAGAAGATATCCCCCTCAATTTCAGAAGAAATTGGTCTGAGTGGTTCCAAGGGCCCCATCTCCTCCTCAGGGTGAATTGTTTGATTTAGAAAAAAAAACTACAGGCCTTAATATGTTTTATGTGTGTATGAAAAAGCAAATGATTTATAATTTCTTAAAACGTTGGGTAATAAGTGGCTACAACTATACAATCATGGAAGAGAAAAAAATATATAGATATAAAAACTGATCCACTTTTGTTTCTTTCTTTCCCTCTGTCTGAGTCTCGCTGCTGTGCATCTGACCTCTGACCTCAACTCCTCAAACCTGTCCTGCTTGGACCAGATGATGTCCCTCTCACTCCACCAGCCGAAGACAGCGATCCAGAAGACAAAGAACACCTACATCACCTCCAGGCACTGAAGTGTCTGCTGATCCTAATTCTTTGTTACCTAAGAACTGATGACTGATGAAACGTTTCCATTCAGGGGACTAATGTCAAATAAGTCGGTCAATGTTCCTGTTATTATGAATAAAAGGCAGCTCTTAACAGGTGGGTTTTTAGTAGGTTTTATAGGAACTCAATGTTTCGTCTGTTTTGCAGTTTTCTGGAAGTTTGTTCCTGATTAGTGGAGCATAGAAGCTGAAAGCTGCTTCTCCATGTTTGGTTCTGGTTCTGAGGATGCAGAGGAGACAACAGGTCTTTAATGTATTTTGGTGCTAAGCCGTTCAGTGATTTATAAACTAACAGAAGTATTTTAAAGTCTATTCTCTGAGCTACAGGGAGCCAGTGTAAGGATTCTTGAACTGGGGTGATGTGCTGTATTTTCCTGGTTTTAGTGAGAATACCAGCAACAGCATTCTGGATCAGCTGCAGCTGTATGATTGACTTTTTAGGTAGACCTGTGAAGACACTGTTGCAGTAATCAATGCAACTAAAGATAAACGCATGTATGAGTTTCTCTAGATCTCGTTGGAACATTAGTCCTTTAATCCTAGAAATGTTCTTCAGGTGATAGAAGGCTGACTTTGTAACTGTCTTTATGTGTCTCTGAAGGTTCAGGTCTGAGTCCATCAATACACCCAGATTTTGGGCCTGATCACTAGTTTCGAGTTGTAATAACTGAAGCTGCGCGCTGACTTTGTATTGTTCCCCTTTAGGTCCAAAGAGAATAACTTCAGTTGGTTTTTTTTATTCAGCTGCTTGCCTTCCACAACTTCTCCATCAAAAGCCCTAGAGTCCCTTCCAACAGGGGACTCAGAGGTTCCTTTGCTGGATCCAGTGCCCACCAGAACTCTTTGCTATCAACATCAGTGTCACTAATTGAAACAAATTTCAGGTGTCAGAATGTAACATCTGTAGCTGCTGTATTTGGTTATAGTGTGAGCGGCATGGCTGGAGTAATGCAGAGCCTGGACAAAAGGACCAAGAGGTTCACGCTGCATGATATAAAATCAATAGCAGCCAATAACCCAAAAATAAAAGCTGTTCTTAAACGTCCGGAGCCATTCCTTAGAAGACAAAAGGAGGAGAAGAAAGAAAATCCCAGGCCTCAGGTCAAGTGATAATCATTGGTTAGTACAAGAGGATGTATTGATTTTACATTACAGCAAGTGGCACCAAGGTAATTTACTTATCCGAAGCCTCAAGACGAGTTCAGATATTGGCTTTCTGCCATTTTTGATCCTGCTGAATAGGATTCATGAACATCATCTGAGCATGCTTGTGAATGCCTCAAACATTGATCCAGAAGCATTTTTTTTTTTTTTCTTTTTTGCATGTTTAAATTTGTCACGGTTCATCTCAGGGGAGAGGAGGCAAGAATAGTTACGGGTTTGTGTGGGAGGGGTCAGAGGGTCAGGTGGAAGCAGATGATAGTGGTGCAAAGAGGGAAATCCCAATTGGGAGTTGGATTTAACATCAACACCGTGACATTTGCACTGAGCATGTGCAGGCGCACCGCCGCTCTCCGGCTCTGCAGCCAATCACACGTGCACACTGGAATAAGCACCTCTCAGGACTTTAAAAACCTGATTTAATTAACAGGTTATTAGCTAATTAGTGTACGTTGATTAATGCTCTATTAATTCTGCACAGACCCAGTTGAACTCTCAATGACTACATTGGATATTAAAGTTGCAAACGGTGTAATTAGCAGCTCAGGCTCTAGTGGGTTTGCAGCTGTTCAGAGTTACAATGATGTAAACCAAAGTCATTTTTTTATGTTGATCTATTTTTAGTCACCTATTACACAACTTTCTGAACCTAATGTATGATGAACAATTTATCAACCAACTCGAGTTATATTAATTTACCTAAGTGATACTACAGACACATTCAATAAATATAGAATATTATTGAGCAGTCCATTTATTTCAAGAACTTTATCACTAAGCTGAACACATTATATAGATTAATTACACACAGATAGATGTTTGAAAGCCTTTATTTCTGTTAATTATGATGATTTTCCACATACAACAAATAAAAACATGACATTTAAAATTAGAAAATTACACCAGACCATTAAAAATACATTTTTAATACAGAAATGTGGGCTTATGAAAAGTATGTTTAATACCTGCTTAAGAGTTTTCATTTTTAAAAGGTGCCTTTATTCTGATCAAGCAGTCTCATCAGAATGCATATTCTAATGTTTTGACTATGACTGTAATAGTATAACTTAAATACAAATTCTCAAAAAGTAGGAACTGCATTTTTGAAGGAAAAGTAAAAAATGATCAGAAACAAGGGGTCAAAACATACGTTTATTTTAATAAATGAATTCCACAAATCACACAAATGCTTGTAGGAATCTTTTAGTTTTTTAGCTACTTCTACTGCTGATCAAGTGCAACGCATGAGCCGTACACCAAATAAGACTTTTTTTTTTCCCCCACTACAAAATAAATATAAACAAACTGGAACAGATCAAATGAACAAGGTTCTAAAATTTTGATGAGTTTGGACAAAGATAAGTGAGTCAAGAACACACTTTTAATCGGAATTTTAGGCGGATACAGTCACCCTTACAATATTTGGAAAGTAATGCTGGGAGACAAAGCCTACGATGCTAGCACAGAGAGATGTCTGAAGAGGCTGGGATGTTTTTCATTAAAGTATAATTTTTAGTTGGTTTTGTTGGAAATATGCAGAAATATTGTACAGCCAAGTTTTTGTCAGATAATTAATGAATTGTAGGAGGATATGAGAACCAAGGAGTATCTGTCGCATCTACTGATCCCGAAGCAGCACCTCTCCACTTTCCGTGCTGAATCCAGTTTTAGCTCAGATGTTCCCCCACAAATCCATGTTAGTAAACGAAGACGGTTGATAATCGGCGCTGCTCCACCTTTCAAAAATATGAATAATTTGATTAAGAAAAACTTAAGTAAGAGTAAAGTCACTAAAAATCCAGGTGATCAAAATGTGTTGCTTACATTAGCATGTGTTAAATAATCAATTTAATAATAAAAACTCTATCCATAAGGATAACACAAAGTGAATTTGTCTGCTAACCATCTGCAAGATGCTCATCTCACATCACCACTAAAATGACCGCAAATGGCAACCTGCCAGTTGCTAGGAGATGGCGACGCTATCAGCTGCTCGGTCAGCTCAAGCTTCCTGGTTTTGTGGCTCATTCACATCATGTGTCCAGAAAACAGCATTAACTTCTCTTAATGACTCCTGGTCTGTCTCTGGGGATATCCTGGCTGTAGTTCTCGTTATTGCTTGTTGTTTAGCAGAAAGCCTTCATACTCCTGTAGGCAAAGCTGAGCTTTGCTCCTCCTGTTCCGGTAACAACCTTGGATGGAGATTTAGGCTAAGACCTTGTACACACATGGGCAGATCTTTATAAAAACGAACATCACCATCACCACCACATCATTTAAAAAATGAATATCATACACATGGGATCGGTTTCAGAAAAGTTTTAATCCACATGAACCAGCATAAATATGCCCCTGAGTGTTGTTTTAAACATGCGAAACAGGCAGTGTAGTATGAAGCTAAAACCTTTTTCAGCCAATCAGATTGCTTCAAAACAATCACTACTTCCTGTTAGGAATTAAACATGGCGCCAGGGGGTTTATTTGTGTGGACATACATAGGTTTAGCTACTTTTTAATAGTGTATTGGAATATAAGGTTAATAAAACACAAGACAATGACAATTAGGAATCAGGTCAAAACAACTATGGAAATACTGGTGCATTATTTTTCAGAGACTGTAATGTGTGGAACCTTAAATCTCAGTTTTCCCGTGTACACATGCAAACACAAATATGGAGTTTTGTCAAATCTCCTAGTCGAAGTTTTTATAAATAACCATTTTTAGTGATATTAAACTGAGTTTTTGTGTGTATGAAAGGCCAAAATGCATAAAAAATTGATTCATTTTCCCAGTTATCTGGCTATGTGTGGACTACACCCAAGTTTGGTTCCCTGTCATATGTTTGTTAATTTTTTTCAAAACCAGTGCACTAGCTGTTAAACTAGAGTCTAAATTTTATTGTTAGGTTAAAAATACATCAAATATTGAAAGAGATGGAACATTTTTTAACAATGCGTCATGGTTTCATGCTTCATTGTTGATGTTTCTGTTCATTTATCATGTTGTAGTGAAAAAAAAAAAGCTGGAAAAAGACCTTTAATTATCTCTTCCATCAAACTGTGTGTTGAAATTGTTGAAATGTAGGTTTGCGTGCTTGCAGCAGTGAAAGTGCACACATCCATGGGTTTTGGAGGTGTGCGTGGCAATCTCTTTTTCTAACGCAGACACACAGAGACAGCTCGGTCTTTGTACAGCTGCCGACCCTCAGAGAGGCGTGCTGGGGGCAGCGTGAGCCTCCAGTGCATCGATCATCGCGCTGACAGCACTGCTGTCCCCACACACTGTTCAAAGTGAGATCTTCAGTATGGCTGCTTAGCAAATAATTGATGGGGTGCTTCCTGGTTTTTAAGGAGGGGAGCGCTCAGACGGCAGGCCGTCGACAGGCACTTTTAATGTGACACGTGAATCACTCTTTCATGACCCATAAAGCCATCTGGAATAACAAAGCACACTGTGACCGTTTGGGTCTTCTTTCCCTGGCTTCAAACGCTTACCTACGAAAATCCTATTTGTTTAATCAGGGATGCATTTCTCTAACTCAGTGGTTGTTTAATTTTTATTTCTTTTTGTTCATTTTCTTTCTAGGTCATAATTTCATGACTGCAAAAGGTGACTATTAGGAACTTAAGTCTGCATGAATTTATATTTGTCAAGCAGCTGCACAAGTGTTGAATTTTTTCATCAGTGAATTCCCCACAATCTTTTCTTTTGAGGTATTTTTGCCACTATGGATGATATGATATGTTGGTGTCACATTGGGATGCTGGCATATTCACTCGGAAAACATCCGGTCAGATTTGGCCTAAACAAGCTTCCTATTGCTTTTTCCCATAACCAATCAATGCATGGTAGGTGTCTCCCTCTGATGTACAAAATATAGCCATAAATAACAGCTAATGTTGCTCTAACTGGTCTCTGACTTGCAGCTTTTAATTTGGTCCCAAGTGAAACGACTATTCCTCTCTGTATATAAGGACTCGGGACTCCAGTTGATCATCTCTAGTTCAAAATCTGAATTTCTTCTACTTGCCAAAGTTGAAGCGAATAATTCTGCACTGAACAGAGACACATAAAAACAGTGATTCATGAAACCTTTCACTGTATTTGTAAAGACACAAAACCTAAGGATCGCCTTTGATTTAGAGTGTGACTGACAACAAGAAAGAAAATCTCCTGACATCTTCAGTTCAATAACTCTCCATAACAGCCATCAGACTTTATCTTTATGCCAGTTGTGTGGTAGGTATAGATGGTAGAAAAGGCCTTTTATGTCCTACCTTCACAAACGTAAACATGTGTACTGGGATTTTAACGGGAGCTGTATGCTTTGGTCTCATCAGACTAAGATTAAGCTAGATTCAACTACTCCATGTTATCCATCTTGCATAGGATGAACTTATAGCTAAAGCATCTTATGCCCTCTGTTAAGCATTGTGGGGGATCTGTGGTGCTGTGGGCCTTGTTAAACTGGGTTTGTTGGGTTCCTTTTACTCTTCTACACCCACTTGTAAACCATTTGTCATGTACAAACATATTTCTACCAAAACAACAATGTTTAAATAAGCTTTTGGGGGAGTATTTGGAGCTACCACCCTTTCTTCTCCTCTCAAGCAGCCAAATTTCTGAAGAATCTCAGCAGAATTGGGTGCAGATTTTACCTTTTAGTTGACTGAAGCAGATTATTTGTGTGAAATTTGAGAATTCAGTGCTACTTGAATCGCAGTGTTTTCTTTACAGCACATAAGGGATTGGAAAAAAGACCTCAAGCTGATAAACAGTGATGACAGTTTTACTATCTGTACAGTTACAGTAATCTGCAGCATCTAACAGGTGGAACATACAAGCTAGCAGAAAAAAAACTAGAGAGTAGCACTCATCACCAGACATACTTACTGTGAATTTCAACTTACATGTCTGAGATTTTCTTGCAGCAATTTGTGAAAACTCCCCAAGTACACTTTGTTTTTCAAAGCAAGCCTGTTTGGAAAATCTCTCAAAAACTTCAATATGTGTGTCTGCCTGTGTGTGTGATGTTGCGTTCCTTTTATTATATCTTTGCTTTTTGAGGGAAATAAAAAAAACAATGAAGCTGGCTTGGAATCCTTGTATATCATATCCCTGAGTCCAACGTCTCTCTGGCCGGCATTTTAACCATACAGCCAGACAGAGATTTAAAGAGGAGCAGCAAAAGCAAACGAGGTGGATTAGCAGTGCTGGTCATCCAGGACATGTTACTGTGGAATATCGTCTCTGCTGCCTGAATATTGAGCTGTTAGCATGTTGTGGCATATCATACAGCAACAGTCTTCAGTCAGAGGCCTCTTCAGATTTGTTGCAAGACTGACTGCTACCAGAGATCCTTCCTGCCCACAGCATCACCGTCAACATCGACTCTTTGAGGATTCTTGATATGAGTTACGACAACATTTAGTTTCCCTTTGGGATAAATAAAGTACTCTTGAATTGAATTGAAATATACACCTAAAACATTTGTTGACCATCACAGTGACCTCATATGCTACAGTCCTTGTATGGTAATGTTTTCTTTACCCTCCAGTAAAACAGGTGGCACTGACCAAACAGAAACGATAATAGATAGGGGAGCAGATTTTAAAAGCAACATTATACAAGGTCAGCCATCACATGAAGAGTTTAAAAATCAGCTCACACAGATCAAAACTTAATATCACCACTAAAAGAGTATGAGCTAAATATAAAACTCTCAACATGGACCACTTCACACTCATTAAGTTTTCAGAAATTAAAGTCTTCAAAATAATGTGTGAAATAGTATATTATTTACATCATTTTTTAATTTTTGTTCCCCACAAGCTTACTTACATCTGTTTGTTTATTTCCCTGTAACTGTGTTCAAAGAAACATGAAAATGATTTTGTGGCAAAATTTCCTACAAACCTGCTCTCATTTATGTTTTTTTGTCTGTTCTCAGACTGCAAAAAAGGTACAACTTTCAGAACAAAGATTGGTCACTGTCACTTTCAAAGCACTACAAGGTTCTTTAATAAATTCCTTATTAATCATCATATAAACCATAAACCATCCAATCATGGAAACCAAGAACAATATCTGCCCTGCTAATTAGGCTTCCTTAACAATTTTATGATCTGAGGAAAAAAAAGGTTAGAATTTGCAGTCTTTTCAGCTTTTCTCTGCTGTCTGCTGGACTGATACGGGATGCATGCAGACCCTGTTCTCAACTCCTCAAATGTTCTAGTATTACTAGATTAGACAGTCATTTTTATTGTTATGTTTAAAGTAAAGGCATGTATTTAGTTTTAAAACAAAGGAGTGCAGAGAACTGCCTGATCACTGAGCAGAAACCAGGATACAGTGGATCTCCGGTATTTGCGGGGGACCACAGCTGGTGAATAGCTAAAATCCATAAATACTTGAGACCCCCACTAAAACGCGTATAACTCTCTATTTTAACAGTTCAAACACCAAATATACCTTAATGTACATTAATACACAGTGGAAACAGTCTTGGCACTACTACAGAAACTAACATCTACAGTCTTCCTTGGGGGTTCAGCCAATGAGCGTGAAGGACAATGGGTGCCGCTCCTGGATTGGCTGCTTTGCAAACAGCAGCCAATAGCGTATCCAGTAGCATTCCACTTTCAGATATGCTCAGCAAAAAAATCTTTGAATCGGTTAATTTTCCGTAAATAATTTGGAATCTTGTTCCCCAGACAAATCTGCGAATACTAAACTGCAAAAAGGCGGGGTCCACTGTAAATGTACAGCAGGTGAAATATAGCAACTGTTTTCTGCAAGTTTGTCCAACATTTCTCTCATTTTACAGCAGCTGTTTATCCCTAGATAGAACAGCGTTTAATATTACACACAGCCCAACTCCCTCTGTTCAACTCAGCCTTATTCCATCCAAAGTGGATTTAAATACTAATATGAATATTAATCCTACTAATTTCAGCATGTTTATGGAAAACACTGACTACATGTGGATTGCAGCCTTAGTAAGTCCTCACTTACAGATAGAAATTTCCAATGGCTAATGCTGTTCTATGGCAATGCCTTTGCTAGGAAGAAAACCACACCTGATCCCTGACAGTACATTTTTTAAACCTTTATGTTGCCTGGATAAAATCCCATTGAGATTAAAAACTTCTTTTTCAAGGGATTTCTGGCCAAGAGGCAGCAACAAATACAACACAAAAAGTTACACTATTAAAAAAAATGGAAAGCTATAAAACAAAAACAGGTACATTTCATTAAACCAGCCTCAAGAACTTTTAGTTTTGATATAAAAGCTCTAAGTGAGATAAATTCAGTCCGTCTCAACGTGTCTTGTTGCAAATTCCAAGATAAGGGAGCAGAGTGAACAAAAGCCTTCTTACCCAGTTCTGTCCAAGCTAAAGGCACAGAAAGTAGCAGCAAGTTGTGTGAGCACAAATTATAAGAGTCAACATTTCTCAGAGCAATTGCTGTACAGATATAGGCCAGCAGAAGTCCAAGCAATGCCTTGTAGATAAAAGTTAACTGACTGGAGTTCCTTCCGGCAGCCAGGCCAGGCCATCCCACCCGTGAATACAAATCACTATGGTGTGTTGACATTTTGCAGTTTGTAATGAACCTCAGAGAAGAGTTCATTACAAACATTGTGCCTGACTTCAACATCCAAACCGAAATACAGAGAAATTTTTTTTCCAGCTTTACTTTCGCATGAATGAAGCATGTTGAGAAACTGCAGCCTTGGAGACATACCTACACATCTTAGAGGTTGTTACTTTTATCCATCTATAGGGGGTGCAATTTAATATCTGCCTCATGAACAACTCCATCTCAGAGAATCTCATTCAAAGGCATTTCCTGTTCTTCCCTGTTTTTCTTTATAAAAAAAAAGCAAACTCACCAGCCGGTTTATAAGGCACACTTTGCCAGAACCAGGTTGGCAAGGTCTGCCTTTAGAACAGCCTTAATTCTTCCCGGCATAGATTTGACACGATGTAAGATACAGGCCTTCAGAGACTTTGATCCAGTTTTATTTGTTGTCATAATGACCTTCTGTTCCACTGTGTTTCAGAAGTGCTCTGTTGGATCAGGATCTGCAGTGGACTGCAGTAAAATTACAATGATTTCAATATTGGTTCCAGATAATAGGCTACTTTCACACAGCAGGCAAATGCAATCCAAGTCCAATTTGTTTTGCCCATATGCGATCCATGTGCAACTTTTTCACGGCAGTCTCAACGGTCCAATTTTGATCTTTTCACCCCCCCCCCCCAAAAAAAAAAAAAAAAAAAATTGTGCTACTTAAAATTGTGGTGCAAAATCGGATGCATATCTTTTTGTTTTCAAAGTGTCTGCAGTTAGAACGGTCATGTCTCATTTTGTCCGACTTTTATGTCATTGACATGATTCATAATTCTGCAACAAAATGAGTCAGGCGCTGTAAATCCGGATGTAAACAATGGCCGAAGCACGCAGTGCCTTCTTTTTTCTTAGCTTCCTTCGTCTTATGATCTTGGGACAATAATGTCGGATCCCGTTTCTCAACAACTTTAAAATCGATCCATAGGCGGCGGCATCCATTATTACTGAAGTAAACAGTGCGCTGCTGCGTGACGTCTATGTTCTTCTTCTGCGCATGCGGGTGGCTGTGGGGTCATAAACCATTCACACAGAAGTCTGATTGCTCTCGCATTTAATTAGCAGCATGAACGACAATGCAAAAAATAAATAAATGGGAAATGAGCATCAAGACCTGCTGTGTAGCACCTCAGTACAAGTGAAGGGTTATGAAAAGACATCCAGGTGCACACCTGGGGTGTGTCGTTGCAAAGTTTCACTGCCTCCTACAGGCCTGGCATGCACACTACATCGTTTCCAGCGCTATTTGCGTTTTCATTCTGCTGTTGTGTAAACACTTTTTTTTTTTTTTTTTTTTTTTTTGTACACAACTGAAAACGTTTTTGGAAACGTCGTCGCGTAAACAGGGCTTAAAATTTCCACGGGAAGAAACTTTGCCTTTGCTAATAGTTCTGAACCTTTGGTCCAAAACTGCAACAAGCAGAACCAAAACTAAAACTTGCTGTGTGTCCCGGTGCAGAAAAAAAAACCTTCTTGGCTTGACATCTGTATTGACAGAACATGGTGAGCTGCGAAGTGTGATGCCTGCAACGTCTGCGAGCTGTCTCCTCACTTCCTGTTATTGTCCAGCATGTCTGAATGGCGCCTGGAGCCGACTGCACCTTCCCAGCAGATGGACGGCAAATATGGCCTCTGATTTATCTGGCCACTGATTAACTGTGAGAAAACAACACTCCACCAAATGTGGATGTGTGTGTGTGTGTGTGTGTGTGTGTGGTGGGTGGCGGCGGCAGCGGGGAGGACAAGCTAATATATTCATGAAAATGTATTCATAAAAAATGTTAATTGTGATCCAAAGCCGTCCGTGGCTCGGCGGATGAGTCAATAAAAAGCAGGCGAAATTGACAGGCGCCTGTTATGTGGACAGCACTCGCAGTAACAGATGTGGGGGCAGAGGGATGGACTGTGCACGGGCGCCTGATTGATCACGCTGAAGTGGGTGAGTGTTAAAATGTTACGCAACAAGCTTTCACTGTGTTTCCTTCCTTTTTGCCGCTTCTTCAGACCCGATTATTCCTCTGTGAGGAATACTTGTTGTAATCCATTTGGGATCAGGCCAGAGAAACAGCTTCATACCTAGACTTGAGCTTTTCCTCTCTTTCTTTCTCCAAGTTGCTGTTTTTTTCCCCCTCCACTCGTCAGGCTTCAGCTCTCTCTCGTTGTGTGATTGTTTAGCAGAGATTTGGACCAAACTCAGACGTAGATGAATGTCAGCCATTATCTCGGGTGGCCATTTGTGCTGGTATTTGACTCACTAATGATCGTCTTCCAGGCAGGGTAATCAGCTTCCACACACCCAGTCACACACACATTACGTCTTTCTATCTTCACAAGGACTTTGCATTGACTTCCATTCATTTTTCATTCATTTCTATAGCCTAACTCTGACCTTTACCCTACACCTAACCATTACCAGTACATGCTTAACCCTAACCTAAGCTTAATTCACAGTCCTAAATCTAACCACCAACCCCAAAACACCACTTCTTCTTGGGGCCTTGGCTTTGGGCCCCAAAAAGAGCAGTGGGTCCTCACAACATAGTATTTGTTGGAAAAATGGGCCCTACAAGGTGAGTAATGCTAAAACACACATACTCAGACTCAAACTTGCAGCTTATTTGTTGTTCTAACCAATCATTCACCATAACAATCAGTTTATTCAAACTGACAACACTCATGCGAAGCTTTCTGTTAGTACCTTTTATAGATGGCGTTATTACCTGGGTTCCAGTCTGGAAAATCAAAGGAATTGATTTCAGTATTTTCCAGGTGAACAAGAGTACGGAAAAATATTCAGACTGTCGTCCCTGTCCTATTGTCTAAATGTCCTTCTGTCCTTCCTTCCTTTGTGTTTTTCATTTCATTCTTGTCCTTTCTTCCTTCCTTATTTTCTTTGTTCCTTGTGTCCATGTTTGTACCCTGCCTCCTTTCTTTATGTCCTTCCTTCCGTCCTTGCTGCATTCCTTCCATGTTTACTCCCCCACTTTCCTTCCTTATGTCCTTTCTTAGTCTGCTCCTCCCTTGTGTCTGTCATTTCTCCCTGCCTTACATCCCTTCTTTCTGTCCTCTTTATTTGTGTCCAGCCTCTGTTCCTTCCTTGCTTCAATTCTTCCTGTCTTTACTTTCTGATTTGTCCTACACCGCCTTCCTCCTTCCTTCCTCTCCTTCCATCTTTTGTTCCTTGTTCTTTTTTTATTCTTTCTTTCTGTCTTTCTTTCTTGCTATACTCCCCTACTTTCCTTCCTCGTGTCCTTTCCTAGTCCAGTCCTTTTATGTGTCCTTTGTTTCTCCCTTCCTGTCCTTCCTCCCTGTTTTTCTCGTGTCTTTACTTTCTTCCTTTTGTTCTACCTCCCTCTCTTCCTTCTTGCCTTCCAAGTGTCTTTCTTTCTTCCTTACTTATTTCCTTCATTATTTCCATCCTGGTGTCCAACATTCCTTTCTTTTTTGTGTCCTTCCTTGCAGTTTTAGTTGCTTGCAGCCTCAATGTTTATAGCCTAACCCCTGTAGAAATGCAATAAACTCAGTGTGATTTTCGGTAGTTTATATTTTAAGACCGATGTAAAGTAGCAAGATGTAAAGTCAGACCTCCTGACCTCAACAAACACTCAACACTCACCTCACATCTACCTCCAGGTAGATGGTTGAAACATCTACCTGCAACCAGGACTCCTATAAGTAGACACAGCATGCTGACTTGTAGCAAGTAATTTAACTTGTAACAGGTGATTTGTTGTCATTTCTTACACAATAGACAAATAAGCATTTGTTACCCTGCTGAATTTCTAAGTTTGCTTCATTATAGTCTCTGTTTTAATGCTGTGAGACAGATAATGAACAAAAAATCCATGGGAACTGCATTACAGAGATGCAAAAATCTGTTGGCGCGTCTGAGTGAAACATGGATTTTATCCGCCATAACACAACCAGAATTGTGGTTTCTTCAGTTTTTTCATTTTCTGGAAAGACCAGAGAGCTGTCAAAGGACATCAGGGACAAGAAATGAAATTCACATCGATTGCCTTCAGTCTGGAGCTGCAAAATACCAGTCTCCTAATGGATTCAAGTATTTGGGTATTTCTGCATCTAAAAAATTTGATGACTTAATTAATTAATTTAGAGGGAGCTGTAAAGGAAATCCAGAAAGACTTTAAAAGATCGTTTGTCCATTTCATTGCTTGGACGAGTAGCTTTTATCAAGATGAATGTCCTACCAAGATAATTATCCCCCAAGCAGATGTTACCCAGTTTCATTTCAGCCGATTTTTTTATTTTGCTATGTAGCTGATTTTGTAACTTTATCTGGAAAGGCAAACACCCCAGATTTAAACTGGAGAAACTGCAAATACCAGTACATAAAGGCGGATTAACATAGCCTAATATCAAATTTAAGGACTTACTTTCATATTGGACTTTTAAAAATTTTTTCACAACTTCAAAAAGACTTTAATCTTCCACAAACACAACTGAGGAGTTGCATCCAATCATTTCCAAGATACAAAAGTGGTTAAAGGGTTAATAAACTTGAAGAGATCCTGCTGAATTAGAGAACAACTTTTTAAGTTATAACTATGGACAAATGTTTGTTAAAATCCCTGTGATGAAGAGTAAAATATACTGGAGCAAAGATTTTAGTTCACTTGGATGAAACGATGTCGAGAAATATTTTGTTAAACACCAACAAAGTGGTTAAGAGTAATGTTTATTCTGACTGGAATGAAATGTTGTTTCCATGAATTTCATAGAAATATCTTACTGTAATTGCTGTAAAAAAAATAAAGAAATATTTTTGTTTTTATTGTGATATCAGTTTGTTTAGCTGTATGTTGTTGTTTTCTTATTTGTGTTAATGTGATTTAAAATAAAATAAAAAGAAAAAAAGAAAACCAGTGGAAACATGCAAAAGGCTGCTCGGCCATTATAAGTGTTTGATTGCTGTAAATATAGTTCTAATGGCCAATTAATAGGGCATAAATAATTTTTGACATGCAATTTTTTAAATACGATGTTAATAAAAATGGACAAAAATAATCCTTTCCCATTTTATATCAGAAACAAACCTTTTGGCTGAATAAAAATGGTAAATATGACTCTTCCAGGGATATAAATAATTTTGGCCTTAACTGTAGTTTAACAGCACTCCAACATAATGATGCATGAATAAATATGAATATTTAAAGTGTTTGAATTAACTATTAATAAAATAGGCCCTTTATAAATGAATGTATTCATTATGTTGACAGAAGTAGGAGGTTAAAATAATGTTTTAAATATATTTGCTGTAATGGATTCAGACACATCCTTCATTAACTGCACTAATGAAGTTTGAATTCAGCTGGGTCTTTTTGTTTTATCTGAGATTTCCAGTAGTCACAGAGGATGCAAGACTTTTTACTCTGCTCCTTTGTTGAACTTGGCACTAAGAAAAAAACCCAGACATTTTATTGGCTTCCATCTAAATTAGAAAATAATATAAATCTGCTTCATTTATTATTTAATTTCCAGTCCTCTAATATCAATTAATTTACTTCCCTAACCTGCTTTATAACTGATTGTTAAAAACATAGCGCTATTCTCCAGTGTCTTTGATTTTGTGCAATCTCACATTAAATGAAAAATAGAAAAATAACCAAGAAAAATGTTTTAATAAACAGTCCTCTTGGACTAAAATGAAAGATCAGCAGCAACGCATGATCCCACCAAAGTGAAGTCATGTCTATTAGAGATGTATCAACTGCAGTTTTCTCTGCAGGTCAGAGAGATTTATCATTTTTATTTTGCTCTGGAAATTATAATTATTAAATATTTTTTTATAATTATTAATACAGCATTAATTCCTCCGGTGCTCATCAAAATATTTTGATGAGAACAAAATATACAATTACAAATGTCAGCGTGTTGAATCGTTCACAATACACATAAAAAATGACATGAAACACTTGAACTGCACCTTTATTTACATTCCTACCCTTGTAGCATTTTACAGGCCTCATGAAGAGATGTGCACTTATTTTCATTTCCAGACTTTAATTAAAAGCCTCAGGCTATATCCCACTCAGCGCTGACATATAGAAAATCCTGAATACCAGATTCGATATCTCATAAGTCTTATAATGTGCAATATCTGGTAGGTTAACCGTCGTTAAAAATATCTGTAGATGACCGGTGTAAAATGTACCTTTACTTTAAAGTTGAAGTAATGCTTTATTTAACGTCAAAAGCTTGTTTTCGTAGCTGCATGGTGGTGCAGTTGGTAGAACCACAGAGACTAATCAGAGGTAAGTAGAGGCAGCTGGGGAAGAGAGCAGGCAGAGATAAATTAGGAGATGTGGAAGAGCTGGGAGTGGAAGTGTACTGGTAAGCTGAGGAAGGGAGAAAGAATAAAGCTGAAACACAGAGAAACCATAGAAGAAGGGAAAAAACCTGAAACTAAAATGAACAGAAAACAGAAATACACACTAACCTAAGGAAACAAGTCCAAAGCACAAATGATTATGAAAATAAATGAACTAACACAAAGAATAAACTACAATGGCAAGCTCAAAGCAAATAAACAATAAAGAAGTGATCAAAACAGAAACATAAATTAATTAAAACCAAACTTCTAACACCTAAGGATCACAACATCCTCCAGCAGGGACAGAGAAGCTGGTCGGAGTTGGTGGGAAGATGGATGGAGGCAGATCCAGGACAGTCGTGGAAGAAAACCTGTTGGAGGCTGCGGAGCATGGAGAGACCACCTTCCAGGAGGAGGAAGGCCCTAAACATACGGTTAGGCATACTTTTTAAAGTATGTCTTTTAAAGATTTGTTTTAAATCAAAGCATATTAATGTTTTAGAATAGCCTAGTCAAAGTCCAGACCTAACTCCTTTTGGAAAGTATGTAGCAAGACTTGACTGACGTTCACAGATGATCTCCATCAAGTCTAACTGAACTTAAAAGGGCAGTATTACGTGTTTCCAGGCACATAAGACTCATTTTATAGCACAATCAAGTAACTGTTAACTTGAGTTGTTATAAAAATGCTGTATATATCAAACATGACTTAAAAGAAATTTGATTTTGTAATTTAACACCTTTAAATTGGACCTTTGTCTCTTTAAGAAGCTCCAACTCTTTCCGACACGCTGCCTTCAACATGTCATCACAACAACGTTCCTCCATTAAGCCTTTAACATAGATGTTAGGAGCTTTGCGCTGAGAAGTAGTTTGTATGATGAGCTCAGCAGAAACACAGTTCCACTGCTGCCGCTAGTCTGGAGGAGCTGATAGGGGGAATCATGAGGAGGAGCTGCAGCTTCAGGGAGGAGCTGTGTGGAAAAGGCAGCACTTGGTGAGACTAAGCGTTTTGCACACCTAAAGAATTAGGGATTCCTCAAACATTCGTGAAAGACTCAAAGCAACTCTCCAAGTGTGTTTTTGATGAGGGAATAACATTATAACATGATGTAAACCTCAAAAAAGTGGATTTTACATAATACTGCCCCTTTGAGCTACTTTGCAAAGAAGAATGGGCAAAAATTCAGTGTCTACTTTCAATTCAGTTTTCAGTTTATTAACCTGAAACTTTGTTTTTCTTCCACTTCACAGTTATGTGCTACTTGGTGTCGGTGTGTTGGATAAAATGCCAATAAAATTCATTGAGGTTTGTGGCTGCATTGGGACAAAATGTAAAACAGTTTGAGGGATATGAATAGTTTTTCTAAGGCTTTGTTATTTAGTCATAAACACGAGCCGGCAGCCATGATAAAATGGTCTAACGCAAACATGTGTCTTTATGAATCAGCCACAGTAATGAGGTGTGCTCCATCTCCACCAATGAGGAGCAGCTGCTTGTGTCCTCCTTGCAAACCTTGGCATTTCCAGTCCACGCTTATTACATCACCCCGTGCGTAGCGGCGAGGATATTGCCGCATTTAGACGCAGCTATTATTTTTGTGCGCTGGTAGTTTGACTCTGCATGTATGTGAGGAGAAAGAGCAGCAGCAGGAGGAGGAGGAGGCCTCAGAGTCCCTGGCTACCCCTTGTTCACACACAAAGAGGCCGAGTCGGAGCCTTCCTCCTGTCGGTAATTTGTTGCTAATCAGCTGTCAGCTCAGAGGAGATGATGAGGTGATCATGGTGGGCGGTGGAAGGTAATGGCCTTAAAAGTCACAGAGTCAATGTCAATGGGATCACTCGGATTCAATCAGGGGGCTTCCCGATGAGGGATAGCACCCGCTGACATTACCACTCATTTTGAGCCCAAGCATCTGGGCCCTAGTAAATAACCATCAGTGGGTGGGTCCCGGGGACAGGTCATTAGCCCTGAGAAAAATAAATATCTTCTCTCTCGTGAAGGCTGCAAGTCATTTAGCACAGACTAGGAAATTTCACCCTAGATTAAGTATGATGAGCCAATATCAGTCAGAGAGGCCATCCTGGGTGTGGGCAAGGGGGGCCTTGATGAGACACAGAAAATTTATATGCAGGCTTCAGCAAATATAATATGATCTTAAAGGTGAGGAAGCCTGCTGGCACCAAGCTGAACGGGCAGATCTGGCCACACAGAGCTAGTTTGAGCAAAGGATGTTCTGCAGATTAACAGCATTTTGAGCATCGAATGATCAATAGATGCTGTTTCATGGTTGAGTTTGATCAAAGCCATCATTTCACCCTGAAGTTCTCCCTCTAAGGCTACCTTCACACACCAGGTAAATACGACACAAATCCAATTTTTTTTTTTTTTTTTTTTTTTTTTTTTTTTTTTGCCAAAGTGCAACTCATATACGACTTTCTCATGGCAGTCTAAACGGCCCAATTCCTATCTTTTAACCCCCCCCAAAAAAAATCAGATTTGTGCTACTTCCATATGTGGTACAATTGAACACATATCCTATAGCTTCCAAATCGTCTTCAGTCACAATGGTCATGTTGGATTTTATACAACTTTTACGTCATAATGCTGCACCAGAAGAACCCAGCTATTAGTTGTGCTTCCTTCGTCTTGTGATTTTGTGATGATACTATCGGCTCCCATTGCTCAACAACTTTAAAGCTGATCCATAGACAACGATGGCGTCCATTATTACTTCCGTAAACAGTGCGCTGCTGTGTGACGTCTACGTTCTTCTGCGCATGCGGGGTGCTGTGAGGCCTGATTGCCGTCACATTTAATTAGCAGTATGAACGACCACACAAAAAACAAACAAACAAACGGATTTCAGTAAAAAAAAAAAAAAAAAAAAAAAAAAAAAAAAAACTGAGCTGAGCATCTAGTAAAGTCATCCACATTTAGCCCAACGAGTTAGGTCATTTTTTTAGACAAAATATTTGAGACACAGAATCCAAGTCTGGAACTCCTGCAAAATCCCACCAACTGGGACTTTTTATGCAAGAGGTTTGTCAGATCTTTACCCCTCGCAGAATTGCCCTGAGGGGTTTTCCTATCCAAAGCCAAAGCTCTGTCTGCATCCTCAGCACAAAGTCAAGCCTGTTTCCAGTGGGAGTTGGACTCTGCCAGGGCTGCCCCTTGTCACAGATCCTGTTTGTGGTGTTCATGGACTGGATCTCAAGGTGTAGTCGTGGGGAGGAAAGGATGTGGTTTGGGAAACTCAGGATCTCATCTTTGCCTTTTGCAGTTGATGTGGTTCTTTTGGCTTCTTCTGGCCATAACCTCCAGCAGTTTACAGCTGGGATGAGAGTTAGCTCCTCTAAGTCTGAAGCTATTGGTCTCGACCATAAGAAAGTGGAATCCCCCCTTTGGTCTGGGGGTCAGTCTCTGCCTCAAGTGGAGGAGTTGAAGTATCTTTTAGTGTCTTGCTCACGAGTGACAGTAGGATGGAGATTAACAGACGGATTGGGGCTTCACCTGCAGTAAAGCAGGTGCTGGTCTGGTCTGTTGTGGTAAAGACAGAGCTGATTGAAGAAGCAAAGCTCTTGATTTACTGGTCCATCTACATTCTGACCCGTCAGGAGATATGAATCATGGGTGAAAAAACAAAATCCAGGACACAAGCAGTTGAAATGAGCTTTCTCCGGTGGGTGGACGGTCTCAGCCTTGGAGATGGGGTGAGGAGCTCAGTCATCCAGGGGGAGCCACTGCTTCTCCGCATAGAAAGGGGTCAGTTGTGGAGGTTCAGGCATAAGATCAGGATGCCTCCTGGGCACCTCCCTTTGGAGGTTTTCAGTTCATGTCCCACTGAGAGGACACCCCAGGAACACCCAGAAGGGCTATATATCCCAGCATCTTTGGTTCCCCCAGATGAAGCTGGAGGATGTCGCTGGGGAGAGCGATGTCTGGGATTCTCTCCAGAAGCTGTTGCCCCCGCTTCACAAGATTGGATCGCGTCCACTCATCAATTGTATATACCTGCTTGTCTTTGCAGGGTCACTGGGGAGCTGCTGATACCTATCTCCTATTTGGCGAGAGGCGGGGTACTCGCCAGTCCATCACAGGGACACACACTCATACCTAAGGGCAATTTAGAGAGACCAAATAGTCTAAAACTCATGTTTTTGGACTGTGGGAATGCCCAGAGAGAACCCATGCACGAACAGGGGGAACATGCCAGCTCCATGCAGAAAGACAACATCAATACATGAGTGAGTAGATTAAAAAATGTCCATCTGCTTATATTTTGCAGGGGGATAAAACCAAACGTCCCCCATGTTAACATGTGATATGATAACCTTAAAAGCTGTGGAGTCACAAGGAACTACAGGCATTTAAAGTTGCATTTCTATGATTTTTTTGCTGTGGTGCAGAAAGATGCACTTGCAGGAAGGCAACAGTTGTCCCATCAGCAGATTCTCCCACCTGAGCTGTGGATATCTGCAGCTCCTCCATGGTTACCATGGGCCTTCTGGCTGCCCCTCCCTGCCCAGCATGTCAGTTTGGAAGGATGAAAAGCTAAAAACACCGAGTGCAGTGGTGCACCTGAACCTGCAGAACTTGAAATTCTGAGGAGATAATGCTGCTGGAGACGGGACACATCTTAAACATACAGGACCCCAGCCCTTAAGGAGTGGAGCCGGACAAAGTGACCCTGACAGAGCCATGCAAAAGTCTTGATTTATCTCTTATTTTTTAATATTTTGCTTCCACACTGACAAATAATTTTTAAAGTCCTCCTGATTAATAGTTCTTCAGGGTTTTTGAAGGTACTCGTGTCTCAGGTCCATGACTTTCAGGTGCTGTTTATTTGCTGTAGATTGCTTTTTAGTCCTTTACACTTTTTCTTTTGTCCTCCATTTGTCCACTTGACTAATTTTTATCTCCTTTTTTGCACAGCGTACTAAATACTGGACTGTAAATACGTGAAAACTATATAAAAACTTTTAAAAAGCCTGAAGATTGACGAAGTTGGAATGTTGATAGATTAAAAATCTTTTTAAAAAACAGCAAAACAGTTTCACAGTGACACTGAAAGGATCAGTTTAGAACATCATTTCACCTAAAACTATTCTGAATAGCGCGCTTGTTCAGACCTGCCCTCTTTCTCCTGAGGCATCAACAAGCCTCCCTCGCCTCCTGGAGGAGCATCTGTCTGGGTCTCCAGCCCTGAAAGACCAGATTAGAACGGAGATGCTCCATTTGCTGCCAACAGGATCTATTTTTAATGCTTTGGGACAATTTAAAGCCCCCTTTTAATTACACATCGGTCCCAGTGTAGCAGGAGTCATGGATGCTGGGAATGAGAAGCATTTGCTGGCTCTGTGGCCTCGAAGGTGCTTCGGTCCTGGTCTTGGGACCTTTGTGAGATGCTGGAGTTGACAGCTGACCCTGAAGCTGTGAGTTCCTCAAGAATGAAGAAGTCCCAGAAGTGGCTCTGAGGGGAGGATGAAATAGTCCTCCACTTGTGACGAACAGGGACACAAGCAGCTGAAAAAGCACTTTCTTGTAGTTAATGAAGCAGACGGTCTCACATGGGTTCCTCCAGTGGATCGCTGTGAACGGTCAGAGCAGGTGACGATAAGAGGTGCCGACAAAGACGTTTGTTTATCACAAAACCGCTGACTTGCAAAAAGACCAGGTTACGTATGAGATTACTCTGATTAATCTAACTTTTAACGTTTCATTGTGGTCTTAATAGAAAACAGTAAAAATATCCAACACAGATTCCAGAAACACAGGAACTACCAATAAAAACTAGCCTGTTGGCCAACTAGTGTAAGCTTTCCATGTTTAAATAAACAAAAATCAGAATATTTAAAAACATCATATATTTCAGTTTAAAACATGCAATAGATTAATCACATACAGAATTATGTATGTCAAGTGCGTATCTGTTAATTTTTAATTTTTTTAAAATTGTTTTTGTTAAAGAAAATTAGCTAAGACCAATAAAACAATGGATGGATTTGCAATGTCGAATTATGTTATTACCTACACCAGTGGTGGCAAAATGAGTCCTCAGGGCCAGATGTGCTGCATCTTTCCCTGGTTCAACAGGTCGCATCACATCTGAACCAATGATGGTTCATTACCAGACGCTCGCAGAACCTGATGGCACGCTGAGGAGGTAATTCATGCATTTGAATGAGCTGAAACACAGAAACACATCTAAAACATTCAGAATGTCAGCTTTTGAGGATTGGAGTTGGACACGCTCGGTCTACATGATCGTGGCGAAGCGTACTGACTTGACAGGCTAAGCCACAAAAGCTAACTGTCAAAGAAGCCGGCTGTTTAGAGTGCTGTATCTATGCATAACTATAGGAAGTTGAGTGGAAGGAAAAAATGTGGCAGAAAAGGGTGCACAGGCAACATGGATAAGCAAAGCCTTGAGATGATTCTGAAACAAAGCCCAGATTTTTTTTTTTGACATTAAAACAAGCTGGGCTTCCTTAGCACCTGCTGAGGTGTTAAGGAAGCAGAACACAAAATAGGCCCCAGCCAAGTATTGAGTGCTTATACTGTGCAAAACATCCACAAAGCTTTCAGTAGGCAGACATTTGTGTTTTAAACATCCTTTATGTGTTGGTCATATGATATATTCTAATTCCAGAGAAACTGAATTTTGTGTTTTTATTAGCTGTAAGCCAGGGGTGTCCAAACTTTTTGCCACTTTTGGTCAAAATTATCAAGTCAAAAGGACTTGAGGGCCAAAATAATTTTGTATTTTTAATAAAAACTTGGATATTTTTTTTAACCAACTTTATAATGTAATAGTTTAACTTAAAAAATGAAGTAGTCTGGCGTTTTTTTCTTTTTTTGGTAAGAGATGTGTAAACTATTATACAGCCAAAAGTTAAGAAGGGTTTTGCAGATTTGTTCTATTAAAAGAAATATTTGTCAGGTGTTTATTGAAAAAAAAGTAGCAAAAATTGAGTTAGTTCAGAGCAATAAAAGCAGGATTTAGGTCACTCTGTGTTTGGAACTAGATAGATTTTCTCTTTGCAAAATATTGCAAAAAGTTTGGATATTTAAAGACAAATACATTTTATTTGAATAAGATTTCAATTTTTCTATAATCTTTCTGCTGCAGTTAAAAATTAAAAGCTTCCATCTGCATCAACCACCTGTGCTGGGGGGCTAAATTTGAATTATTCTTGAAATGCAGTCAGGGCCCACACAAAATCAGTCCAGTGGCTGCACTTTGGACACCCTTGCCGTAAGCTATAATCATCAAAATTAACAGAAATAAATGTGTTCAGTGGCTGTTTTATACACTAGTTTCACCTTTTTAACAAAATACTGAAATAACCAGAGTTTTGATGGTATTCTGGATTATAGAGATGCACCTGTATATCTTTTTTTATAAATAGAGAGTTTTGGATATTTTCTAACAGAGATTCCGGAAATATTATGTTTTTACATCTTTTTCTGTCAATTTAACAGTTTATTGAAGTTTGTGAAACACTGAAAACAAATCTGGAAGACATAGTCGATGCCGATGTCTCTGTTTGTCTGCTGCCCCTCCCTGTCTGTAGTTTCTGTGATGCATCGTTGTCGCTGTTGGATCATCGAGGCGGGGCAGGGCCGTGGGCCAGGGTCATCCTGGTCTCAGACCCGGTCTGTGGCCTCAGAGAAACTCTATGTGTCCAAGACGGAGATGAAGCCTTCCCTCCGGCGCTTTGGGTCACGGTGGCGTGTCTGTCACTTAGCCTGGCTGACTCTCCCCTCTCTATCTCCATCTCTGTATGACTGTCAGGATGGCAGATGACAGCGGGGGCCACCGGGGGACCACAAGCTCCCAGTGAACCTCAATTCGCCGTCCTCCGTGGAGAATAGCCCCCACCAGCTATATTTCAGGGCCGTCAAACTGCTGCTGTCATGACAAAGACCACGGCAACAAGGCGAGGCCTCTCCCATAAAACATCAAAAGCATCCGCTGCAATGAAAACAAGTGAGGGGATTGTGAGGGGGGCTTGTCAATCTGCACGGCCCTTCTTCTAAGTGACTGTAGCCCACTGCCACTACACTCAGCTTCCATGCCATTCATTTTTCATGCTGCGCTGTCGGTGATCCAAACTGTGCCATCCATTCTGCAGCTGACATGTCCAAATGTCTGAGTTACCACATAGTGCTGCACATAACAGAGCTGTCTGTGAAAAGTTTTATGATATGGAAATATGGTAAGAGCCTCTGTGATGAATGGGCATAATGGGGCCAGAAATAACACAGGCACAGTGCACTGGATGCTGTGGGCATCTGGAGCGTTTTTATCCATGACACTAATACCTGAGTGACACCAGCTCGTTTTTTCAGACACGCAAAAGCATTCATACCGCCTGGATGTTTTCAGATTCTGGGGCAATAAAAGCAAAAAATGTAAGGGTTTTCTATGACAGACCAACAGAAAGCAGTGCAAAGCTATGAAGTGGAAGGAAAAACTTCTGTTTGAAAACCCCTAAATACAATCACTCACAACCAAATGCATTCAGAAGTTACCTTAGTAGTTAAATAATCCTCAGTATAAATTCAACCATTCTGTAAAGGCCTCAGAGGCTTTTTAGAGAACAAACAGAACCATAAAGACCAAGAAACACAGAAAACAGGCCAGGGAGAAGTTTAAAGCAGGGTCAGGTTTTTAAAATAATATCCAAAGCTTTGAACATCTCCCAGTGCTCTGTTCAATCCATCATCTGAACATGGAAGGAGGATGGACGACCTGGAGACCGACCAAGGCGTAGTATTTCTGGAGGAGTTGCAGAGATCCGCAGCTCAGGCATGACAATCTGTCTGTACATTACAAAAACACAAGATCAAACGAATTTTGCAAATATCTTAGTACAGTTTAAATAAGACAAAACTAATTTACAAGTAACTTTCCAGCAAGAAATAGGACCATGTTTTAAGTCAATAATTCCTTAATATTGATTTTAAAAAAAAACAACTGCAGATTTTTTTCACTTATAACAAAATATTTTTCCTAATACCAGGATGGTATTTTTATTACTGTTAGGTCCACTTAGAAATAACATCCATCAGTGTGTGGTAAGGCTTATCCACAAAACAGGACGGCACCAGATTGCAACAAACAATCAGGTCTGCAGAAAGGATTATCAGAGATGATATTCCCTCCATCCAGGACTTGTCCAGGTCAAGGGTCAGGAAAAGGACAGCAAATACTGTACAAATACATACGTAAAAGATAAAAACGTTTTATTTTCCAGCAATTTTCTTAAATATATTTAAAATGTCCTCACTGAGAGCAAAGAGAAACCAAAGTCAGATTCAAACTTGGCAAATAAAGCTGATTTTGAATAAACTCTTCTGGTACTAGAAGGTTCTGTTAGTTGTATTATATTATATTTTATACATATATATATATATATATATATATATATATATATATATATATATATATATATATATATATATATATATATATATTATATTTTCCAGGCACATAGTGCCATTTTATAGCACAATCAAAGTAAATATGTTACCTTCAGTTGTTACAAAAATGCTGTATATATGACTTAAAAGAAATTTGACTTTGCAATTTAACGCCTTGAAATTGGGCCTCTGTCTCTTTAAAAACTCCTGCTCTTTCTGAAACTTCGCTTTCAGGAAGTCATCACAACAGCGTTCCTCTATTAACTCTTTAACAACGTCTTAATCAGCATTTCACTGAGCTTGTATAATGAGCTGAGCTCATTATACAAGTCGTGGGGGAGGGGTGCTCTGTGAGGTGCAAACTGCAGCTCTAAGGAGGAGCTGTGTCTCAAAGGCGGCGCTCGGTCCATCCAGGCGTTTTGCACAGCTGAATGGTTGCCACGGGAGATTAAAGGATTTCTCAAACATGCATGAAAGAATCTAGGCAACAATCCAGGTGTTTTTGATGAGAAAATAACATTATAACATGATGTAAAGCTCAAAAAAGTTGATTTTATATGATACTGCTCCTTTAATTGTATCTTTTCTGGTGCAGAAATGAACTATTTTATTTATTTGAATTGAGAAAGGACATGTGGTTGCTCTAGATTTCACTGCGAGACTGGTTGAAATGGAAATACAGATAATCAAAACCTTCATGAATCGAATTAGTTGGTACATACTGTAGCATTTTATAGGATTCAGCTACACTTAGAGAGATTTGATAAAATGCCTCAAAAATCTATGTTTTTATCAATTTAGTGGAATATTTTTTCAGAACAAAGTCAGACTGTCCAGGAAAAAGCAGCATCCGGGTCTGTAAATTCTCAATTTAAGCTCATTCTGAATGCTAAATACCCTTAACTGGTTCTCACAGCGATAGAGAAGAAGGACCCACTCACCACCCTGAGAGATGGTGCATTATGTCCAGACTTATACGTCAAGAGGCCCTAGATTAACAACCACCCCCTAACCCCCCACCCCCCGACACACACACCATCATTCCCACCTCCGTTCCAGGGGCCACGCTCATTTGCATAAACTGATAATCCTTGATAAAAATTTCCATTACACAAAGGTGAAATGGATCAATTTCTGCTGCCAAGATAAATCTCACGTTTTACACCGACAGGGTCATTACACGAGCCACATTTCAGAAATAATGTGTTTAAAAAGTCCGCCGATAGCGGCCATTTCCCGTTTTCCAATTACCTTTAAGAAAAGCTTATTCTGTGGACAATAAAGCACATTACGGCACAATATGATACAGTCCATAAAGATCAGCATGTTTGATGAGAGGTTAGCGAAAGCTCAGCATATTTCGGTGGGGATGTCACAACCCCGTGGTTATCGCTGACACCTCGCTGTGCTCACCATGCAAATGTCCTATTACGGCCAGTCCAAATAGATTAGGGGGCCTGTTCAGAAGTAAACAGTTTTTTCCTGTTTTTCAACCCCTCTGTCTCCTTGCAGCTAAGGTGGGAGGAAATAAAGATGGCACTGGTGAGAAAGGAGGACTCCACCGGCTGAGGGAGAAGACGGGGGGGGGGTGATTGACAGGATAGAGAGGTGATGCCACCTGTCCAGGACAGGAAGAGAACGGAAAAACTCATTAGTCTGCCTCCATCCCAATTCGCTGCTCTGACCTTGAGGCATCCACGCCTCCCTCCATGCTCAACCCATTCAGGACTCCCCGGATCAGCCCCCACCTTCATCACTAGCATATCCTAATTCAGCTGAATCTCACTAGGGATTTAATGAAGGTATTTCAGGCTGTCTCTATGTCTTTAAGTAGTATCATCTTTTCTTTTTTTTTTTTTTTTTTTTTTGCATTCCTGAAACCTACAAGAGGCTTTTGAGGACCAGTTTTCACCTCTGACTTTCCAGTTTCTTTTTGGGGTCTTTCCTAAATTTCCAGCATCACTTTTAAGACCCCAGTGTCCCCATTCCGATTCATGCACAATGTTATTTAAGGTTGCTGCATGAGGAAAGGAAAAATACTCCAGGTTCTCCTGAGGTTCATAACTTCAGCAGTAAATACATAATTCAATGACTCAGTCTAGTTTGAGTTTCGGGTTAGGGGTGGGGAGAGGTCTGGGAGTGGTTTACTATCAATTTTACCATCAGGTTTAAGTGTTAATCCATTAAAGGGGACCTATTATATAAAATTCACTTTTTGCACGTTGTTGTACTTCTATTTGGGTCTCTCCTGCTTCTAGAAACAGTCCAAGTGCTAAAAAAAAAAAACCTATTAAGTCATTTTCTGGCAATAACTTAATGTTTTTTGGTGTCTGGAAAACGAACCATTTCAAAAACCTCCTGATTATTAAGTCACAATTGGCAGGCACTGCCCCGTTACCTAGCAACCCAAGTAGAGCTCTGCGCACTTCATTATTAGAAGACGAGCACATTTGGTCAGCTGGTTTTACCTTGATGGTTGTGCAGGAGGCTCCACTACTTCTGATTGTGTGTCTGACTCAGGGTCAAAGACGTACCGTTGTACCGTTGCACATGTATAAAGTGCGAGTCTAAATGCTGAGTTGGGGACATGGCGAGCAGCAGCTTATTTGCATAAAAGTGACTGAGACCTTAAACAGCTCATTCTGAAAGGAGCTCAAAACAGGCAGAACTGAGGAGTAGATGGGGCCTGAAAATTATATCTGCAGCTGGATAGCACTCAGCTTTCCAGATGTTTTCCAGGAACATACAGGTTGCTTCTTCCTCATCCAAAGGAGACTTCGGATTATTTCTGAACAAAATAAACGTAACTTATCTCTGACATTCTCTCTGCTAAGCCAGTTGCAACACAACAAGGACACTTCCAGCTGAAAATATCAAAATAAAAGCACTTCCTGCTCCCTTCATTCAGACACTTTTACTACACATTATGTTAAATTTGTACCTTACATTTGAATATCTTTAATATTTCTTATATTAAATGTAGTGAAAAGATTTACCCATGTTATTAGAAACTCCAGTTGAAAGTGAGGAGGAAAAAAAGCGTTTGGATTCGTTAGAAGTTCAACATTAACAGGTTTTAATCTTTTTCTATTATTTTTCTTAGAGCATAAATTAATATTTGTTTTTAAGATTAGCTAGATATTACATTTGATCAATTTTCAAAACAATATAAATCAGGTTTGCTATTAGTCATCCGTTTTTGCTTTTTTGTCACCTCAAGCTTTCAAATCACCAAAAAAAATTAATATCAGACAAAAATAACCCCAGTACAGCCATAAAACTCCTTTCCATTGATTGTTTAATATATTAAACAATCAGTGGAAAGGATCTGCAATTTTGTCTATTTCACACACATATCTAAGTGAACTCCTCCTACAGCTTTTGATATGCAGACTTCAGAACCACTCATTTAATTATTAAATGTTCAAGTGTTCATTTAAACTTGAGGACAAACAGTCCAGGTTTGTAATCCTAACCTACAGCAAAGCAGAGTCAGAGGAGACCTAAATGTTGTAAATTTGACGAGAAAATATTTATTTCAGTCGCTGGAGACTTGAGACTTGGACTTGAAAAAAATGACTTGTGAACGCTCAGGTCTGAAGCCAGGACAAAGTTAACTTCAGAGGTAATTCCAGAAGTGTCCACTAGTGAGTTTAGTATCTTCTGATTTTTAACAAGAAGAGTAACATAGCCTTAATTAGCATGCCTTCTCCTGGACTGACAACAAATCAACTCCCCTGCTGCTTCTCCGTTTGTTTCTACCGCAGAGTAAACACTCAGTCTGGAAACCTCTCGGCTTCCAAGCAGTTGGATCCAACCTGAACATTTCAGGTTTTCCTTTTTGCTTTTGCATCGAGATGAGAGGCCTTCCGTGAGCAGCAGCATGTGTTATGGTCTCACAGAGTGGAGATGAGATGAGAGCAGAAACAAAAGAAATCAGCTGCAGATGTCTTCTCTGACCCACCAGCTACCTCCCCCTCCAACGCCAGGAGACATGAAACCCATTATCTTGATGAAATCTGTGGTAGCATCCATTAAAGTGGGGCCTCAGACCTTTGAAACGTGTCCACAGTTTTAGATTTTCCTGACAGCAAGTTTGGAGCGGATCCTTGGAGAAAAGGCTTCTATATTCAAAAACAGGATCTCAGTCTGTTTGAACCCAAATTATTTATCAGCAGAGATTTATCTGCTTGTCCATTTTTCATCATGTGGATCTCCCAATCTTCCATTTCAATAATCATAACCTCAATTATTACCAGGATTTAAAGCACTAACTTTTAATAAATCATACTGTTATTGCTGCGTACTTCATGCAGGAGTCTGTTTGGGGGGCTCATGTCTCCGTGGCCCCCCCCCCCCTCCCCACCGACAGAGCTACCATAGCGCCCCCTGCAGCTTTCAGAGTGAAACAAAGGCTTCTTTTAACTGTCTTGACTCATGGCTTTGCAGCTGTGAGTCTTTTGTTTCAGCCACACAGGGAAGGAGTGACAACAAACAACTGGGTCCAGTCTGGGATCTGCTGCCTGTGAGTCACTGAGCTGCTCATTCAGACGTTTAGTCTCACACAAACAACCTTAGCAGGATTTGGGTTTATTTTTCAGTCTGTAGAGCTTTATTATAAAGAAAATCTGTCACATGATAAAAGTAAAGATGGTGTAAAAAATATTTTATGGTTTACAAAGTGTAAGATACAAGAAAATAAACCCTTAAAAACAAATTTTCCCTATTTTGTTTTTAAAAATCCGACTCCCTGCTGGTCTGTGTGACCCGGACCAGAGCAGCAGAACCGAACCAGCAAATTAAACTTGTCATCAAGATCAGTGGATCCTGTAGGGGCCCATACTGTACTGCTTCTGCTCTGCACTGACGGACAGATTAGATTCCTGTGCTGCTTAATGTCAGGCAGCTCAGATATGTTCAGATATGTTCAGTGGGTGGCCTTCTGCTGACGTCCACAGCAGGTACAGAGTGACCTCCACAGGATGAGGCCGGAACTGCAGCTACAACAGCTCTGATTCACAAAAATCAGACCTCACTTAGAGCCGAAATATACAACAGGCAACAAGAACTTGATTAATTTACCTGAAGAGTAGTTTTTTTTATTAGCATAAATATGAACTAGTTCTCCCTTTAGGGGGGAAGCGAAAAGTCAAGCTTTCACTGCAGTAATTTCATATTATATTACTGTATCCAGCAACTGAGAACCAAATGAAAAACATCTGATTAAGTCTTTGTTTTATTGATTAAACTACAGCAAACTGATGGATAACAATAGGAAAGAAATCTTTAAAAGGGGAAATGTACTCAGATATCAGCATAAAAAAATCCAAATTAAAAACAAAAAAGGTATAAATTGGTGCGTTAAATGCACAGAATCTCCATGCGCACAAATAGAAATTAAGTATTCTGTTGTTCGCATGAAGAAAACCTGAGGATCTCTCATTAGTAGCTTTAATTATAATTTCCTATACTTGTTCAACCTTAATAAAACCATGAAATAAATGTGTAGAGATCCATAAAGAGTCTGGGAGATATTTGTAATTTCAGATTATTATCAGAACAAGTTTGATCTTTCCATTTGTGTGTTTTTCCACCTCTCCATTTTTTTTTTTCAAGAAACATCTCAGGTCAGCACTCATCAGAACAGCTGTTGGCACACAAGAGGCGAGGGAAGTCCCATTTATGTCCTATTCAAAGTAACTGGAGGTGGACTAAAGGAAAATTGCATTAAAAATAGAAATCTTATTAATGAATATATTTTTTTAAAAAGAAGTAAAAGTGATCAAATAAGCTTTGTCAGTAAACAGTAATGTTTTTTTGTCCTGATTTTGCTTTTGGAATATTTTTATGTAACTAAGCTTGTATTTTCTACTTTATTCCTGTTATTCATTAGATCTCAAAGAGATGGCAATTTGTGATTATAACATCCAGGAATCAATGCTTTTCAGCTCTATTCACTGATATTCACTGATGGTGATGACAAAGATGCAGCTAAAATGTTTAAAAGTTTGAATTCAGATAGCTTGTCATCTTAGTCAAGAAAGACTTTGTACAGTTTATTTATTCATAAGAACTGAATATATATATATATATATATATATATATATATATATATATATATATATATATATATATATATATATATATATATATATATATATATATAAACTTAATTCAGTTTAAATAAATGCATGCTCATAGCTGCTTTCTTGTAGTGGTGTTTATTTCCTCTGACCATTTTCAGACCTGAAAAAAAAAAAAAAACAAAACCATAATTTCCATCTCTGGTCAGGTATTTTGGGCTGGATTAAAATATGCAGCACAGCTCCTGATCGCTACATGTCACAATCATGAAAAACCTCTTCAGGTTACAAAATAAAATAAAAAAAATCCACAATTACATTGTTTTTAAAATCTAAATCTTCTTTGCAAAAGTCAGGAAAACTAATCTGCGTTCTGTGTAGCTCTGCAGAAAGAGGATAACTGACGGCGCATATGCAGCTGCAATCTTTGCAGAGTTTTGTAATAAAGGGCTTATTTTTGGCATCACTCTGAATGTAAGGGAAAGAAATTACCAAGCAGACATTGTCTTTGTGTCATTAAGCTTACTTTCTCTGAGTGATGAGGATGAGCTTTCTGTTTTTGATCCATTAGGGATTACCACTAAGTTTCGTCCAGCTGCAAAAAAGTGCAGCACATGACGGAGCTGTAATCCCATTCCCAACAGCAGCGAAGTGTCCTGAAGCTACCACACTGCCCTTCTCCTTAATCCCTCCTCTGCTGTAAAAGAAAAAAATTGTTTTTCACTTTTCTTTAGACTCGCGGCAGGAATTAAAAGTCAAAGAACCAGATGTATCTTCTAAGACTAAAAAAAGTACACGTAAAATCTGCAGATTAAGATTAATGCCTTTCAATATTGTTACACAGATGAAACTTTGCCCAAACAAACAGAAAGCAGGAATGTCATTTCATTCCCAGAAAGCGCTCAGTGGGCCAGATGCTTCAAGGATAAACTCAGATATTAGTACTCCAACGTTTGTTCATCCGACATTTCACTTTTAGTTTTTTGTCTGATTCACATACGGGCTCAGAAACAAAGCTGCTTGGTCCGACTTTATATATCAACTTACTCAACTGTTTTGATTTATTTAAGCAGAGGGCAAACCTTCATTTTAAAAAGACAATTTTGACTCTTGTTACCCTTGTTTTCATTCAGTCCCATTTACTTCATATACTGTATAAAAAAATTCTATGTATATACTTCACAAAACAAGTAATACCTGTTAGAAAACAATGCATCAAGTTCAGTTTATGTTTTCCACCAAAGGAAATCCAGCAGATTGCATCGAGTCACTGACTTGTCGCATTCTTTCCTCCTGGACAGTGGATGGTCGCTTGCATTGAGCCGTTGACTTTGCGCCAATCGCTCGTATGGAGCCTGCATGTAGCGACAGCTTTAACAGGAAGAAACTTCAAGCAGAAGCAGAACCTGACTCAAGGGGAGCGGCCATCTGCCACGACTAACTTTGTGTTGGAGAAGGAATTTGGTGCTTAGTTTATGATGAATTCATCTACGAAAGAAGAATCTGCTGAGTTGACCAAGAACCAGTCAGGGTTGCTATGGCGATTCCCTTCTTTTTGTGGGAAGGGAAGCCCACAGCACCACTCTATCCGCTTCGTTTAAGCCTCAAACAAACAATGAGTGAGCAAAATCTACAATCCATATATTAAAAAAAAAAAAAAAAAAAAAAAGTATTATTGGCAGAACCCTCTGGTGACCACACGTGAAATTATGTGTCTCTGCAGAGTTTTGAGTCAGACTTACAGCAGGTTAAAGCGATTACCTCTAGCTTTAAATGAAATCTGATCGGAAAGATAATGAGAGTAAATTTGAGCTGCTGATTTTAAACCTTGGGGTTATTTGACAGAAACCTATCAGTCCTACAGCCTGTGTGCGAGTGCTTTCCAAAATGAGACCAATTATAACATCACTGTTTGAAGAGTTTGGAGGGGCAGTGAGATTGCATCTTATTTTTTCTGAACTTCGCAGCTGACTGTCAGCTGGCTTTATCATCTGTTTATAAGGTATTGTCATTTTTGACCCATTTCCAGTTATATTTCCCTCCAGGGCCGTTTCTTTCTATGGGCAAACTAGGTGACTGCTTAGGGCCTCCTAGCCACCAGGGGGCCCCAAAGCTTCATGTTCAGCGTCATCTTAGAAAAATTTAAATATCTTTATCTGTAGTTATCTCATCTATTTGTTACATCTTTTATATGCTTACAAAATAAAGATAAGATATAAATTTTAAAAATCTGCAAAGATTAACTTTGGCTGGTGTTTTTTGTTTTTGGTTTTTTTTGCCATTATTAGGTCATTTTTATTGGACCCCACCTTCACAAATGAAGCGGTGTAGCGGCTGCCGACAGGTAGCACGTTAGTAAACCAGACAAATGTCATCCAAAAGAATTTTAGTGGTCCGGAAAAATGAATGAAAAAGAAAATGGAGGAAGAAAAACGATCAAAAAAAAGTTGATGCATTTGTTGGCGATGTGGCCTGGATAACAGGAGGTGTAATGCAATTTTTTAATTTTGTTAGCAAGTTGGTTTTTTTTTTTTTTTTTTTTTTTTGTCCTGCTAGCTAGCTAGCCTTGGATAATTGTAATTTAGCTAGCTAGAATTTCATGTTTGCTTCATGAATATGTCACATGTGAATAAACAATCTGTTGCCATGGGAACGACTGACTCCAGACCTGTTCATTCAGATTCTAGCAGGGAGTTTTTACAAACAATAAAAATCTTTTTTTTCCATTGATGTATAAAGGATTGCTGTTGATGTTTTTTTTTTTTTTTTTTTTTTTAATCACTTAAATTTATTTCAAGATGTGTAATTTTGCAGTTTGATAAACTAGGGGCCCCCAGACTGCATTTCGCTTAGGGCCCCCACAAAGCTAGAAACGGCCCTGTTTCCCTAAATATCTGGTTAGTTAGTTTAGGTAGATTTCTCATGACTGTGCAGGTTTCTTAAGTCTACTCTTAGTTTTTCCAAAAGCAGACTAAAAACCCCGACTTTTCTTGTCAAAGCTCTTAATATCTTTGCATTGTTTCCTCAGCAGGTGCTTCAGTTTCTATCTGTTGTGTTTCTCAGGGCAGTCCTTTTCAGGAACACATCAGCAGAATGTTTTCACACTCCTCTTCTTCTCTCTGTGGCAGACTGAGTTCACCCCCCACTCTGCAGGAAGAGCAAAGAGCTGTCCGCAGCGTTTTGTGTCAAGGCCCGGAGCGCGGTCACGGGCGTCCTCGATGCGAAGAGGAGTGAACGGGAGAGGAAGAGAAACTCTGTGTGACACTGAGGCAGGGGGGGAGGGGAGTTGAGGAGAAGGCGAGGCCGCATCAGGAGGTTGTCGAGCCACATCCAAGTGTCAGGGTCCCAAAATAGTGGCGAGCGACAAGCAGACTGAAGACACCAAACAAACAACAGCTCTCAGATCGAGTAAACATCGGCTAACGCGCAGGACGCGACAAACTGTGAAGCTTCCCTCTGTCTTCCGGTGCTGTTAATCAGATCCATGGAGAAAGCGATCGGAGAGGACACTCGTCCTGTTAGAGGAGGCCTCTCTTCTTCTCTGGCCAGGGTCCTCACAAACACTACGCCTTTGAAAAACCCCCAGTGACAAGCTCCCTCTGTGCAGTGCTGTGTGGACACAGAGGACAGAGTCTCGTCTCCAGCAGATGTCTTGTGGCGCCGACTATAAATAAAGCCAATGAGACCAGCCGGCTGCTGACGAGCCTCGGTGAGGCTGCGTTCACTTTGCAGAGGGTCCAACAGGAGTACAGGGTTTTTCTTTCCTACAGAAAGTACTCCTGGGTCGGTGTTTCTGTGGTTTCCCAATCCACAGTGAGATGGTCGGTTATACTGATCCTGGATTTGCTAGAGGTTTCTTCTTGTAATAAAAAGGAGTCATTCCTTCCCACCTTCGCCACCTGCTTGCTCAGATGCACCAACGATCATTTTATTCTGAGGATTAATCGATTAATCTGATAAAAAGTTGGCGCATTCTGCAGATTTTTCATTTAGATACCAAAGCATATTTTAAACAATATTAGAAATACATACAAAAATGCATACGACATCTTCTCGATTCTGTGCCACAAAGAATTAGAGCAGTTCTGTAGCAAAAGGAGGTCCAGCTTGATAAAAGCGAGGTGTGCCTGATAAAGTGGCCAGGGAGTGCGTACCTACTGCAACGACAAACTGGCCCGAACAGAACTGAGCAGCTAACAAGCCGACACCGAAGCGTTTATGTTCACAGTGAGACAGAAAAAATAAAACTTGCATATTAAAATTCCTTTTTAAAATAAGAAAATAAGCATTTTATTGTCTAAAATGCAATAACGTAGCATTAATTTAGTGTATGCTTGATCAGTAAAAAAGGATGTATTTGCAGCTAAGAAAAATACTTCAACATCATCATCAACATGTGAAACGCTCAGCCCTTTCTGCTTGACTTAACATCAGTACAGTGTAGAGCTGATTTGTTGACTCAGTTGATTTCTTTGATTAACTGATTAATAATTGGATGCAAAAGGTGCTTTTTAGGAGATTTTTTAAAAAATACAGAATTTGAACCAGGTGAAGCTAAAACTGTGCCGCTTGAGGGGTGCTGGGTAGAACATATTTACAGACAAATGAGGTTTTTCATCTGAAAAATAAAATGTGTAAATTTTTTGTACAGTTTTGGCTTAATTACTGCTCTGAATGTGTTGTTCTTTCAGCAAATGGTATGTTTTAGAGTCTGTACAATCCAGTTCATGATTAAGCAATGACTAAATTAGTTGATGATTGTTTCATTAATTGATTAATCATGATTAATCTGTTTAATTTTTTCAGCCCTATTACTCAGGAGGAGGGAATGCTTATGCACAACTCGTCTTTCCGATTGCCATTATAAACTAAATTTGAATGCACTGTATTATAACTGGGACTGAATTGGAACATGTGTCGTTTAATCTAGAAAAGGGATCTTTAGTGAGTTTTAATGCGAAAGACGCCCATGGTGACTCTGGAGGAGCTGTTGTTGGTGACAGAGGGGCTGGTCTCAGGACTTCTGCTGCACAACCAACTCTAAGGCTGACAGAGAATGATCTGAAGTGGCGGTAGTGTGGACAAAAATGCCTTGATGGTTTCACAGGGGAAAAGGGAACAGTAACTCAAACAACCACTTCTTACAGTGAACCAAGGTATGAAGAGTACCACCTCTGGACACACAAAATGTTCAACTCTGAAGCAGATGGGCGACAGCAGGGGGTGCCACTCCTGTCAACTAGAAATCTCACAGATCAGAAAATTGTTTTCTGGTCGAATGAGTCTTGCTTTCAGCTGCAACATTTAGATAAACAGCCACAGTTTGGTTAAAACAACATGAAAGCATGGATCCAGCCTGCATCCTATGGATCCATCCTAATGAAGTGGCCAGGGAGTGCATACCTGCTTCAACTACAAACTGGCTAGAACAGAACTGAGCAGCTAACAAGCCGACACCGAAGCGTTTGTGTTCAGAATGAGACAGAAACAAAAAAACTTGCAGCTGAAAATCTTTGAATATGAAGTAAAAGCGTATATGTCACGTTTAACATCCGCTCTTTGCTGTAATGTGCAGCCAACTCAACACGACTCTGACATCTGTTAGAAGATGCACAACTTCCAGTGCGTTTAATATCGCAGCGTGTGCCTTTAACTGTGAAAGAGGAGTGTGGCAGTGCAGCTTTGTGTTCAGCTGATGACCCTGACAGTCCCAAAGGACGTTGGTAGCCTGGAGGCTTGTCTGCCTCCATTTAAACCAGTTTAACAGCGCCTTGTTTGGACTGGACAGACAGCCAGCTGCAATTAAAACACATTTGTTTTTAGAGTTGGGAATGTGAACGTGTAGAAAATGAGGGCTCATAGGAGTCGTCTGCAAATCGATAATTGAGTTCACAACGATTATGTGTGGTACTTATAAGAAGCAGCAATCAGATTAGTTACTTTTGGAGATAAGACGAGAACAGAGGATAAATACTGAGAAATACGGATCAGAACGACTTTCCAGATGTCAAACAGTTTCCTTAAACTCAGAGGAATAAGAGTTTAAATATGATGCTCCTAGTATCTTCAAAAACAGACTCAAGGATCTACTTTTCCTTCTCTGTATTTGTAACAAATCACTAGAGCTGTAGCTAACAATTATTTTAGTAATCAATCATTCTATTGATTATTCTGACAATTATTCGATTAATCTGATAAATGAAATGACACATTTTGGACATTTTTCATTTAACCTCTTAAGCTTATTTTATACAATATGAGAAATACATAAGAAATTACAAATGAACAAATAATTCAATTCCCTTTTTTAAAATACCAAAATGAACATTTTATTGTGTAAAATGCAATAACAGCATTGATTTAGTGTGCGCTTGATGATTTGTAGCAAAAAATGCATCTGCAGCTAAAAAAATTCTTCAAACATCAACAAGTGAAAAGCTCAGCCCTTTCTGCTTAACCTGACGTCAGTACGGTGTCGAGATAATCTGTTGATTATTTTTGTTATTAACCAATTAATAATTGGATAGCAAAAGGTGCTTAACAGGATACATTTACATTTAAGATGAAAAAAATCTTCTTTGTCTGTAAATATGTTCTCCCTAAGTGGCAACGTCTTAACTTTACCTGGTTCAAATTATATTAAAATATATATATTAGTTTTTTGTCACCTTAAATGCAAAATGTGCATGTTCTGTGCATGTTTTAGCTTAATTACTGCTCTGTTTTAAAGTTTGTATACTCCAGTTAACAATTAATCAATTACTAAATTAGTTGACAATTGTTTCAATAATCGATTAATCCGATTAATTGTTTCAGCCCTACAAATCACTGCCGACTGCGGTCCAGTAAAATCAATTAATGGTGTTCGCAGAGGGAGCAGATTCCTATTGCTTGCCCCTGCATGCACGACCTCCAATCCTAACTTGGCATGGCAGCTGACACTTTGCCAGAGTGGATGTGCTGAGAGGTGTATTAGAAGTGATAATGAAGAACACACTTCCACTTGAGAATGAGGCAATTAAAGTAGGGGTGTAAACAGCTGAGGGAGCGCCAAGTGTGCGTTCCCTCCGGAGGGAATCCACCAACATCCCTCACACCTGAGAAGTCTGCAGAGGACTCTCACGCTGATGAGGATTCCTGATGACAGTCTGCGACGGGGAGGTGTAAGACAGGCGCAGGAGCCTGAGAGCAGCCACAGCCACTTCAACTACCCCTCGTTTCTGTATGTTTTCCTTCTGAGGACCCAGACCATGTTGTAATTTTTTTAAGTGGTTTTCATTAAAGGTCCTTAAGGCTTTCTGAAGCTTTATCGATGATTTTATTTGACTTTTGGTGTTTTTCCACTTGATTTTAGTCCTATTTTCAGCGTTCCTCTTTATTGAACCCCTTGGAGTGACTCACATTTATACAATCCCCTCTCAGCCATTAGGAACAGCTTTTAGTCTTTTATGACATTTCACAAGGTTGAAGACTATAGAGAGAAGGATCTTTGGGGGAACATTCAACATATCCATCCTTTGTCTCACAGTAAACCCACTTGGATTGTTGGATGTAAAACTATTTCAGCGTTGGTATCATTCTGACAAAGCCCATTTATCCAATAAAATTTCCTGTCGCTTTTAGCAAAGTCCACATATTTATGTTTGTGACGGTAGGACAGAAAAAGTTTTTGCATCTCAACCAACCAGTTGGAATGAAGAAAGTGTCTAGAAGTTGTTCTGGAGACTTGATGACCACAAGATGATACTTTTTACTGCAGTTCTCCAACAGTGAACTTTGGAAATTAAAGCACTTGGGTCGTCCAGACTTGATCAAAACTTCCAGATCTTTTAGATTTCACTGTAGATATGGCCAAATTGAGCATGCTTGCTTCTTTTGTTGTAGCCTTTTCCTGATTTATGAACATCAACACACATCTGTCCTACTTGAATGGCAATTTTCGTCGTCCCTGTTTTGTACAGTGGCTAAGATAAACAGGCATTTTTATATTTATACCCCAGCAAAACAGCAAAAAATCCCTATAAAATCTGATGTCTTAAATAAAATAAAATAAAATAAAATAAAATAAAATGCTAACAAATCAAAGTTCTTGAATAATTGTTGCCATTTTCTCAGTTTTCAGTGTGAGCTTACAGTTCTGCAATAAAAGAAGAATATGTTTCATGCCTTTTAGACATTTTTACCAGGGTTGCAATAAATGTGGTGGAAGATGTAACTCTGATCTATGAGTCATTCAGGCATAAAAAGGCTTTTCAACTCAAAGGATGAACCAGTGTTTATAACTTAGCAAAGAAGCAATTTTAAATGTTAAAATGTTAAAAACCTTTAGTTAAATCTATGAAAATCAGGAAATGCTTTTCTGATTATCTTCAGAAATATACAGAAGGTGGAGTTTAAGAAGTTTAAAAACAAGGAAAATACAAATTAGACAAAGTATTTAAAAAGGAAATACTTTATTCCTTTATTTGAGTTCCTTTTTGTTATTTTTCTGTTTTGTATCCACTTTTAATAGAATTTATCTATACATTTTAGTGGCCCATGGTAACCTTAGAGGAGCTACAGGTAACTGCAGCTCAGGTGGATGAATGTGTTGACAGGAGAACTATTAGTAGTGTGCTATGCAAATCAGGTCTTTATGACAAAATCGAGATTGTTATATGGTTGAAGGGAAGCCAAAATAATTCCCCTCTGCAGTTTTCCACGGAGTATGTAGGGACACAGCAAATGTGTAAAAGAAGGTGTTCTGGTCAGATGAGACCAAACTTTAACTTTTTGAGATCTACATCAAAAACACAGAGTGCCGAAAAAATTAATACTAACCATCATCTTCAGCACGACATCTGTAATTTGTAAAAAAAAAAAAAATAATATTATTAAACAAAATGGTGGCAGCATCATGTTGTTGGCATGCTTTTCTGGGTTGGGGAAGCTTCTCAGAGTTGATGGAAAGGTGGATGGAACTTAATCTAGGACAATTCTGGAAGAAAACATGTTGGATGTTACAGATTTTTGAGATTGAAGGGGAGGTTCATCTTTCAATTGGACAATAAATATAAACATACCAGACCTAAATCCAAATGAGAATCTGTGAGAAGACTTGAAATCTGATGGTTACAGATGGTCTGTATCCAATCTGACCAAGCTCAGAATATTCTGCAAAGAAGAATGTTCAAACATTTCAGTCTCTAGATGTTGAGAACTGGTAGAAATGTGGTCCAACAGACAAAAACTACAGTGAAAGGTTGTTCTACAAAGTATTAATTCACTGGATTGAATGCAAATACATGTAACACCAGGTGTTTAATAATAATAATAATAATAATAATAATAATAATAATAATAATAAATGCATTTCTAATCCCTATTTTGTTAGTCTATCACAAAATGTGACAAAAGGTGAAAAAGGGTTTGGTATTATTAATTATTTTGTAAAGCACTGTATTTGTCTTTGAATTTTTCTTAAATACATACATATATATATATATATATATATATATATATATATATATATATATATATATATATATATATATATATATATATATATATATATATATATATTTATATATATATATATATATATATATATATAATAAAAAAGTTTTATTTGCACATCATTTTGAGCTATATCTATTGGCATGAAAGGTGTTTTATAAATAGTCTAACCTTTTTGAACCTAGTGTTTGTTTATAAAAAGCTTGACAGTGTCATTCTTTTTTAAAGTTAAATTTTAGATTCAAAAAGTCTTCATAAAGGTAGACAGGCTGTTATTCTTTTTGGAAAATGTAGTTAATGTTTCAATCATGTTTTTAATTCAGGCAGTGTTTGGGCACGCTGAGAGGGTCCTTTAATTCTGATGGCGTCTTAGTAAGTGAAGATGTTGAAAGATATTTTATAGACTTTTTGTATATTTAGTTTATTGTTAATACATCTGTACAAATGCGTAGTTCGTATTTTAAGCCACAAAATGGCTCAAACTATAAATACACCAAGTTAAAAGGTAAGTTTGTTTTTAAGTTATGAGCTATAAACAAAGCAAAATGCTAACTAGCCTAGTTAGCTTCTGTTAGCCGCTAGACGCCAAACCGTTTTGAAAATCCCATCAATTTTAGGTTAATTTGTTTAATATTGCTATATTTACATTGTAAGACTCAAATTAAATTTACTCTTAGTTTAGTTGTTCTTTAAGAAACATTCGGCTTATAGAATTGTTTAAAGCAGGCATGTTTTACTGTGCTAAAACATTATAATCGGTAAGAAGCAGTGGGTGACATTTACGTAATCCTCTTGTATTCAGACAAACAACAGGATATATTATGTATAAACCTAATTACTTTTCTTTTTAACCATACAAGTATGGGCAAAAAATGGATTAGACGTCTAGGCGACGTTAAACTTTAGTCATTTTACCAGTGAACAATTTACTCCAACTCAGTCATTTAGTTTAACCCCAGGGACTAAATGTATTTTATTTGCACAAGATTAAACTATGATAATGCTGAGATATGCAGTGTGGCGTGTAACTGAATTCATACCAAGATAAGGTTTAAGAAGGCCAAAAACAACAACAACAAGTAGACATACACATCTTATATTAGCTAAATCCAAGATCTTTTCTAGCAGATTTTCGCTATTACATACACAAACTGTCTGTAGACTAGATATGTGTAATTAGTAAGTAAACTTTATTTATAAACGTGAAACCTAAAAGAAAAACACAATACATGTGACATCATACAGCATAAAACTAGTTGAAAACCAGTCTGAATAAATGACTCTTCAGCCGCTTCCTTAATAGAATCAACACAGCACAAAGAAGGGTGCCACAACCCTTAAGGATTTATCCCTTCTGGTCTTAAAATGTGTTTGTGGAACCGAAAGCAGCCTTTTATTGGAAGATCTAGAAGGTCAGAAATGTGGGCAGGGGTTTGACCACAATAGGGCTCTAAAATTAAAGGCAGACATTTTAAAATTAATTCTAAAATGTACTGGTAGCCAATGTAAAGAGACTGAAACTGGAGTAATGTGCTGTCTCTTTTGCGCATTGGATAAAAGCCTTGCAACAACATTCTGAACTGAAGATGGTCAAGATCTTTCTTATTAACTTCTAAACATTGCTCTCTTATTGTTTATAATGCAGTTTAATTTGAAAATTACTGACATAATTAAAGCAGCCCATCACATTATCGCATTTCTGTATTGTTTCAGTGGCATAGAAAAATACACATCTTTAAGTACATAATGCTCCAGCATCGCCATTTTTCACATTTGAAACTGTAGGATACACTGTTTGATCTACAACTAAGCCAGGCTGCCATGCATTTTTAGCCTAAATGGCCAGATTTTATGTAATATCATGCTCCACTATGCAGACGCTCTGTTTGCACTGAAGAACAACTCGCCCCCCATTATCATGACTTGGTTTCTTATTAATTCAGCTAGTAATTATTGGACCACTTGGGGGCACTTGTAGACCATTAAGCTTTAGGTGCCAGATAGTAGGTGATCTTTAACTCTGAAAAATAAAATAAAACCAGATAGTAATGTTAAAGTGAAGTAATTTATCCCTGATGAACACTGAATTTTACACCCTTCTCCCCAATACACAGGCACTATACCACATGGTAGCTCATCAAATTTGAGTCACACATTTTTAAAACCTGACAGGGCTTGACGTTTCACAAAATCTGCTTCAGGGTTCCACGTTTTAGTTCCACATAAGGATTTTGGTACAATAGCATACACGGTTAGGCCTGTCACGATAACAAATTTTGCTGGATGATAAATTGTCCCTGTAATTATTGCGATAAACAACAATATGGTTGTTTTGAGACCATTTTCAAGTAATATATTAATAATGGCATAATGATGCAAGTTCGCCCTCTCAAAGACCTATAAACTTTAATTTTGTAAAGAACACTTTACACCAGAACTGGAAGATATTTTAAATATCCAAAAGAAAACAAAACGACCAAAAACAGTAAATAAAATGGAAATAAAAACCACTTACAACCGAAACCATAAATAAAATCGATTATGATTTCTCTGTAAACAGAATTTCCCTTCAAAAAATATTAATCATCAGAAGGGAAATTATTGAGCTCATTTTAATTTATCATGCGATTAATTGATTACTGTGACAGGCGTATACATGGTAAGATAGGAAACAATGTCACAACAGGTTTAGTCATTGAGCTGAGACGCCATGTTCAAACTTTTATTTTTTATTTTTTGGCAATATTAATTCCCAGTTTTCTATTAAGTCTGACCCTCTAAGGACTGTAACACAGACAGTCATTTGCTATTTTTTAAGAATGTATTGAGCACCGAAGTAGCAGTTCACCAACGGCACCATTGAGCAAGAATCCTGACTTTGGACATAATTACTAAAAAAAGTTGCATTTCAAAAAGTCTGTTGTGATATTATTAATATTATTTTAAAAACTCGGTTTGTTTCGCTACGTTTAGTGCAAGACCTTCAATCTCCCCACATCCAAACCTTTTTTTTTTTTTTTTTTTTTTTTTTCGAAAATTGTACAGAGCAGATTAACACATGTGCACATCTGATATTTAAGTTTAGGACCATTGTGGTTTCAGTAATAAAAGCTCTGTCAGTGAAAAGCTTCCAAAGAGTGCTCATGTGGATACAAAAATCATGTAAATGATGATGTCACCAACATATTATTGCGTCTTGGCTGTTATCTGTTGCTGTTTAATGAGTCATTTTGCTTAAAATTGAGCTTTCTTTCAATTTCAATGTCTTTTTTTTTTTTTTTTTTTTCTTATTTTTTACTTTTAGCTTCAAGTCAGTTTAAAACTGACTCAGCTGGCCCATCAATGTCCCAGAAGCCCCAGAAAAATGCCCAGACTGCTCATTACATCGAGCTGGGAGGTTACCAGTACTGGCCTGTGCTGGTTCCCAGAGGCATCAGACTGTACACATATGAACAGATCCCGGTTTTTCTGAGAGAGAATCCATACATCACAGATGGATACAGAGCCTACCTGCCATCCAGGCTGTGCATTAAGAGGTGAGACGCTGCTCAAAGTTTTGTCCGATTGGCATAAACAAGGACAAAAGACTTCTTGCTGCTTTAAACTGTGAAATCATTCTTGGGAAAACAATGGAACAATGATTTCTTTGCAGCCTCTTCATCCTGTCCAATGAGACGGTGAATATCTGGAGCCATCTGTTAGGCTTCCTGCTCTTCTTCTGTGTCGGGGTGTACAACATGGCGTCCGTGCTGCCGTCCATCCATGCCTCCAGGGAGGATTATGTCATCTACTCCATCGGGCTGTTCTGCTTCCAGGTGTGATGCTGAGTTAGACCTTTCTGTTAGAGAAACTTCTGGATCGTTAAAGTGAATGATTTGCGTTCCACCATCACAAGCTGGCATCATTGATCCAGATAATGTGTGTAGGACTTCATACCGTTTATTGCTAACGCCTTGGGATTCTCCCGGAGGAGGAGGGAGGTCTGGGTCTCTAGATGATAGATGGATATTGATAAAAGGTTGCTAAAAATTGAAAACAATGAGAGTAAACCATAAAAATTTGATATTTGTTGTAGAAAACATCATGAATGAAGCATTGAAATGAAACTGAAAACTGAGTTAAATGGAAAGGAAATTAGTTCAGTTTTATATAGCACTGATATATATAATTGATCAAATAAACCTTTTATTAGAGTTTAATTTTTTTAAAATTTCTTTTGTTTAAAAAAGAATTTATCTTTATATGTAATTCATATTCTCCAATCAGAGCGCACCATCAAGCGAACAGCCCTCCCCCCCACAGCTGATACGCCGGCTAATTTAAGGGCTAAGTCGCGCTAGCATGTCTGACTGCTCCACTTGAGAAGAAGATGGCTACTAAAAAGCAGAGCTGTTGTGTCCGAGGGAGCTCAAAAACAGCTGGGAGTTTCCAGTTACTCCCGAAGGATGAGAGAACCACGCAAATGTAACCCCAGTTTGAGACGATGTTCAGAACATTTTACCGAAGAGTTTCCCAAATATAGCTGTAGCCAATCAGAGTGAAGTCAGCTTGGTAGATCCACATATCGTTACCGTACCCAACCCTTTTACAGAGCAGGGAAATCTGGTCTGCCAAAACAACCCCCGACAAAAAGGTGACGCTATTTTTATGAAATTCTTTGGAGAATTGACATATGCAGCAATATCAACTACAAGAAATAGTTGATACAGTGATGTCACCACCCCTTTAAATGAACAAAAAAGTCCCTCACCTTGATCAGATTTTTACTAAACTGAAAACAAATCATGCATCAAAGAACATGTTTGTTGGAAGTTTTCAGTTCTGATTCATTTAATAAATAACAAAATACAGAATCCTCTCAGTTTTTGACTTGCTGATCAGCCATCGGAGCCAAATCCAAGGAAAAAAGGATGATTCTGATCAGATCATTGGACAGTTGATTGGAGCATCGCTGCTAATAATCCCGATCATCTCAAATAATTACAATCTGTCGCATAGTCTCAGTTTAGCGCGCAGAGAACTACTTCTGTCTTACGTCTGGCTCTGGAAATGTGCAGCTTACCTGAAATGAAGCTTCAGCAGTGATTTTGCTCTTGATGTCTGAATCGTTTCAGGAGAGACTCTGGTTGTATTTTAAAAAAAGGTAGAAAAAGTTAAATCTCAGCTTTATTTTTTTTCCTGCTCAGTTATCACAATATGATGAATTGGGATGAGCCAAATATCATTCACTGCAACTGCTGTTGCCTTAATCTGAGCGATTATGGAACAACATTAGACCTCGGTGCAAAGTTCTGCTGGATGTTTTTAGCAAATTAAACCGAATCTGAATCCTCAAATCTGCCTGAAACGATGTTAGTCTGGATAATGAAATCTCTCTTTGTGGCTTTAATTCCTGATGGAGCGAGTCGCTGTGCGTTTCAATCCTCAGCTGTGCCTGCTTTGCTCCGTGGGGTACCACCTGTTCTGCTGCCATCGCTCGGAGAAGACCAGCCGCCGCTGGATGGCGCTGGATTACGCCGGGATTTCGATCGGCATCCTGGGGTGCTACGTTCCAGGAGTGTTTTACACTTTCTACTGTAACAACGTAAGTGCATCCCTGATTCGTTCATCTCATTTTGCTGGGAGTTTTGTGATGTTTGCTGCAGTCTGGCACCGTGATATGACAGTTAAATTCAACCCGAACCGTTTGGCAGTTTCTTTAGGTGATCTGATTGAACTGACCCTTAAGACGGAATTAATATTTATTGGTTTTATTTTCGATGAAGCTGGTTATTGATGTTTGCTCGGGCTGAAACGATTACTTGAATTACTGGGTGATTAATCGATTATTAAAATAATCGTCAACTAATTTAGTAATCGATTGATCGTTAACTGGAGAATGCAGACTCTAAAAATGCCCATTTGCTGAAAAAACAACGCAGTTAATCAGTAATTAAGCCAAAACTGTAGAAAAAAAATATATATTTTGCATTTAAGATGAAAAACCTTCTTTGTCTGTAAATATGTTCTACCCAGAACTCCTCAAGTGGCATTTTTAGCTTCACTTGGTTCAAATTCTGTAAAAAAAAAAAAAAAAAAAAAAAAAAAAAAAAAAAAACTACTGTTAAGCACCTTTTGCAATCCAGTTATTTGTAAAAAATAAATAAATAAATAAAACAATCAACACATTATTTATTTTATTTATCACATCCTTTGCTACAAATGATCAAGCAAACACCAAAATATTGTAGTTATTGCATTTTAGACTATAAAGTTTTTATTTTTGTATTTTAAAAGAAACTGAAATATTTGTTTGTATTTTTAATAAGTGGATAAATTAAAAATCTGCAGGATGTGTTAATTTTTTTTATCCGAATAATCGATTACTAAAATAATCATTAGTTGCAGCCCTAATGTTTACTTGTACTCTTTGTGACACATAATAGAGGTGCTCATGAAAACAGAGATGATGTTTTATTTATATTTCTCTGATTATCAGGAGAAATGGCTTCACGAATGATCAAACTGTGTTTTAAAGAATCTGTAGTCATTATAAAACGATAAAGCCCTGGTTTTAGCATCTAAATATCACGTTTTTGGGCCTAAGTAACAAAAACATTACTCTTGAAGTGCCTTTCATGGGTCAAAAACTACAAACTGCTTTACAATAAAAAACATTAAAAAAATACAGAAGGTAAAAATAGAATGTATGTAACATTAAGAAACATAAAACTAGTTAAAAGCCAGTTTGAATAAATGAGTCTTTGGCTGCTTTTTGAAAGAATCAACAGAATAAAGACGAGAAGATAACAGAAACAGAACAACCGGTGGTTGAAAGGAGCATCTGGTTTTTTAATGTAAAATGTTTCAGATGCACATCATGAAGCAGGCCCGGCTGGCGGCGGCCTGAGGAGCAGTAATTGAATAAAGCGAGCGCCTCAGTCTGGCTCCGCTCATTGACTCATTGTTCCCGGTGAATAAGCAACACAACACCTTCGCCGCTCTCATCCGTTTGGAAAACAGCCTCCGATGACACAAGCCGGTTTCAGCTCTTCATTCCAGCCGCCCACCACCGCGGTTTTATTTTATTTTATTTATTTATTTTTTTATCCCTGAAACGTTTGGCGCCGCTCCGGGATGCTCGCTTTCCCCCGCATATTGGAAGCGCCGGGTTATTTTGCCCCCAGAACTCGGCTGAAATCTGCTCCAGACCAAACCAGATGGCTGCGTTCACAGAGTGGTCCGTCACTCCTGTTCCTCACCATATGACGCTCGCAAGTCCAGGAGCCTTCTCGGCAAAGGAGCCCCCCCCACCCTCCTTTCCCTCCCACCTCCTCCTTCGTCCACGCCAAGACGGAGGCTTTGCTTCTGGGTGGCTCCACTCCAGTGGCAAGCCAAGTCCCTGAAGAAAAACAGATTTTTATATTTAGCCAGTCAAACTCTTGTCTCGTCCGAGTCTTTTGAGGGACGCAGATTTGGAGAAGATGGGAGTCTGTGAGGAGGAGGAGGAGGGCCTGGAAAAAAAAAAAAAAATTGGCTGCGGCCGAGCCGGGGGCCTTGTTCCGGGTGCAAATTTATTCACTGTGAAATTCAGCAGGACTCGTCGCACGAGGACGTGTGACTGGACGGAGGCCTGCATCCACACAGGCGGACAGAAGGGACGGAGACGAGGCTGTCCAGACTTTCAGCGGCTACTTATAGAAGTTTAAATACCAAGCTCACATCCGAGGACAGGTTCGCCGCATATCTGTGATAACGGCTGAAACAGTGGGAGAGCTTTTTTAACACATGCAAGGCAGAAACGCAGCCAAGAGACAAACAAGGCTTAGTTTTCATTCTCTGGTTCTCTTTATTTGCTTATTTACTCCTAAACGGGTTCATAAAGATCTTAGTCATTAATAAATGTATGAAACATTTTATTCTCTGGAAGACATGCTTCTGTTTCGAGGCGCAACAAAGAGAAATGGGTTTGGTTTCATTATGAACACAAACGACGGTCTTTTCTGTTGGGATTTCAGTGGAGAGATGCAGCACGAAGTAGTGAATAAGTAGAAAGAAAATGGTTCGTAGGTTCAAATCTGAAAATGCAGCATGAATTTGTATTCTGCCCCCTTTAATCTGGTACCCCCGAGTGAAATCCAGCACAGCCAGTTGTCTTCCAGTCTCTGAAAGTGCCGTCTAATCCGTAAACCTGAATTAAACGGAATCCGTTGACAGGAAGACTTAGTCATGTGCTGCACATGTCTGTCATTTAAAGCTGCAGTGTGTGACTTTTATGAAAAATATGTCTTTTACATATTTGTTAAAAGTATCGTTATGTCGGGACAGTATAATATAAGACAGAAAATCTATGAAAAAAATCAAGCTTCTCTGCCTTCTCCCAGTGCTCCCAGTAGTAACAGCAGAAATCCACCACTCAGTCAGAAACAACCAATCATGTAATGATTGTAACCAATCCTTGCTGTCTGCTGCGCTACAGCTAATGCTAATGCTAATGCTAAGGCTAGTTAGCATGACCACTGATGATGACGGATAAACAGTTTTCCTGGAACAGCACGTTGTTTTTCCACCATTAGCACATTTAGCAGCGCGTACACGAGGGTGACTGACAGCGCTAAGCCCCTCCTCCTCGCTCTGATTGGTTGTTTTAGGTTGAGAGCGGTGCGTTTCTTTAGACAGCAATAGCAGCTCAGGGAGGAGGTGGAATCTTTTCACAGATTATCTGCCTCAAACCATCCTGTCACAACATGGTGACAGTTTTAACAAATATGGAAAAAACATATTTTTGTAAAAATTACACACTGGAGCTTTAAGAACAAATAAACATTTTGGCCTAACAAGACAGAGTGGGGGGGGGAAACTAGCACTCACTGTCCTGTAAAGTCCAGATCCATCGCTGCTCCAACACACTGGAATCAGAAGGCTGAGTGAAATAATCTGCCAGTGGAACAAGACATTTTTCCCATATTATAAGTTAAAATGTCTTGCTCCACTGGCAGATTTTTTTCACTTGGAAATAGAATTTAATGTTTTTCATCAACATTAAGGAATTATTGACTTAAACAAGCTCCTATATTGAGCTGAAAAGTTACTTCTAAGGTAGTTCTGTCTTATTTAAAGTGTTTTCAAGATATTTCCACAAGAAACTCAACCAAAAACACTTGGTAAGATTGTGTTTAACCTTCCAGCAGGACACCCACCCAGAGCTACACTTTCAACATTTATCCTTTTGCTTCCATTTCAGGTTTATACTATACTTTGTGTTGGTCTGTCACATAAAATCCCATAAACAGATGCATTAAACACATACATTCAGTTTGTGATTGTAACCTGACAAAGTGTGGAAACATTCAAAGGAAATGAATTCCTCTGTGAAAGGAATAGGTGACTCAAATGTGCCTGTTGGGGGAAAAAACAAAAACAAAAATGTGTTTGTGGCTTTTTTTTTTTTTTTTTTTTTTTTTTTTTTTTTTTTTTTTTTTTTTTTTTTTTTTTTTTTTTTTTTTAACTCTTCTTTTGGGCTGAAACGATTTATCTAATTAATAATGATAAATTGATTTTTGAAAAAAATCATAAACTAATTAAGTAATCAATAATTTAACTGGAGAATAGAGACTCTTAAAAAGGCCATTTCCTGAAAGAACAAATCAGAGTAGTAATTCAGCCAAAACTGTACAAAAAAAATATAAAACTGCGACTTTTAAGATGAAAAACCTTCTTTGTCTGTAAATATAGTCTGCCCAGAACTCAAGTGGCATTTTTAGCTTCACCTGGTTCAGATTCTGTGAAAAAACCCTCCTATTAAGCACCTTTTGCTCTCCAGTCATCAATGAAAAAAATAATCAACAGATCAGCCCTACACTGTACTGATGCTAAGTCGAGCAGAAAGAGCTGAGCTTTTCACATGTTGCTGTTAGAAGCATGTTTTTAGCTCCAGATGCATCCCTTGCTATAAATGATGAAATGTTCACTAAAGGAATACGTTATTGCATTTTAGGCAAGAAAATATTTTTTATTTAAAAATGGAAAATAATTATTTGTTCATTTGCATATTTTAATGTATTTCTAATATTGTATAAAAAAGGCTCAAGTGGTTAAATGAAAAATCTGCAGAATGGGACCATTTTTAAAAACAATCGTATTAATCGCCAGAATAATCGATGACTAAAATGGTCGTTAGTTGTAGCCCTGCTCTTCGTAAATCCTCCTCTACGTCCCACTCGTTTAAAAACAAAACAAGCTCGAAACTGTTTGATTTTTTTTTTTTTTTTTTTTGGGGGGGGGGGTTCTGACCCTGACTGTCCTCTCGGTTCCAGTACTGGCGGCAGGTGTACCTCGTGACGGTCCTGGCCATGATCCTGGCCATCTTCTTCGCTCAGATCCACCCTCTCTACCTCAGCAAGCAGTGGAAGCAGCTGCGCTCGCTCATCTTCTGCTCCGTGGCCGGATACGGCCTCATCCCCACGCTCCACTGGATCTGGATCACAGGAGGCTTCTCCTCCGAGCTCGTTCAGGTGGAGCTTTTTGGTTTTAGGGTCTTTTTTCTGCTCTGACTTGTTTTATTTTCAGCACTTTTAAAGAAATATTTCTTCTCTTCAGGCTTTTGTTCCACGAATCCTTGGGATGTACTTCATTGCAGCTTTAGCTCTTGTTTTCTATGTTTCTAAGGTTCCGGAGCGCTACTTCCCAGGTGAGACCGTCTGGATCCATTATGTGAATCAGTTTGTTTATAATACGCAGTTAAATGACTCTCCCCCCACCCCCACCCCAATGCTGCCTCAGGTCAGTTGAACTACCTGGGCTCCAGCCACCAGGTGTGGCACCTGCTGCTGGTGCTGATGTTCTACTGGTGGCACCAGTCGTCGGGCTTCATCATGGCGTACAGACACAGCCAGCCTTGTCCCGCAGCGCCGCAGCACGCTTAGCTCTCTGCTCTGCACAGCGGGACCCGACTCCGAATGTAAGACGTTTTAAATGTTGATGGAGAGCAGCGATTCTGGGCTGATGGGAGAAATGGCTTCTTAAAAGCGTCTTAACTGGAGCAGAAGTTGGTCGGAACCAAAGGTTGTTTTTTTTTTTTTTTGTGAGAAAGAAGTTCTGGTCTCAAAGGAGGAAATTTGCTCCACATTTTATAAATTAAGTTATTCATTCTTTCATCCAACTTATAGCCCAATCATCTATTTATTCATCCATTCAACTTTTCAATCATCCATCTAGTTATTAATTCCTCCATTTAAATAATTACCCAAGCATCTATTTATCCAAGCATCCATCCATCCAGCTATTTATTAATTTATTCTATCTATTCATTTAACGATTCATCCATTCAATTAGTCATTAATTCATCCCTCCATCCAACTTTTCAATCATCCATCTATGGAACAAACGTTTTTTAGAACGGTTACCAGGATTACTGTGCTGTCCTGAAGTTTGGAAGTTCATTTATGTTTTTTTCCATAATTTATCTTTTTTTTAAAAAAAATTAAATACCAGAACTTCCCTAAAACAAGTTGGTCCAATCAGATCCTTGTCCTCCAGAACTTTACCTCCACTTTTCTTCTTCTGCCTCCTCAGGAGCTGCTGTTATTTCAGACAATGAAACCTGAAACTTTTAGACCAAAACACCCTGCTGGCTCATCCGTTACCTTCCCTGCAGCCTCTGGGTTTTTCTGGCGTTTGCAGTTTCCATGTTTATCTAAAATGCTCCAAATTTAGATTGATCTTGATGTGTTCATCCCTCTAATAATAATAAAAATAATCCACTGATCTCCATTTACTGTGATCCTAATATTAAACATGTAGTTATATTCAGTCATGAATCGATTAGCTTTGATTTAAACTGATCTCAAAGTGTCCCTCTGAGCCGCCGCTGAAGATTATGTTGGAGTTTGCTGTAAATCTTTAAATAAAACAAAAATTTGTCTAAACACCAAGAACTTCTAAATTTTTTTGGGCCAGATTTTTGAAGTATAAATTTAAAACTTCAGCATCAGTTCGTCTTTAACACCGAGAAAGTAAAGTAAATACAAATATTTTTTATTTGCTTTATTTTCTCATCCCCAAATCTGTTTAGGAGAGACAGAAATAAGTGTCGGGGCTTGAAAGGGAACAGCAGCTTCCAGAACCGGATTAAATTTCCCTCACTTTTAACCCCTTTTTTCCTAATCTGCAGGATTAATCTTGGATCCAGCGGACTCTGTTTTACCTGCGATGAGGAGGGAGACCATCAGAGGAGCTGCAGCCCTGAACCAGTTCAGGATGTGAGGTGACATGTCTCAGATAGGAACACATCATAAAATCACCAACAGGAACAAACTGATGGTCGAGGAAGCTCCTTTTTCCTCCTGTTCATGAGATCGTTACTGGTTCTCCAAGTGCCTGTAAATGATGTAGCATTTAATGCTTTTAAAAGGGAACCTGAAACGTTCCCACAGCAGATTTTTGATACTTAGGATCATTTCAGTTTTTTTTAGTAATATCAAGCAAAAAGTGAGCATGTTAAAGGAAAAAAACCCAAAGAGTGTTGAGGAGCAGCTTCTTACAGGACTGTTTGGTTGTTTTACATGTTAATAATCTGATTTTTATGTTTTCTTGGGGAATTGGTCGATGTTATGACTGATATTAATGGTTTCAGAGGTGAGCATCCTTTATTTAGCAGGAAGTAATGAGCAGCTCCACCTCTAGAGGTCACTACTGAGACACCCCTGTAATCAAAGTGCCAGTATTAACTACATCCTCTGTTCTTTTATATTCCTTATAATCCCGTATTTGGCTCATATGTGAGAATTTTTTTTTTTTTTTTTTTTTTTTTTTTTGGGAGCAGACAGGAGAATCTCACAGTGGAAATAAAATCAGCGTTTCAGATGTAATAGTGTAAAATATGATGTTCTAGCTCCTTTAGGGTGATGTGCAATATTTTACTTTTAGTATTTAAATGACTTCATCCCAAAATGCAGAGGCTGGGTGGTCGTTGCCATGCTTTCATTAAAGTCTAAATTAGCTTCATAAACCAGCTTTTTCGCTTTACGTGACTGTTTATTTATTCAAATGCGTTTCTGATTATATTTAGAGATACTGAAATTAAACCTCAGCAAAAAATTAGGGTTTTCTATGGTGGGCGACAGGTGCAAACGCACAGCAAACTCCAAAACAAACAAACAAAAAAAATCACCCACACAGATATCCTGATGTTCAATAATATTGTAAGAGATCGTGTGTTTCGAAAATATATACAGTACAACTTTTCCTCCATTAAATCATGACATCCTGTCTTTACCATGGACAGGTCTGGGCCCATACAATATGTTGGACAACTCCCCCTAGTGGTCTGGAGGAGTTCTGTGGAGCAAGGTTGCAGCTTTTCATACTTGATGTGACATTTTCCACCCTTTGCTCCCATTTGCTGTGGTTGCAACAGTTTTTCATTTTTCTGTTGCATTCGCTTGTGTGCAGACATTGTTTAACCAGAGCTGTAAATAAATGAGAATCTCACCCCAGGAGGAGATTAGACAATTACTGGAAGCGCATCAAAAACACGTCTCCAGCTAAGAGGAAAAACAGTCACTACACTCCTCATTCATGCTGTTTTCAAATGTATCGCTTTAAGGAGATGGGGTGTGTCCCAATTCTGGGGCTGCAGCCTTTGAAGGATGTAGGTTGGGTCCTTTGTCGAGTGGAAGAGAGCGAAATTGGACGGTCGAACCTTTAGCTTTATTCCTGTCCTTACCTTGGTGTATGTCCTGTCGCCTAGCAACCGTGACAGCACTAAAGGTGGAGCTCGAAATCTTGGCGAATTTCTTAATATCTCGGGAAAAAGGACACATTTGGAGGATGCAGCACCTGAATTTGGACACACTTACAGAATCTGCTTTCTTGGAGGTCTGAAATGAAACATGGGTCACGCCACTGGGTCGGTAGAGTTGCTGCAGTTTCTCCTCGGTACTGCCCAGCCTCCTCCCTTTTGTTTGCCATTTTGGAATGAAAGTTCTGATACTGTTTTTAAATTATTAATGAACTTAAAACTGTAAATTTCTGTAAAAATCTCTTGTCTTTTATATCTGCTGTTTGTAAATGAGACACTTGTTTTCCTTTTCATGACACTGATGAAAACTTTTGGTTATTAAAAGAAAAGCTGTGTAGCTACATTAGTTTTCAGGCTGTTTAATATGAGCTTCACATGTTTGAAACAGTTCATTGCCACTAAATTTAGCCAGAATTCATTTAAAAAAAAAAAATGCACAGGTACCAAATTATGGCCCTTTTGTTGCATCTGACAAGAAATCTTCTGCAAGGACTGGATGCAGCTTTGTGTGTTTTTATTTTTCACTTCTTTGAATTCATAAAAAAAAAAAAAAAAAAAAGTTTCCTGCTACAAAGAATAGTTAAGAGCCTAAAAATTAAAGACATCAAAAGCTCCAATTTTCTAGGGAAGTACAATAAAGACCAAAAAAAAAAAAAAAGTAATTCCCTTCTAGTGAAACCGCTCCCACATCGAGCTACAGGGAAATTATGCATAGATTAAAAACCTAATAAGGACGAGACGAAGTGGTTAAAAGCTGCTCCCAAATGATTTCAAACGATGCGGCAGAACCGTTGTTTTCCGAGGTACTGTGCAGCGGGGCGGGCCCAGCTCAGGTAAGGCTTCGTGGTGCTGAAACTAATCAGAAGGCAGAGCATTTGCAGTCAAGTATTAACTTTAAATCACAGTACAAATAGCTGAGCCGGTTCCCTCCGTTCCTAAAAGCGCCAGGCTGCAGCGTGGAAGGCAGGCGTAGAAACGCTCCACAGGGTTCAGGCTGATTTTAAAAAAATGATCCCAAAAAGAGCTCAGGGTTAACGGCTACCGGCGGCGTGGGAAGACTCGTTAGTTACTGCTTGGAGGGGAAAGGCGCCGCTCCGAAAGGGTCGAGCTCCAGCGGCTGCGAAGGCGGCGCCGCCGGCTGCTGCGAAGGCCCGCTGTGGATCACCAGTTCTGTGAAGGGCACCGCCCCGAAGTCATCCATGATCCTGCTCTCCCCGCCGCTCCACGACTTCCCGTTGGCGGTGCTCATGTCGCCCCTGCCGTCGCCGAGGGCGGGGTACTGGCCGAGGCGGCCGCCGTCCTGAGGGTGGAACGGTTTGGCCCCGAACGGGTCTAAAAGAACTTCGTCCACCGGCAGAGGCGCTGCTTTGTCTTTCCCTTCAGCCATGCTGATGTCCACGCTGATGTTCTCCTTGGAGTCGGAGGTGCTCAGGAACTCGTTGCTGCTCTGGGAATCCCGGCGACCCACCCTCTTGTGCCGGCGGACCTTCTCTGGAGTGCGGTAGCTCGGCTTGTTGCCCTTGCGTCCTCCGGTTGGGGTCCCGTGGTGCCGCTTGCCGTTGCTGCCCCCCGCCGTCGCCTCCTGCTTGGTTTTTCTCTGGCGAGAGGACAGCTTCTGCAGGCTGCGTTGCTTCTGCCTCTGCTCCAGACTCGCCGCTTCCTCGAACGGCGACTGGAAGACGTCGTCGGCGCTCCTGGAGGTGGTGGGAGGAGGCTCAGCGTGGCCCGGGTGGAAAGGCGAGAAGCCGAAGACGTCGGTGCCTTCGGGGGACACGGGTGGCGTCGGGACGTCGCTGACGCTCCTTCCAGATTTGGACACGTTCCGACTGAACGGGGCTTTGGTAAAAACGTCAAACTCATCAGCCACCGGCTCCTCCTGGCTGACCTGCCTGAAAGGCGCTTTGGTGAAGATATCGTTGCTCTCCAGGGGCCCGACGGGCGAAGCTCCTCCAACGAAAGGGATGGCGCCGAACACGTCCACACCCTCCGTGGCTCTCGCTCCGCCGGGCGACACCGGAGGGGTGATGAGGCTCGTCTTGGAGCCCCCTCCAGGACTCCTGGAAGCGGTGGGATTGGCTACTTTAGCAGCGGCGGGTTTCTTTGAGCGGCCTTTGACCTTGCTGGCATCGCAGTCCGACTCTGAGCTGTGTTTGTCCTCGTCTTCCTCTTCCTCAGAGTCCATCAGCAGAGGCCTCTGTCCCAGATTCTCCGGCTCGGTGTCTTCACCGTGCTCGCTGTTCAAGGCCTCCTCTTCATCCTGCTCCTCGTCTTCGCTGCTTTTCGGAGAAGGAGGGTCGGACTCGAAGTCGCTGTCGGACTCGTCGCCGAGTTTGCAGCTGCTCTTCTTTCCTGTTTTGGGCTCCTTGACCGGCAGTGGATCCTCGACGGGGGTCGGGATGCAGGCAGGGAGCTCGTCGACGGGCTGCTCACTCGTCAACACATCGGTTCCTGCACAGAAAACTGAAAATTACACATCAAATCTTTTATAACAACTCTCTTGATCTCAAACCCTGCAGATATTTGAACACCAGGTCATTGAAAAGTTGATTTAAATCAATAACTTCATTTGAATACGTGATCCAAAATGTCAGCCGAGGTGTGAAAGCAGCTCAGGTTACTTCAGCTCGTCTGGCGTGTTTCGTTTTCTTGACATTTAATTTCATGGACCGATACTGAAGTCACCAAAGCAGGTATTGGTACTTCTGGCAGTGTGGACCGGTACCGAGTCCTGCTGGAAAATGAAACCAGCACCTCCACAAAGCTTGTCAGCACACCAGTCCTATTTAGTCCACTTTAATGGAGTTTGCCTCAAAGGTCCGGTTGGTTTGGGGAGGTGTGAACGCGGAATCCAGCTCTGATGCGGATCCACAAAAAGCGCCTAAAAACCAAGGTCTCAGTTCGGTTGAAGTGAACTCTGCTGCGGTCTGAATGCCAAGCGAACCGGAGACCGCCCCAAAAGCAGGACGCGGACTATAGCGCAAGGCATTCTGGGTAAATACAACCAAAATAAACACAGGAGTCCAGCGCTAGTGGCAGAAATGGCTCAAGGTTTTTAGCAAAGACAAAAGAGAAATCCTACAATCCTTAAAATCTGACGCCAGTCCGTTTTTGTTTACATTTGAGGTTTTCATGTCCTTTCCTTCAGTGGTTCTTGGTGCAGCGCCCCCACAGGTGAGATGGTGAACAGGTTGCGCAAAGGGTTTGGTTCCTTTGACACAAGCGAACTGCAGCAGCTGTAAGAAACGTTTTGGTCTCCAATGGAACTGAGTCTACTGGACTATCAGGTGTGTAGATGGCTGCGTTGACTGGACTTCAGAAAACCCAGTGGACCAGAAGCAACAGATGACATGGTTCCCCAAATCATAACTGACTAAAGCAACGTGGATTCTGCACCTCTCCAATCTTCCTCCAGACTCTGGGACCTTGATTTTCAAATGAAACTTTGGACCCTTGAGCAACAGCCTGGTTCTTTTTCTCTATAGTCCAGGTAAGGCACTTCTGATCAACACTGTTCTCCATATCCAGGATGCATCTATGTGCACCTTTTTCCTTCCACTAAACTTTCCGATATGCTTCTGTAAGCGCAGCAGACTGTAACAGAACATTTCTCTATTCAAACGAACCTTTTTGACTAAAAATCTGAATTTTCAAACTATTTTCATTCAAATCAACACTTGAAAAATTCTGTTTAATAAATCTATATAACAAGTTTGACGCAGACATCTTTTCATTTCCTTACAACACCCATTTGACCTCCTTACTATGCAGCATTACTGAACCCAGGATTGACTTTGAAATGATTATCTGACAGTTTGTCTCTCATTGAAGCAGCAGAGAAGCAATATGGTGGGAAAGCTGCTGTGACTCGGACCGCGCAGTGAGATGAACGGGCTTAAAGGGCCGGAGGAATAAGATGCTGAGCCTCTGCCAAGATCCACAAAATTACTTCTCAGATCAAATCTCCCAGAAAAGATTGAAGCTTTAAGTCAGAAAACCCGAAGCGAAACAAATCCTGCAACCGATGGAACAAAAACAACAAAAAAAAGAACCTCTGTGATTTATATCCAAGACATTTGCATAATGGCAACTAAAAAATTAGCCTAATTAACGAGTGGAGAGCCTCCAATTGTACTGAAAGTAAATGGTGCCACAATGAAGAAGCCAAATTATTGTTCCTTATTAGAGGAAGCTCTAAATCAGAGGACCCCCCCCTGCTGCGAACATGAAAAACTGAAACCTCTCCTCATCCTTTTCCAAACTGGCAGGACGAGTCCGCAGATCCGCCAAAAGCAGGGAACAAGGCGGCGCCGCGATCCACGAGGTCCAGATATTAGGAAGAGGCGCGCATGTGTTCAGCTCGCTGCACCGGCCACAGATCAGGGCTGGAATCAGGTGCACCTCGGAGGCGGCGCAGGGAAACATCTTTAGTCGCTCAGAGACGATCGTCTTCCTCTGGACTGGAAATAAGATGCAGGATTACGAGCCGCTGCTTCACAAGAAGCAAGTGGTGGGAATGGGATTGCGCTCTTGTGGGATGGAAAAGAAAATCTGGCGCAACAAACTGTTTCTACTGGAGAACCCGAGCGCTGGCTGTATCCTGTTATTGTAAAATATTACAAATATTCCTGTTTCAAAGTTGCTGCGTCAAACTTAGATTTCCACTGGAGGTTTCTACAACTTTAAATGGTTTTATTCTGACTGCATGTTTTGCAGGGTTCCTGCACAGTCGGAAAAAAAAACAAAACAAACCCGAGAATAGAAAAAAGTTTGACTGCACTTGTTCCTTTGACATTATGGAAAATCTAAATTTCTTAGGAAAAAAGGGGAATTTTTGTATCGTTTATATATAAATTCTGATCTTTTGACTGATTGTTTTGGTTTTAAAAGAATGAACATAAACTGAAAATCATTTCCCCCCCATCTTGGATTCAGGTTTTAATCTGGAGCTGTTTTGGTTCTTAAACTAAGCACCGGTACGGGGAGTATTTGGTGACCACAGATCACAAACTGCACTTTAAATAATCTTCTCAAATGTACCCAGGGCCTCGTTTCCACTCAGCGGTACGACACTTCAGTGCGCAGTTTTGTCTGTTTCCATTGTAAGAGCGGCCCACACAACCTGGGCCACCTTCAGTTGTTGTTGTTGTTTGGTTTTTAAACATTTCTTTCTGTTTATCTGCTTTTATTCTACACAAACAATATTATTATTTTTAAAGGGACAGTATTATGTTAGTCATTTTATAGCACAATCAACTGTTACCTTAAGTTGTTACAAAAATTTGTTTTTAAAGAGACAGGGCCTCTGTCTCTTTAAAAACTCCTGCTCTTTCTGAACCTCCGCCTTCAGGAAGTCATCACAACAGTGCTCTGCTATTAACCCTTTAACAATGTTTTTTACAAGCGATGCACTGAGATGTAGCTCATATAATGAGCTCAGCAGATGCGCAGTTCCACCAGGTGTTTGCTAATTGCTGCTGGCTCCTCTGAAGGAGCTGAGAGAGAGAGTTGCAGAGGAGGAGTGGCTCTGTGGAAGCTCAAAAAACTAGAAACTGCAGCTCGGTCCCCCCAAGCATTTTGGACAGCCTAATAGTTGCCGAGGGAAATTAAAGGATTTCTCAAACATGCATGAAAGAAACAAGGCAACACTCCAGGTATGTTTCTGAGGAGGGAATAACATTATAACTTGATGTAAAGCTCAAAAAAGTCGATTTTACATGATACTGCCTCTTTAAAAACGTACTACGGTGTAGAAGTACATATAACAAAGGGTCTGTTACAACTAACAGAACAATAAAAGTAAACAATACAGCAAAGCGGTCCGCTTATGAGATGGTTATGTTTCTTAAAGAGTTGTTTTTCCAAGTTTCTGATCATTTAAATTTAAGTTTTTCCACAGAGGCAACAAATGTTTTTACATGAGGGAATTTTTTTCATCCCTTTCCATTTTACGGACATATTTTTCTAGGATTATCATTAGATTGACTATTTCATCTGAAGAAAACATTGTATTGTCAGAATTGCAAATATTGCTCATCTTTGAACAATTCAACCTTATCATTTGTGTAGAACTTTAAGCCCCCCTCAGTTGTAAGTCCACAGGACAATGCTACTATTAGGGAGGAGCTACTGAACAGAAAACGCTGCTGCTTGTGACAAGCATGAGACGCACTAGTATGACGCCACATTAGTTGTTTGGGTTTAACTGAGGGTTGCAACTAACCATGAGTTTAGTAGATGATTAATCAGATTTTTAAAAAATGGGCACCTTCTGCTTGTTTTTCATTTAAGCGTTTACAGCTTATTTTATAAAACATAAGAAATGCACAAGTAAATGCAAATAAATAATTCAGTTCCTTTTTAAAATGAGAAGAAAAAAACAAAACAAAACATTTTATTGCCTAAAATGCAATAACACAGCATTCCTCCAGTGTACGCTAACCAGGTGAAGCTAAAACTATGGGTAGAACATATTTACAGACAAAGGAGGTTTGTTTTTTGTTCCAACTTAAATGCAAAATGTTTACATTTTTGCACAGCTTTGGTTTAATTACTGCTCCGGGGGTTCTGTCAGCAAATGGCCTCTTGAGTCTGTATACTCTTAACGATTAATCCAATTAATTGTTTCAGCCCCAGTTTAACTCCACCTTCCCAGTGAAAGAACTGGTGGTGGAAACGCTCTCCTGAATACGCAGGACCATAAAATGGCATCCCGAGCCACACCGACCCGCTGCTCAGTGGAAACGACGCATGAGTGGGTCAAGGAGGCCAAGAAAGTTGTGAATTAGTCCTTTACCTCCACCCAACTGTAAGCCCACGATCATGCACTTCATTTTTATTGGTTTTTGAAACATACAGATAAAAACTGAAGTCTGACATTTTCTTTTTAATAACTTAAAAAGAAATTATGTTAAATTATGTTAAAAACCTTGCAATTTGTTGAGATTTTTTCCCCTTTTATTCTCTAATGGATATTTTAAACAAGAACCGACACTTCTTTTGCTCTAAAAAGGAGGAGTCAAAACACTTCCTGTGAAATAATCTTTTATTCCAGCTGCTATCAGCCTGGTCAATCCCAGGCCCACATCGTAAGGACTACAGTGGACTTGTTTCTTTTTCTTGCCTGCACAACAAACTGCCTGTTGGGGATAATAAAGTTGCCTTGACTTGAAACGATGGGCGTCAGTCACTGCTGACCGCTACTGGGACTAAACCTGACAGCAGGAGTCAGTGAACGCACCACCAGGGTGGCTTTCAGGTGCCGGTCACCTCACCAGTTAAGAAACGGGGCCGTCCTGCCGTTTCTTACGGAACACGGATGCTTTCGTACCTGAACCACCGACTACTTAAAAGTAATTTTCTAGACCCTCATTTTTTTGTGTCTACTGTGCTGCTTACGTGGCTCTAATAATATCTACCAGCAGGAGGCAGCATCGAGTTGGTTTGATCAGAATGTCACATCTCAGAGGAGCGAACTGCCCTAAAAACTGGGAGCAAGGTAAAAGATACACAGTTAACCTGTACATGGGCTTACCATGAAGCCCAACCACAAAAATAAGCTAATAAGTTAATTCTCCCATGCTTACTTAGGCACAATTTAGCAAAGAGACAAAATTGACGCTTGAATCAAGCATGTATTTAAATTTTGCTCATCCTCTGTTGCACATTTTGTCTAAAAAAAAAAAAAAAAAAAAAAAAATATCACTGGGGCGCCACATGGCTCAGTGGGAGAGCAGGCGCACCATATTCCGTAAAATTCAGCTGAAATTTATGGAAAAAGTTCACGCTACAATCACGTTATATCATGAAAAAGGGCATTTAAGAAGCATTCAGAGGTGATTTCTTCATCTCAACCAGTGTATTAAAGCTTTCGGTGGCTGTTTGTATTGGCGGGCTATGATGATGCACTCAAGCACCATCTGTAACCTAAACCCGTAATAAATTAGCAAAAAAAAAAAAAAAAGGCATGTTTTTAAAACTCAGATCATCTCTCCACCAAGCAAATGGATTCTATTTTACCTGCTGAGGGGGAGAGGGAAGGGCTAAACCTCCAACACTGAACGACTCGGACTAAGATGTGGTTAAAACGTGAGAAGAAGGGCTTCTTAGCGCTCGGTAAACTGCAGCAGAATGACGGACAGGTGCTGTTCTGGTGGAGCTCAGACTGAAAGCTTTATTTCTACGGTGATCTACACCGAATCCCTCATCTGCGGGTCGGACCCTGAAGGGAGGAGGCCGAACTCGTTACGGAAGGATGGATAACTCGAATAAAGCTGCTGCTTCTTGACGAGTCCCACAGAGAGGAGACTTCGGGGTCTGACCCAGGACATGCACAGGTTTCTTTGGGGTCTAAAAAAACAGAAGAAGAAAAAACTGCCTTAGAAAAACTAAAATATCTCCACATTTTCAATTCTGGGCCTGAAATTTCATTCGGTTGCATCTTAAATTTGTACCTTCGTTTATTTTAGTATCGATAAATCGGGGTATTTATCGGTTACAGGTGTTGTAGTTCTGAGGATTTCAGATGTTCAGCAAGAAAACTACAAGGCCCATGATGCACTTATTTCAAGTTTTATCTATCTTTGTGTTATAGATTGCTTTGAAATATCAGTTAAATTAATTCAAGTAGGTCGTAAGTTTACATCCTGTTCGAACCTGAATCTCGAGGGAAGAGACCTCTGCTAAAGGTGCTGGATGATCGGATCTGCAACTCAGTATAAACACTTTTATTGCTTTACTCTAACTTCAGTCTGTTTCTCTGTTTCTACACTTTCAGTCACCCAGAGATGCTGCGTTTCTTTATGATCGATGGCATCTTCCAGAGACGTGAGACAGATCGACTGGTAAATACCTGGAAATAAAAGCCCAGCAGCCGATCCCTCAAACTGAAATGTACAAAAACCAAAACAAACTGACCAAATCAGACAGATCTGTTTGAATAGAAGTCCCAGTCCCACTCTCTGACACTTAAATCGTTAGATTTACAGAGCACCTGTCCTCCAAACGACTCATCTGCAGGTCCTCAGTTCAGCTTTTTGTTTCGTACTTCAGCAGGTTTGAGGAGTTCACAGCCGCAGTTTCCCCAAGACAGACAGGAGCTGCATGTTGTGCTGCTTTAATAAACAAAGTGATTTTCTATAAGAGGTGAGCATAGTTTTTATCTCCAGTAAATAGGACCATCAGGTATATCAGTCATATTTAATGCGTCCAAACAGGAATCAGAACCAGACTATGAATGTAAGGTGCAATTTAAGTGTTTAAAAAAACAAAACAAAAAAAATATGCAAGATTACGATTATAAAAAAGATGTCATTTCCTGTAATTCATCAAAAATATCCAGCTACCAGGAACACCAACCTGGTCTGCTGATAAGGCTACAACTAAATGAACTGCTTGAGCCAAACGTTTCATCTTCAGGCCCCGACCTCGACCTACCTACTCAAAAAGCTGTTCAACACTCCTGCCTGTTCAAAAACACGCTTCCTGTGCTTATTTTTTACATTTGGTTCCTCGGCTCAACACGCAGGCTTCCTAAACATTTTATATGTCAATATTTCCTACTTTTAATGAATCAATTTATTAAATTTTTTCCATCTGTTTTCAGTCCCATTATGGATATTTGAGCACAAAACGGTGCTGAAGGGCCAGTTCGCGGTTTTGTTGACAGCTGGGGAAACTTTGGTCGGTTCAAATCCATAAACCTGATAATAATCAGGACTATATCGGCTTAGATCGAATCCATAGCTTCATTTTCCACACAAAAATCAGTAAACTTCGTTGCTTGTGTTGCTGCTGAAGTCCAGATCAGTTCAGGAACCGCAGGTCCAGGAGGGAAAACGATAGCGAGGCCCAAACCGGAACGCCCTTCCTCTCTTCCCTCTTTTAAATCTCAGCTGGAAACACCTGTTCAAGCTGGCAGATGCGCTTTAACATGGACGAACTGCTGCTGCATCTTATTTACTGACTTGCTTTATAAAACTGTTGCTGACTCGGTTTATTATAAGTTGGGTTTTTTTTTTTGTCTGTTTTTGTAAGGCGCAATCAAATAAAATGTATTATTATTATAAAACCGAGCAAAGAAGCGACCCGGTTTTTGAAAAACCGTCAGTAACTCAAAAATCAGAGCTCCGTACAGTTTCTGGCACAACTTCACCAACCGTCTCGGTGTATTGAAAGGAAGACTTCAAGCAGCAGGAAACATCTTTACCAGCAGCGTGTGGCCTTCATCAGGGTCCTCCTGTGGTCAACAGGCTCAGCGGACCCGAACTCTGGGTCGGGTGATTCTTCCGACAAGGCTGTGAAGGAGTGCGAAGTTCTGGGTACCCGGATCCGTCATCGAAGTGCTGAGAGTTGTTTTCTGGTGCTTTAAGCGTTGCTGCTGTCTCCACCTCACCAGAAATTGAGGCTGGGAAATATGGCTTCAAAATAAAATCTACCTTTTTTTTTTTTTTTTTTTTTTTTATACAATGTTCGATTTTAATCGACTTCCCCCCCCCCTTTCGCTTTGTCGTCTAAAGAGATTAGAAATAACACAAAAAAAAATGTTAAAAAGTGGCTTATTTCAGTCATCCCTTCTGTAAGTTGCACGACGGAGTATCAGGGCCAGGCGACAAGAATCTTTGTTTAATTATGAGAATATAGTCACAAAATTAACAGAATAAAGACGCAATTTTACCAGAAAAAAAAAAACGTCTGAAAATTACGATAAATTTTTTATGGGAAAAAAAAAAAAAAAAAAAAAAAAAAAAAAAGCTGAACGTGAGCCGATCAGTAGGTCTTTTTTTTGAACTACATGAAATGATAGTGCAAACAACTGTAAAGTCAGGCTACTGATAATTTGATGCTGATGTGTTAGAAGATTATAGTATTTCTATTAATTACAAAATGTTATCTGTAAAACTTATACTACAGTATAACAACTTCACAAAATGTTCAACATTTTTATTTTTCCTTTGAGTTGACTCATAAAATTGCTACTTCATTCTCCTAATATTACACTTTTTTCTAGTAATATTATGACTTTATTCTCATATTTCAACTCTATGACTGTATTCGTCTAATATTAAGACTTTGTTCTTGTAATTAAAAACAAAAAAATCTTAGCCTGGCCTTAACACTGCGTTGCTGAGTTGACCTAAATTCAAAGCTTGTCAAACAAGATGGCCGCCCTGAGAGCGCTGACGTCACCCTGAATTACGGAAACACAAGAGCAGCAAAGTGTCTCATTTATCCAAAAATTAAATCTTCAAAAACCAAAAACTCGACCGCCCAGCCCGACCAGAAACTCAAATGTAAATGATTGGGGAAAACTGGGAAAAATAACTAGATTTCACATTTATCAGAACAGCGCAGAAACTCGGAACCAGAACCGGTTTCTGTTGGGTCTCGGAGCTCAAACTGAGACAGCCACATCAGGAACATCTTGCTCTTGGTGGAGGGACTTAAAGAAACAACCAAAAGTGAAATTTGATTTCAAATGCTCTTTTTTATTCGTCAGCAACATTCTATAAAGAAATACATTCAAACTCACAGAATGTTACAGGGCAGAAAACAAGGAATAAGACACGTTAGTGACGGGGAGCTGCTCATGTCAGGTAAAAACTGAAAAAGTCGTTTCTAACTCCTCTGCAGTGTGGGGAAAAAAAACAAAAACGTTACAGACAAACTGAGATAAACAAAAATACAGAAATGTAAACATGTAACATTATATTCAGAGATCCAACTGGGACAATAATCTGGTTGTGCAGTAAAGTGCAGCTCATGGCTCTCCTTGTCCCTTTTTTTTTTTTTGGCTCCATCCACCAAAAACACATGAACAAGATGTTTCTGAGTATGGCTGTCTCACTACATGAAGAACAGAAAGAGCGAAAACAAACTGAACTGAGGTGAACTGAAGCCGTTCAGGCAGCGATGTGAGCGGGAACGTGAACTTACCTTCGGCTAAAACACAGAAATGGACGACAGAGATGGAGGAGGTCACTGAGCCGCGGCACACAGACATGCAGCCCCGTGTGCGTCGCACACAAACTAAAAGGAAGCGTTCGTCTCCACGCAGCCAAACAGCCAGGTGCCACAAGCAGAAAAACCACAAAGAAAGGGTCGAAAACTTTCACTACACTCAGGATTGTTTTATCCAAATCTGAAAGAGAAACTATGAGCTGAGACTTTTGTGGGGGAGTCAACGAGGACTCGCCAGAGGAGAAAGATCTGCTTTAGGTCATCAGAGCAACGAAACGCTTCAAATCAGACACGGGCAAACTATCCGCAAATAATCAAAATCAAACAAAAATGCACTTTATGACATCAATGTGTCTAGAATGGGGATTGAAAAGTCAAGAAATATAAAAAAAAAAATAATGAAATCTAGAGTCAGAGCTAAATAAGTTATCAAAATTACGAGCCCTTGAACTTTGAGCTACCGAACTTGTTTTCTTTTAACAACAGCTTACTTTTCTCTTTACCTCCAGATATAAAAATAACTAATGTTTATTTGGATCCAGAAATCACAGCTGATGTATCCATCACAGACCAACCAGTGGGTTACTGGTATAGCTTTACCTCAAGTCTCATCAAGCTGGGTTGAAACACTCACTTTTGCATCATAACTGGCATGTCGTCTTAAAGATGGGGGCCTTGAAAATGAACCATCTTTGGAATAAATTAAATCAGCAGGGAACGCTATTGTGAACCGCACAGCTTAACCTGGCAATTAAGTTTTACAAAGTCAAATGTTTCTCCAGCGTTACGTTTATTTTTCCAAACTAAAACAGATCTGGAAAAGTCTGTTTGAGTTTGGCAAATTTCTTGTTTGCTTGTTTTTTTTTTTTAAAGATGTGCAGAACAACCCTGCACGTTGCATCATTTAGTGCAAAAAAAGAACCCAAAAACCCGACTGGATTCTGTTAAAGCCTCAATTAAAACAAAAAGAGCAAATAAAATCTCCCAAACTGAAGGTTTCAGACCCCAAATCTAGAAAAGCCAGCCCGAAGCAGGAAGCAGCGTTGGCGATGCTTAAAAAGAGCAAACAGAACAACAAACGATGGAGAAGTGAAATCTAAAAGGGTTCGACGGCCGACACACTGATGGCACACAGACAGGAAGCTGAACGGCTGATCAAAAATTTGGAGCAAATTTTTTTCATGCCAGCCTGAAGGAATGAAACCGGAATAAAACCCGTTTGGTCTTTTTTTTTTTTTGTTTTGTTTTGTTTGGTTTTGTTTCTTTCATCCAGATTGTAACGATAGAGTATCAGGGCTACTGAAGATGAAAAAATAAAATAAAATGTGACCATGGAGGAGAAAATTTCCACAAAAAAACCCCCTCTAAAATATCTACATTAATTCACATATTCTCCGATGTTGGAAAGTGAAACTTAAAAGAAGAAAAATGGATAATTTCCCATGATTAAATTAAAAAAATTTATGATATTAAAACTTATTCTCCGACATTATAAAGTCAGAAATTTGTGACAAAAAGAGCCAGAAGCCATGTTGCCGCTTCTTCCTCACCATCTCAGGCGTGTTTTCTGGATGTAATTTCAGAGAATATCCTACCATGCCTTAGTTTTAATATCGTAAATTTAAGTCTTAAATCTTTTCCGAACTTACATTGTTTCTTGTAAATACGTGAAATTAATCTAGAAATAACAGGTTTTTGGGGGGGGCTGGGGATATTTTTGACTGGTCGTAGTTTTTTTCCTGAACCGGAAACTTCAGCTCACAAAGAAACGACTGAAGACAAAAACATTCCCGCTAATGTTCAAGTGCTCACAGGGTTAATATTGCATCGCTGTCTGGCTTCGTTCTGCTCCAGCCGTAACCGCTGGACCGCTCATTCAGCCTCCACGTTGAGTGGAAAACAAAGTACTCTCGCTTTTTCTTGAAAATATAAAAACACAGCTTATCGTTAAGTATACTCCACGGCATTTCTGTTGAACCAGTTCATATTGAGAAGCAGGAAGGAAACAGAGGCACAGAAGCTTATTGCTGCCACTGATTATTTGACACTTAGCGAGCACGTTAGCCTGGTTGGTGAAGTCCAACGACGGTGGATCGGAACACCAGGCTCCAGTTTTAATGTCTGATGAATCTCTGCAGCGCTCATGGTCATAGAGGGTCCGCCGGGCGACGGCGTAAACCAAACATTTTAGGTTCAAGTGTCGTTTTTCCTTTCCGTACCGATGCTGAGAGAGACGCCGGTTTGAGACGGGAGTGGAGCACAAACAGAACCGGGATCTAAAGGTGCATCTCAAATTAGAAGATCAAAGAATAACTTTTCATTCAGTTCAAAAAGTGTAAATAGATAAATCCTAACCATTTATTTCAACCAAGTTTGACAAAAAGTCCAGGAAAAATAGGATTTTCACTGTAACCAAGCCTGCTGTTTCTAAGAACATTGTTGGAAAGTAGAGTGGAAAGAAAAACTGCGTTAAAAATTTAAAAAAGGTGCACAACACAGACAAGCTGAAGGCTGCTGTTAAACCAAGCTGCACTCCCTGAACACCTCAGCAGAACCACAGGCTGATCTCCAACCAGGCCACGCTGCACTGATGCAGTAATTCATGCAAAAGGAGCCCCAACCGACCGCTGAGCACATGGAGATCCCATGTAATATTCTAATTTACTAAGAAACTGAATTTTTAATTTTCATAATCTGTGATCGAAATCATTAAAATTATTAGAAATAAGTTTCACTTCCTGAATAGGATTACTAAAACAAGCTCGCTTTTCATTGATATTCTAATTTATTGAGATGTACCTGTAGTCGCTGCGCAAACTGCGTCCACCCCTCGACTCTGGAGCGAGTAATGAGAGAACGCTCTAGAAACGAGCTAAACGATGAACCCGTCTGTGGCGCGTTGCGGCTCGAGTCGGTGCCGGATTCTTGTACTGCAGGTCGACGAGCACAGGTTTGTCACTCCAGGGATGCTCCGAAGCGCCGAGATGCGGAAAACTGGTCCTAAATCTCTGATTTTGTAACATCCAAACAGCAACATGAGCACCACAAGGAGCGATGGGGAAAGTAAAAAACATTAAGGTCTGCACTGAGATGAGAAGATTTCCAAAAAACAAAACGTTTTGAACTCGTTGGCGTTTCTTTCTAATGAGAATCATTCAGCCCTTGCGGTAGCAGCCCTGTTACGTGTTCATATTGCTTTTAGCACTAATGCGTCTATGCAGAGACTTCAAGCACCTCCCACACGTCGGTACCTCGAACTTCTGCCGCCACCTCCGACTGCAGAGCAGAGTTCAGCATGTTGCATAAATGTCTGTTAGAGCAGAATAGTGGTAACTAGTGATAAATGAGCCCAGTGTTGTGATTTTCCACCTGATTATAGCAGGAACAACAACCCCCTTCCTGGTTGCATCTGCACACTGTTACTTGGGAACCGTTTGGACCGGGTTATTGTGGGTTCCTGCCTGGAGGTCAGGTGGCTCCACAGTACCGGGGTCGTCAGGGCAGAGACTCCTCTAAGACTTGCCTGCGTTGGCCACGAATGGGACTGAGCCGAACAGATCCTCCGGCGGAAGAGCTGCAGGCGGCGCCGGGTCCGTTTCCACGCTGGCTGTCCTCTCCTCGGGTTTCTCTGTTTGAAGAGGTTCACAAAGAGGAGGATCAGCAGATCATCCACAGCTGCAAACACAAAGGCAGCTTCTGTGCACAACTGTCTCCTTTAATAAAGATTTCGGCTGAGACTCTGCAAGGAAGGCGTGAAAAGTTCACTTGCTTGCTCTGAGCATGTCGAACTCTCGGTCGATCAGCTCCTCCTCGGTCAGTTTTGAGAAGTTGTCCTCGCCGAAAGGGTTCCAGCCCGACATGTCGGGGGGGTGGCTGACGGTGCTGCTGCTGCTGCTGCTCTGAGAGGTGGGAGTCATACCGTCTGTGGCCAGCAGGGGGTTTCTACTGCAGGGGGGAAGAAAACAGGAACAGGTACCTGTAAGGAGGAGCACTGACCGTACAGAGAGCGTGTTCAACGAAAACAATCCAGGGAAAAATCTGCAGTATTCACACCCTCTGAACTTCACACTCTGTCACGCTTTAAACTCAAAAATCAATGTAACTTTCAAGGATTTTATGTGAAAGACCAACAGAAAGTAGAGAATGATGATAGATGATTTACTGATACTGCCTTGAGTAGGCTGGGCAATAAATCGATTTTAGCGATTAATCGGATATTCTTTTTTTTTTGAAGATTTGATATTTTGAAAATCTGCATTTTTTTCCACCAATGCACTCCTTGGGTTTCCATATCAGAGAGTGATGTCAGCACACCCAGGGCGGCCATCTTGTTTGACAAACACGTTTTACAGCTTCAGTTTATTTCAGCTTTGAATTCAGGTCAACTCAGAGAAGGAGTTACTGAAATAAAAGCCAGTTTTTTTTTTAAAAGATTTTCTGTCGTTTGGCATTTCTTTTTAAGGTAAAATAGTGAGGAAAAAAATTGATTAAAATCAGAACTTGGATTTGGTATAATAAAAGTCAGACATTTTATTTTTAAGCCATATCGCCCAGCACTAGCTGCAGCTAACGATTATTTTAGTTACTGATGATTCTATCAGTTATTCTGGCAATTTATCGAGGAATCTGATCAATTTAATTCATTGAATTACTTAAGCATGTTTTATGCAGTATTAAAAATACATATAAAATGCAAATAAATAATTCAGATCTTTTTTTAAATAAGAAACATTTTATTACCAAAATGCAATAATATATCTTTCCTTCAGTGAATGTTTGACCCTTTATAGCAAAGGATGCCGGAAGTGAGAATTTCCAACTACGCTGAAGCTGACCAATGATTTGTTGTTCATTCTATAATCTGTAATCCTGACCCCAGTTTCCTAAACTAGGAGTAGCTTTAATTTTGCCCCATAACTCCTCACTGGGTCTGTGGGACCGTCATCAGTCAGTCAGAACACCAGGGCTGTAACCAGCAATTATTTTTATTATCAATTATTCTGACGATTAATCGGGTAAAAAACTGGCACATTATGCAGATTTTTCATTTAAGCCTTTTTTTTAATACACAATATTAGAAATACATTAAAACATGCAAATAAACAAATAATCAGATTCCTTTAAATAGGAAAAGAAACATTTTATTGCCTAAAATGTAACAATAGTACTCCTTTAGCGAATGCTTGATCCTTTGTTGCAAAGGATGCATCTGCAGCTAAAAAAAAAAGAAAACACTTCCAAGCTCAGCCCTTTCTGCTTGACTTTACATCAATACAGTGGAGGGCTGATCTGGTGATTATTTTTATGAATTAACTGATTATTACTGGATAGAAAAAGGTGCTATTTTGGCTTAATTACTGCTCTGAGTATGTTGTTCTTTCACCAATTGGCCTTTTTTTGAGTCTATAACTCCATTTGACTATTAACTGATTACTAAATTAGTTGAATATTTCAATAATCGATTCATCACAATTATTCCGATGAATCGTTTCAGCCCGACAGAACAGAAAAACAGTCGTTTTGGAACAAGATGCACGTATTGCTTCACTTGTAGGAATCAGCTGGGAATTTTAGCTCAATTCAAAGCTTCAATGAAGGTAAAAAAGAAGAAACTTTATCACCGAAAAATTCATAGAAGACATGTGGGCTTGATGAAAGGTAGTGTGTTCACCTGGGGTTAGTGTATGAGGCATCTACAGGGGATGGTCCACCCATCGATCTAGCGCCAGCAGTGGGCGTGGTCGCATTGTAAGAACCCAGAGGGATCTGGAACTCAAGAGGGGAAGACATATAGGGAAGAGGCTGCTGAGCGGGATGCTGCTGCTGATGATGATGCTGCTGCTGCTGCTGCTGGACAAAAGCCTGTTGGTACTGGTGCAACTGTTCGGGAAGGAAGAGAGGGAGAAGAGGGGCACGGGAATGAAGGACGGACCATTGACTTCATGGTGCATAATGACGATGAAATGTTGTTAGAAACCAGTTCTGGTTTTGGAAAGCTGGGGGACATGGTGGGAGGGAGGGATGAAGGAATGAAAGTCAAAGAGCAGAAAACAGAAACTGAAACAATCAGAGTTCAACATGCAGGGAAGATCCTGTCAGATAAACAGAAACCTGTCAGAAAATATTCTTCCTCTTGCTCACATACCTGTCATGCTTTTTCATATTTAACTCTGATATAAAAGCATATTTCAAACCTGCAAAACCTCCATGTTTTTCATGCAGAGCAGGTCTAAGATTACAGTGAAAGCTTCCTTTAAATGTTCAGCAGGTATCTGGGGAATAAAAGCCCAGAGATCCTATCCTCCCCTTCCCGTGAACCGCCTCATATGTCGGTGCAAAACGCTCGATTTCCACCCTCTGTTCGATCCCCCAGTGGCTGCGCTCGGACCAGATTGCTTCTGAAACAAAGCAGATGGTGCATGTTCGGTGGGAGAGATGGGCTAAAAATTGCGCCGCCCTTACGGCGCACATTTGGGGGACCTGTGTTTGTGTGTTTGGTTCAGGAGCTGCGTAAATACGAGTTCTCTGAATGTTTGGAGAGATCGAGTAGGAAGTTTGAGCGTCTGTTTCTGATGCTGCTTGGCAGAGACGCGGGGAGATTTGAGTGAAGGAGGACTTGCTGCCAGTTTTGGGAGCAGAGAAAAGCAAACTGGAGCCATTCTGACATTAAATGAAATATGCAGCTCGGTGATATTTCATGCTGCGCCTCCATGTGTTTCACTGTCATTTGATCAAACTATTTACTGCAGTTTTGGGTGAAATATGCCCTGAAATTCTGTCGCAACTTAGACAGAAAAGCTATAAAATGACAAAAAGAAATAAACTCAGTCTGATGGGTGTTTATCTCAGACAGGAAGGAGATCATGGATCTTTGCTGTGGCAGAACTCACCATGGCAGCATACTGAGCCTGAGCGACCTGCTGCTGATACATCGGCTGCATCATCATCTGCTGCTGCTGCTGCTGGAGCAGAGCCTGCTGGTGCTGAAGCTGCAGGGACTGCTGCACTGCCTGTTGGTACTAACACATGTTGGAAAAACATTTAAGCATCTTTACTCATCACACAAAAAGCATGCATCCGTGCATGCAATAGTTGCACGTCAAATTCCACATCAAAAAAGAGCAGTGTTTGATTTTTCTGGAACATTTCGCTTTGCTGTGAATCGATGACCTGAAATCTAAGCCGGTGTTTTTGTGAACTGCTTCACATCTGCGTCGCATGGCGTCAACCAGCCCAGGATGAGTTGACCACACGCCACAACACCCATCTGAAGGCGTTTCCTCTTCCTTATTGATGCAACATGAGCTCTGTATAAGGCCGTCGCAATAAGCAATTAAACGCATGATAAATTCAAATGAGCTTGATAATTTCCACTATGATCATTAATATTTTTTGAAGGGAAATTTGTTTAATTCATTTGATTTATGGTGTTGGTCTTAAGTGGTTTTTATTTATTGTTTTAGGGTTGTCTTGTTTTATTTTGGATATTTAAAATTTCTTCCATTTCCAGTGTTAAGTGTTTTTTACAAAATTTAAGTTTATTAGTCTTTGAGAGGGCACACTTGTATTATTATGCAATTATTAAAATGGTCTCAAAAAAAAAAAAAACAAAAACAAAACAAAAAAAACAATATCGTTTATCGCCATAAAAGCCTCCAACAACACAGAAAAAAAGTTGTTAGATTTATCACGAGCTGGTTTTTGATGCTTTCACAGGGGGGTTTAGTTACACTTTGATCTGATGCCTGATATGAAATAAATATGCTCGGCATCAAAGTATGAGTTCTCTTTGATCACCCTGGAGCGGATTATTTTCTGGGCTGGATGAGCTCATCGGGAAGGCCGGCTCTGTCCTAGGATGCCCCCTCAACCCAGTCCAGGTGGAGATAGACAGAAGGACTATGGCTAAAATAACATCACAGGATAATGTCTCCAACCCCATGCATAAAACTGCTGCATCCTAAGTGCACAAAGGAGCGTTATCACAGGTCCTTCCTCCCAGCAGCTGTCAGACTCTCAAACCATCACTGCTCCCCCCCCCCAAAAAAAATAATCAAAAAGTGTTTAAATCCTTGCTGGTATTTGCACTGTTTTTTTATGTTTTTTTTTGTTTTTTATATTTCTTGTAAATCATATTTTGCCGTTTATGCACAAATAGACATTTAAAATATACATTTTTATATTTTTAAATTATCCCACTCAGTTGCACATTTCACTTGTTCATGAATGAGGGAAAAATGGAGTGGTAGGTCGATAAGCGACTGATCTACGTTCCCACCCTCATCTATGGACACGAGCTCTGGGTAGTGTCCGAAAGAACGAGATCGTGCGTACAAGCGGCCAAAATGACACTCTGCAGAGTGTCCAGGCTCTCCCTCAGAGCAGGAGAGGAGTCAGCTGAGATGGTTCAGGCATCTGGTCAGGATGCCTCCCTGGTTTGGTGTTCCAAGCACGTCCCCCCAGGAGGACACCCAGAGGAAGACACAGGACAGGCTGGAGGGACTATGTTTCTCGGCTGGGCCGGGAAAGCCTTGCGATTCCCCCGGAGGAGCTGGCCCAAGTGGCTGGGGAGAGAGGGGAGTCTGGGCTTCTCTGCTTAGTTGCTGCCTCCGCGACCCGAACCCAGATTAAGCAGAAGATAATGGATGGAGTTGTGCATTTCTTCATCACTGCTACTACTGGTTTTCTGTTACTCTACCACATCTACTGGGAAATTATTAACCCTGAAGATATAATTTCTACCAAAACTGTGGTTAATCTGGTGAGTGTTGGTGGACCGATTACTACTTTGAGCTCAACTGTACCTGCAGGTATTGCAGCTGCTGAGCGTTTGCATGCTGCTGCTGCTGCACTGCTTGTTGTTGCTGAAGCTGCTGGAGGCGCAGGTCACCAGGCTGCAGCTGCTGCAGGACGCGGTGCTGCTGGCTGCCTGGCGCCGTCTGCACGGGCGGCTGTCCCGATCCAGGAGTGGGAGCTGGACGGACATGAAGACGGTTCGATTACCTTCAACAAAAAGAGTCACCCACCGGTAAAAACAGACTGAATGGGAAAAGTGTCTGACCTTTCTGGCCGTTGCTGACGGGTGCTGAAGGCACGGTCATTTTGACAGGGGTGACGGTGTTGGTGAGCGGCAGGACGTTGCTGTTTGCTGCCTTTGGCCTCTGCCTGGGAGCTATGGATGTTTCCGTTGGACCCACGGAGTCGGTTATCCTGGAACAAAATAAAGACAATCAAGAATTTCACTTCAGTTTCATTCTCCTTGCAGGTTTCCTACATATTTCCACACTTTATTAAACAACTTTCCACAGTTATCCATCCTTTACGTTCATTTTCATATGGAAAATACTAAAGTTCAATTTATTTATGGCCAATATTTATACGGCGGACAGGCTTTAAATATGAATATGGAACCTGGATAAAAAAAAACAAAAAAACCCAGAAACCGAAAGGAAGGACAGAAGAAACAATGCAAAGAGGGAAAGGAAAGCAGTAAAGAAATAAGGAAAAAGTCATGAGGGAAAGAGAAGAAAGAACAAGGAAGGACACAAAAAAGAGAAAAGGAATGGAATAACATGAGCAAGGAAATGAGGTAGGACAAGAAAGGAAAGAAGGAAGGGCAAAAGGAAAGAAGAGAGGAATGACAGAATAACACAAAGAAACAGGAATGAAGGACAGAGGGAAGTTAAAAAGAAGAAGGACCATAGGAAAGGAAAGAAGGATGGAAAAAAAGGAAGAATATAAGGGAGGCAAAGAAGAAGGTAGGGAGGAAGCAAGGGAGAACAAATACATGGAATTCCATGAGCAAGAAAGTAAGGAAGGAACTGAGGAAAGGACAGAAGAGAAAGAAAGTTCAAAAGAAAAAAAGCTCGAAAGAAAGGCCAAGAGAGAAGAAGAAGAAAAAAAAAGAAAAAAAAGAGGGTCAGAATGAAAGACAAAGGAGACGAAGACGAAAGGGATGGACAAAAAAAAGGATGACGAGATTTAGAGAATGAGGGAAGAAATTAAATCAAATATTTTCTCCAGACTCTCTTGTTTCCTCCATTCTTATCCAGACCTAAAAAAAAAATACTGAACTAATATTCCAGACTGCGTGGAAACGCTTGTGGTGAATCAACATCCTGAAGCACAGTGAGCCGCTATGTTACGTTGATCTTTACTTTTATTTAACAATCTACTGCTGGACAGAGGGTCGATCTGTTCCTCGTTCAAAGGACGAGGCGACCAGCAGCTCACTACCTGGCTTTAGTCATGCTCTTCTTAGCAGCGACCTCACTGGCTGTTAGAGGCTCAGGAAGCGACGTTGGGATGGGAGAGTTCTGGGAAAAGAAAACACAGGAGACTCAGTAAACCACTGCAAATATTAGAAGCATCCCACCCGACTCACTTCCAGCAACTTACAGAGAGGTTTGGGACTGGGCAGTCTCTGCCGGCTAATTTAAAGGCAAAGTAGGACACTTGGTAGATGTCTGGTCTCTTCTCCTGGTCCGGCTCAAGCATATATCCTGAAAGACACCGCAGTTGAGCCATTAATGTGCAGCTTGTCTCTTTGGCCACACGAGGGAGCTGTTGCATCAACATTTAAAGGTGGAGCTCAGCTGCACGATCCTGTTTAGGGAAGTGAAATCATTCAAAGCACCCGGCTTGTCTTGACTGACAGCCTTGGACTGGTTCAAACAGGAACAAGTAGTGCAAAAGCAGAACAAAGAAGCGTAAACTAGCTGCAGATGCTGAAAACACTCAACCAGTGACAATCCAGCTAATGGGAGAAAGAACAAACATTTCGGGACTGGGCTTGCATAATTCCATAATTACAAGTGTGGCTCAAACATTAAAAGGATTTCACTTTACAAACTCACTGAGGCTCATTAGAACAGATCATCACATGCAGGGGTGTGCAAACAGACAAATGAATCGGGTCAGAACCGGTATGATGGGTCTTCCTGTGGACTTACTGATTAAGCAGTGCAACTTGGTGGAGAATTTGGAGTTATCAGGAACGATAAAGGTTCCGTCACATATGGCAACCTGGCTCTCCCCAAATGGAAGTGTGAAGAAACACAGCTTGTACAACAAGCATCCGAGCGCCTGTGGGGGGGGGTGATACACAAACATCACATTGAAAACATTTGGTCACAAAATGGTGGACATTTTTACTACAGATTCTCACATGAATTTCCCAGAATCATCTACTAGGCAGTCACTACTCAGAGTTTTGCCCACCTTGCAGATGATGACACCTTTTAAAATGTCCCATATAAACTACAGCAAAGTAACTCTTCATTAAAAAAAAACAAAAAAAAAAAAAAAAAAAAAAAAAAAAAAAAAAAAAACAGTTCAAACCAGCAAACACACTGCAGCAGTAAGAAAATGCACCTGAAGCGCCAGTGAAAACATGTCGGACATCACCGAGGTAATCGGACAAAATACTTAAAGAAACATGCAGGGTTTCTACTTAATTATGTCAAAACTTCGTGATTTGCCAGATCAAAATTTACTGAAATTTCAGTTCTTTTGAGTAAATTTAAATAAAACACCAAGAAATTATGGAAGCTATTTCTAGAGGCGGGGGCTCTACACTAACCTTTTGTACTGGTTGCACTGGTGCACCTAACTTTTTTTTCCTTAAATTTTTTCAAATACTAATCAATAAGGTAATATTGACTTGCAAATGATTAACTAACATTTTAGTAAACATAAAGGTATTTGAAGCAAAACTGGAAAATAAAGACAACTTAATGTTTGAAGTTCAATGAGCTGACATTTAAACATAAAAAGATCTCAAGATAAAATAAATGAATGAAAAGATGAAATAAAAGAAAATCTAAATTATAAGTTATATTACAAAGTACTTTATTAATCCCCCACAGAAGAAATCCAGGTGTCCAGTAGCAGCGCATTCATACATAAGCTCATGAAAAGATTAAATCGTTACTAGCAATAGTACTGAAGAAAACTAAAGTGCACATATTCAGATCTTTATTATTCTTTAGTACTATCGGTAGTAACTTTTTAATCTTTTATGTGCTCAAGTATGAATCTGTTGCTACTGGACACCTGAATTTCTCCTGTGGGGGATTCTTAAGAGTATTTTTGATTCTGATTGATCAACTATAAAACATCTTAAGATGAACATTTCATTACATTCAAGTAACTTTTCTGAGAAAAAATTATTTTGGATATGAACTTTGAGAAGCGAAAATTTTCCTCCTGCAATATTGTCGGCAACGTTACACTTGATCTCCTTTCGCTTCTTTCTCCTGTCCCTTTATTTCCCCAGATACTATTTATCCGCACTATTCAGAAACTCTCTAGAGCCGTGAGATAAGTCAGGCTTTAAATATGAAACCTGGAAAAACCACAGACTGCAGGGAAGACAGATGGACAGATAAATCCAGTGATAAACGGGAAACTGATTTTTAGAGGACAGAATAGATAAAGAGTCTGGAAATAAAAATGTTTTTCATTCTTCGTTTTATTTTTCATGAAGTCTTCACATTTCCTGACTGAAGGGACCTTGTGGTAAAAACCTTCAGATAACAGAACCTTAAGATCCCCACAGAGAAAAGAATTTCTCATCTCGCTGTTGGTTCAAATGTGTGTCAGTAGAGGGCAGAGTTTTACCATTTGATTGGATTAAAATCTGAATTAATTAAACCTAGAGACTGAAATTAAGATGTTAGGCTATAAGTACTTAAATCTTATTATTAGAAAGAGGTATGTAAAATACAAAGTAGCGCATTCAGTAATTCTGGGCAATGCAATAACTTCAATCAAATGTGGACACAAAGTACTGAAAAGTGGAGACTAGAAAGGAGTCACTAGTTTCAATTTTCTACAGCTTCTTCTCTGAGGTAAGACTTTGAAACATAAAACCTGTGCGATTACACAGAAGCTGAAGAGGTGCTGGCGATAATAAGAGTACACAACCTTTATTTAAACCAGCAGCATTACTGGGAAGCGCTGAAGCTGCAAAGTTCTCCTCAGCAGAGAATAAATGTTCTTTATGCCAGGCTGATTTTAAAAGGACGAATCCGCATGCTAAAGAATTAGCCTCGGAAATTATGGAGGGATTTCCTTTTTCCACGGTTCTCCATTCAACAAACAATTCCAATCTGATGCAAAACTCCAAGTCAGTCAGTTTATAATCCAAAAGCTTCAGGATATATGGATCTAAGGTCCGATGTCGGGGAAAATCTTCCCTCTTTACGCAAAGCTGCAAATCGAGACGTGTCCATATGCAGCATTTACTTTTAGCAGCTACAGGCTTCAAATTTACTGCAAAGCAAGCTCTTGTTTTTGAACCTTCAAAAACATATCAAGGCCTTGAGCTGGGCCTCCTAATCTCAAACCAAGAAAACAGAGAGGCAAAGAGAGGACAGAACAGAGCTCTGGTTTGCTGCGTTATGGAGGAAAGATTATCGGAGAGCAGGAGTGAGCGAAACACCCTGGGCGAGAGGACCCTATTGGGTCAGAGCGACACCGCTGCAGCGTTCACACAGTCGGAGCTTACCCAGATATCAGCCTTAGTGGTGATGGCTTTCCCTGCGTACAAGTTAATCATCTCTGGGGCCCGATATGAGAGGGTCGTGTACCTGGGAGACACAACAACAGGAAACGCTGAGTGACCGGTCGACGACTGAAGGAGAAGATTCGGCTCGTTTTCTCGCTCATCTGTCAACTGATCGGCTCAGATTAAGAAGAAACTCTTCACCTCGATGCCCTTTCTGCCCAAAATTAACACTAATTTAATGATTTTCACAGCGAAACAAAACCGAGCCATAATGATAGGGCAGCGCCAAGACCCTCTTCCTGGCTCTGATTGGTTGTTTCTGACCGAGTGGCGTATTTCTGCAGTTTTTCACAGATTATCTGTTTTATATTATTCTGTCACGAAATAATGATAATTTGAACAGATGACAATCAATATAAATTGCTACAATAAATGTAAAATTTTTTAGCAAAATTAATTTTTTACTGTTTTGTAAATCAAGGTACCACAAGGCTTTGGCTGGCCTTTAATAACTGTTTCCTTGAGGAAGGAACATGATGTGAAACAGGATTAGTTCACATGGCTGCTCTTCAAAATGGGAAAGATGAAAAACGGTCAAGCAGGGAACGAGTCCGTTGAAGTCAGTAAATAGCATCCAAATATAACTACTCTCATAAACTAGCCCATTTCTGTACAAGAATCACAGGTTCAAGTTAAGCTGTCCTGTTAGGCATGGTGGAGCATCAGTGATGCTGTGGGCCTGTTTCTCTTCTAAGAGTGCTCAGCACTATTAAATACCAGCACAATACAGTTTATCGGCAGGATAGTGATCCAAAATATACTGTTTTGAAACAGACTCAGTCCCTGCAGCCAATAACGATGTTAAAAACTGTTACATCTCAAAAACTCATCATTTCTAAGTAATTCTGCTAAGATTTAATTGCTACTAAACAAACCGGTTCCAGGTCATTTTAAATCCAAAGATCCCTCTTTTTGCATTTCATCTGGTGAAGCCCGACTGCGTTCACCATCCATTAGGATTTGGTGATGACCGGGTCTGAAAAACATTCTAACGCAGTCAAAGACCTGATGGTTTCCTCAGTGATCTCATGGAGACGGCAGGTTGACACACAGCCATAAACTGCTGATAAGAGCCACACGTTGCACTTTATTCCAGCTGTAAATGTGAGAAAGTTAACAGGCCAGAGCTGACGGACTGATCTGAGATTTTACTCTGTCAATATTAAACACACAATGGAAAACAGCAGAGTAAGCATGCAGCAGTGACCACCTGATAAACCATGATTTGCTAAGGGTCAATAAAGTTGTGTTTGCAGCCGCAGGATTAATAGAAGAGCAACTGTGATGCTGCTGAGATCTGCTCCCTGTGTGACATTTTATCAAGTTAGAATATCACTGAAAACGTGAATTCAGTTGATAATTGAATTTAATACATTACTCATATTTATTCCACACAAAGTGATGTATTTAAAGTGTTTAGTTCTGTTAATCTTCAGGATTATGGCTCACAGCTTTAAAAAAAACACATGATGGGGATGTACTGTACAGTATATGCAGTAGTTGAATATATTGTATGCAGAGGATACAATGATTTATAGTAGCTGCAGTTCACACCTTCTGAGTCTTCCTGAAAATTTGCTTGTGTGCCTTTTTCCTTCCACTCAACTTTCCATTAACCTGCTTGCATACATTTCTCTGTAAACAGCTGGCTTCTTTAGCAATGACCTCATGTTCTGGCCTACACAATCATTGTTCATCTTATCTATTGTTCAAATATTCTGAGAATCTGAACTCTGAGCCATGATCATCAAAACGAACAGAACACACCGAGTGATCAATTTAATTAAATAACTGAAATTAACTAACTTTTAATGGTATTCAGATGCATTGAGATGCACCAGTGAAAGACAACTTTCTCTGCTAGCGAAAGCAAAGCATAAAGCTGATGTTCGGGACAAATCCAGTTGCTTACTTCTTTATCTCGTCCTCCACAGCCGCCACCCCATCTTTAAGTGGCAACAGAACCTTATGGGTGGAGCTGCCAAAGTCACACAGGACGTAGTTTCCCTGGTCGTTCAGAAGGATGTTTTCAACCTGGTGAAAGAGACAGACGAGCTATTGAGAGAAGAAGTGACGGAAATCCCAAAACTTTTATATTTACTATTCACAGTCCTAACTACGGCTGCAGTGTTGACAATAAACAACACTTAACTAGTTGGGTTTAATCATCTGAATATTCCACAAATAATGAAACAACACAATTCTAAGTGTCTCAACACTTTATTTGGCATCTAAACACAAACTAGTTTAAAACCACAAGCTCAGTTTCAAGTGCTAAAAGCCAGAAAACCTGTGAAATTGACACGTTTAATTTTTTAACAATTATTTTGTGGCACTAATGGCCTCTGTCTGTGGTTAGACAAGAAACGGAAATCAAGAGATGAGGGGCGAATGCCCTCAGGGATTCGATTCGAACCCCAGGCGGTGGCATCGGGGAGGTTGGTTATTTAAGACCTCGTGAAAACCAGTGGACTGCCCGCTTTTTTGTGTTTAGAATGAGTGGACATTAATTCATCGGTTCAGTCAGCAACTTAAAAATCAGTCAGCTTGTAGTTTTGATGCAGCAAATCAAATAAAAGACGTCATGAATGAAAATCACTGGAAAAACGATTTTTTTTTTACGAATTCAGATTTTTTTTTTTTTTTTTTTAAATAATGGAATAAGAGGGAAAAAAATTAAACTCAAAGCATTTTCACACTGATGTATGATAAAATCCCATTCCATACGTCTTCAAACAGAGTAGGAACCCTGCTCAGCAAACAATACAACTTTTCCCAGCATAACAGGAAATCCCTGCTCGTTTTTGCATGTCATAAATGCCGTGTCTGTTTAGTACACAGCTGTGTGTGAGAAAGTACTGTCAAAAGTCAGAGACACAAACAAATGCACATTTCAAAACAAAAATAATGAACTGGAGATATTTGGTTTGCAGGATAGCCCAGTAACAGGGCTGCAACTAACAATTATTTTAGTTATCGATTAATCCACCACTTATTTTGACAATTCATCGATCAGTCGGATTAAAAAAAAAAAAAAGGCACGTTCTGCAAATTTGTCATGTAAGCCTTTTTAGACAATATCAGCGATACATTAAAGGATGCAAATAAATACTTCAATTCCTTTTTAAAATAAGAAAAACATTTTATTGCCTAAAATGCAACAACATGGCATTCCTTTAGTGAACCCTTGATCATTTGTAGTAAAGGATGTAGCTGCAACTAAAAAAATACTTCTAACAACATGTTAAAAACTACGGCCTGTCTGATTTCACATCAACACAGTGTAGGGATGATCTGTTGATTGGCTTTTGGATTAACTGATAAATAACTGGATAGTAAAAGGTTCTCAAAAAGCGAATTTGAACCATGTGAAGCTAAAACTGCCACTTGAGGAGTTCTGTGTAGAACATTTATAGACAAAGGCTTTGTTTTATCTTAAATGTAAAATGTTTATATATTTTACACAGTTTTGGCTTAATTGCTCCTCTGATTATTGTGTTTTCTTTTTTTTGAATCTGTATACTCCAGTCAATAATTATCAATAACTAAATTAGTTGATTATTATTTCAATAATCGATTCAAAACAATTAATCCGATTAGTCGTTTCCGTCCTACCCAGTATTTCTTTTTACTTTAAGGGAACCAGGATCGTTTCAGTAAATGCAAGAACCCAATGCAACTGAGTGGAGAATTGTTTACAAGAAAAAGCAAATATGTTAGCAAAGAAACCCAGAGAAGTATATAGATACAAATCAATACAGACAGCAAGAACAGATGCTCAAAAAACAAAACAAGAACATCTAAAGCAGCGACTGGTTGCATCTGTTGTCAGCTCAGGGTTAAGGGGTTTTTTTTTGCACTCTCACTTCTCCTGGCGATGTGTGACTGGGCCTCCACGGTCTTTTGTGTCCCTGCAACGTTACGTAAGCTGTGTAGGCTGAGCAGATAGACGGCAGACAGAGGACAGGCCTATGGAGCTGAAGGGACCGCACTGTTTAGAGGCTCGTCCAACTGGACCGAGCACAGCGGCCCACTGATGGGGAGAATTCAAACCGGGGTGGGAAAGAACCACGAGACTCCGAGCATCAGCAGAATGAAGGTGAAACTGACTCTCAGCCAAACTCTCACCACAAAAAAACCCCATCCTATAAAAATTAAATCAGCCGACAGCCTTCCACTGTGGCCATCTGCTCTGGGCTGGGAGTGTAACGGTGCCGCTCTGGGTGGAGGGGATATAAAACAAAAAGCAGAAGAATCAGAAGGAGAAGTGAAATTAAAACAAATCTGCTGATCAGGCAGGTTTAAATCCTCGTGTTTGTGTTTCTCACATGTTTCATGCAAATGAAAGCGAAACGTAGTAAATGAACTGCAGTGTTTACATGCATCTCTTGCTGGGTCACAGTTTATGGATCTCATGATTAAAAGTGCATTTACGCAGCAGAAACCTTTTCCAGGGACATTTATCTTTCTCTGATCCTCACAAAATCAAAAATACAGACTCAAATAAATAAATAGTTAAATATCCCAAGGCAACACATTGTCATAGCCATCAACAAGCTTCTGGCGTAATTCTGGTTGGATATTCAACCACTGATCTTGGCAGAATTGGAAAACACCTGGAAAGAACTGGCAGGATGGACGCGCTCCTCACCTTTAGGTCTCTGTGAATGATGGGAGTCTTGCACTGATGAAGGCGAGCCACAGCTTCACAGGTGTCGCAGAAGATGTGGAGGACCTCTGCCTCGCTGAAGCCCACGTTTAACCGCTGATTCATCTGCTTCACCACCTGACCCGCTGCAAAAAACGCAACAGTTTTAACACAATTTCCCTGTTCAGGCTGTAAAAAGCAAAACTGCTTTCAATACATGTTCCTTTTTTTTTTTAAAAAAAAAAAAAAAAAAAAAAGGGCAATAAGAAGCAAAGACCAAAAAGTATGAAGCTCCAATTAGATCAACTACAGCTTAATCTTTCCAAAACTTCGAGTGAAACTGATAACTAAGATGGTGGTTTACCAAGGCAGCTGCACTTTAACTTTATCCAAAAGGGTTCTGTACCTTTGCAGTACTCCATGAGAATCAGCACCTCCCAAACACTGTCTGAAACTGAGCTGATGGTCGAGTCCAGGTAGCGGACGATGTTCTTGTGGCCCGACAGCTCCTTCTGCAGACGGGATGAAGACACAGGAGAGATCAGGATGGAAACCAACACATTCTGGATCTAACAGCCAAAATAAATGTGACGTTCTACTAAAGTGTAGAAATTGTGAATAGCGTTTCTATTTATGGCAAAATTACACACCTTTCAAGGGTTCTCATTTCATGAGGCAGCCAGTTTTGGAATGAATTTAAGAACATGTTTCTACAGGAGTCAGACTGTAAATCTTTAAGGAACCTTAAGGACAACACTGGATACCGTTTTCGATGCCGGGGTAATATTTTATCGATTGATCAAATTTTTGGTTTTTGAAGATTCAATTTTTTGAGAAACCGGATTTCCCCCCCAAAGTGCATTCCTTGGGTTTCCATAGTTCAGAGTGATGTCAGCACACGCAGTGCCCGCCATCTTGTTTGACAAGCGTGTTCTACAACTTCTATTTATTTGGACTTTGAATTCAAGTCAACTCTATGACGGAGTATTAGTGCCAGGGTACAATTTATTTATCTATTTTTATTAAGAGAATAAAGTCATAATATCACAAGAAAACAGTCGCAGAAATACGACAATACAGTGTATGACAATAAAGTCAAAATAATGAGAATGAAGTTGTAATATTAGGAGAACAAAGTAGTAATTTTATGAGAAAATTAAAAAATAAAATGAGGAATGTTGAGCATCTTGTGAAGTTATACCTTGGTATCAGTTTTACAGATAAGGAAATACTTAATAATTTGATGCTGATGTGTTAAAAGATTATCAGGACTTTAGTCTATTTCAAAGAAAACTACACAGACGTCAGAGCTTGATAACTCTACAGAGGCATTTTTTCCCTCATAATGACTTTTTTCCTGTAATTTTAAGACGTTCTGGTAAAATTGCATCTTTATTCTGCCAATATTCTGACTAGATTCTCATAATTCATAAAAAAAAAAAAAAAAAAAAAAAAATATATATTGAAGCCTCACCCTAACACTCCCTCATACAACTCACAGAAGGGATGATAAAAGCCACTTTTTGAAAATATTTTCTGTCATTTATAATTTCTTTTTCAGGAAAGATGAAGGAAAAAAAAAAAAAAGATTAAAATTGGAAATTTGATCTGGTATGAAAAAAAAAAAATTTGAGATTTTATTTCTAATTCATATAACCCAGCCATAGAAAAGGGTATTTTTCTAGTTAAGAGCAAAAAATATGATCTATTTGATGTAGTATAGTGTCTACATTGCTTGTTTTTTTTTTTTTCTTGTATTTTTTATTTTCTCTTCTCTGGTGCTAATGCAGATACTGTACTTTAGGTGGGTGTTTGGTCTTTAATATTTTAAAGTATTGACCACCTGACTACTTTTAATCACGTTAGAAAAAAAAGCCTGACTCACCTCACTGTAATTAAATCTACCCAACGGTAGTAATAAAGTTGAGTGAATGATTGATGATTACAATATGGCAAAACTTTAACCTATTAATTAGTGCAAAAACCAATAAAGATGGGAGAATTCAGCCTTCATCTATTAAAATATAGAATTCAAAAGTCACTCATTTGGCAAAATAGTAGACAAGATAATACTTATACCTTTTCATGTTCATATCCTTTATGGAAGTGTGTACCTTTGATTCAGTTCCGCAAATATTTGATTTTATAGTAACCGCTTATCTTTAGTGAGCCACTGTGTTCACTTCCATTTGTGGACGATAAAAATAAATCTTACCACTGAGGGACAAATAGAGCATCATTTTATACTAAAATAAATTGTGTTTCAAAACAAACATGGATATGGAGCACATAAAACATTTTTTTTACAGCGTAAACAAGGATCTGGTCCATGCAGATGTCTTCAGTTGCAGTTCTGTACAATTTCTGTTTTAATTTTCAGAATATTTTCTTTACTGATCAGCAACAGCGGCTTGGGAGATGACACTAGTTGTTTCATTGCTTTGCTATTTAGTAGCCGACTGAGCCGTCTGCTAACATTTTCCAGCGTGAATTTGGACCGCAGTAGAAGGGAGCGTTGTGGGATTTTGAACTTTGCAGCTGGGAAGCGCATCTCGACGGAGCTCAGACTGACAGACTGCGCTGCCTGCGTCTGTGAAGCTAATATTAAACCAGATAGTGTCAGCTTATGTCGACCAGGAGGTTTATTGCTTCACCGCTGCAGATTCAGGAGCTTTAATGAGCGTTTTAAGTTGCTCTCAGTCATCAGTGTTGTAGTGTTAGCCTGTTGCATGTCCGGCTTCCTTCTGCATTTCCTGTCCCGTCTCTGAACAACGCCATTGTGTTTCCCTTCTCAACTGAAGAGGGACACAGATGTTATTTTCTGGCTCTCCTCATCTTGTTAGAGTTTAAAACTTCCTCCAGGGAGGGGAGAGGCTGAGAGTCTCTTATTGCAGTGCTACAACTAGAAGTAGTGCAACGCTTTGGGTAAATTGAACATTTGTATCGATTTTGATGCAAATGAGCATTTGATTTTTCTAGTATTGATTATGTTCATTACTTTGACTTATTTTACTCATAACTAGATACTGCTCCTTAATTTGTTTCCTAGTTCTGGCAGGTAAAAGCTTCCATAGATAAAATATTAAACTCCTTCAATCTGCAGGAGTTTGTTACTTTCAACATGTTTAAATTTCTTCTTAAAAACATAGCAGCATTCATGTCAGATTGTAGGTGCTTTTGCATTTTATGATCTCTTTTTAGACCTTTACGTTACTTTAATCTCGATTCATCATTTTCCAGTTTTGACGGTTGGAATTTCTTTTAACTTTTACATGTCAGATGTTTTAAACTGTTTGCTTTTGTGCTGCTGCCTGTCGTAGTTGTTGATTATTCTGTCGATTAATCTGAAAATTAAATCGGATAAAAAGAAAGAAAGGCACATTCTGCAGATTTTTCATTTAAGCCTTTTTTATACAATATTAGAAATACATTAAAACATACAAATAAACAAATAATTCAATTCCTTTTTCAAATAGGAAAATAAACATTTTATTGCCTAAAATGTAACAATATAGCATTCTTTTAGTGAATGCTTGATCATTTGTAGCGAAGGATGCCTCTCCAAAAAAAATAAAAAAATAAAAAATACTAATACAACTAAAAATACTAACATTAACATGTGAAAAGCTCAGCCCTTTCTGCTTGACTCAATATTAATACAGTATAGGGCTGATCTGGTGATCATTTTTATATCAATAGGAGATTTATTTTACAGAATTTGAACCGGGTGAAGCTAAAACTATACCACTTGAGGACTCTTGGGTAGAACATTTACAGACAAAGGGTTTTTTTTTTTTTCTTAAATGCAACATGTTTACATTTTTTGTACAGTTTTGGCTTAATTACTGCTCTGTTCTTTCAGCAAACGGCCTCACTTAGAGTCTGTACACTCCAGTTAACGATTGTTTCAATAATCGATTCATCATTACTAATCCGATTAATCGTTTCAGCCATAATAAATTCATGAATTAAAAGGAGATACCAGTTAACCTGGTCACGGATATTCCCACAACTCTGAACTAATGCAATGTTAGGTTCACATCAGTTCATTTTAACTTTCTCATTCAGCTCCCCTCTTCTGTCATCGGTCGTCATCAATCTGCCCATTTCACTTTATTTACTCGACGCTTTAAAGCGACGGTAGTTAAACAGCCAGCATGAGAAGTGAGGCTGTGGGGTGTTGTGGAAACCAACACACCTAAGGCAATATCCCAACAGGCCCGAGCTGTGCCGACATTTAAGGTCAGCTCTGTGTGCGTGTGTGTGTGTGGGGGAGTGGATGTTACACGCTGTTCCAGATGATGAGACAGCAAACAAACCCACTAAGCAGGCTGAATGGCTCAAATCGAGCTTCTCAGGGTCAAACGCTCATAACAAGACGGTCTGTCAGGCTCGAATGTGTCTGAGAGGCTACAGAAATATCAAAAATAATACAGTTTTAGTGCCGAAAACACTTTGAGTGTTCTAAAGTAATCATGCGTGATAGATCAAAGTCATTTGTAGATCGACCAGGTGCATTAATCCCACGTCAGCCTGCTCTCAGCTAAAAGCCTTTTGCTCTCACCAGACTGGAAATGCTGGAAGCAGGATGGGGAGGGAGACATTTATATACAACCTGATTCATGATGTAATGTGTTTTACTGTGAGCCACAAGGGTTTGTGCTTCTCCAGAATATCATAAGCGTGGTAAATATATAACTTTCTTTTTAGAGGGAAAGGAAAATGTAGATGGAACGGTTAACTTATATCCTCACCTTAACAGAGCAAAAACATCACAGTGTTCATGAGTTGAGCGAAAACTTCTCACCATGATCGTAATCTCCCTCTTGTAGACATTCAGGTCCGGCACGTTGTTCACGTACATCCTTTTGAGAGCGCAGCGGACGCCGCTGTGTGTCCGAGCCAGGAACACCACCGAGAAACCTCCTGGAAAAACCAACCAACCAAAAAAAAAAAAAAAAAAAAAAAAAAAAAATGTAAGCAAATCACAGCATTTCAGATACTGAACTGGTTTAATGGTAATGAGCAGGAGAAAAGAAGATGATTAACGACTGAAAAATAAAGATAAATGTCCTAAATTATAAAAGTCTACAAGCAGTTGTTATGGTTGAAGTTAGGGAAGCATCTCATGAGCATGGTTCCTCTGTTCCTAGTGACATTTTGGGTTCCCCGTAGAAACACAAGGATGTTTTGTAAACACTAAGAAAATATTGCCCAACGTAGCAACCAGTTAACTATGCTGAAATTGAAGGAATCTGAAATAGCAACGTGTTACACCTGAACTGAACCATTTTAAACTGCTTAGAGGTTACTGAAATGCAGGCTGTTAAAAAGTCAGCATCTTATAATTTAAGACTGCGTTCACACCAGCCCTGTTTAGTTCGCTTTAATCGAACTCTAGTTTGTTTGCCTGGAAGGTCTGGTCCGTTTGGGGAGGCGTGAACGCGTACTCGAACTCTGATGTGGACCAAAAAAAGCAAACTCTGATCTGCCTAAAAACGTCTATCTCGGTTCGGTTGAAGCGAACTCTGGTGCGGTTCGAATGCATATGTGAATCCCAAGCAGACCCGAGACCGCTCCAAAAGCAGGAAGCGGACTAAAGCGCAGGGCAAATAAAATCAAAACAAACACACAAGTCTAGTGCTAGCGGAAGAAATGACTCGTACTCTCTTGCCAAAGACAAAAGAGAAATCCTACAACCGCTAAAATCTGGCGCCACTCCATTTTTGGTCACATTTGGTGAAGAAGGAAGTTGCGCTCAGTGTCTTCTTCAGAGGTTTTTTTGTTGTTTCCTTCAGTGGTTGTTGGTGCAATGCCACCACAGACGAGGAGGTAAACAGGTTGCTCACAGGGTTTGTTTTGTTTGACACAGTGAAGTGTGAAAGTGAACCGCACCAGCTGAGAATGTAACAAATGTTGCAATTTTGGCCCCCGATCAAACCGAGTCTATGGCACCAAGTCAGGTGTAAAAACACCATAAATGTGTTTTCGGTCTGTAGAAAACCCAGACGTTAGCACATGAGTCACAGCCTCAGTAAAGGTCTACTGCATTGCTTTTTAAACATTTTGGTCTGCATCCGATCATCATCTCAAACACTTGGACTGATCAAACAAAGTGTCATTCTGCACTGAACAGGTCCTGTGATGTGTAAAATCTTGATTCTGATTCTAAAGCAAAGCAAGGACAGGTTGAGTGGTACTTCTGGCACACAGAACAGCCTTAGACAGGGTACTTAAATAAATTCAACCTGAACTGTATTATTAAACACTGATTATACATTTAAAAATGAAAAAATAAAAAAATAGTGTGCGATCAGATAATGCGCATTTTATTGTTGCTTTCATTGCATGTCTTATCAAAAACAAACAAGAGCAAAACTAAAAATTAAACTACGTGGAAGCTCTTGACAAAGTGTGGAGCTTTTACTGTGCAAAGAAACAGAATGACATGTTCAGCTTCAGCTCTGACTACCTTTAGAGAACATTACAGCACAAACTGTTCAGCTCATCTGCAACATATAAAACTGATAACAGGATCTGTGACACAGTCAAACAACTTCCTGAAAACCGGGTGAAAAAAATGTGTTCAAGAAAAAGAGAGTAAAAACCCAGACTGGGAAACGTCTGTTAAAATTTCACTACATTGGAGCTTATTGGCCATATTGAGTGGAAAATCTGAGCTCATAGAGGTTCTGATGGATCACACAGTTTCTAATTCAGGTTTAAAGTAAGCTGTAAAAACACACAAAAAAGGAAAAACCACGAAAACTGGCAGATTCTTATTTCTAGCCGACTGATGTAAACGGTGATATAACGTTCTACTGGTGCTCGTTCCAGAAAAAAAGTCACCTTAGAGAGCTTACAAACATGTTTTAAAAACTAATTCACAAATGTTAAAGGCGTGTGCTTCAGGAGGATTCATCGGACGATGGTAGGCCTGGAAGTGCGGTGTAATCACAGATAAACATACTGAGGCAAAGTGTTTGCTTATATGTAGTCACAACAGTGAGTGAAACGGTAGCACACGTTATCAGATTAGGGGTGGCTGATGTTATTTTGCAGCACAGAGCAGGCAGATAATGAGACAAGGATCAACGTTGCCCTGACAGGGCTGTAACAGAGAATAAGCAGCTCAGAGATACCATGAGAAACTAACTGTGGCTCATCTGACAGCGCATTTCGACTCAGACGGCTCATATCTGGTCTCATTTGGCACCAACTTACTGAGGAATGGCAGAGTTGCATGAAGAGGTTGCAGAAATGTTCAAGAACTGAGAGCAAAACTGACCAAATGCCTGGAAAACAATACTGCAGCTTGATAGAAAGAGTCTCGCATTTTTTGCAAACATGATGGGAATAATATCTGTATGTGCAGAAAGCCTGTCGTTTAAACTGAAAGTCTGCCCGGACGGTCGACCACCTGCTGGAAGAAGCTCATTGATTCACTTCGTGTTCCAGGGATCGATTAGTGGTCAATTAAACAGCTAAACTCAGCTTTAATAGATTTTCCTGACAACACTGTTTAGTACAGAGCCATTAAAAGACTTCAATCTAATGACACGGCCTTGTGACTTTCTTTGAAGCCAGAGGGATTGAAACTACTTTTCCAGAATCACACAACTCTTATTTTGTTGGGGGGTTTTTTTGTGAAGAAACAAGCTAAGGCCTGTTCCGGTTCTCAGGTTTTAATGGATAAAAACTATCAGGTCTAAGCAAGGGTGCATCAACATATCAATGATTTGAAAAAAAGAGACTAAAATTTGAAATCCTATGGATATAAATGGAGCATATACCAATTTGGAGCTGCAGTTAATTATTTTAGTAATCTGAGAAAAGAAAAAAAAAAAAAAAAAAAAAAAGTCAGGTTCTGACAGAGACGTAGGTTGCAGATGTGGTAACTTAAACGTTACAGGAGAATGGAGACAAGATGTGGAGGCTGATGGATGTGATTGATTTTATAAGGCAAAATCCATTTAGCCGGGCAAAGGGCCAGGAAGCAGAAGGCCATTTGAGGCTGTAATGACAAGATACAGAGGACGCGCTAATCCTCACTGAAATGTGAACAATTTAAAAGGTATCCTCAGAGGAAAATTAATCCTACAAAGTGACAGATTTAACCAAACATCTTTGCCAAGCTAACCTAACAATTTGCAAATGGTACAATCAGTATCAGATGGGATCGACTCAATAAATGACTGTCGCCTTCAGGATTCACAGCACAAAAAAGTAAAGAATCCAGAAGCATAAACTGAGCACAATCAACCTGTTTTACATTATAAAGACTCCGAGTGTTGTGTGTAATCCTTTTCCCATTGAATTTCTTTTTTTTTCCTAGCTTTGAAGGCCATCCTATAATCAAAATGTCCATGACAATACTTTATGAAGTGTCAATTTGACAAATAAAGGACATGACCTCAGCACTGACATGTTCTTCCACATAACACACTGAGTGACAAGATGAGTTTGCAGATTATTTAAAGTAATACATTAGAGCGGATAACCCACCAGAATCCAGCAAATTATGGAGAGCTAGAGGTAAGAACTGCAACAAAGTGCAACATCCAATACACCTTTTCTGGGCTAAAAAAAAAAAACAAACAAAAACAACAACAAAAAAAAAAATCCCCACCATGTTCAGGGTTTATGTAGCTTTTATCAACACAAATTTAAGGACCTGTATCACGACAGAAAAACTATAGATTTTGTCAGATTCTTACTTTAGTTGAAAACATTTATTACTGTTCCTCTTAAACTTTTTCCCTATTTGTCACCTACCTATTCTCTTTTTGTTCCACATTCCCTTTCTCCTCCTTCGCAGCTGTAGTTCCCCTCCATAATAACTTTGTTGAAATAAAATTCTTCAATAGACCAGACTGGTGCTTGACCACTGTGTTTAAAATCCACTAAACCTCCAACTTCAGAGTTTGTGTCGCACCAAATGCTGCTCTTAGACCAGCGCTAGTAGTAGCAGCGGCGGCCGTTTTCTGGAGAGCTTTAGCCACGCCAGGGGAGCAAAACTGTGACATTTCTGGGGTCTGTTTGTGGCTCTTGGAAGCAGCTTTGTGCTTCTCACACACTCTACAGTCTTAACCCTCATAGTGCTAAATTTATTGCACAGAATGCACATAGCATCGTATGGGTTGGCAACAGAAGTGATTCAGTGGTGAAGATGAACGTTGTGCAGGCAACTGGCGATACATTTGCATCTATGATACATGCAAAAAGCTAGCTAGCTAGCAAGGGTGTATTAGCAGCTCGTCACCAGTAGCCTCATTCACCTCGAGTCACAGAACGCAAAGGCGACGTATGAGTGCGACTCAAACTTCTGCCACAAGAACAAAAAACAACCTACATAGAATATGAGATTAAATAGTATTTAAGGCCAGTTTACCTTTTTTTAAACGAATTTAAGACATTTTAAGGCCTTAATTTTAGATACATGAATTTAAGACTTTTTGAACAGGGTTTCTGCAGGTTTCATCAACTAAAATTTAAGACCACTATGAATTTAATTTAAGTCCTGTATCATGACAAAAATGTATAAAAAGAAAATGGCATATTTTATATAGTAGTGCCAAGCTTTTTTTTGCACAGAATGCATATAGCATTGTACGGGTTGGCATCAGAAGTGAGCCAGTGGCGAAGACGAACGTCATCCAGACAACTGGCGATAATTTATTTACCAATGACAGAAAAAAAAACCCTAGCTAGATAGTAAGGGTTTATTCGTGGCTAGTTAGTGGTAGCCTCAACTACCTTGAGTCACAGAACATAATGAAGACGTCTGTCTCAAACTTTTGCCTGACAGAAAAGTCCCACTAGAAGAATAAATTACATCAAATACACAAGATTAAATAGTCTTGCCAAGACAAAATTTAAGACCTGTGATTAACTGTTGGGATTGTTTTACTATTTTCTCCATTGTTTGTTCAACGAGAGCGTCAATAAATTTGAAAATATGATTAAATGCAGTTACTGATAGAAGTTTAGTGATACAAATCACACTTCTTTATGTGACCCCCCCCCCCCTCCAACAATCAGCAACTGGTTTGTTCTGCAGCTGACTGGGACCATATGCTGCAGGATCAAGTTCTCTCTAAATCACCACCCCGGGGGCTTTTGTTGCCTCCCAGGACTATGCCAGCCACGGAAGCAGTGCGCCATTGAGTGCATTATTCTCCTGAGTTGGTTTAGGTGGAATGATTTGTTGTAGAGCTGGCTTTGTGCACAGCATACAAACTTCCCGAACAAATGAGGAGCTTTGAAATGCAACAAAATATTTTTTAGACGAACAGGAGGCTTAATTTGCAGAGAATGTGCTGTTTTTCAAGACTTTTTTGGCTGTTTGGTTAATAACTACCAAGGATGAGAAAAAAGTTAGACGTGAAAGTTTTAGTCTAAAAAGTTGAATAATCATCAAGTTCCATATTTATAGAATTATTGCAGTAATTTAATCTTAGGGAATAAACTTCCTATTTAGCGTATAACATTAATGATAAAATCTTCTCCATCAAACATCTTGCTAAAAACTCCAACAATATAAAGAATATTTGCTTTTCAATATTAAAACTTCTTCAGCAAATTTAAAATTTCAAAAACACACTGATCTGACATTAAATCTTTCAATTTCTGTTCTTTGATCTAATTGATCTAATAAAACACAGCGAGGTTCAGTGCAACTAAACCTTTCCACGAATGCATGACTGATAAGCATGTCTAACTTACTCAGCAGCCATTAGGCCCAGCTCACTGTTATTACCGCTCCCCTCCTGCTCGTCTGCTGACTGGGTGCAGGGTGGACAAGATATGCAAGAACTTCAGAATGAGACCTCGGTCAGCTGCCGGTGACAGTTGGGAGGAAAACCCCAAATCCATCAGGCCATGATAAGGAAGGGAGAGACGTTTCAGCCCAGTGCCAAGTTGTTGTTTTTAAAAGCAACCACAAGTGAATGTCAAGAGTTTTGGACCCTGACATCATTGATAAGCATGAAAAACAAGGCCTATCAGTTAACCCAAAGTGTGGCTTTACATGAAACGGTTCCTCCGGGCAGTTTTTGATAAATGGGGGGGGGGGGACTAAAAACGAAGCCTCTTTGCCTCTGGGAAGATAAATCTATAGGGATACATTTGTGGTTTCTGCACAACCACAAAGAGCAGATGTTCTTCTTTTGAAGAGTGTTATCATCCATGATGGCACCGATGACCCATCTTTCTAAAGGAAATCCCCCTCCACCCGCAAGAACAAAGTGAGAAGGATTCTCCTACACTTGTGGGCTCTTTCATCAGCCTTGAACTAACCTTTAGGAGAGCAGAGCAAGTCTTTAGGGGAGAACATTTTAAGCAGACTGAGGCATTTCCTCCTTGAGGCCCCATCCTGTAACATAAACTCACAACACTTCCCCTAAATGTCTCCATAGCTGTTGATTGTGCATAATAAAAGTTACCAGCAACATACCAGATAATTGCTTACCTTTGTGACCGTTTATTTAATTAGCGTTTTTGCCTTCTATGTAACCAGTAAAATTGGACTGCTTAGGATGCTGGAAACCATCAGTATGGTAAAGGAAGGAGTTGTGCTGAGCAGAGGTATTTTCTGTGCTCTTTTCAACTTCAAATCTCTTGACTTCCTTTTCTCACTCAAAACAAGCTCTGAGGGATTTCCTTTATTTCATCTTAAAGAAAAAAGTAAATATTTTCACCAGAAATTCCACAGCCATCTTTGCGGACACCTCGGTGAGTGGTGCAAGAAGGAATTGTACACAATGCATATCAAACCTGTTGATCACAAAAAGGCTCATTAACCAGGGAGAGAACTTTTTGACTCATGCTGCGACCATCCCATCCATTCTGCTTATCCATAATCAGGATGAGGGGGTAGCAGATGTCGCAGGGAATCCCAGGAATCCCTCTCCCCACCTCATTCTGAGGCATCCCAAGGAGTTCCCCCCCAGCTCCAGCAGGTTCTGGGCCTGCCCCGGGAGTCTCCTCCGAGTTGGACATTCCCAGAAAATCTCTAAAAGGGAGGTGACCAGGGCACATCCTCAACCCTAAGACTTGTATCCGGCCACCCTGAGGTAGAAATTCCTTTCAGCTGCTAAAATCTTTGATTTTAATGTCTCAATTATGATTTATGTCTCATGACCAAAGGTGAGAGTGGGAACATAGAGCAGTAAATGGAGAGTTTCAACTGTTGCTACAGTGCACCCTTTTCCTCCTCCACATCACTAATTATGATGCCAGGGCTTTTCTTTGACAGAGATAAATGTATTTTGCATTTTAAGTACAGTCTGAAACCCTCTGTTTCCTTTGATCTCCCAGCAACCAGCTTTTATGCGCAATTTGGAGCTGTGTACACTTTCTCCCTCGCTTGGGCTCCACAGATACTAATCTCAAAATACAGAGGGCAGGATCACAGTACCGTGTTTATGAGAAGTGCACGATCTCAGGAAAATATTTAAATTGTAATACCACCTATACAAACTGTTACAGCGATTAGATAGACCCAAATTTCCTTGATGTTTTTCTTTTACTTCAGCGACTAAAGACTTGCAGCTAAAGTCCATCCAGTTGGCTGACTATATCAACGTGCATATCATCACTTACTGTTACATTAATATTCACCAAAAACTGCATCCATGCGATTTGATATATTTAGCAGCTCTAGTATTTATTGGCATGGAGATCAAGGACTGTTCATTTCAGATGTAGCAAGAATGTTACAATTATTTTAAGTGCTTCAAGCCCACAGTGTTCCTGCAAAGGTCATCCACCTTATTGGGTCATTTCTGATGCTATAGTGTGGTTTTAGTCCAACATGAAACATGCCGAACTGCCAGAGCAAATACAACACAACCAGGGTTGAGGTTGTTACTTTAAGTGTGAAATATGCAGCAGAATTTGTGGTGAAATTCTGTATATTTTCAGTACGCTTCCATCAGCAGTAGACAAAATCTTGTTCAATTCCTGAAAATTATTTTATTTTTTTTAATAACAAAAAAGTGGAGCATATAAAACTGGCTGGAGGTTTGGATGGATTGGAAGCAGGCATTGCCTGGAGAGATTGTAAGATATAACTACTTAAAAATGATCAAATTTTTACAATGTTTACAAATTTTTAAATAATACTGTGACCATATTTGAGAATAAAATATGTTTAAAACACTTTTGACAGCCTAAGCTGTACCTGAATGTAGCATGAGGAGCTGTTAGGAAAATCCCTTTTCCTCAGTAGAGATTCCTCCAACTTGCCTCATGTCATGGATTGAGTTTTGGCTGATAAGATGCTACAGGTAGCTGGATTTGGACTTTAGCTAATTTTTCACCAGTACCAGTGGTGTTTACATTCAGTCTGACGTTGTTTCAGGTGAGTAATTCAGGTCAGTGCAGAGAGACCTCTTCAACCTATTGTTGAAAGTTGCGTAATCTGACATTAAGTTCTGGTTTGGTTACATTTTCTATCTCCACTGCAGCTGCATAAGAAACCTTAATGTTCCCAAATAGCAGAGTTTAGTGATAGTCTGATTTCTCTTGATGTCACCTTTTAAAGTTGCCCTACAGAATGTTGCATTGCACTTAGTTCCTCACAAATATTCTGCAGGTGATGAGGTAGAAAACGAGGACGCATTTCAAGCACATCTTTAACCCAGGAAGGTCCAACCAGCTCATCTTTAATAATACCAGCCCATATCTGTACCCCACCTCCACCTTGCTGGCGTCTGATTTGAAGTAGAGTTCTTGATACTAATCCACCCACGGGCCCATCTATCTGGTCCGTCAAGAGTCAACCATTTCATCAGTCTATGAAAGCTTTGAAAAATCTGTCTCCAGATATTTCTTGGCCCAGTCTAGATGCTTCAGTTTATGTGTCTTGTTCAGTGGTTTCAACCTTCCTTACCTTGGGCATGTCTCTGAGCTCTGAACATCTTGTACTTGTAGGTACCCTGGGTAGGTTCCAGTTATGGAATATGACAGAGCTGGAAGACAATGGGTTCCTGGTAGCTTCACGCTTGATTCTTCTCCAATCCTTGGTAATTTATTTGCGTCTTATTTTCTCAACATGTTTCTTGCGACCCTGTTGACTATTTGCAACAAAACATTTGATGGTTCTGGGATCATACCCCAATATGATAGCAATTTCAAGAGTGCTACATCCCTCTGAGACTTTTGATAATTTTTGACTTTTCCTATTCAGTTAAATCTCTTTTTTGGCCCATTTTGCCTAACACGTCGAAGCTGCCAAATAATTGTGCACACTTGGATTTATATTGACCTGCTTCGGCCACACCCTCCCTCATGATACACATACACATCACCTGCTATGATTAAATCGATTAAGCATTCAAGTTTATCCAGCTTGGAGTTGGAAAACATGCCTGAAAATGATGATAAAGTCAAAATATTCACTTGCTTAATAATTGTACAGTCTGAGCCAAAGTCTTTTTGATTTTAGCTGAATTGAAAACAAAAAGAACCAATTCTTCTTTTTTCCTTGTGAATTATTTTTGTCGTCTTAAAAAAAACAAACAAAAAAAAAAAACAAAAAAAAAAAAACAAACAAACCTTTGGAAAATATTCAGGCCAACTAACCAGTGTCTTCCTAAACAAATGTAGGTAATATTTTCTAGTGAAAGAGGAGTTTTTCTATCTGTGCCAGCTGCTCCTGTTAATTACCAATAATGACTTTCTGATCCTCCACACTCTAGGAAATCCTCTTATATTCAGTATTACAGAGGCCAATGTAGAAGCTGCTTTTGTTCTCTCTCTGGTGGAAGTGGCAGCCAACGTGCCTTTTTAAATCACTGTGTAAATAGAACTGCAGCAACGCTTTATAACTAATGTAAAAGAAAGCAGACAACATCAAACAGCAAACCCTGTCGTTCTTAATCACAAAATTAGGAACCAAATTAACTGCTAATTATCCAGACTAGCCCTGTGAACCACTCCATGCTAATGAGACTATTAATATATCTTTGTTTCTCTGAAGTCCTAAAAAGCTGCACAACAGCAACACCCTCACCTAAAAATAGATGTGCTGTGGCTTTTATCGAGCAGTCGAGACATTCTGCACCCGGGGAGCTTTCTCCTGATGTGAACAACACACCTCCATGTCACTTTAATCCTGGACCATTCAAGGTCTAGAATGTGATAGAGCTTGTTCATAATAAAAATGTGGATTTAAAAAAAAAAAAAAAAAAAAAAAAAAATATTCAAAGACACTTTGTTAAAGAAAAACCTAATTAACTAATTTGGAAATGCCTGAATAAGACCACAGACCTACTTGTTGCAGGTCAGATATTTTCAAACTTCAAAGAGAGACTCTGCCAAGGCACGGAGGTGGCAGAGGCATGCTGCAAGTATTCTGGACTTTAATTAATGACTTCAATCACAGAATAAAATCTCAATTCAACAAGTTTCATTGTGTAGTAGAGTCCAAATTTAACCTGAAAGATGATTGTCTCAGTTTTCAGTTCAAACAAAAACATCTAAATTTCTTTTCTCCAATTACACAATGGGAACTTTTTCCAACACTAAAACAGCAAAGTCAGGAAGCCTTTTAGGATTTTACAACCTAACTGTGTAGAAACTGCTAAATGAATGCTTTAGGGGCATATATCTTTTTTTCCTTGTAAGGAAAGATACTTCAATTTTCACAGCAGCTCTGATATTTAAAGTGTGTACAATAAAAATGATTTGTCCGGCATGCATCTCGTTATTCTTTTCCACTAAATGAAACTGTCAAGCTTTTATCTCAGAGTGTGTTCTTCAGGCTGGGTTATTTTTCAAGGTTGTTTACAAATGTCATGGTTTATGGCAGACCACTGTAGAGATAATAAGACATGTTTGGAAGAAACGCAATTTCTTGAATCTAAGTAGATGGTCAATAAATTTAGGTGAAGAGTTTTTAACTTAGAGTTTTTTTTTTTGGTTTTTTTTTTTATACGTATAATTTAAATATTTAGCTGCAACTTATGTGTGACACAACTGAACTCTTAGTAAAATATCCCAGGTCTCTAAGTCCCATTCACATCCTGTTCTGCCTCAGTTCCCCCGTTAAGATACCAGCACAAGCTGCTTTTAGGAACATCAACTTTTTTCCAGAGGAAGGTTTCCTATGGAGGACATGCATCTGCTTTAGGTTTTTTTTTTTTTTTAAACCACAAGAAAATCTTGTAGTCTTATCTTCATCATAAAAGACACCTTAGGTCTGCAACAAACATTACCCACTGCCTGGCTAAAACGAACTACAAAGTACAAAAGGTTTACGTTTACAGATCTGTCACCAAAACCTCAATTCTTTATTCTTACCCAGCTCACTCTGTCACTTTGGCTCATATAAAAAGCACAAAAGTTTGACTGTAAGAAAGGAAACCACATGTTTACTCTGACCGAGGCTCAGGTGAGCAGTGAAAAGCACTTGAAAAGACGGGTAAACAGCTGTTGCAAACCGTTTCAGAAAAGCAGCTCCATAAAAGGCTGCATGAGGTGCAGTGACTGGACTTGTTTTTCCATACTGGGATCAGTGAGCTGGAAGGTTCTGGCAGTGAAACGCTAAAAAAAATCTGACCTCAACTTCAATTGTTGCAACTAAACCAACAGAAAGGAGTGGCTCTGCTTTCAGTGACACGATGGGATGGAGAAAGACGATTATTGGCAGCATAAGAAGATTAAAAAAGGTTAATTACAACACCATCAAAGGTTGAGGTAACGCATTTTGGATTTAACACAGTTAAGGCACCAAAAACAAAAATGGAGAAACATTAATTTATAATCAAGGGTGTGGAAACCAAGCCACATTAACACGATGGAGCCAAACTGCTCACAGCCGCAGACAAATTATGGTCAAGAATATTATTTTCAAAATAGGCCTGTTGGTGAAGAACAATTTAAACCTAAAATTCAAGTAACATAAAACTTTCTTTAAATTTTTCTTTCAAATTGTCCTTGCAGTAGTGAATTACCTGCCACCCCAACACAAAATGGTTCAGCCGCCAACACATCTGATTTAGAGCTCAGAGTTTAAAGTTTCTGTCAGAGACATCTAATGCAGCTTTGCTAGTGGAAGTAATAACCTGAACAGACCTGATCTTAAACGTTAATGCTCTACCATGTCTTGCAACATTTACCGTTGCTACCAGGTGCGTCTTCATCAGCCGTAAACGGGCTGAACGGTGGAGGTGAACGGCCGTAAATTAAAGGTAGCTACAGCTGTAAATCCTCAACTGGAAAAGAACAGTTCGGCCCATGGCATTTGAAGTTTATATATAAACATGTCACCCAAGCAGAAGCCTGAACTAAGAACAATGTGGACCACAGCTTATATGGAAAGCCACAAGTGCCACAATTCAATAATTTTTAAAAGTGTCAAAATTGGTATTTATGGATTTTAAAATTTTAATAAAACTGGAGATGTATGCATCAAATTAATTAATCTATTTTTATCTTAAATATATTTTTTTTATTATTTATTACTATGGCGGCTTCTTTATGGACTAATAGCCTTTAAAAACACAAGGACAGACATAATTAGATACTGACAAAAAGTAATGCTACAGTTTAGTTTCCAGTAAAGGAATGACTTCGACACTTTCCGCACTCATCGAGAATGGCTGCGATCACATCTGCAGCGGCCTTTATTACTTCTGGAAAACTAGGGTTATTTTTAGCTCCACGCACTATTATGGTTGTTTTTATTTCTGGTTTTAGATGAATATAAGGAAAACCTTTGATTATGAGTGGAATATAGAAGAGTGCTTGTTAACAAGGAGACACTATGACCAACCGCTGGGAAGGCAGTCAGCTGACCGAGCAGAACGAGTCAGCAGGCACAGAATGTGATGTGCTTGGAGAGACAGGGTGAGCAGCAAGGCATTAGCAGGAGACAGCTTCCAGCTGCAGGAAATAACTACATTACCACTTTGTGTTGTTTGTCTCTTGGATAACAGAATTATTTACATCTGTAAATTAAAACCCAAAGCGACAATGACAGTAATGGACGCAATAGAAATGAACCGATCAGGTGATTCCTGACAGATTTCTGTCTTTTTTTAAAAGTTTGAGCTGTCAATTCAAACTTTGACTGATACATTTTTTTTGTCCAAGAACTACCAGCACTTCAGAGAAAAACAAAAACAAAAAAACAAAAAACAAAACAAATACTGTTTGTTCTTTGACAGAAGTAGCAGCTTGCAGATTGACAAAATTCCCATTCAAGCATCAAAAACTTATTTCTAAACTTTGCTGACAATTTAAAAAAAAAAAAAAAAAAAAAAAAAAAAAAAAAAAAAAAAAAAAAAAAAAAAAAAATTCATACAAAGTGCATTAAGTTGGTCGTTGCATCTAGACTGAAAACAAAAGGGAGTTTCTAGGTTTGATAAATGTAATGAATAGGACTTTTTGTTAATCCATTTTGCCTAAATCTAACCACCTTATTGGGGGTAAAATTGGCAGATTCTGACCTCCGGCTGGCTGACTGGTTCATCAAGACCACCACAACGTTCACAGAGTCATTCCAGTTGCTTGGGCGTGTGCCTGTGCTACTTATATTTTCAATATCGATGAAATTACAATAATTTATAATTGTTACCAATATGACTGTTTTGCAAAACGAACTCATCCAAATCCAAGGTTCCCTCTGCTCTGTAAGCTGCTTATTATTCTCTGGCTGTGTTTAGCTTTAGCCTGACCTTGTTGTCGTTAAACTTTGGTCAAGTGATGAAACAGTTCCTTACTGGGAGAAAATGGAAAGCAATGTAAAAAACAAATGTGCTAAAAATCACTTCTGGCGAATCACAAGACCAATAAAAATGTTCTTTTTGTGTCTCCATCTGTCGTAATGCTGATGTTACTGCCGCTCACCAGTCTGGCAAGGCTAATTTAAAACAAACACTTCCAAAAAAAAAATAAAAATCACTGTACCAACCAATCTTGCTCCCACATTTGGTTCGCTGTAATTGTTAGACCAGCAGAGGTCAAAATAATTCATATCCAGTTTCCTGAAGAGAGAAGAGGAGGAAAAACAGGGGGGCAGAAACAGAAGGCCTGAATGAGCAAGCACAAAGGCAGCGATGCCCATCACGGGACCATGAGCTGCATCGTCGTACCAGCATTCTCTCTAGGGTGCTGGACTAAGACAACACAGAGGTACAATGTGCCTATTCATCACCAGTACAGCATGACAATAACGTAGATGAAGGCATTCTCCCTCCAGAAAGAAAATCAAACAGGTCATTTAAAAATGTAAATTATTGTAAAAAGGAAACAACTCAGTATCTGATGAAGCATTATTAAGAAGGAAAAAAATTAAGCACACACAAAAGTGTCGTAAATTCTCTTTAATTTAATTAGGGCGTAGTGTTACTGTTTGTGTGTTTGTTTTTATTAGGAAATTTAAAAAGGATTTAATGAAAAATCGACAAAGAAAACTGCAGAGGTTCTACCCAGATCCATACTGTTAGTGCAGATTTTCCAGAACCCTGGTTATCAGATGTTTCCTGGTCCAGTAAGATGTCAGGATGTAATTTCAGCAAGTAAATGATGAATTCACAATAAAGCATAGTTTTAAATCAAACTTCCCATTAAAGACAAACAACAACGCTATGTAGGGAAAAAACAGCTCAGCTTAAACAATGTTTTGACAAAAGACAGACTTTACCGCACAGGATGCACCACTCAGTCAAATGTGTGTACGCATCAACCAAGTTTGATTTAAAAAAAACAACAAAAAAAAAAACAAACAAACAAAAAAAAAAAACACAACTCAAGTAAAATCTGTCCTTTGCTTCATTTTAAAAAGGTTGTTTGAGCTGGACTTAAATATCCGGCAGAAATCTACTTTTACAAAATGCACTTTACAGCCATTATATGTAAAAATGTAAATTTACAACACCAACAGCAGTCTGGGGAAAAAAAATTAAATACATAACTAAAAACCTGTGTGAGTGGCACCCAACAAGAGGAGGAGGTGACAAAGCCACGTGTTGAATCCAAGCAGCTGTTTGCATGGAAACAAGAGTTTTGCATTTGTCTTGTTTACATGATCTAAGGCTTCTCATGGTCCTCACTTTCAACACTGGAAATCTTACATAGTTTTCACTGCTGCAGCAAACAGGGCCCTGATGTCAGAGAGACACCATGTTTTATCGCTCATTGAAGAGAATTAGCTTCACACCTGTTTTGTTGTGAATTCAGCCAAGTTGGTGTATGAATACCATAAATGTTGGTGAAGAAATATGCCCCTCATACTAAGGATACTATTAAAAGTGCTTTGATACCTATTTAGTGGTCGAAGTGTGAACTACATGGAAGTCTGCATAGAATTTTGCTGATAAACTCAGTAAATAATATTAATGCTGAGCTAAGTATATATTAGAACAGACAACATGTGACAAAAATCCTAAAACTTATTTCTATGTTGGGTCTGAGGCTTTTTAGCAACATTAGGCAACTAAGGAATTGAAATGAGTAATACTAGTATTAATAAGCAATATATATATTTTAAGTACAATTGTAGAAATACTAAATTCTGTGCATGTATTTTGACAGTGCAACTCTGAATCAAATATTACTTCAGATTACAAAAATATATAAATAATGATGAATAAATAATTATTTATAAAGTACATACCCCAATAGACTTTTTTTTTCCAATGTGAAATGGGATAAAAGCTTCTAGGACAGAACAGTGAAGGGATCTTCCAGTATTTAGATGTAGTTGAAACAATGCAGGTTAAAAACCAATGGTTGCTCAAAAAATATATTGAAAGTTAATTTATAAAACTGATTTAATATTGTAAAAAACAAGGTAGAATGTCATGGGTCTGTGCATCAAAGGGATTTTGCTGTGTTTGATTGGTTGTTCAAAAACACTGACTCAATTTCAAAGTCTTGTTTGAGAAACAGCAGCATTAATAAAATAAACATACTGAGATTGAAAAGTCTGTTTCATTCCTTAAGTACCTAGTGGATCTAACTAGCATCATATCTAAATTTACATCAATAGTAGATACAATGTTGAAATTTATACTCCGCAAATAATTTAACATCTGACTGACAGAAAAAAAATAAATAAATAAATAAATTTTTTTGTACAATTGGATATAAACTATTCTAGGTGCAAGGTCAACATGTTCACTATGTCTTTTTGTTGTTGCTTGCAGCTTTTTAGGAAGGTGGGAAAAGAAAAGATCCAAGAAAATCTGCAGGTGTGACCATGTGAAGATGGAGGAGACCCCAGCTAAACCAGAGCTGTAAATAAGCTTGTAAAACTGCAACCACGGGAAGTGAAACCCCTGAGGTACGGCCTTCCTGTTCCTTATAAAAAGGGCAGTGACACTCTATACCAAGAATTCACCAACGCATGCAAACAACCTTCTGACTTGTAACCACCTTTGGAGACCAATGCTGTAATCATGTAACGGCCACGGTGTGTAAATGTGGTTGAAAACAGAAGATATAATCAGGTTAATGTTCACGAAAAATCCAGATGAAATATTCTGTCTGTTTGGCCCTTAGAACTCAATAATTCAAATTATTATGTAAATCTTAAAAAGAAAAAGATAATTTGAGTATATAAAAAAAGCAAGGTAGAAAAGTAAATTTGGGGCGGTGACCCCCCTGGACTGAGTACTGCCTGACCAGTACAATCAATAAACTATAACCTGACTGACAACAGGAAGTTGGCTTAATGACCTCATAAAGTAACACATCATGCCTGGATCTACAGAAACTTAAGAACAGATGAGAAACAAGGTGCTTGACATCTATCAGTCTGGAAAGGGTTACAGAGCCACGTCTAACCTTAAGCACTCCACATAAACACAGCAAGACCAGTAATCCACAAATGGAGAAAACATGAAGCAGCAGTGAACCTTCCCAGGAGAGGCATGTTGACCAAAATGATTACAAGAATGCATCAACAGCTCATCCAGGAGGTCACAAAGATTAACACACTGCAGTCCTCATGCGTCAGTAAGTTTAGAGTTGACCAGAAAACATTGAAAACAAGTCCCCAAGACTTTGGGTGGAAATCTTCTGACAAGACAAAAGTGGAATTTTTTTTGGAAGGCGTACATCACAGCATGAAATCAACCAAGCATTTCAGAACAACATTATGCCAACAGTTTACAGGGTGGTGGTAGCATGATGTTCTGGTCCAGAAAATCCTGACGTGAATGTCCAGCCACCCTTGGGTTATGCAATAGGACACCCTTGAGTGGCTCAAAAGACAAAAGTAAGGGTTTGGAGTGGCCTAGTCAAAGTTTAAACTTGAATCCGATTGAGGCGCTGTAGCACAACCTTAAACAGGGTGTTCAAGTTGGAAAAATTCTCCAATTTCGCCAAATTAAAGATCCTGCAAAGGAGAGTGGACCAAATTTTCACCAAAGTCCATGACTCAGTCTCAGTTATTGTAAACATGAGACGGCATTTATTGCTGTAAAAGGGAGGCAAAACCAGTTATCAGCTTTAAAGGGCAGTTACTTTACCACACAGGGCCAGGTTAGTTTGGATGTAGGATGGCTTTCTTTAAAGGGGTGGTGACATCACTGTATAAACTATTTCATGTAGTTGATATTGCTGCATATGTCAATTCTCCAAATAATTTCATTAAAAAAAATAAAAAAATAAATAAAAAAAGTCACCTTTTTGTAGGGGGTTGCTTTGGCAGGCCAGATTTCCCTCCTCTGTAAAATGGCTGGGTATAGCAATGATATGAGGCCCTTTGCTCTGATTGGCTACAACCATATTTGGGAAACTCTTCAGTAAAATGCGCTGAACAGCGTCTCAAACTGGGGTTATAATTGCGTGATACTTCCCCATAAATGAACTTCAGCCACTCTTCTCTGATTTTCTCATCCTTCAGGAGTAAGTGGAAACTTTCAGCCGTTTTTGAGCTCCCTCAGACACAACAGCTCCACTTTTTAGTTGCCATCTTCTTCTCAAGTGGAGCAGTCAGACAAGCTAGTGAGGAGGGAAGGGGAGGGGTGTTTGCTTGATGGTGTGCTCTAATTGGGGAATATGAATTACATAGAAAGATAAACTGTTCTCTAATTCATCCGTTTTTGAGCAAAGAAACAAAGCTGACCGCTTATGAGCAGGGCTGCTTATACAAACTCTTGACATTTACACGGCCTCATCAGTACACAACAGATCATATTATACCCCCAAAACCACAGAAAAATGAAATTTGTTGTCAAGACCCCTTTAAATAATGAAACAACAATGATAATAATTTTAAAAAAGAAAAAGAAATTAAAAAGTAACAAAAAATAAGAAAAAAGAAAAGAAAAAAAAAAAGTTTAATTTGTTTTCTGGCCTAAACCAAAAGGGGGATGAACAGCAGTATTATCTACAAGACAACCTTAAAAACACTGATTTTAACAAAGCAAAAAACATTAGATCTTGTACAGTGGAATTTAGGCATACGAGCAAATTAACAAACAAGTTTTTTGAAATACGAGCTGCTGCTCAGTCCAGAGTTTTGTCTGGAATACGAGTGGAAATCGGAGTTACGAGTCATGCTTTGGGGCACCACCACTAGTTGGGGCACGGGCGTGGCATCAGCATCTCGTTCATTCACACAAAGAAAAGGATGATGTCTATTGAACTGAAGCAGGAGATAATAGAAAAACATAAGCGTGACTTATCAAACTGGCAAAGCAGTAAGTGTTACATTGTGTGCAAGCCTCCCTCCCTCCCTTTTCCTATCTGCTTCCAACATAAGAATAACAATGAATAAGTATAAATGTCTATTTCTTAATAAAAAAATATGTATTTAAGAATTTAGAGTGGTTTGGGGATGTTTTATTACAAGTCTGGAACAGATTAAAAATATTTTAAATCGAGAAAATTTGAAATGCAAGCAGATTGAATTAAACCCGTATCTCGAGCTTCTTCTGTATTTTTGAAACTCCTAAGAAGAAATTTGCTTTGTGTGATAAGAGTGAGCAGAGCAAGGATAACAAGTCAACAGATGCATCCTGTTCGTACATGTTGCCTCTTGACATCAGCAGGAGCTGAAGAGGAACCCGAAGACTTAAAGAGGAGTCAGAGGGAAATGATAAAGTCCTTACTCAGCATGAAAACAGAGCGGCTCTGCAAATATGGTAGAGAACACAGGAGTACCTTCTGGCAATAAAGTTTAGCCTTAAGGGAATCTCGCGCTTTTCATTAAACTGGTATAACTGCTGGATAAAAGCTGAAAGAGGGAGAAGTGAAAGAGGCACATCAAAACATCACATGACTTAATTCAGCACTTAGACGTCAATGTTCAAAGCAAACCGATGGCTCACATGTTGGAGCAGAATATTGTCCCTTTTCTATACAGAATGATCAGCTGTCTGCACTGATGAACCTCTATGAATGTCTGCTACTTAAAGACAGGAAATAAACAGATGCAATCTGTGCTTTCTGGCAAGGTTAAGCTAACAGAGATAAACTCAAGCATCAGTTTTATCACGCCATCAGAGTGTGGAAGAGGAAAGCAAACCATTTCAGTCAATCTGCAGATTTCAAACCCATCAGAGGATGAGGAGTAGCTGGTCCATTAGATCACACCTGAGGTGTTCAGTCTGTTTAAAACAGATCCATTTTCCCCCCTTTGGTGCGGCAATCGCACAAGGGTCCGGACCAAAACAACGGAGACCGTTTGGAGGAGGCGGTCTCAGTACGGTTCTAAATGAATTCTTGAGCGGTTCGTTTACAACTTTGATCCAACACAGCTACCAGGTGTTTGCCGCAAGTTTTAACCAAATATCTTTCCGTAGCCAGGTTTGCGTTGCATTGTGGGGTGCGGTGGAGTTAAATTAATAAACAAATACCGTACGTCTTTTTAGTAAAGCATAAAGCCCCATGCAACTTTTAAAGGGATCCATGACGAGTTGCAAATGTTGCCCTAAATATCTTGTAATTTTCCTATTCACCAAAAAGTTGTTTGTGATACATAAAAACTCAAAATTACTTCAAAATTTGTATATTTTTATTGTATTTGTCACCTGTAGAAGTCGCCATTTTTTCACCTGCGCAACGCATGCCGGGCCAATTACATGGGTAGGGAGTCTCTGGAGGCTTATAGGGGAGCCCACAAAATGTCCGGATGGACGCAAACTGCCTTAAAGTTTTTACATGCTGTTATACACAAAATATCTGTTGAAACAAAGAGGTGTGATTGGCTTGTGAGCTACTGTTCATTAGGTAGAGCTAACACCCTTAGCAGGAGCTAACTCGAAAACAAAACAAATCATAAGAAAATGAATGGATGTTTAAAGTGACAATTAAGCATCTTTAAGTCTTTGTAACACTGGAGCTCTTTACAGCATACTGTCGGATTGGCATATCCAAGCAGCATCCACACAAACACCAACTTTTTCATCTGAATCGCTTCCTTTCCTTTGTTTGGTCCTCATCTTCATTTCCCCTCATTTTTCCATCGCCTTCTATTTCAAAGCGATCTGGTTCAAATTGAAATGGCTGAATGTTACTTACTGAGCAAAAATTACTCTTCTGGCTGGATGAAGCTATCGCCGTAGGACCTCGCATACGTCATCTACCCAGAATGCATTGCAGCGTAAACAGCATGGCGACCACCGTGTGACAATATTTTATTGAAATTTATAAAAGCTGGCAACAGTATGTTTGCTGTGTGTTTTTTTTTACATCTGAAATAAATGTTTCTTATATCAGGTCTATTTTTACAACTAATCATGGATCTCTAAGACAGCATCTACTGCCCTACTGCTCTGAAAAATTTGTCAGAAAAATACTAACAGGATTAAATTCTTCATGTCTTCTCCCAACTCAGAACACAGCATCTGCTTCCTGTATTTACATCTGGTTCTCCCGTCCTGGCCCGACCCATAAACAGACCCACCAGAAAAAGTTGCAACTCAACTGATTTGGACCAAAGTAAATACAGCATCAGTCTTCTATGGGTCGTTGTCATAGTTGGTCAAAATAAATGAAAAAGACCAAACTTAATCTAATCCAAAACCAACAGTTTTTGACAAAGCAAAAATGTCCAAAGGGGTTTTCCAGCTGGTAGGTTTAGATGTGACAACAACCTAAAGAGAGGAACCCATTTGTTTGGTGAACACCACTCGCAACATAGAGGAAAGCTTTGGTGACGCAACTCAAAGACACTGGCCATTTGTAGATGAGCAGAGATAATGGTGCAGTTGATGACTGCAATCCAACTCCTTTATGTTTAATTTTTTCATTGACTTTATGACCAGGTTTCTGACAACAATATATATTTTTATGCAACAACTGATGCTGCATTCAGACTTTCTGACACAAATATAAACTAGTTGGACAACCTGTCCAATTAGGTATTGGCTGGTTTTGGTCCCTAAATGCAGTTCATGTCTTAAAACAGCCAGTTAAATTTTGCATTTGACTTTGCAAAAATATATATAATACTTTTACATTTCATACACTGACCATTACAAGCTCTCTCCCAATGATGATAAACTTTAAGCTGTTACCTTGGTTGAAAAGGGTGAACTTCATGTGTTTTCACAAGTTTATTGGACAAACAAGTTCCTGTGCTGCTGAAATATTACGAAACATAGGTTTTAAGATATTATCAGCACCATATGTGCTCAGAAGTAGAAGCACATCCATTAAGTGCTATTTTCAGTTGTTTTAAGTAGCCGAGCAGAAACATCAAACTAGAACATTAAAGGTCTAGATGTTTTACACAGATTTTCCATCAACTTAGAGCAAAACTATAAAAAGTTAAGCAGATATTGGTTAGTAGCTACACATGTTGCATTGCTGATAACTAAAATGGAGTTTTATCTGATGAAAATGTTCTGGTTCTGATCTGGTTCTGATCTGCATGCTAAAGTCAAACTGCAACTTGGATTATGAATTAAGGCTGCACAAAATTAGAAAACCTTACAATGGCAGCAACATTGGTATTGCAATGACAGCAGTTGTCATATCTGCCTGTTTTCTCCTTTTTTTCCTGGTGATGCACAATATTTCTTTATGTACAATAGCATTTACATATACATGTTTGTAGGTGTATGTATGAGTCTATGCACATATGCATATGAATGTGTGTGTGTGTGTGTGTGTGTGCATGTATAAGTTTTGTAAATGTGTATTTATGTGTGTGTACAAATATAATGTATTTTGTACACATGTAGATATTTTCATATTTATATTTCTGGTTTAGCTGTGGTGTTTTTCTCTACACTGTACTGTTTTTCTTTAACTCCGTTTTTCATTTCTGTTACTCTTGCTCTGTCCACTTCCTGCCATGACAGCTTAAATTTCCCACTTATGGGACTAATAAAGGATTATCTTATCTGTGCTTCCGTCACCCTGTGAGCTTCAGCATTGTGGGTAGTGCCATTTAAGTCCAGTGTGAGTATCTTCTGCCATAACACTGTGTCCAACTGACTAAATATTACATTAGCATGAAAAATGCAAGTTCATAATACTTGCAATACATTAGCCAACAACTACTGCACTGCAAGCAGTCCTTTGCGAAGTGAATACTGCACATAGATAATGTGATGAGGATATATTTGCAATGTATTGTGCAGCCTTTTTATGAATATCACTAAATATAAGGGAGATGTTTCCATCAAGGTTTAACAGGAGAAAAAGTGGAAAACGTTTGCAGCATTACATCTGCAAAAAAATGCTGCATTAATTTCTGTTATTTAAAAAAAATAAATAAATAAATAAAAAAAAAAAAAAATAAAAATCCTCATTTGATATATTTCAAGATTTCAGACTTGGAAAAGCTTGAACAGCTTCATACTAACTTTTAAAAACTATTAATGACGCACTGCTTTCTTTGTCCACAACAAAACTACCTCAATGACACGTTTAGGACTTTTTTTTTCTAAAAATTTGATGTAAAAAGATGGTTTAAGTGCTTCAGAAAAATACAACAAGGTGGATCAAATGCTTATTAGTGGCTGAAAATATAAAATCTAAACTTCCTAAATAATTTTTATTGGTGATGGGAAATTTCATTGGGTCAAAATTTGATTAGATGCTTTGTTTATTGGATATGAAAGCATGCTGAGAGTTATAATGAGCGCTTACTGATGAAGACAAGAAGAACTGCAGAAAGCTTTGATAGGCCATTAAACAAATCATTTCTGATTCTTGAAACGACATTCCCTGTTGACATCATCCATCGCTACTATTAGAACAGGCCTACTCGGTACTGTATTATCCAGTATACGACTTAGACGCTCACAGTTAGACGGTATACTACTTCCTCAACATGTCAACATTACATCTATGCCGTATAACTTGCATTATTCTCCTTTCAATCATGTTTTAAGTAAGTGCTTCTGAATCCTTGTGTCCTCAACCAACAGTCCGACATGTTTTAGATGTTTCCCTGATGGAACACACTCCTGTTAAAATTCATGTGCCACTGACAGGCTTGAGCTGAACTTGATGACCTACAGCAGGTAATTCATTCATATGAATCCAGTATGTTGTATAGAAGACAAATGAAAACATGCAGGGAGGTGTGCACTAAGAAGACTGGGTGCCTTGCCCTTTTCCTGATAATGCAAAGACCGTCTTACGCCACATAGAAACATGACACATTTCTTATTGTGAATGACTTTTTAAATGTTTGCTCACTTTCTTTACTCAACATTTATTTCCAGAAAGCCTTTTTTGTAGTAGTTTTACCTCAAAAATCGATAAACCTTTAGCATATACTTAAACAAACATGACAAATGAATAAGTACGTGACAAACTGAGCAGAGTGAGACATAATGAAGTAATATATGACTAACTGTGACACCCTGACAGCTAAGCATTTACCTTGAGGAAGACTGATGAGCAAAGGTTGTTGTGTAACCTTGTGTAACTGGCAGGCAAATAAAACACCACGCAGCAGCCACTTCACATGATTATATGATCACACTGAGTCATGACTGCTTGGAGGAGGAACTGTGGTTTTTAATTTGTTTTTTTTTTTGTTTTTTTTAATTTGGAGGAGTGAGATCGGGCTTGCAGGCTGAGATTACAGCATGTTTATAGTATTGTGCAGCATGAGGAGACATGTTTGTCACATCTGATTTGTTGACTCGGCGTTCCTCTTTTACTCTAAGATTCAGAGATGATCATTTTAACTGCAATAACCTCAAGTACTTGAGCTTTAAAATGTTGAAAGCAAACAAGGATGAACTAAAAAGAAGCATAAAACAGACTAAATCTTAATTTCGAGTATTGTTTTAGCGCATTCGTTCTCACTGTTCCAGTAACTCGGCTTTAGTGTGGCAACAAAGCAAAAGTACTTCCCACAACATAAAAACAATCATATGGCACAACTGGTTGGGTTTCCAACAGGGTCAGACGAGGTAGTGCTGCAACTCAAAGTTGACTGAAACCCACAACGCCATAATCACTGAACCGTTTCAGAAACAGCAGCTGTTCAGAAAGAACAAGTTTGTCTCCTCACTTCCTCGTTTTCTTCCCGTCTGAGCCTGAAAGAGTTGTTTTTTTGTTTTGTTTTTTTAAACGAACAAAAGGCGTTTTGCCGAGTCACGGAGAACATGTTTACAACTTCAAGAAGAGTTTGCCCCACATCCTGAAGAGCTGTAATATGCAGACACAGCTTATTGCACAAGTTAACATTTCTCTTGTCATCCGGGACACCCCAGCAGTTACTTCTTTTAATGTTGCAACCCAATTACGTTTGCACACGTAAACTACTGACGTTTCCCCTCAACTTTTTTACTTCAACTGACAACAGCAAACTAAGCAAGAGCTTTGGAGAAAACCAGACTTTCAAAACATTTCTCATGTCAAAACTCCTTACTTTTCCACATTTATTTCCCAATTTTATCCTATTATTTGTAGGGATGCACCGATACAAAAATTCTAATATCCAGTATTAATACTGCCACTATGGCTGAAAACCAATATTTACATATATCATGTATATTACGTATATTTCTCTACACTTTTGACATCGTGTAAAAGCATCCACACTGCCAACATCGCTTTTCTTCTTCAGTTAAAAACATCCCATAATCCTGTGCCACATCACTATCACATGATCAAAAATAATACCAAATGGCCAACCCTCTCCTGAATCATTTACAAAAACGGCAACAAGATGGAAATAAACACTGGTTTAATATCGGCCCAACACTGATATACTGAGAAAATGACTAACGTCAGGCAATACTGATGTAGATGCCCATATATCGTGCATCTCTAATTGTTTTAGCCCACTTTGTCTAAATTAGGGAGAACCATTTCAGCCAAATACTCTGTAAGGAAATATGTAACTTTCACTTATATGTTGTTTCATTATTCCCATATTGGTGGGGTACATCCTGGACATGTGTTCGGTACCAAAATGGTTGTTAATTTGTTATAATGATCTCTATTAATGATAAGGTTAGCAACCACTTTCTTAATAACTGCAGCTTCTTTTTGAGAAGTTTGAGCATTTTTATACACTCTCTTAAGCTCATAGCGATGCATAACATTAAAGGACTGTATGACTTCATTTTCAGGGATGGGTGACAGCTTCTGGCTGAACATCCTTTCCAAATAAAAACTGTATTGCAGAAACATTTCACCAAGTTTATATTTTGCTAGGTTGTCATGTTATAAAAACAGACCTCAGCCCGGAAAAGCATAATGAGTGTTGATAAACAACTGTGTAAATTACCACTCTGTTGTGATAGTGATGTTTTTACATGGAGCTAGTGGATTAAAAATAAGACTATTTAATAAAAAAATAAAACAAAAACAGTCGAACAAGATGTTATAATTTGAATACTTTCTTAGATTGTAGTATTTAAGAACTAAAATGTATCTCTAGTTCTACACTTCAAAGCCAGACTTTACTTTAAAATCAACCCTCAACAAATCAAATACCACAGTTTGTTTCCCCCCCCCCCATTCATTTGGCTGTTTCATTGTAAATCACTTAACTGGATAAAATATACTTTTACAATAAACCAACTTCCACAATCCATACACGCCACTAAGTGAGGTCAAAGAAGGCACTTTAAAAAAAACATGGTTTGGTCAAGTGTGGCTAATGCACTCATAGAACAAATATTTGTGCTTTTTTTCTCAGTTTCTGTTTCACATTTTTTCTCCAAGTGGTATTTACTTGTATTCTGCAAGACTGCAACCTAATCCCTGAACCACATGTGAGAACACAGCTCATTTTATGAATAATTAGCCAAAAAAACTGGTTTGTGAAGAGAAGCAAGGGTGTTTCATCATCTGCCACGACTGCCAAGAATGATCACCTGACAGACTTGCAACAGGTCTGGTCAAACTAGTTATCCTACCATGCCCCCATCTGCAATATAGCCTGTACCTATCAACACCAGTGGAAAGAAAAACTATTTTTTTCAAGTCTAAGCTGTAAAAATGGTCAGAAGTATGTTATTAATTGAAATAGAAGAGTGAGATGAGTTGTACCAAGAGAACAAGTGAGCATTTACTTTGCAGAGTTTGTCTAAAGTTGCTCGTCCAGCATAGTGTTCACTTAAGACAACAAAACACCTTGAACACCTTTGTGTGGATACTATTTGCTTGCTTAGATTCTCACCGTCTAGTGTCAATCCTTAGAATCACCTTCGACATCAGTAAGCCAGATGTTCGCTTAAGTAATAGTTGTTAATGTTTACATTTTTCAAATTTTTGTGAAACGATGCATTGTTTTAGTTATAACTGCACACCTCTGGTGATTTTCTTTAAATACATTGAGTATCAACTTGCAGCTAGAGATGCACTCAGCAGCTTTATGTTTAACTGGTTTTTCCAGTATTTCCTCAGAACTCTAAAACATATAAACTCATTTGTGTAAAACGTTGAAAGGTTTTTGATAGTTTTAATTTCCAACAGAAAATTAAAACGATACCAACACTCAAAAAGTGCACTGAACATACTGGTTATTGATCAGGGCTGAAATTATTAATTGGATTAATCAAGATGAATCAATTATTGAAGTAATTGCCAACTAATTTGGTAATCAACTAATTGTTAACTAAAGTATACAAGATTTAAAAAAAAGGCCAATTGCTGAAAAAAAAAAAAAAAAAAACCCCAACATACTCAAAGCAATAATGAAGCCAAACTTGAACAAAAATTATATACATTTTTCATTTAAGATATAAAAATATGTTTCTGTAAATATTTTCTTAAATTAAAAATCCGCAGTATGTGTCAATTTTATTATCCGTTTAATCGTCAGAATCATCGATAAACTAAATCAATAACTAAAATAATCACTAGTTGCAGCCCGATTGCTGTCTCAATAACAGTTTGAATAAAGTGGGAGTTTTCAGTTTTTATGAGTAATAATAATAAGCAGAATTTTACAAATATTTTTTCAATTTTCAACCAGTCAGAGCCTATCAAAGACAAATTGGCTGATTGATGGGATCCCTACCATCCCTTATTGGAATCCTATGAAAATATTGAGTATGGGGTTCATTGCTGCAGCTTTACAGCGCTGTATGTTGACACAGCAGCAGGACTGGACTGTTGTTTCTCTGGGGGGGGGAAACCCTCCAAGTGCAGCAGCTGAAGCAGGACGTAAACCACAGCTGTATGTGGGGAAAAGTTGCAAGTTTTAATTCCTCTATGAATCAGATCCCTGCTGGTGCAGTTTAAGCACAACAGCCTGGAAGCGGAATGACCTCCTTAAATCTTCCTATAGACACCGTTTCGTGTTACTGGGACACAAGCGGGGGTTTAGGGGAACACATCCAGCTTCACTGGGTACTGTAAACCAATTACAGATATATCTGATCCATCTCTGTGGAGGAGGATCTTCACAGAACAAGATAAAGCGGGTGTGACCCAGAAATGGAGCACATACCTTCAGCGACGAGCTCCTCCACGGTGACCTGATACCGGCCAACTGCGAACAGCTTTCCGAAGTAGCTGCTGACCCCCGAGCTGGAGCTGGTACCGGACGCCCCTCCGAGTCCTCCACTCTCGGACTTTGGCATTCTAGAAAACTTCTTCATCCTTCACTCTTCCTCCTCAGGCCACTCGCTGCGACCTCTAATCGGTGGTGAATAAACCACACAGTCCTTGTTAAAACTCGGTGCCGTCCGACGTCCCCTATCTGTTTATCTGGACTCTTCTCTTCTCCTGCATGCTCCGCGTCTGGTACTTCGAGAGGGACCCCGCAGTTAATATAAAGCCGTCATATCATAGTGCCGTTGGGGGGGGGGGGAACCAGGTCGGCGTCCCACGGCTCCTGACAGCAAAACCTGGGTTCGTTAGCTGGCTAGCATGCATGTAGAGGGGACGCTCCGCCAGCACACAAAAAAAAGGGAGGACACGAACAAAGCGGCTGGTTCTGGCGTGGATAGCACCTCCTCAGCCCCGATAGTCCTCTAAATGTAACCGCGGCGTCGTTGGCTCCACACGCTAACCGAGAGGACTTCTTCACTTCATCCGTTAGCTCGTTAGCCGCTGCGCCGCGACAGATGAGCCACCCCGAAAAAAAATGTGGGAAAAAAAAAAAAGCATCAGCGGCGATAGCAATAACCGTCAGCTGCTTATCAGAAACCGTCCGTTTCATTACATAAATCCCCACTTCCCATTTTTGTTTCTTTTAGCTTCGCCAACGTTAAACTTCCCGTGATTCCCCCAACGGCAGGCTTCAAAATAAGTGGGTGGTTTGTTATTTACCCAATGACTGTGACAACCAAACCTAACGTGGCCCCGCCCACTTCAATTGTTATGATTGGTGTAAGTGGAGCTGTATGGAAGGCCGTTGATGCCAATGAGAAGTGGAAAATAATGAATGAATGAGGGCGAAAAATGTAATGTCCAATCGTATTTTTGTCACTGTGAAGTTAATCAGTTAAACTGAATCTAATTTGCACATAACTGTTCTCTAACTAATATATATATATATATATATATATATATATATATATATAAAAAAAAAAAAATTCCCTTCTCACCCTCCACGGGTGGTCTTTCTCAACCTCTGAGCTCGGGTCCTCTACCAGAGGCCTGGGAGCTTGAGGGTTCTGCGTAGTATCTTGGCTGTGCCGAGAACTGCGCATTTCTGGACTGAGATGTCTGATGTTGTTCCTGGGATCTGTTTTAGCCACTGCTCCAGTTTGGGGGTGACTGCCCCGAGGGCCCCGATGACCACAGGCACCACTGTGGTCTTCACCTTCCAGGCCTTCTCCAGTTCTTTATATATATATATATATATATATATATATATATATATATATATATATATATATAGTTGTCAATCAAAAGATTTAATCAGATTAATCACACTCCAGCGCTGTGATTAATCACTATGCTTAACTTTGTAAGCTTGAAATGCAAAAAATACATGTTTTCAAAAAATGTTTAAGAAAATGTTTTATTGTGTCAAACCAAACATCTCAGTTTTCCAGGTTTTCATATTCAAGACGGTTTAAAAGAAGTCGTGTTTCAAACGTAATGTAGAAATGTTAACTAAACTGGTTGTACTTCAGTGGAAGCATAATTCACCGTTCCAATGAGTATGCTATATACTACCTTGGTTTTATCCAAACATCTATTGCGGTGGTTGTTTTGTTTTTGTTTTCAAAAGAATTTTGTGGCACTATTGGCCTTTATTTGACAGTAATCTGACAGGAAGGGGGCAGAGAGAAGGGGGGAAAGACATGCGGCAAAGGACCAGAAGACAGAATTCGAACTCGGGACAGTTGCATCTGTGTACGGGGCACTCACTTTAACTGCAGTTTTTTTTTAAACCGAAATTTGCCGCTGAGCACACCAGTCTGACTGTCCTTGTTCATCTTTGCACTCGCATTTGCAACTGCATTGTTGAATGCAGTACAACACCTTGTAACGTGCTGCTTTGAACTAAGTAACCTTCCGCGAGACATAGGTTTTTAGGTTAAAACAGGTAATGAGAACAATCTGCATTACGTAACATTAAGGTGTTAAACTTTTTAGATTAATCACATGCATTAATGTTGACAGCCCTAATTTTTTTTTTACCATTTATAACAGGAATATTTACAATGGAATATTTTATAAACTATATATATATATATATATATATATATATATATATATATATATATATATATATATATATATATATATATATATAAATAACATTTTTTTTTTTTTTTAAAGAAAGATAGATAGCTAGATATTGAACTAAGATCCATGACTTGTGCTGGCCATTGAATATAGTGAGTTGAAACAGAGAGGCTCCTTTCATTAGTCCATGAAAAATTAGCCTATTTCTCTTAAATTTCTCTTATATATATGTTTTCTTTGACAAAATGTAACCTCTTCTTTACATTTTTTTTTTTTTTTTTTTTTCAAACAGTGGGACTTCTCATGAGGTTCTTGCCAACAGACCAGGAACACATCTGAGAGTTGCAGGACACCAGCCCTGGAGGACTGGAGTTGAAGACCTCTGTTCTAGGGGATCTCAAGGTGTTCCTCGGCCAAAAGGGAAACATGGGCGCTTCAGCGATTTGTGGGACTCCTTCCAGTGGAGTAAGCTTGAAAAACTCACATGCCTGAACCACCTTATCTGACTCTTCTGATGTGGAGGAGCTAGATGAACCAGCTCTCCCCCTTATCTCTACCTGGCAAACCTACAGAGGAAGCTTATTCCAGTTACCTGAATCTGTGATCCTGTTCTTTTAGTCACTATCCATATTCCATTATCCCAGATGTTTGTTAAAATAGTTCAATTTTTTTAACAATAATGACTAAGAAGTTAATGACAGATACTGTTTGGCTGCTACTGTTTCTTACTAGAATCAGTTTGGAACTAGCTCTGGTACCAGTACTGGTTTAGCGATGGAAGCAGTGAATTCCAATACTGAATTTATAGGTTATTCTTAGTCACAAATTGATTTTTAAAATATTTGTTTTGTTTTATGGCTATTTAACTGATCTTTCTTAATTTTTTAGGTTTTTATCTAAGTCCTCTTTGCAAATTGATCTTTATTTTATTTTAATCCTAACTGACTTCTGTTTAGGTTTTATCTGGTTCCGCTCTTTAAATTTCACTTCGGTTTGAAAAGTGCCAAATCAATAAAGTTGATTATAAAAAGGGATTCCCCTCCCCATAATAAATTGTCATTTAAGTATTTTAATTTATTGTTCCTGGCAGCAATGGGTTTCCACAGCAGCACCCAGACAATACTCATCTCTGACTGGGCTGCAGCAGTGACATAAGCAGTTTGGTTGAAGTAGATGAAAACAGGCTGGAAAGAATGCAGTGAACAGTGAAGTAATAAATCCTCCTGTTCATTTCATCTTTCTGCTCCTTCTTACAAATCCAAACTACGATCTGCATCCGTACCCAGAACAACAATCTGTTTTTATGCTTTTCTAATTTTTGAAGTTTGCTCTTGGCACAAAGAGTTTAACAATCGCCCCCCCCCCCCATGGAGCAAACGATGCAGTTTTTCACCAGACACTGCCAATGAGGAAGTGGTGTGACAGTTGCTCCACTGAACCACAGCCTCTATGAACAAAGGCATGTATGTGGGACAATCTATTGCAAAATGTATCAATTTAAGGGTGCCACATAAAACATCACTGTTAGCTGCTAGGAGAAGTAGAAAAAGTCTACAACTGTGGATAAGTGGGTACGATTATCATATGTAGGTCATTGGTTATGGGGGTAGCACATGGCTAAGATGGGGATTACATAAGATATGAGGAGTGGAGCGTGGTCACATGACTGCATAAACCCCCATGCCTGGACACATCCTGTTTCTGCAGGGTGGGGTGGAGGGGCATCTTCCCCTCTCAAAGATGCAGTTCTGTGGTTATCTGTGAAGTGTATGCTGCCACCTGTTGGTCGACTCTGCAACTTCAAGTAGAAAACCTGAGCCAGGTAAGAGGGGAAACGTCTCGCCTCCTGAAAATAAAGAGCAGAGGGAATCAGGCGAATTGAGTTGTATGGAGTCATTTCTACTGTTTGCACAAGCAGTGCAACATTTTAAAACAGAGGGAGACATTTTCCCCAGAGGAATCCTTTATACACAAAGCTTCCTCCCTTTTTTAAATATCTATGTAAAAGCTATAACATAAAATATTTTATTGCAGGAGCACTATCCTGTGGTTAATTGTAGTACGTTTGTCGGGTAAAAAAAAAAAAAAAAAGCAACATTAATAGCATAGAGCTTTACCTTCTCCTACACATACAGGTTGGAGCACACAGAGGAAAAAGAAATTTTGCAATATTCTTTGCACAATCCCACAAGATCAGGGGTATGCAAAGCATGGCCCCGTGGTCCTCAAAGGGATTTTGTACGGCCCTGGAGCACAACTCATTAACAGCATGCATTTGGTTTGCTAACTCAGGCTGTGATGCAGGTAAGCCTGTTGCAATAAGCTATTAATCACATGATAAATTAAAATGAGCTTGATAATTTCCATTCTGATGGAAATTATCATCAGAATGTATATTTTATTTTTTATTTATTTTTTATATTTTATTTTTATTTTTCAGAATATATTTTTTGAAGGGCAATTTTATTTAAAGACTTCATAATCCATTTTATTCATGGTTTCAGTTATGTTTTTTTTCCACTTTCAACATGTCTTCCAGTTGCAGTGTGGAGTGGTCTGTACAAAATTTAATTTATTGGTGTTTGAGAGGGCAAACTTGCATTATTATGCCATTATCAATATATTACTTGAAAATTGTCTCAAAACAACAATTTTATTGTTTATCACAATAATTTCTGGGACAATTTATCATCCAGTAAAATTTGTATTTGTGACAGGCCTAGGTAAAATTGGCATTATTATGCCATAATCATTGTATTAGTTCAAAATGGTGTCAATATTATCGTTTATTGCAATAATTTCTGGTCCAGCAAAATTTGTTATCATGACAGACCTAGATGGAGATCTACTAATCTACTTTGCTTGTTCAAACTATTGTGTTTAGTTTATTGTTAAGCTGGGAAAAATGCAATAAATCAAATAAAGCTGTTTTTTCAATTTTAATTAAAAAAAATTTAAAAAAAAAAAAAAAAAAAAAAAAAAACTAAATTTTGTGCCCCCCAAATAATTTCAACTTGACATTTTTGGTCCCCATGGCAAAAGAATTTGGACACCACTCCCCAAGACCCTCCAGTGTCCTCGGTCTTCTCTTCAGTTCACCCCACAGGTTTTCTAAATAAGTTTTATGTCTTGGGACTGAAATGGTTTAAGGAAAAGCTGATTTTATGTCAGGTGAACCATTCTGTGTTGATTTGGCTCCATGTTCTGGGTCACTATTCCACGAAGAAGGTTCCTAGGGCATATGGAAGAACCATTTATAACTTTTATTCAACACAGACATCTTACAGATTTGTATTATAATAAATGTTGAAAATGGCATTTGGGACCTTCATCATAATGCAGTTACTCAAAGCTGTTCATACCTTTGAAAAAAAGCAAAATTTGCATTTTAAATTTGGAGGGACAGAATCCAATCTTATTCATACTGACTGGTAAAATTCTGGGACTCATTAGGATAAACGAGATTCCTCGAGTTTTATTTCTTCTGTTGCAGTATTGCTGTATCTCTACACAGCAATGACAACACAAAACACACATCACAGTAATGCAACAGTGGAGTCATGCTGTCTTATCAAAATCTGCGTTAAACACATCTCTCCTTTTAAAAATTAAAGTTTGTAGGTTTTTGAGAACAAATGAGCAGAAACGGACACGAAGCAGGTATATAAAAGTAGCAAATGGGAAGAAAAAAAAAAAAACCCCATCCACTTAATGAAAATTCAATGGCAGTTTAAAGGTTCAAAAATGATGTACATCAACTGATTGGAGCTGTTTTCAGATGGTAAAAAAAACCCTCTGATCTTGAATTCACGCTGAAAAGTACAGAGGCTCAGAAGGGTCAACAAAATCCACAACACAACAACAGAAGTGACAACAGAAGATATGCTAGATTATTGCATAACTTTCGTTGTTGTGGCTTTTGCATTTTGTAGCCCCTTCTGGCCCACCGTAGAAAAAGCATTTGGTAGGCTGAGTTATCTACAGCACGAGCTTTATCTGTTGATTAAGACTTCTCAACAGAAACCATTTCAAAAATTCAAACTTTGAATATATTTATTACAATTACAGCTCACTGATGAGGATAATCTTTGTTTTGTTAACTTTGTATATTACATAGAAAATCTGCAAACTTAAATAAACTGCATAGTATGAGTCATAAAAGCACTTTTATTTGATACCATGTAATCTTTACCATTTCTTCTACAAATACCTGAAGGCAATTTTAGTTAGCAGTAGAAACCATGTGTTTAAAAGAAAAAAAAAGAGACGCAAAGTCGACAGAATTCTGTTTCACAAAACAGAAGTGAATAAACAGTCACCACCTGTGTGAAATAAAACACAACCCAAACAGACTGAAAAAAGAAAACTTACCATGCTCAGCTCATAAAAACCAAATAAACAGTTTAAGACAAAACTAGAGTTCACACTCCCAGTCGTCAAAGTCTATGATGTCTTGCTTCAGCAGCTTGTCCCAGTACAAGTCCATTACAGCATTTGGAAGCAGCTCCTCTGAGTTCACCAAATGGATGATCCGGATTTTTCGTAACAGCTGATATGGGTCTACTGGTTCTGCAGAGAATGTAAAAGATAAAACTGTTATTGAAGTACAAAAGGTACCAACAAGTGAGGCAGGTAACCATTACCATACAGTTAGCTTCAGCAAAGTCCCTGTGTTTTAGGTAATCAGCAAAAGAATTAGACTATAACTAGTTTAAACTTCCCTGTATTGAACTGGACTTTATTTGGAGCTATTAAAGGGTTAATTTACTTAAGTTGGAGTGAATAAGGATGTCCTGATGTCTTGTTGAGTTATTTGGGTCAATTTAGTTCATAATTGGAGCCATCTAAACTCAGTTTAATTGGACACATTTAACCCTTCTTTACCATAACGTTACTGAAGATGACTGATTTAAATTGGTTATTTTACAAAGAAAAACTGAAGTGAATTGTTGTGTTTCATTTCAATTCAAAACAAAAATACTTTATTTGTCCTAAAAAGAAATTAAATGTCATAACTCATGTCAGTCATCCAACTATATTAAAGAGTCATTGTGGATGGTGATGCTGTGGGCAGTAAGGATCTCCAGTAGCAGTCAGTCTTCCAATGAATCTAAAGAGGGCTCTGACTGAAGACTGTTGCTGTATGACAGTCTCATGACTGCCATGACATGCTAACAGCTCAATTTCCGGGCAGCAGAGACAATATTCCACAGTAACATGTCCTGAATGACATCATCACTTGCTGACAAACACTGCTAATCCACTTCGTTTGCTTTTGCCGCTCCTCTTTAAATCTCTGTCTGGGTGTATGGTTATATAGAGATGTTGGAGTACGGGATATGATCGATGGAGGAGCTGGTTCGAACTTCCTCCTTCTCTTTCTGCTCTTTGGTCCTGCTCTGCCTCCATAAAACCTCCTTTTCAACTCCTGTGGGATTTAGGGTTGTAGGTTAGGCATTATTTGAGATGCTAATCACCTGCTCCCAGTTGTTAAAAAAAAAACAAAAAAAAACCAAAAACAAAAAAAAAAAAAAAAAAAAAAAAAATGCTGCCATGGTTACACAACATAGCAACAGTCTGAAGGAAAAAAAGCAAGAGCAAAAATCTTTCCAGCTGCACAGCATTCAAAACCAGAGGGAATAAATGACCAAACATGCAACACCTCAACTAACTAAAAATAGAAGAAATCAGAACTAACATAACTGAGCTACTCCAACATGCTGCCACTATGAGCGGCGCAATTCTAGAATCTGATAATAATTTCCAGTATTTATTGACTTTATGTTTTAGAGTTTTACAAAGAGTTTTATCTTTGATGTAAAACTCTGAATTTAGAGGTAGTTTAGCAATTTAAAGCACTTAAAGAAAGTTCTTTCAAACATGTTATTCCTTATCTGTCTTTTTTCAGACATCAGAAAAAAAAGGTTGAGGTCAATCTAAAGAGGGGCTTTTCATCTGGAAGCTGTTGCTGTGTTTAGACACGCGAACGACACACCTGATCTCGGCTCCTGTTGAGCAGAATCATCTTTGTTGCGTCGAATGTTGTCCTGAGTCTCAGAGAGATTTTGTTTGGCCTCCAAGTTTAGCAAGTAGTATGACAAAGGTTTGTTTCTGAAAGTCACCTGTATGAGAGAGGAAGGAAAAAAATCTTACCTAGAGAGAATATACGGAAAACAACTACAAGAAATTAAGCTCATACTTCCTCACACGCTGTCCATGCGCTTTAGCTTCAAAACAGCAATCATGCTTGAGTGATCCAGGGGAACGCCAGCATCGATTACAATCAACCTGCAGGTTTCTTTCTCCACTATTACACGATGTGCTCACCACACTCTTTGAGCTTCAGCCTCTCAGTCACGAAAATTATACATTTGATGGGAGCAGTAAACACTTTTAGCTTCCATGCAACTATTCTGATATATACAAAAAAAAGGGGATGGGTGAATAATCAGAGAAATGCTCAGAAAGTCCAAAGTGTCTGGGGGAGATGCAGAGAACTGCAGCTCAGGTGGAAAAATCTGTTGACTTTATAACCATCAGTCATTCACTTGTCAAACCTTATCTTTATGGAGGAATGGCAAGTACAAAGTGAACTGTTGAACGAAAGTAATAAAAAAAACGGGAAATATGTGGAAGAAGGTGCTCTGGTCAGACAAGACTATAAACTTCAACGTTTTGGCCTGCATCCAAAACTGCAGAAAACTAACAACATATTACCTTCAACGCACCATTCCCACAGTGAAACATGGTGGTGGCAGCATCATGCTGTTAAGATGGAGCTAAATAGAGGACAACAATAGGTGAAAACGTGTTGGAAGCTGTAAAAGACTTGATTTGGGGGAGGTCACCTTTCAGCAGGACGACGACCCTAATCCAAGGTTACAATGGAAAGGTTTAAATCAGAACATATTTATGCGTTAGAATGGCCTAGCCAAAGTCCAGACCTAAACCTAATTAAAAATCTGCAACAAGACTTGAAAACTGATGTTCACATATGCTCTCCATCCAACTAGTTTGAGCTATTTTGCAAAGCTGGTATAAACGTTAAAGACTTGTGGCTGTAAATGCAGTAAAAGGTTACTCGCTGATTAAGGCAGTTCTGTGTTGTATGGTTTCTGGTAACCGCAACAAGGAAATAGAAAGTAAGACGCAGGTCAGCAGGAAATACTGCAAGGCAGCAATTTTTAAAAATTGCTGTCTTTTTATCTGCTGATGCCATCTTATCTGCTGATGTTATAGATAATGCACTGATGGAAAATGTCTGTAACGTGTCTCCACTGGACACCACAAACATTTGTATTCGTTAGAACATTTTAGGAATGTGATCCATATGCAAAAAATTGATTCATGTTTCGTCTTTACGTTTTTAATTAATGTTCCAGTTGCATGTTTACAACTTAACCAGGGTTTCTGCAGGTTTCACCAACTCAAATTTAAGACTTTTTAAGACTATTATGAATGTAATTTAAGACCTGTATCACAAAAATCACATATTTTATATAGTAGTGCCAAGCTTTTTTTTGCACAGAATGCACGTAGCATCGTACGGGTTGCCAACAGAATTAAGTCAGTGGCAAAGACAAACATCACCCAGCCAACTGGCGATAGTTTACCTACCAATGATAGACGCAAAAAAACCTAGCTAGCTAGCCAGCAAGGGTTTATTAGCAGCTAGTTAGCAGTAGCCTCAACCGCCTGGAGTCACAAATCATAATGAATGTTTGTGTGCGACTCCAACTTTTGCCTGACAGAAAAGTCCCATGAGAAAAATACATTACATAGAAGACACAAGATTAAATAGTCCCGCCATAACAAAATTTAAGACTTGTGATTAACAAATTTTAGGCCAACTTACATATTTTCGAATTAATTTAAGACATTTTAAGGCCTTAATTTTAGATACATGAATCTAAGACTTTTTAAGAATGAGCAGACACCCTGTTAATGTCACTTTGTTTTCACTCAGCGTAGAGAAGAGCAACCATTTCTCAGCAAATCTGTGTCACGTAGACCAAACCCATTACAAAGGCCTTCTGCAGCTTCTGGAGCAGTTATAAAGACTTCTATTATTTAATTTGCTTTTCCAGTATCATGAACGCTTTATTGTCGCACAACAGGAAGCTCGATGGTTGGTGTGGCAGCGTTACAAGCTGCAACACTCAGCATAACAAAAAAACAGTTAAATTTTGGCTATTTGATGAGGATGTCATGATTTCAGCAGACAGAAAGAAATGTGTGCAACTAAAACACGAGAGGAAAGGAGTGTTAAAGAATGTGAAAAAGATGAAAGAGATAATAGCATCTATATGGTGGGCATCACACCTGACATGTTTATACTGACTCTCGTCTTTTCTGAGTTAGGGGGAATCTTTTGCATCATCAGCCTGATGGACTATGGGTCGAAACGTGTAATATTGCTCCTTATGTTTCTTGCATTTTGAAAGATTTCCTTTCGGTTTCACAAATCCTGCGTGTGACATGCATCTTCTTTAACTGGATGTCGATTTTCACCACAGACTGTCCAGGAGCCACAGTTGCATGCTTCAAAAGCTCCACCTTCTTCATTCCTCAAAATCTCAGTCAAAAAATTAATATGATAAATCAAGTTTTGCCGTTTGGTAAGCCGGTCAGAATCATCTGTATCTTGATGCATCTGACAGATTTTTTTCTTCTATCCCTCATGAATATGAATATCTTTTCAGGGCAAAAATGAGAATTTCATACTATTTTCAAAGACTTAAAGAAAGGGAACCAGAATCAAAGAGTAACTTTGCTAAAAACTCAAGTGCTCCCAGAACCACGACTATTTTTCATGCAGCAAAACATGAACCTGAAGCCTTAAGGTGGTATTTTAGTGATAAGATTAAGACTAACCTTATCCAGAGCATACGTAGAGCTGACAGGGATATTATTACTAAGGATAGACTCCAGCCAGCATTCTGGAGCCCGATAGGACTTGCCTTTGCTTATTATAAAGCCATTTGAGAGGACCTGAGCAACATGCTGCTTACCCTGCAAGACAAATGAAGAAGTGATTCATTTATTAATACAAATTAAACTAGCAATTATTTTTCAACTACTAAATGCACCAAAAGGCAGCAGAAATGTACCATTCACATAATTTCCAATAAGTTAGCAACCCTTAAGAGGTGAATATCACCTTTATTGTCAGATGGAGCTCACTGCCCTTGGGCAACATTCCCTTCAGTACGAGCTGACGGAGACCTCCGCTATCATCTTTAGCCCCTCTCTGTATCAGTGCATTCTTTCCTTTCATCCTAGGGTTAAGCTGCAAAGCTGCTTTGGTTTGTGGAGTCTTTCCACAGCTACTGGCTTTCTCTCTCCGCAGGTCAGGGAAAGTTGGAGCTCTCTTGACATTTGACTGCAACAAGCTGATCAGTGAAACTGGTATGTAGTGTTCGCTCTGGACCATGTCTCGGTGACAGCTGGAGGCTCCTGCAGGTTGGACTTGAGCACACTGATTCTGCTGGTTAAACGGAGCAGCAATGGTACATTGATAATCCAAGGACTGAGATGAAATTTTACACTTTGCTGTAATGTAAGCTTCCTCCAACTGCATTTGTTTCTGGAGGAGTTTCACCAAATGTGTCTGACTTGAAGCCAGAGAGACGAACTGACTTTTCAGCACTCGCTGGCGAAGGTGGTGGGACACAACCCTGGAGAAAAGAGATAATCATGCTGTTACTAGGAGGAATAAAGGTGCAAGTAGAACATCAGAATAACTACACAGGAAATGAGAATATTAAAAAAAAGTCAATTTGAGATGGATTAGCATTAATTCCTTTCTGGAAGAACGACTGCTTGTCATAACGCAATACAAAAACAAGAAATTTTGGCATCACTGGCTTTCCATACAGGCTACCTAGAAGCACTGGCAGAAATTGCATCTCCAGCTTGACCTTACAATTAAAACAAATCACTTCATTGACACTTGCGCTTCAAAGGAAAAATCTCCTAAAATTGTTACTGTACAGACTATTGCTTCATGACACAGATCTGGTTGCATGGTGCAAAGAAGAACTGAACTTTTCCAAACATTCTCCACACGTCTGATGGCTCTGGAAGTACGCACCTCTACTATCTGCTGCTTTAAGTGCAAGGTACAGGAGAAGCGAAACACCAGAAAAGAAGAAGGAACATGTTGAGTGTGTACTAGAACAGCAAAGCTTGAGTTGACAGAGGGCTGGCTAGCACTCTGGATCACACACTTGAATTAATCCAGAGTCAGCACACAGCTTCAGTTATAACAGCTACAAACTAATGATCAGGCCCAAAATCTGGGTGTAGTGATGGACTCAGATCTGAACCTTCAGAGACACATAAAGACAGTTACAAAGTCAGCCTTCTATCACCTGAAGAACATTTCCAGGATTAAAGGACTAATGTGTCAACAAGATCTAGAGAAACTCATCCATGGGTTTATCTTTAGTCACATTTATTATTGCAAGTGTCTTCATGCGTCTGCCTAAAAAGTCAATCAGACAGCTACAACTAATCCAGAACGCTGCTGCTCGTGTTCTCACTAAGACCAGGAAGATAGAGCACATCACCCCAGTTCTAAAGTCCTTACACTGGCTCTGTGTAGCTCAGAGAATAGACTTTAAAATACTTCTGTTAGTTTATGAATCACTGAATGGCTTAGCAACACAATACATTAAAGACCTGTTGTTTTCATATCAACTTTCCAGACCACTCAGGTCTTCTGTGTTAGGATCTGGGAGTGTTTGTTCATTCCTTTGCAGTTCTATTATTCATCCTCCAGATGGCAACGTGGAGCGTGGTAGCTGGGTGGACAAGAAGGTGCATTCAATCAGCCTCATCAGGCGTGGTGTACAAGAGGAGCTTGCTGCCAATCCGTCGATCCATAAGTGTTGAGCTCTGTTCCTGGAAGTTAGTTTTGGGATCCTGTGAAAGCTTACTCATCTTTGTGCGCTCCATTCCAGGTTTTCTCAGATGAGCATTTAGATTCTGTTCCAGCTCAAACCTTTGGCTTCTGAAACCCACCGACAAGACTTCAGTAGAACTCCTGGCATTAAGTCCCTGGCTGGCAGTTTCCTGGCTCCTCTTCCTCGTACTTTCTCTGAAGATCGAACCCTGTCCACCCTCCACTGTGCCTACTCGAATCCTTCCATCATCCGAGCCATCTGGATTTCTCTCTTCACCTCTGTAAGCTCACCATCCTCCCAAACCCCTTCAATCCCTCCCTGGCGGAAATCATCCGACTCTCCAGTAAGCATCTTTGGATTTAATATATGCAGTTCATCTCGTCACCATCTAATCCTCTACCTGTTTTCTCAGAACCACAGACGAGTTCCGTTCCCAGAACCAGACCCCGGCTCACTGAACATTCATCTTGCCATCTTCTTATTTGTGAATAAACCTTTAACTTTTCACCTGCCTCCTAAGAGTGTTTCTGCATGTGGGTTAGATAACTATCTTAAACCATGACATTCTGGTTCTAGTCTACTTTGCATCTCCAGTGTCAGAACCAAACGTGAAGAAGCAGCTTTTGGTTTTATTTTCCTCTACTAAGAAGAATAAAGGGAAATAAAAGGAAAAGGCAGTCTTACGTTTTAATTTTTTCCAAATTGCCCGTCCAATCTGAAAATGCTTTAGCTTAATCGATATTCCTGAACCGACCTGAATCTGTTGGCCAGATCGTTCTTCTCTGAACGCTGCTTGGTGAGCACACCCATCAGAACACTTTGGGTCTGCAGTAGAGCATCTTTGTATCTTCCTGGAAAAACAGGACAACTGCAGTTAAATTACAGTGTTAAAAGGTGATTAACGTACACTTATTTTTATATAACCAACAGTCAAGTTGCAGCTGTGAGATCATAATGTCTGAACACGGAACCAGAGCTCACCTATATCCTTCAGATCTGTCAGAGGCCAAGTTGACATTTCTGCTTGTTTCCTCCCAACATTCTCCAGAACCAATGAAACCGCCTCTGAACTTCTCTGAACTGTGAAGGACTGAATGAAATCAAAACAGGTTTCAGTAAAATGATGCAACGTTTATCCAAGAATGATGCTGATTCTAACAGTAAAAACAAAGCTAAACAAAAGTGGTTAAATCTTCATTAATCCAGCTTCAGATAAAAGTCCTCATATTAGGGTGGGCCTTTATAAAACAGGATGTGCACAAACATATATGGATTGATGACGCCTTGTCTGGAATAGCACAATGTGACGACCCATCAGCATAAATATCTTTCTCTAATAAGATGAGTGAGGTCTGCAGTGTTTATTGTTCTGAGTGTTGCATACTGGTGCATAATTTCAACTATCTGTGGATAACTGGAGTCTCACAGTCTTAGAAATGGCTTTGTTTCTCTAGTTTTTGCACATTTCTTTAGATCTTTTTTTAAGATCTTTCAGCCTACTTCATGTTGTCAAACAGGTTCTATGAAAGTTATTTTATGACTCTACAAATCAGAAAATAATGTAGAGGCTACTAAAACTGGACCAGAAAAAGTGGTTAATCACAATTAAAGCTGCAGAGTGTAACTTTTACAAAAAACATGTTTTTTGCACATTTGTTTAAACTGTCACCGTGTCATGACAGTTTGGTATGAGACAGATAATCTGTGAAAAGATGGAGCTCCTCCACCTCCACCTCCTACTATCGCCGTCTAAAGAAATGCACCGCTCCCAACCTAAAACAACCAATCAAAGCCAGGAGAAGGGGCTTAGTGCTGTCAATCACCCTCGTGTACGCGCTGCTAGATGTGCTAATGGTGGAGAAACAACTTACCGTTCCAGGAAAACCGTTTATCTCCTGCTAACTGGCCTTAGCATTAGCGGCAGGCTAAATTGTGATGAACCAGCTGTAGCGTAGCAGAGAGCAAGGGGGAGGGTGTGAGCAGCGCGTATGAGGGTGATTGACAGCACTAAGGCCCTTATCCTGGCTCTGATTGGTTGTTTCTGACTGAGTGGTGTATTTCTGCAGTTAGTACTGGGAGCAATGGGAAAAGGCAGAGGAGCTTGATTTTTTTTCACAGATTATCTGTCTTTTATTATACTGTCACAACATAATGATAAAACTTACATACTGCAGCTTTAATTCAAGAACCTTTCCATTTCATCCAGCTGTTATCTTCCCACACTTCCCTCTCCACAGCCACCAGCTCCTCCAGGGGAATCCCAACGTGTAGGGGTGGGCATTTATCGTATCGTTTTATCATTTATCAAGATAAATTTCTTGTCATGATAAGAATTTCAATTTAATGTTGTCACGATAAATTCCAAACAATGATGTTCAAACCTTCAAACCCTCCACCACCCCCCAAAACTGTCCGTATTATTGGGATTGTTAGTTTTAATATTTTCTCCACGGTTTGTTCAATGAGCGCATCGATAAATTTGAAAATATGATTAAATGCAGTTATTCTGTGCAGTTTAGTGATACGTCTTGATGTGACTGGCATCCTAAAGAAGCGTATTACACATGGGAATGTTTTTCAAGAGCAGTCTTTGTGTTTGTGGGGCAGTGGTTGCTGTGTCATGCAGTCGCAGCTACACAGTTTGCTAAGAAAGAAGTAATAAATAGTTCTTATCATCACTTTTATCGTTGTCAAAATAGTCCCACAAAACACCATGATAAAATTTGAAGTCCATGTCGCCCACCCCTACCAAGGCGTTCCCAGGCCAGCCGAGAAACAGTCCCGCCATCGTGTCCTGGGTTTTCCTCAGGGTCTTCCTCAGGTGGGACGTGCCTGGATCACCTCACCAGGGAGGCATCCAGGAGGCAATGTAACCAGATGCCCGAGCCACCTCAACTGGCTCGTCTCTATGTGAAGCAGCAGCTCTACTCTCTACTCCCTCCTTGATGACTGAACTTCTCATCCTATCTTTAAGGAACAGCCCAGTTCTTGTTCTTTCGATCACAACCCAGAGCTCATGATCATAGATGAGAGTAGGAACGTAGATCGACCAGTTAATCGAGAGCTTTGTCTCTCACTTCACCACTTTGGAGAGGAACAGCGCGAGCATCGCTGCAGACACCACACCAATCCGCCCATCAATATCCTGTTTTATTTTACCCTCAATCGTGAACAAAACCCTGAGATACTTGAACTCCTTCACTTGGGACATGACCTCTTCCCTGACCCAGAGAAGGCGTTCCACTCTTTTCTGCCTCAAGAACATGGTTCTCTTATTTGAAGAAACATCATTTTTGTCCCTAATAAATGAAATCATTATTTGCAAAATGCTTCATGTATTTAGTCTTTGATAAGTTTTTATGATGAATCATTAACAGATGAAATCTGTCGGGGGCAAAAGTGTTTTCACAGAACTGCATTTCATTAATTTGAAGATAAAAGCACAAACAACTCAAAGGAAAAGGTGTAATATATGAAGAGGTCTCACATTATTTGTGATGGTGTCCCGTCTCAGCTGAACATCAGTAGGTTCTCCGCCTGCATCACCTGACTCTCTGGGATGAACGTCTGAAGCAGTCCCACCTTCAGATCCTTCCAAATAAACCAAAATCATTTAGGACTTTCAAACATTCATCAGATGTTTCAATAAACCGCTCCTCCTGTAGTTTCTAACCTGGTTCTCCGCATCGTGCTGCCCTCTTCCAAGACTTCCCCTGAGTTTCAGAAGATGTTTGAAAAGTCATGAGCAGCTTTCTCATATTCCTGTCCTCAGCCATGTCGAATGCACTATCTCCACCAACGTTCTGGTCAGTGGGGTTTGATCCATTCTCAAGGAGAAGCTTCACAACCTACACAGCAGACAAACATTTCAAACATCCTGTTAGGAAATAAAAGAAGCTCTTTTCCAGATGAGGCTGTCACTTATAAAGATTTCAGGAAATACTTGCAAATAGAAATATATGGTTTAAACGCTGTGTGGCACCATTTAGCTCAGCTGATGGTGACTGCAGCAAAATTAATCAGGTATTCCCCATGTAAGGGTGTTCAAAAACAATTCACCGATTCAGTTACATTTGCCAGACCACAAAATCTAATGTATCAGTTAAGATACATAATAATGACAAAGAAAAGTTTTAAAGATCATTTTTGTTTCATATTTCTAACAATTACATCTGGATTTTCTAATAACTGTTTCTTTTATCAGGCTTAAAAGGGAAAATCTTGGTCTTGACACAAACTTGTGACCAATCAAACTGAATCTGAACCAGAAATGAGGTTTCCAGATATTTACATTGAAACAAAAAAAAAAAAAAAAAGACAACGTGCACACATCACTGATAAAAAGGACATGTTTTCTGATTTAAAAACAAATTATATCAATAAAAATAAATTAAAAATCTCTTCCACATTTATTTGACAAATATTTTTTACAATTTAACTGGGAAATAAAACATCCAGTGATTGCAGAACTCATTTATATAGCAACAGAGATCTCTTAAAAAGATAAAACACTGTGCTATTCTTAAGTGCTGCATTGCAAAACACGACTTGATGACCTGCGATATTTTCACGTTTTCTTTGAGGTCTGACATGCAAATGTAATTTTTTTTTTTCTCGCAACACAAACAAACTTATTTGTGCAAATTTTGTGACATCTCACTGAATTATTACAGAGACCATATAAGAGAGATTGTTGCGGGTTCCTTGATAAAACTTAGTAGTTTTAAATCAAACAGAAAGAGAAGAGATTACAAAATGACAATCCAAAGCATGCTACCTTAACCTTTGTTTCATTTTTATTAAGCTCAAAATAAAGTGTATCAAACAACACACTTGATTGGTGATGTGACATTTAGCAGCAGGTACATGAGGGTGACTGACAGAGCTAAGCCCCTCCTCCTGGCTCTGATTGGTTGTTTTAGGTGGGGAGCGGTGCATTTCTTTAGATGGGGCATAGCAGCTCAGGGAGGAGGGGGAGGAGCTCCATCTTTACACAGATTATCTGTCTCAAACCAAACTGTCACGACATGGTGAAAGTTTTAGGAAATATGCAAAAAACAGCTTTTTGTAAAAGTTAAATACTGCAACTTTAAAAACTAAATAAATAAAAAACATTTTATTTTTTATTTTCACAATGAAAGAGGTGCCTGATTTTGTTTGATTGAGGTGTTTGATTTTTGGATGTTTTAGATTTTAAATAAACCCTGCTTTGCTGCACATATCCAAAGTATAACATTTTTGTTTATTTTTCTTTTTTTTAATACCTTGATTACTCGCCCAAGGGGGATATTACATTTTCAGTACAGCCCATCTAAGATAGACAGGTGTCTAAGGTCTGAGGCTACAGCCATCTTGGGAGGCGCTTCCCTTTTAGGCAAAGTGGGTGAAGTGTCTTGCCCAAGGACACAATGATGAAGACGGACGGAACGGGCTCGAACCAGCAACCCGCTGATTACAGGACGAATACCTACCAACGTCGCCACCATCGCCCAAAATGAGAACATACTCAGTTTTTCCAAATTATGCATGTTTTCTATGTTCAAATAATATGTTTTTCTTTCCAGCTTCCCCTCTTTTTATATCCCAAAAATCTCTTTTAGACAGTTTTCTCCTTCACCTGGTAGTGTCCAGCGCAAACAGCATCATGCAGCGGTGTCACGCCATCACAGCTCCTGGCGTTAATGTTAGCTCCTGCCCTCAGCAGTTCCTCGACCACAGACTCATCTCCAGCAACACAGGCTTCATGCAAAGCAGTCCATCCTGACAGATCAAGTCCAGATTTACAGACAGAAGGGCAATAAATGAATGCTTCAGATAACAGATGGAGGAGTAAACAAAAATGTTTGAGCTGTGACAAACCTGCATAATCCTCTATGTTGACGCTGATTCCAGCCTGAAGGAGCAACCTGACTTGAGCCAGATCGTTTTTCTGGCACGCTTTGTGAAGAAGAGTCTCTCCTTTCTCGTTTCTCTTGTGAAGAACCTTTTCATTTGGAACTTTTGCTTTGAACAAACAGAACTCTACAAATAAAAAATCTCCAAGATAATCCTGGTAAACATGGAGCTTCACGGTTTTCCAGCTCACCTGATCGTGACGAAGATGCAGCACAGCCTGTAGAAGACTTTTCGCCTATGCAGGTGTCCAGCTTCTGTCTTTTCTGCTGATTCGGCTCCAGTTTGTTTTTAATCTCTTGTGAACCTGAATCGGTTACAGCCGTGTCCTCAGCAGATGCTCTGCTTTGGAAAGCAGGAAGATCCTGCAGCAAACTCACAGAGTCCTGGTCTGAGAGCAGCGCCTCTTCATCCATCTCAGCCTCATTAGCAGTGTTACTAAAAGCAGAAACACACAAACAGAAGTCACAGTTTACAACCATCTCCTGAAGCATGCATCAGACTCCCTCGAGCCTTGTTTTTAAATTAAAAAGCAACATCTTCCTTTGGCAGAGACAAGAATTTGCTTTTTAACTTTTCAAGGTTTAGTTTTTCAGAAGTTAAAGAAAAGTAAAAACTAGGGACGCAAACAATTAATTGACTTATGATTAATAGTCAATTAATGGTTTATTAGATTAAAATTAGTTCCATTCGATTAACTAATAAGGTCCGCTCAGCCCTTCTTTCAGTGTTGTAGTTTGGCTGTCATCCAGAAGAGTTTATTCAGTCACTGTTTAATGCAGCTGACAAAAAAAATGTGAAAATATAATCATGTGCCTCTTTTTTAAAATCCAGCGTATTATGAAAATTTAGTCCTTCATGTTATGAAAAGACGGTCGACCCTCTTGATACTAGAGAAAACTCTAGTTAAGAAAATGGCCACTTATCAATTTGTATGTCGATCAATAAAATTAATCAACTTTAGATTAACTTAATTAATAACTTGCATCCCTAGTTAAAACATGTATGTCATGTATTTCAAAGGATTTTACTGGAAAACACAGGGACACCTTAAAAAAATCTGAATACCTTAAAAAGGTTCCATATTTTTTGTCCTTCAAAATATTTATTAGACTCAGAGTGAAATATTCCAGGCCTTTATGTCTTGTAATTTTGATGATTATGGCTTACAGAGAACAAAAACCCAAGATTCAACATCTCGGAAAATTAGAATATTGTGAAAAAGTTTAATACTGGAAACTCATGGTGTCATACCCTAATCGGCTCATTAACTCAAAACACCTGCATAGGTTTTCTGAGCTTCTAGAAGGTCTCTCACTCTGGGTCAGTAGGACACAATCATGGGGAAGACTGCTGACTGGACACATGTCCAGAAGACATAGACACCCTTCACAAGGAGGGGAAGCTACAAAAGGTCTTTGCTAACGAAGCTGGTTGTTCATAGTGTGCTGTATCCAAGTATATTTATAGAAAGTTGAGTGGAAGGAAAAGTATGGTAGGAAAAGCTGCACCAGCAACAGGTAGAAGATTGTACAAGAGTGTGAAATTTCCACAGTCCGTGATGATTTGGGGTGCCATGTCATCTACTGGTTCTGGCCCACTGGGTTTTCTGAAGTCCACTATCAATGCAACCATATAGTAGAACATTTTAGAGCACTTCATGCGTCCCTCTGATGACAATCTTTATGGAGATGCTGATTCCATTTTCCAGCAGGACTTGATACTGTCCCACACTGCCAAAGGTACCAAGAGCTGGCCCATTGACTGTGGTGGTACTGTGCTTGGCTGACCAGAAAACTGTGTACTGAGTGTACAGGAAGAAACATATTTTTCAAAAGTCTGACATTTCTGTTTAACATATAAATTTTTATTGATCTGATGTAAAATTCTAATTTTCAGACACTGAATTTTGAGTTTTCATTCTCTGTGTGCCAGAATAATCAAAATTACAAAAAATAAAAGGCTTGAAATCTCCATGTCTAGTGAACCAATATAATATAAGAGCTTCACTTTCTACAATGAGTGACAAAAAATACTGAACTTTTTCATGATATTCAAACTATGTGAGATGCCTTCTTCCTTTGGAAATTTTTTTTGTCACGCTGGATATTAACTTCTGGGCCAAGTCCTGACTGATGGTGACCCATTATGATCCTCTTATAAACTGGAGATGATCCCAGTATGTTTGCTTCTGTTCCTCTCCCTGCTTTTTGAGATCTAACCACGGGTTTTCAGTGGGGTTAAGATTTGAGGAGTTTTCCTGATCACCGCTCCAAACTGTCAACGTCAACCTCACATGACTCTATCATGCCGGAAAATCCACAGATCATTACCGGATTGTTCCTTGACTGGTGGGAGAAGTTGCTTTCAGACAATGTAATACAATGTAGGGCCGGGCAATAAATCAATTTTATCAATTAATCGAATTTTTGGTTTTTGAAGATTTAATTTTAGGAAAATCGTGATTTTTTTTTTTTTTTTTTTTTTTTTTTTTTTTTTTACCCACCAACGCTCTCCTTGGGTTTCCAAAGTTTAGAGTGATGTCAGCACGGCCAGGGCTACCATCTTGCTCGACAAGTATTTTTTACAGCTTCTATTTATTTGGACTTTGAATTAATGTCAAATCTACGATGAAACATAAGAGTCAGGCTAAGATTTAGTTTCTTCAATAAAATTATAGTCATGATGTTACAAAAATACAGTTGAAATAATATGAAAATAAAGTCTTAATACCAGAATAATGTTGTAATATATGAAGAGTGAAGGAGTAATTTTATGAGAACCTCAACATGAAGAAAAAAAAAATAATAATTTTCAAGCTTTTTTTTTTTTTTTCCATTAAAACAACTTTTTTCTTATAATTTTAAGACATTCGTGCGTCTTCATTCTGCTAAAATTGCGTCTTTATTCTGCTAATATTATGACTACATTCTCGTAATTAAACAAAAATCCTCATAGTCTGGCCCTAATATTCCATCATACAACACACAGAAGGGATGATTGAAATAAAAGCCAGTTTTTGGAAATATTTTCTGTCATTTGTAATTTCTTTTTTAGAAAAGAAATTGAGAAAAAAAAAATAAATAAATAAAATATCGATTAAAATCGGAGATCGAATCTGGTACGAAAAAAATAGGAGATTTTATTTTTAAGCCATATTGCCAAGCCCTGATCCAGCGTATTATTTGTGGATGCTCCCCTGGATGAGAACCATTCCCATACATGTGCTGGATCCGGATGCTTCCCAGGATTCCTGGTAGTTCTAGTCTTTTCTTCTCCAAATGTCCCAAACAATCAGGAGATTAAATCAGTAAAAATAACTTTACGACAGGCTTCTGCTGTCCATCCTGGAGCTTCCCGCTTAATTTCAGACTGTCCTTGATATTTTCCTCAGAAATGTGTTCCAGCCTTCTCAGGAGGGGACAGTCCTGGAGCTCGCTGGACATTCTTGGATTGGACATCATGATGTCTTCTTCTCTGCAGCCGAACCTCTCACACTGAAGTTCTTGATAATCCAGGAAACTGCTATTTCTTCAGCAGCAACAATCATAGCAGCAGTTTTCTTGTCAAAACAACTAGACAATGATTTCAAGCTTATCTGTTCCTCTTTTATAGCAAACAGTGATGATTTCAACTTCAACTTATGATATGACCGTACTGAGAGGAAGCATGATTCAAATTTGGGGGTAAAAACAGAGAGTTTGTGTTGATAGAAAGTTCATTTTCTAACCTAATAAAGCTGTCTGCAACAACTAAATTTGCATCTGATCACTCTTGAAAATGTGTCAGCACAAAAACTTAAGTTGTAAAGTTTGCAAACAAAATGATAAAATAAAGGTTAATTTTACCAGTAAAGGTATTAAAGCAAATTAAACCTACCAACCCCCGTTGCTTGCATTCATTCTTCTAATTTGATGATTCGCTGAGACTCAACAGAAGCAGATTTTCAGTCAGGTGTTGATGATACGTTAAAGACCCGCCTCTGGTCTATAAATAATCCTCCTTCCTCTGAGATCGAGCTGCTTCTGCTTCCCAAGAGGTCATGTTGAAACTCTGAATAGAGACACCTTCAACAAGAAAAAAATTTCCAAGTAAATGCAGACAACTTTCTAAGAGCACAGAGATCATCTAAAAATATTTTTCTACCCACCCACTAGGTGGCAGCACGATCTAGGGAAACAAACAGCTACACTGAATATACATTATTTCTTTACTTTTAACATAATCTGTATAAACAAGTCCTCCAAGTGCTACTGTCCTGCAATGTTTGGATGCATCCATGCTTAAGCACACCTGATGCAAAAGGCTGAATTACCTCCTTGGAATGCCAGCAATAGTGCCGGCCTTTCCATTAACCATTCATTTGATTCAGGTGTTGGAATGGGGATGTGTCCAAAAGCTGCAAGACGGTGCACAATAACATGGGACTGAAAAACTTAATACACAGGATAAGTTTTAAATTTTTAGTTTTAAATTATAGCTGCAAAAATCTGCCCTAAAAGCCAAACTACTTCATCATTTTGCATGTTTAACATTTCAGGTTTTTTTTTAAAAAAATAAATAATGAAAAGCGGTCCATAAATCATTTATCTACCTTCACAAATGTTCATTAAATTCACATATACACAAAGTAAAGTTACAACCAGAATTGTTCTAATTTAGGTGTAATTGGGAACAGCAACTGGGATGTTTGATTTGTGATAGGCTGCCATTAGTGCTGCGGCACATTAAAATCAAGTGAAGACGATTCTTTTGCAAAATACTGCGAAGGCAATATAATTTGCAATAAATCCACATTTGCCTCATCTGTTTCTCACCTATCAGTGCGATGCTTGCAACATGGCTTCCTACATAGCTGCTACCCTTTGCTTGTTGTGTGTTAATGACTGTCAGATGCTCCTATAAACTGCCTGGAGGTCAAACGGAAGGGGAAATTCCTACTCTCCTACAGGAATTAAATCCCGTTTTAGTAAAAAGTGAGACAGGAAAAAGCCGTAACTAAAGCACTGGAATGTTTTTTGGGGGGAGGGGTTAAAACTATTGGTTTATCATACACATTATAATATGCAGAATACATAAATAAAGAGCTGAAGCTACGGCATAAATAATGTTCAGCTGATGTGTCTGGTATCGTTCAAACTTTATAACAAGAAACTGTTATAAAGTCTTCTGACACCAAATCCAGTGTTTTTCTGATAGCAGCAATGTACTTTAACAACAAAACCTACTATTTTAATTTAGGTGTTTTGGGTAAGAATTTAATGCAATTTTAAACAACATGTACAGAAATCAGCAATTCCCCCTACTAATACTAAACTTTCTCATTCTTTCATTTTATATGCATGACTATATCATAACTGATATATTGAAAACTGTAAATGGGGCTTTACTATCCTTAAAGTATGGCATTTCTGGACTTTTGACAAAAAATAAAAAACATGGACAAACTAAACCAAATCGACACATAAATGTTGTGAACTGTTTCACCCTTGTCAGGGTAATTCAAAACAAAAGTAATAAAATAATACAGTGGGTGTGAAGCTGTCAGGGGTTTTTTCTGTTTTTCCTTTAATTTCAGAACTTAATGTTTACTCTGAAAAGCACTTTGTTTCACGGCAGAGTTCTCCCTTTTGCTATTTTTTAATGTTAAAAAATGTCAAATCCTACAGTAACAAACTTGGTCTCAAGGACTATTACAAGTAAATCAAACTTTTATTCTAAACACCAAAAAAGATGATCCATTTATCAAAGAACATTTGCTGAGATTTTCATGGCAGTATCTTAAAAAAATATGTAGAAGTTACTAGGAATGCACGATATATCAGCATTAACATCAGTATCAGCAGATGTTACACTTTTTTTTTTTTTTTTTTTTTTTTAACATATTGGTCCGATAAGTAAAACTGTGCCGATATTAATAACCGATGTTTATTTCCAGCTTGTTGCCGCTTGTGTTTGCCTTTTAGGATGGGAAGAGGACCATCTTTGGTCATGTGACAGTGATAGTGATGCAGTGCAGGATTGTGGGGTGTTTAACTGAAGCAGAGAAGCAATATCAGCGATGCGGTTATTTTATCACTATGTTAAAAGTGTCAGGAAATTTACGTAATATTAGTAAATATCGACCATAACAGCAATGTCAATATCAACTATTGAAATTGGCTGAAGTTTTCATGACTATAAATTGCACAATTTGTTGCACTGAATATTCTGTTTTGGGTCACAACTTTTTACATGTTTCAATCTAATTCTGGAGATACAAATGACCTCAAATTTCTGAATTTTGAAATCGTCAGCCATGTTACATTTAACCCCGAATGTCTGAATTTATAACCAATTGTACAAAAAAGATGTATTACTTGCTTTTCTGCTGTCAATCAGATGCTAAATTAGAGATTATTCCTTTGAGCATTGCACCTACATTAGTTTAATTTTATATTACATAAAATATATGTTTTGAAATATGAAATCAGTGTTACAAATCGAATTTCAACATATATTTTTGAACAACCATTGGTTTTCGTCAAGATCCCTTTACTGTACTGTCCTAGAAGCTTCAAGATTTTTAAAAAATTGTATTAGGGTATGAATGAAAATAATTACTTCATATATAATTTTTAATAATGTCAAACAATCTTTTGATTCAAAGTTGCATAGTCGAAGTATATTCTTAGAACTTACTATTTCTATAATTATACCTAAATTACACTTGTTGCCAATTTATACTATTATTCATTCCTAAGTTGCCTTGTGTCTAAAAACCTTAATGCCCACAATTAGCAATAACTTTTGGTCATATATTGTCTAATAATACATCATATGTAGAAGACATTAGTAAGCTTAAACATATGACTTGGGTTCGGCTAATATGTGCCGTTAAATATACATTATTAGCCAGACACTCTAAAATGCTCATATATTTTTGGCTAGCCGAAAGACTTTTAAACTGAATTTACCAGGTAAATGCTCGTAAACATTCCTAAACCTCGGTTTATTCCCAAGTTGTGTTCGACATTTACTTAATATCTTTAAGAAATTGTAAACATATATATGAAAACTAAACAGGGACTAAACAATTAGAAATCTTACCACTTAAAATTGTCCTTGAATTTAGCTTCTCCTCTTCGTCAGAGTCCAATGGCGCGAGATATGAGGCCTTCAATGGTCGTCGGAAAACTGACCAACAATAAATAATGTAAATTTAATTTAATATTAAAATGGCAAAAATTGCCGATTTCTAACATCCATTGCTTTTTGTAGAATCGTGTTTGCGGATAAATAAATGTTCTTTTTTTCCGCGCATAAATCCCAAGTCACCTTAAATTAATGACCGAGCTTTAAACTCGCTCTATTGCTTTAGATATAGAGCAGTCTACAAATTTCTACTCTAAGTAGCGGCCATTTTGGGCGATGCTGTAAACAGTACTTAACACTGATTTCCATAATCTCCATAAAATAGGCCTATACCAAATACCAAAAAGAATTAGGTATTTAGAAACTTACATTTTTGTTTAATACATCTGTATTCATTTAAAATGTGAGAGATAACTGAACTCCATGTAAACTTGCGAAGTAAAATTAGCAAAGGTTGATTTGTTTGTAATGCCATAATGTAGAGCTATTAATCTAATGATTTCTGTCTCTTATGGCTGAGCTAGGGTACATTTCTTGCACACTCAAACCGCAAATGAATCTAAAGTAATTGCCAATTTTCTATGTGTCTGTGTTCAATGGGTTAGTGACCAAAACATGTAAAATCAAAAATGGGGGGCATAACTGCAAAAATAAGAGATTGTACAGCAAAGGAAATCTACAATAAGATAAATAATACTGTCCAGTTAAACATAGATTAAAAAGAAATATGCTTCTGAGTAGAGTGATTTCAAATATGAACAACGTACATATAATGGGCTTTAAAAAAAAAAAAAAAAAAAAAAAAAAAAAAAAAAAAAAAAAAAAAGCCTAGTGTGTAAACATTTAAATAGAGTATGTGTGATATGTTGATCTCTGCAAGTGGGCTCTAAAATCAAATTCTCCTTTGGGCTCTGTTAAAGCTTGGTCTGGCCCAGCCCATTATATCCTCCTCTACCCAGCACACTTAAACAAATATTAAAACCTCTGAAGCATTTATATGCATGTTTAAAAACAACAGTTCTTACATGTACCTGAATGTATCACGACTTCTGGCCTGTTCATTAGATCAAGCAAAGAGAAACTCTTAGACTTTGATTTCAATGGGAATAAAAATGGTTTAATTTCACAACAGTAGAACATATAAAGTAAAGGCAGAACATACAAAATAAACCAGTAAAAAAGGAGTAACAAAACGTACATTTCTTGGTTGCTACACGGCAGACTCAGAAAAAAGAAAAACATCAGTAAATAAGTTGGAACTTATTTGAATAGGTAAAAGTACAAAGAAAGTAAATCTGAATAGGTTTTCTTGTTACTGTATTTAATCTGACACAATTATGAAAAAGTACAGAGGAAAAACAAAAATGAAATATTAGAGGTCCACCTTATACAGCCTGCATCTAAGTGAATGACCTTTCACATTCACTTCAAACATGATTCACACAGAAATCTGAGGGGAGTAAAGTTATTTTCAGTTCAGAGCAATAAAATACAATCACTAAAAAAAAACACTGAAGCAGAGAAAAGAGGGAGAATTCAGTGGCGGCTCCAGGGGGTGCTAAGGAATGCTGTAGCTCCCCCTGCATCGGTCATAACACCCCTAAAAGAATAAAATTGAAAAAATGTTTTTCTATGTGATGAAATATTTTATACAATCTGATTGTGATTATATTTCACCTAAATGCAAAAACAACTGTATCAACCTTCCAGACGACTCAGGACTTGTGGATCTGGTCTGCTCTGCATCCCCAGAACCAGAACCAAACATGGAGAAGCAGACTTCAGTTTTTATCCACCGCTAATCTGGAACAAGCTTCCAGAAAACTGCAAAACACCCAAAACACTAAATTCCTTTAAATCAAGGATGAAAACCCACCTGTTTGGAGCTGCCTTTGATTAGTAGTCTGGACCATAAATCTGCAAACAAATCTGAGTAAGATAAGCTCGGTTTTCCAAAGGGTGGAAGTTTGAGTGTAAATCAGTTAAATAAAGTAAGTGGATCATTGATCATTATCATAGATAATTTTGATGATTTTGCTCAATGATTTTGATGTTTTGATGATTCTGCTGTATACCTGATGTTTTTATGATGTAAAGCACCTTGAACTGCCTTGCTGCTGAAATGTGCTATACAAATTAACTTGACTTGACTTGACAATCCATAATAAACAGTCAGTTCTGAATATGGTTATTAATTAACAACAATAACAAAAAAGACAATGGGAAATGGTGAGGAGTCTGTGACCTCATGTCACATCCTGTAAACCAGTGGGTGGCGGAGCTGGACTGCTTGGTGATTATCTAGGCAGAAAGACCAGTTCTGCAAAAATATCTGTCATGTCTGTTTGAGACTCAACAATGAGGTTTCAGAAAAAATGACCAAAAACACATTCTGCTTGTTGCATCACTTTGTTGCCAGCGAGGAGAAATGGGAGGCAGAGCTCCACCTTAGCAACATGCTGCAAAACAAACAAAGGCAGAGATGTACCATTAACAAAACTCAGGAGGTCTTGTATATTATGCAGCACTATAAAGACACATTTTTAGATTTCCGTAAATTGATGTGAAAAAGTCTTTGACATTTTTAGTTCATCAGTGAGCTGTGAACACAGTTTTTCCTCATTTGTCTTTTTGGAATAAAAACTCCCTGAGAAACAGCAAGAACAATTTAGAATCATCTTACAATTATCTTCAGGTACAATACACAGTTTTTGTCTTTTAAAACTTCTTCTTTTTTGCATTGGTAGTAATTTTTCCCTAATTAGAAATAAAAAGTCCAATTCTGGGCTGTAAATGGCCCTCAAGGAAACACTTTGGACACCTCCTGTTTAATATCTCTTATTTAAGATAATAAATTTGTAGGATTTAGTTTATTACTTATGTTTGGTTACTAATAATTGCACTGTTTCTAATTTGTTTATATCTGGCACCTGATTATGGACAAATGTAGCTTCAAATGAAAAGCTGAGCTTTAAATGAAAAGAAAGTCCTCACATTCCCGTTGATGTCTAAACTGCGCCCCCTGGTGATGGATTTGAGGAAGTGCTAGAGTCAGGACCTCAGCAATCAGAACCAAAATCTAAAAATTCACATTTGGTAAAATCCTGCTTAAAAAACCCCAAAAAATAAAAAATAAAAAACACATTTTTTGCGGTGAAATGAAGCTTTTTATTTTTTTATATTCTTTTTATTTCCTATGAGATGAATAGAGACACCAACAAGAAACCTCAATAATCTAAACAAAAAGAATAAAACACAGTTTTTATTCCACTTATAAGATTTCCCCTGCCATTTCCAGAGGAAATAGTAGAATATATGTTTTGGTGTAATACACAACTGTGCAAAAGTTTTAAACCAACCATATTCTTTCGAAGTTAAAGAAAGACATTCTTGTCGCCATTTAAATTAGTTTTGTTTTGTACAGAAGTTCTCCACACTTAGAATCTTTGATTTATTGTACCGAAGTGTTAAAAATAACAAAATTATGGGTTTGAAAAATCATCAGTTTAGAATCATATATATTTTAAACGTAAAACTCCAAAATGATCAAGGAGAGCCAAAACAGGTTAACATGACTTGATTTGAACTCTGAAATGTCTGATGATAAATGCATCTTAAATGACCTGTGATTTCAGAGTTTTCAGTCATAATCTGACACCTTTTAAAGCTGAAAGTAAATGAATTTATAATTTAAGGATGAACTAAATACATCTGTGAAAAGGGAAGGACAGCAGGCCGACAGGATGAGAAAACAGACTTCTTTTTGGCTTCAAATGGACAATGTTAGGGACAATGTTAGTCGTCTCCCCCACAGATCGCCTTCAGACATTCACCGAAGTCTCCCGACACATCGGACTGCAGAATAAACAAAAACAGATCCATCTTGAAGCACATAAAAAGCACCAAAAACTACATTCATCTACATAAGTCTGAGTGTCTTGTTAGAATTCAGGTTGTCAGTTCAATTCAATTCAAAAATACTTTATTAATCCCAGAGGGAAATAAAATGTTTTAACTTGTATCACACAATTTCTTTCAAAGAGTTGTTATAGATGCTGATCGCTGTGGACAGGAAGGATCTCCTGTAGCGGTCTGTATTACAGCGGCTCTGAAAAAGCCTCTGTCTGAAGACACTCGTTGTAAAGTAGTCTCATGAAGAGGATGCTCAGGGTTGTTTGTAATTTTCTTCTTTGCAACATCATCTCCAGTGACTGATTTCCATGATGGAAATAGGGTTTGAGATAACCCTGTTTCTCCTGAAATCTACAATCATCTCCATTGTTTTGTTCACATTCAAGATAGGAGGATTGTTTCCACACCATGACACAAAGCGGTTCACCAGCTCTCTGTACTCAGCTTCTTGTCCATCTCTGATACACCCAACAACTGCAGAGTCATCTGAGTATTTCTGTAGATGACAGGAGTCTGACTTGTGCTGGAAGTCTGAAGTGTACAGAGTGAAAAGGAATGGTGAGAGTACAGTCCCCTGTGGTGCTCCTGTGCTGCTAACCACCTGGTTAAACACACAGTCCTTCAGTCTCAGAAATTGTGGTCTGTTTGTCAGGTAGTCGTGGATCCAGGCGATTGTTGAGGCCTCCACCTGTGTCCTCTGGAGTTTCAGATGAAGCAGATCAGGCTGAATTGGGTTAAATAAACTGGAGAAATCAAAGAACATGATCCTCACAGAGCTGCCTGTTAAGACTATAACTAGACAGTTATGTTAAGAGAAGGCTGTTTTTCAAACATTCAGACAATTCACTGAACTAAAGTCCAAATTCAGCAAGTCAGGGCAGTCAACAAGTCACAAGTCCAAGCAAGTCTTTGCACACATCTGTGTCCAAGTCGATAAATGTTGATCCAAGTTAAATGATTTATGGATGGAATGAAAGACAGGTGGATGGATGGATGGATGAGAAGACAGATGGATGGCTGGATATACTTTTTTGCCCCCATTCTCTAACTTCAGTGAACCTTCTGCATCCTCCTCCAAGTTTCTGAAGATCAATCAAGGCTCAGTCTGTCAGATAAACTTTGAACTCCTTTGAGAAATTCTTCCCATCTTTATAAGCAGATTCCAGCCAATGCTGAAAGTCAGTTAACTTCCTCGAAGCACCTGAAGGTTCTGCTTTCATCGACATAAATGAGTCGGGATTGATCCTTATGGAGTCCTAAAACACTGAAGCTGTGAGACAGTGGGTCCTGAGGAGACTTCCAGCCTTTCTCTTTCTGTAAAGGTTTTTCCAGCTCACCTCCAATAACGATGTTTAAAACTGTAGTTAATGAACAGATTCATAATTTCCTCTCAATCTTCAAAGATCACTTAATAATCTCTAAACTCCTAAATAACTCCTAATAAAACTATTTATCCTTAAATATAACAGAGAAGCACATCAAGCTTCAAATGGATTCCAAACAAACTCATTGGATGATGCTTGACTTGATACAGTCTATATTGTGGTTTGAAGGATCAGATGAAATGCACTGAATTAACCAAAAAGAACTTGACTCAACCTAAATAAAGTGATGAAGAAATTCTGGTAAATGTGGTGAATTCTGGTCCGACTCACCTCGATGTCGGAGAGCAGAGAGTGTTTGTAGAGTTTCTTGAACTCTGCTCTGATGTCCAGCAGGTCGATCTCAGAGCGGCTCACCATGATCCGGGTCAGAGTGGATTCGTCGGTACCACCGCCCTAACAAAACAGGAACACATATTTTCCTTCTATGAACTAAATCTGTTACATAGTAATAACCCGCATTAATTCAATGTTAAAGTATTAGGTCAACGTACAGGGGTCTGCAAAAATATTCGCACCCTTTCATCATGTGTGGAATGGGAAGAAAAATTATACCAGAAATGGACATTTTTTTCTACAAATAAAATGTGTTAATATATGTATTCATCCCCTTTTTACTCTGGGTTTTACTAAGTTTCATGCTTTTCTTTATTTTAAAACCTAAAAATGGAAATAAAATGTTGGTTCTTTGAAACAAATTACAAAAAAATTTCCTAAAGTAGATGTTTAATTAAAACATAAGTTATCTTTCTTTAAAAGGCCAGGTAACATTAGTAGCGCTAATCGAGTTTTAAATGGCTGGACTGAGGACAGAAATGGTTCTTTGGATTGTAAAAGTTGCAGCCCCTAATTTAGATCCAAGCATATGCATTTGTTTAAATGGCCTAGTCAAAGACCACGCCTAAATATAATAGTAAAATGATTTGACTGAGACTTGAGCTATTTTGCAAAGACTGGACAAACATTTCAGTCTCGAGATGTAGAAAGCTGGTAAAGACCTACAAAAAACAAAAACAAAAAAAAACACCTACAACTGTAAATGCAGAGAAAGTACTAACTGAAGGAGACTGAATACAAATGTAAGCCACACTTTTAAGATTTTTTGCAGCAAAATACAGCATTTGAAAAATCGACTTTGTGTTGGTCTATCAAACAACAAAGTTTGTGGTTGTACTGAGACAAAATATGGAAGTGTTATAAAGGTTTAAGAATAATTTGTAGAATATCTTAACAACGAATCCCAAAAATGCTTGTGCAACTTGAAATTTGGGGCCCAAGATACATTAAAACTGTCCAAATTTTGTTTTTGCATCCTGGACCAAGGTTGCCAAATTGAAGGGACTCTGGCCAATTTTTTTTATCCCCAACTAACAAAATAATTTAATTGTGAACATGTTTGTTTTTATCTCCTCAGTAATAAATCAAGGTAGAAAAGAACCAATTATTTGGTTTACTTTAATATCAGAAAGACGTTCGGTTTCCTAACTTTTTCTATTATCTTGTTCCAGAAAAAGTTTTAAGATTCATCCCAGTAACAAAACCTTGAACTTTCTCTGAAAACCCGCCATACTGTTGTAAATAAATCGATCTATAAACCGCTTTAATAAATGTGCCAAAGTCTGTTTTTGAGTGAAAATTCGATGGCTGTTTTGCTCCGAATCACTTTGATATTAAAATGAAAGGAAAAAAAGCTGGGCTTGTAAAAGATATGTACTTTGTGTTGAATCTAACATTTTATATTCAACAACATATAAATCTGTCAGTGAAAATCTTGTCCTAAAATTATAGAAAGTGTCCCTCTGCATCAGCTTCATTAGCTGGAGGGGGAATTTTATGACATTCTTGAGTTGCTCAGAAAACTATTCCAAGGGCTACGAACGGCCCATGCATGGGCTGCACTTTGGCCACCTCAGCTCTAAGGGTAACTCAAAAAACAAGATTTAGTCTTTATTTTATTTTTCCATCACTAAATCTAAAACTTTATCCCTTCTGAAATGTGTTCTGTGGAGCCAACATGTATGAAAGCTGCATTAAACCGTTGTGCCAGACGACTTGCACACTGTGCAGCTGGTTTACCTTCATGCTCTTATGCAGGAGTTCTGCGAAGTACGCCGGCAGACTCTTCACACATTTCACTGCAGAAAGAACAAGTTGTTACAAAAGCAAACTCCTAGAATAGATACAGGAAAATAAATTCCATATGTGGTTTAATGGACGGAGACCAGTTTTACCAACAGCCACCAGCAGCTCCTCCAGCTCGCCAGACATTTCTCCTTCGATGCTCTGTTGCAACGTCTTCTTGCTGATGTTCTTGTACTCGACAAGCGCTGCAGAAAAATGGCCTCAGTTTACATTTCTAATAATCCTAGCGATCACTTTGAGTTTTTAAACCGAGCCTGTCTTACTCTGTCTGAGCTGAGGTATGCTTCTTTGGCAGAGGATTTCGATAAACTTGGACTCATCTGTGCCCCATTTCTTCTCCCCAGCATTGTAAAGGGTCTTAGAGGAAAACCATAAAAGTTCAAACCATGTGGCACCAAAATAAAGACACATTTGTAGTATTTTTGGGTTCAGTTACTCCACCTTGGCGTCTTCGTTTGCTCTTCCTACATCTACAGAGTCACTCTCATCCCTTTCACCCTGGAAACAACAGCAGAATTTCACTTTAGTCCTGTTTGATGATATGTTTCTATCATCATCTTTTGTTATGGGGTAAATGTGTAAGTTTGTTGAGGTAATTTTCTTTTTCTAGACCTTAGCCAGGAGAATAAGCGCTTTGGAAAAATCTCCAGAAACTTCACTGTCCAACTCATCAATCAGCTGCTTCTTTGTTTCTGCAGAGGAAAAAAATTAAGGTTATTCAGCTGTTCTCTGCAACAAAACCAACTAAGACAATATGGACATGGAGATTCTTCGTTACCTGCTAAGAAGACGTCCTTTAGAGCTTTGATTTGTTGCTTGGACCTGGAGGCAAAGATTTCGATCAGGACGCTGTCTTTTGTACCGGCTCCCTGCAATAAAACATTTTGTACAAATGATATTGCGCAATAATAAACCCTTTTTAATAATAATAAAAAAAGTATAATTTTTTCAAATTATGGGAGATATTTCAGGAGAAAGCCAACCTTCATAGCCCGCTTCACTTCATGGCAGTCGTACGCTGCAGGTGGAGTGATGAGCGCCACCAGCAGATTTTTAAAGTCTCCGTCGGTGTCGCCTTTCAGGTCTTTCTCCAGCGTCTGTAACGTAAACAGAGCCGTCCGTATTCAGAAGTTTACTCTGTGGGTGCACTGCTCCACCACACCCATGCAAATAATGGCTGTAGCAACATAATAATGGGACTGTATGTGTGTTTCAGCAGGACTTTTGGTTAGGGTGTTTTGCTTACAATATATAACTCCTGCTCCTCCTTTTGATCCAGATTTTATTCTAACATGATTAAGGAATAAATTGAATTTGTACCAAAATCATTGCTGCACAATATATCACAAATTTATTGTTACACCACTGGTTCTCAGTCCTGGTCCTCTGGTTTTAGATGCATCTCCATGCCTACGCACCTGATTCAAATGATTGCATTGGTTCCTCGGTATGCCATCAAGTGCTGCAGAAGACTTTTAATCTCCCATTTATTTAAGTAAGGTGCGCTGCAGTAGGGAAACACCTAAAACATACAGGACAGTGAGCCCTGAGGACCAGGATTGAGAACCACTACTGGACTGCAATAAGCCTTAGCTGATTATTTAAGTGCAAACCATTATTCAGGCTCTTCATGCCTGTAATATATTCGCGACACTTGTTTAATGCAATATGAGATGTTTTAGAAGGTAAACAGATGTTCAGGTCAAAAGAAAAAACTATGACAACTTTATTTAAATACCAAAACCGCAGGTGTTGATCATAAGCAACATTTTCAATAAAACTTTGCTGCTGAGATAGAAATTATTATATTTTCTTTCCTAGTGTTAGGATACATGACTCATTATCTGGGGTTTATGGTTGCTATAAACCCAAAGATGAAAAAATAACACTGCAACAGAAACTAATATATCACATTCTTCTCCTGATATCACGCAGCCCTATTTTTTCTTATCTGTACATTAGCTGATTGTTGTCTTAAAATGTGAAAATAGTATGAATAACATTGTACAACCTGTCTTATTCTTCACTCCTGTTTAATTTTTTATAATTGTAAGTAATGTAATGAAATGTCAGGGGAGTGAGTCGTAGGACGTCTTAATCTAAACAAGTCCTCATTTAGTTTTACATTTTATGATCAAAAACACTTCAATATACAACATTTTCATAGTGATGTACATATTGTGGCCTTTAAACCCGTAGACAGAATAGCAGAATGAAGAAAATCTCACTCTGCCAGTGGCTTCTTCATACGCTTTACAGATGCGCTGCCTCTGAGCGTTGCTTCTTTGTGTCAGAATTTCAATCACAACCTTCTCGTTTGTTCCTAAAAGGATAAGAAAAACATGATTGTTTTGATGAGGACAAGTAAATATTGCAGGTCTGTGGCGTCTCCCCCACTGTCATCCTCCACCAGCACTGATAAAAACAAAACATTTATAATTCAAACAGCAGTTAGTTCACATTTGTTGGAGCTTAGCTGGGTTTCAGTGGGAGTTTTTGATATGGGTGGTTGCTCCAGGCGGCATTAGAAAGGGGAAAGGCACCCAAGAACGAGAAACTAAAATATATCTCATCTGTCAGTTGTAAACAAGTTTGCGACTAATGGTACGCATGTGCAGTGGAGTAAGTGTCTCTTGCTTGCTGCAGAGTACTGTGAGACTAGGTTACCTGTTTTCTGCTGAAAAAAAAAAAAAAAAATCTGAGAATTGCTTAAATTTTAATTGATTGGGGGCTTGGAAGGGGCTTGCCCAGGGCACCATTGCTGCAAGACCCACTACTGCTGGGTTTTATTTGTTCTTTTCTTAGTATTATTTCCAGTCTCTGGCCCTTTTGGAAAGGAAAACCAAACCAAGAAAAAAAAACAAAAAACAAAAACATAAATTGAGAAAAATATACCTTTGATTTATCTCAGAGGTCAGAGAACATCATACCTGAGAGAAGTACAGCCTAGTTGCAAGCAAAAACCAGTGGAATTTGTAAATTGTTGTGGCGCGAGCTGCTAGGAGCAATGCAAGCCAGTAACACATTTCCCCAAATGTGTATCTGCCAAATACTGACTTTAAGAGGTGGAATTATTATGCAATCCTTTATTTTATGTTAAATATTTTGAATTACTTGTCTGTTTGTTGAAATCAGTTTTCACTTTGATATTAAATAGTTTTTTGTATATTTTTTTGTCAAAAAAGGCAAAGTTTTGTTTATCATGGCTGATTTGTAAAAGCAATAAAAGGCTAAACCATCCAAGGTTGGTGAATATTTTTTATAGGCCCTGTATGTGTTGATCTAAACCAATTCTTTGTCACTTTGGCTGTATGTTTAGCACTGTTGTCCTGCTGGGAGGGAAACCTCTGCCACAATCTGAAGTTTACTGCAGCTTTTTCTTCCAAGCTTTCTCTTTTAGCACAACTAATAATTGTTCAGTCAGCAGATTCTCCCACCTGAGCTGTGAATCTCTGCAGCTCCTGCAGAGTGACTATGGGCATCTTGGCTGTTTCTCTGATTGATGCTCTTCCCTGGCTGGGCTGGCAGTTTATGTGGACGGCCATATCTTGGCAGTTTGCAGTTGTGCCATGCAGTTCTCATGTTTGAATGACATATTCAGTTTAGGCACGATGCTTAAAAATTCAACTGGACTTTTTGTCCTAAAATTAGGGTGGAAACAGACTGACCCGACCGAGCAGGACGTTATTACACCAAAAGATAAGACCTGATATGAAGAGCACATTCAAACCTCAAAAAGAAAGACCACAGCAAAGAGGTTTTGAGCTGGAATTACGTTAGCTTTAGGCAGCAAGCTAATTTTTTCATCACCATGCTAATCTAAAACCCCACAAGACAGTCAATAGAAAAAACAATCATGTAGAAACCTCACGACGGTCAGCCAGTACATAATATACATGATTTGAAAACTTAAAATATGAATGTACAGCGCTGGATCAAACAGAGACAGAGTGGGTGGATAGAGTGTCAGTACTCCAAGTTAGTTAGCTTGGATCTTTAGTGTATTTTATGGATTCAAACACTAAAAGAATGTGTTAACAAATAAAAGGTACAGAGACAAACTGATATGAAAAACATACATAACAATAAATAAAATTACAAACAAACAACAAAAGATGTACCAACGTGCTAACTAGGCTAACCATGATCATCTGCTTTGATTTGGTGGTGGTAACAGTTTCAGGCAAAAAGAACAAAATAATTATGTAATTCATTAAAGACTAAACCACAGTAGTATTATGTGAAGAATACGATCCAAAAACCCAATAGGTAAAAAAATATAAAACATAGCAAAGTTCACATGTTTTTAGCTTTGGGGAAAAAGTTAGCCATGATTAAAAAGTTTTACCTTTGTATGCAACAGTTATTAGCTATTTTACTTGAAAAACTAGGTAGTTTTCCTTAGTTATAATGCAATATTAATGCATATCGCATGGCCAGGTCACAGTTGTGAAAGAAGTTTTGATCTCAATGGGCCTTTTATCTGGTTAAATGAAAGTTTAATGAAATAAGGTTTATTTAGGATATTATTAATTTCATTTTTAGAGTTTAAACAGCCTTACACCAATATCTGGTTTACCAATTATTAAAAAATTTTTGAAGACAAAGAACAAGCACATATAAATGATCTGTAAGGAGTTTTCTTCCAAACAACAACAACAACAACAACATGCAAGCTGAACAAATATAGTCTAAAAAGATTTAAAATATGTACCAAGTCCTTCAATGGCCTCCTTCAGAGCTGCAGCATCCTCCTTTGCATCAAAGTTTGATTTAGGCTTGATGGTTCCTCTGTGTCCATTCTAAGAAACATGTAGATTTAACTATTAAATACAACCCTGACTAGTTTGTCACATAAAAAAAAAAAAAGGAAAAAAAAATAATCAACATAGTAGTTTCTGAATACTGAATGAAATTTTTGGAGTTGGACATACTTCAGCAGAAGAAGATGATGGCGGTGTATTCACAAGGCCTTCCAAGTCATCCTGCAAATGTATGGATTTAACATTTAAGACTCTTTAAAAACACTGAAAACATTAAATTAGAAGCTTTCTCACCCATAAAGATGCCATGATGAAGATAATTCTTCTGTAAGACATTAAGCTCAGTTATACATTCAAATACAACAGTCAAGAGGCACCGGTTACAATCTTCTAGATTCAAACATTTATTCATAATCTGGTCAAGCATTCATAGATTTACACGGCTGATAGTTGGAGATCACAGGGATTATTAAAATCTGAATTAGAGCTAGTCTGTGTCGTACTTCATCGTGTTTTAAAAATGTATTTATATGTAGTGACATTTACTTCTGGTTTGGTGGAACAACAAAAACAGGAAACATCCAAATTCGTTGATGTGTAAAATGGAAAACAACTTTACACTGAACCTGAGTAATTAAAGGCAGATTTTGTTTACACTGTAAAAGAAAGGTCTGCTTTCTGTAGAAACCAGGTATTTTAAACCTTCTAAGAATGAAAAAAAAACTTAAGAAACCAACAACTTACAGCTAAATCTAACAACAAGTAAAGGAGAGAAGCTCACCTTTGTCTCTGAAGTTGAACGTTTCTTTACGCCACACCTTCAGCTTACCTGGAAGCTCTGAATCTACCTGCAGACAAAACAGTTGGCCACACCTGTTTGGCATAGTCAGATGATGCCTTCAGGGACCTCTTGTACACTACAATTATTAACCAGTTGAATCCCATCCAGTCAAAAGAACACAACCAGTGGATTTCTGGCTAAAAGTATTTGCAGTGAAAGCAAATGGGGGTTTTTGGGGTGGGAGGAAGGGGTCACAATATGATTGGCTGTTTGGTTGCTGTGCAGAATGATAACATACATATTAATCTACAGCAAAGAGCCTCACTAACATAAAAGGCTAACTTTTATTCAGACATATTATTCACTGTTTTGTTTTTTTGTTTTTTTTTACCACATACTGCAGTAAAAGAGGAGCAGATGTTCTTGTAATTGGCACCATCTTGTGTCAATAATGACAGAATTAAAGAAGTTATGAAGAAGAAGCCTATGACTCTTTTGAGGTTTAAACAATTTTAAATTTGCCCTACAAAATTTTTATAGAAAATCTGTTTAGCAATAAATATTTTGTTTCACAGACAAACAAGCATTAGAAAATGGCAAAAAAAAAAACTTGAATAAAGGCATAAGTTTTCATTTTAAATTGTTTTTATTACTAAAAAAGGCACCAAATACAGGCAACATACTAGTATTATTGGGTTCTCCAAAAATTATAGCACCAAAAATATATTTCCCCCATATTTCCCCCAATTTCATGTTTAATAGGCACACATTTGAAAAAAGAAATGGTGAGATCAGATAAAAACAAACCAGTGTCAAACACTTTAAAAATAACATCAGTTGCTGGGCTGTAATATAGCAAATCAGACGAGAGCAACTTAACAATACATAAACGAATCAAGAGTAACAGAGTGAGATCAGAGATGCTGATGAACCATGAGTCTTTGGGCCGAACAAAGGCAGACGGACACATCATTCTTATAAAATCACATTTTTAAAAAGTGATTACTTTCATTCAAACAGTAGTAAGGCTAAAGCAGTCATTCGGGTGAATGGTTTTCATTACAATCACATGGAAATTCTACACTCCGGCGCTCTTCGATTGAGAGGAGAAATACTTTGGACGATCTGTTTTCAGTCTCATGAGCAAAAATACTACATGGCACTTAGAAATCAGCAGCTGATTGAATACAGTACAAGCATGGAAATAAAGTGTTAAAAAGAAATTATGTGTTCAAAACGGCAGTAAATATAGGTCTATAACCCCCCTCCTTAGTGGATGAAAACCCCTCTACTTGCTAAAACAAAAGAAAAGCGGATAGTTTTTGCAAGGTCTTAATGAGAACACAGAGAGCTCCATATTACCAAGTTAAAGCGTGATAGATTGGTAGTGTAGGTGGTGGAAAGAGGAGAACAGTCTTGTTCAGGTCTTAATAGGAACACAAAGACTACGTTCACAAAGCAGGCAAATGCGACCCATATCCGACTTTTTCATGGCAGTGGTGGCCCAATTCCGATCTTTTCACTCAAAAAAAATATATATATCTTTGTGCTACTTCCATATGAGGTACTAAATCGGTAATCTATCCAATGGTTTTAAAAATCTGCAGTCTGAACAATCATGTCGCATTTTATCCAACTTTTATGTCATTGAAATGAGTGTTCTGACAAGAGTCTTGAGGAGAGGTGCTGATAAATTTAGTCAGAGGTGTTCCTTGAAATTATGAAAGAAGTCTGCATCACTAAAGCGCATCACGTCACAATCCCTCCACTCCTGGTTCTGACTACGCATCCAAACAGACTTCTCTATAGGAAGCTGCGGTCAATGCTCCACAAAAACTCGTTGCTATTAGTTGTGCTTTCTTTATTTTAGTTTCCTTCGTCTTGTTATGATCTGGTGACGATACCGTCGGCTCCCATTGCTCAACAACTTTAAAACTGACCCATCCATTAATACTTCCGTAAACAGCACACTGCTGTGTAACGTCAACGTACTTCTTCTGTGCTTGCGGGTCGCTTTGGAGTCGTAAACCGTTCACACAGAAGTCTGATTGCAGTCGCATTTGATTAGTAGTATAAATGACCACATAAAAAACATCGGATTTCAGAAAAAAAAAAAAAAAAAAAAAAAAAAAAAAAATCGGAACTGAGCATCAAGACCTGCTGTGTGAACACAACTAAAGTCTCCCCATTACCAAGACAGGACATGAGAAGCATGTGATAAAGGTTGTGTAGGTCAGGGATAGTGTAGCAAGGTCTTGATGCAGGGTCATTAAGAATACAGATGCTTGAAAGGTTGTGGCGAGAATAGGAAAGTAGGACGGTTTTGGAAAGGTCTTGATGAGGTCTTAAGAACAAGAGATAGCACCCTTTAACCAAGATAGAGCATAATAAAAACGTGATAGGTTTTGTAGATCACAGAGAAAGTAGCACGGTCTTGATGAGGTCTTGATGAAGTCTTAATAAGAACACAAAGGGCTCCCTGTTACCAAGATAGATTATGTTTAGAGCATAATAGCTTGTATAGGTCTTGGTGAGACTAGCGCGGTCTTGATCCAGAATAAAGGGGGTGTGATCAACGCTTAAAATGCATTTTAATTAAAGAAGTCAAAGCTTTTTCTTGTGAAGGAAGGACTAACTGAAGTTGTGACATAATTGCACTTGAAGGTATCATTCATTTTTGTTATTTGCACTCACTTGGCCTGCGGCGAAAGCAGCACATTTGTTTGTGCTTTGTATTTTAATAACTTCAGGAGATGGAGAGATTGTTCCAGTTAGATTACCTGCAGGATGAGTGTGTGATATATGAAGTGAAGATGCAGGAAAGGAGGATATCTTTCCCTGCCTGCCTCTTCGTACAGCAGTGACATTCATATCAGTGAAATGAAACGATGCAGCAGATAAAAATCACCAGTGTCTGAGCTACTGTTCACCTTTTCGGTGGTGAAACGTGGATGGATGTAGACTAAAAGAGAAATAAAGATGGAAATCAGACAATCAGACCACGCAGCTGAGCAGTTTGTGGATTCCTGAGGTAGCCCAGTTGCCTGCACGTCACACTCTTCCTTTTTTCAACAAGGTATAAAAATACATGAACAACAACATCTCATTCCTTGAAGTACAAATGTTCCTTTAGAAAGTACCGTTTTTTGATGCTGTTTCGTACTCTCCCTTACTGGTTTGTCCTCCTTCGTCAGTGTTTCAGACCTCAGTTCCGTCGTTGAGGTTGTTGTGGATTTTCACCTCCAGGTTCACCTGTTTCACTTTGCCGCTCGGCTCCTGGTTGCGGTTGAGGTTGACGTTCCTCACAGTGCAGTGCTTTGTGCTGAAGTTCTTCTCCACACACTTGTCCATGCACACCTCCACCTTGGTGTTGAGCGGATACTCCTCGTAGGTTTTTGGAGTCTTCGTCATCTGTTTGGCCGACCGCCGACAGCGGCGGAACAGGAAGCAGGAAGCCAGCAGCGCCAGGACCAGCAGGGTGATGGCGGCCACGCCACCGCCCACAGAGCTGCCCACGTGGGCGTTGAAGGTGGCGGAGGGGCCGGCCTCCAGGCGGAGCGACTTCATGTTGGTGCCATTCTTCACTTGATCGCCCTCGTTGTCGTAGATGAGCGACTCATCGAGCGTCAGCTGGCCGCTACGATCCACCAGGTCGCGTTTGGAGCGGCTCACCTGATAAGTCGCCGAGCGCTGGATCCTGGGGCTGGAGCGCGACTCGGGGCTGATCACGTAGATCACCTGTAGATACCACTGGTGGCCCGCTTCCACCTGTTAGTCAGCAAGATGCATGAAAGGAATCAGCTATAATTTCTTTATTGGTTTATTTAGCTGGAATATTGTACATTAATAAACATTTCTGTAAATGTACCAGAGTTAAGTACAAGTTTCTCTGTTTTTACTGTACTGCCATTAAGTTGATTCAAGATCAAGACTGGAGGTTGAGAAAATTGCATCCATGTAGCAGATTTAAACATTAAATTTCCACTAAAATGCAGTGATGTTTGAATATAAAAATGACAAAAACTACGACAGAGAATTAGGGCCAGACTAAGAGAATTGTGTTTTCTGAAATTACGAGAATAAAGTTGAAATAATACAAGAATGAAACTATAATAATACAAGTATAAAGTCATATTACCAAAATAAAGTCATAATAATATGAGAATAAAGTCATAATATTACCAGAATACAGTCACAATAATATGAATAATTGTAGTAATTTTATGAGAACTCCTACGCGAAAAAGCAGTCTTTCCACTGCGTTAAAATGAGGAATGTTGAGCTTGTGAAGCTGGGTATTGGTTTTTACAAATAAAGAAATACTTAATTGTTTAACTCATCAGTTTGAAATTATTATAAATATTAGCAGGACTTTGATGAAATGATTGTGAAAACGACTGTCTATTTCGAAGAAAGAACCATATAGACCTGCTGAGCTGGTCACATCAGATCTTGATAACTATTGAAACTTTTTTTTCACTAATACATTTTTTTTTGTAATTTTACGATGTTCTTCTGGTAATATTGCATCTTTATTCTGATAATATTATGATTATATTCTCATAATATTATAACTTATTCTTGTAATTTAAAAAAAAATTTTTCTTGGTCTGGCCCTAACACTCAGTAAGACAAACAAAAACACTGTTTTGTAAAATATCGAAGTATTTTATGGTTGGATGAACCACAAAATTAAACTCACAACAATGAATAAATAGACACATTTTATACAGACTTAAAAAAACAGCAGAAAGGCTGAGTGTGAATTTTTGACCTGCAGGTACTCTAAAGCTAAAATACAATGATCTACAGTGGAGCCTCGCCCTATTCGCGGATCAGTATTCACAGACTCTAACCTGACTTGGGAAGCTGAAATGCCTATAGGCAATGGTACTTGACATGCTATTGGTTGGCGTTTAAAAAGTAGCCAATCCTTAAACAGTATGCCATTTCCTTACTGCTGATTGGCTGAAAGTGGAAATATGGAAGATCGTGTAGGTTAGCTTCTGGGGTAGCACCAAGACATTTTCTACTGTGCGTATTCATGTATATTAACATATTTTTGTTGTTTAAATAATTAAAATAGGCAGTTATAAGCCTTTTTAGAAGAGGTCTCAAGTATTTTGAGAACAGGAAGTCTTCTCACCTTGTAAAGAGCGTCGACCTTCATGGTGAAGCCGTCGACACCCGGCATGGCCGCCATGGCCTGCAGTTCTGGGACGTCAGAGGCAAAATCAGCCTCGAAGGGAACGTCGTGAAAAAACTTGTCGCACACGTCCGGCTGTTTACGATCCTAAAACACAATCAGAGCATATCAACACTGAAGAATAAACTAAAACAAACAGTTTAAAACTAAATTTGGTCGCTTTGACTTTTAAATTCACAACATCATAACTATAACATAAATGTCTGATTCTCAATAACAAAAACAGAGAAAAACCATATGGTAATTCAAATATGGACAAACTGGTGTCAAAGCAGTGTGACTTGACTGGTTGAGCTGGTATGAAAAGCTGTTAAACTGGAAAGTTTTCTTTGAGCATTTCATTGTGAAAGAAAATTCAGGATGCCTTGAAATCATATTACCAGAGGACTGAAAGCAACATAAACCACAAAATAATGAAAATATTATGCATGAGAAAATACTTCAAAGTAACATAATAGTAAATATTTAAATTGTTCAAATATGAGGGTTAAAACCAGATAATTATGTATGTAATAAAACAAACTCCAAAAAGGGCAGATGAAATAAATTAGCTTTCATAGAGATGTGTTATAATGAAGCAAGTAGATGAAAGAAATGCATATAAAATAATAAAAATAACAAAACACCCTAAAATACATAAAAAACAAAAAGATTAAATGAATGTTCCTGTTTACCAGCAGCAGGAAACGATGTTTGAGATGTTTGTTGGGTTGAATGCAGCCGTACTGCGGCCCCTCGTTATACAGGGTCCCCGTGGGGTCGAAGAAGGGAACGTAGCCGTCCCTGCCGGTGCACAGGTACACCTTCTCCAGCTGCAGCTTGTAGGCTGCGTTCAGGTTCTGCTCCGGGTTCCACAGCACTCTGCCGTACAGAGTCTGACCTGCAGGGGGCAGCAAGTGGACCAAAATGGAGCTTAAACATCTGAAGTGACAATTAAATAATTTCTGGATTCTGTGACTTAAATATTCACTGGATTTTTTTTTTTTTTTTTTTTTTGCTCCTACCCATGGAGAAGGCTCCCTTGTAATCCATCTCAGCCATGGAGACGTCGGCGGTGGCCGGATCCAACAGGAACACCTTCTCGTTGTTGCACAGCTGGAACTCCGTGTTGAGGGAGTAAACGACCGGAACGGGCCGGTTGGTCTGCTGGAAGGCGATCGGAACGAGGAACCTGTTGGAGTAAAAGCAACAGTTCAGGATTCACCTGAATGTTCAGAACATCTCCTAGATTTCCAGCAGCTGTGGGGCGTACTTCTCTGGAGCGTGAGCCGTGCAGGACAGAGGTTTGTCTCCCGGGTCGATCCAGGGCTGGGTTGGCTGCACGGTGCACGGGATCAAAAAGACGGTGTACTCTCCAGAGTAGTCCTTCCTGCAGAATATGCAAAGAATATTAAAACACATACACAGGAGATCATTTCTTCAGCGTTTTTCAGTTTTAAGTAAAATGTTCCCACCTGCTGTAGGAGCTGGTGGCCCTCCACAGCTGATAGGGCGAGTCGAAGGTCTGAGCGCTCCACAGAAGCTGCATGTCGAACTCGATGCCTCCCAGGTGGTCGGGGGCCATCAGATGAGACTTGTGACCTGGCAGAGTGTGGTGATCCAGAACAAACTGACCTGAAGGAAGATAGACGGAAGAAAAAAGGTGTATGAGACTTTCACTAAACAAACACCAGCAACTTTAAATTTATTTTACATTTTATTACACTTTTATGTTTCCCTAAAACACCTAAAATCTGGGATATTTACTTTAGAAGAAAATAGGCCTGTCATGATAACAAATTTTGCTGGACGATAAGTTGTCCCAGAAATTATTCTGATAAACAATAATGTTGTTTTTAGATCATTTTTAAGTATTATATTAATAATGGCATAATAATGTAAGTTTGCCTTCTCAAAGACCAATAAACTTTTGCAAAGAACACTTAACATAATCACTATTATTTAATTTTGCATTTTATTTCCAATCTTATTGTTTTATTAGTTGCCTTTGTTTCATTATTTTTTAAATCATTTTTTGTATTTATTTGATAAATTTTGATGCAATTTTTTTCCATTATGTATTTTTTTCTATTTTTTCATATTCTGTATTTATTTAGTAATTTTTTTGAGATATTTTAAATAGCCAAAATAAAACATGACAATCAAAAACAATAAATAAAACAGAAATAAAATCCACACACAACCGTAAAATAGTGAGAGTCGAAAAATATTAAATCATCAGAAAGGAGATTATCAAGCTCATTCTAATTTATCATGCGATTATTTGATTGCGTATGGCGACAGGCCTAGAAGAAAAGCTAAAAAAGTAATCTGAGCCACTTTGAGGAGCATTTGTCTGTTGCTCTGAACCGACCTCTGAATTTGGCGTGAGTTTTGAACTCAATCACAAGCCGCCCGTCCTCCCTGATAAAGATCCTGATGATCTGCAGCCTGGCTGAAAGGACGCTGTCAGTCTGGATCCCTGCAGACAGAAACACAACAGAACCCCGATAAGAGCCAGAGTGCAGTCGTTATCAAAATAGCCTCTTTCTCAGTTATCTGATGTTAAACGGTTTTAATTTCCGTTTCGGAGGCAGAGATCTAAAGAGAATTGATCGGTCCTGACCTGTCCTCCAGAGCACCGTGTCGTAGAAAAAGGAGAATTCCATCTCAGTGTGATGCTCCAAAGAGGCCCAGCCTCTGGGGGCCGTCACATAAATGTAGGACACGTAGAGAGGAACCTGCACAGTCAGGAAGGACTGAGCCGAGTCCCGAACCTGAAAAAAAAAAGAAAAAACAGCAAAAAACATTAAGCTTAATTCTGTTTCTCCACCTCCAGGTTCAGAGCTCATATCCAAGATTCCTACACACTCCAGAAAAGTCTGGAAATGAATCTAAACACTTTCCAGTTCTGAATAAGAATAAAAGATGAAAACAGAGTCCATTATCCCTCCATCCATTCATTCATTCATTCATCCTCTGCAGAACTTGATCGCATGTTGAGATAATGCAGAGATGCATCTCAAACATGAAGGACAGTCGGTCCTGAGGACCAGGGTTGAGAAACTCTGCTCTAAATTACAAAAAGCTCAGATGATATGACCATGCTATTCCAGGAGATGGCGATAGAATATCCAGGACATGTCCACAGGTATAGCTCCAAAAATCTGAATATCGTGAAAAAGTTCAATATTTTTTATCTCTCATTTCTGAAAGTGAAGTGAACTGAATATTATATAGGTTCATTACATGGAGTGAAATATGTCAAGCCTTTATTTCTTATAATTCTGATGATTGTGGCTCACAGAGAATGGAAACCCTAAATTCAGTGTCTCTGGAACTTAGAGACACTGATCATTTTAAACAGAAATGTCAGGATTCAAAAAAGTATGTTAATTTCTATGCACTCAGTACTTGCTCTGGGCTAGTTTATAATGAATTACTGCATCAATGCGGCGTGGCATGGAGCAGATCAGCCTGTGGTTCTGCTGAGGTGTTCAGGAAGCCAAGGTTGCTTTGATAGCTGCTTTCAGGTCATCTGCATTGCTAGGTCTGGTCTCTCTCATCATCCTCTTGACAAGACTCCATATTTTCTCTATGGGGTTCAGATCAGGCCAGTTTTCTGGTCAGTTCAGCGTAGCACCACCATGGTCATTGGACCTGCTTCTGGTACCTTTGGAAGTGTGGGCCGATACGAAGTCCTGCAGGAAAATGAAACCAGCATCTCCGTAAAGCTTGTCAGCAGAAAGAAGCTCTAAAATTATTTTCTGGTAGATGGCTGTGCTGACTGTGGACTTCGGAAAACCCAGTGGACCAGAACCAGCAGATGACATGGCACCCCAACCATCACTGACTGTGGAAACTTCACACTGGATTTCCAGCAACGTGGATTCTGGTCCTCTCCACTCTTCCTCCAGACTCTAGGACCTTGATTTCCAAATGAAATGAAAACTTTACTTTTATCTGTCAAGAAGACTTTGGACCTCTGAGTTACAGTCCAGTTCTGGTTCTTCTCAGCCCCGGTAAGCCCATGTGTAGGATCCGACTGTGCATAGTGGACTTTGATGCACTGACTCCAGCCTCAGTCCACTCCTTGTGAAGCTCCTCCAGATTCTTGAATGGATTTTGTTTAACAATCCTCTCAAGGCTGTAGTTCTCCCTGTTGCTGGTGCACCTTTTCCTACCACACTTTTTCCTTCCACTCAACTTTTTATGAATATCCTTGGATACTCAATGAACAACCAGCTTCTTTAGTAAAGACCTTTTGTCGCTTCCCCTCCTCATTGAAGGCATCAGTGACTGTCTTGTGGACATCCGTCAAGTCAGCAGGCTTCCCCATGATTGTGTACGCCAGTACAACCATTACATAACGTTTATACATTAAAAATACTTTTTATAACTGTTGTTATGCAACAATCAAATTTTTGGAGACACAGAATTTGGGGTTTTCATTATCTGTAAGTCATAATCATTCAATTTACAAGTAGATAAAGGCCTAAAATATTTCACTGTGTGTAATGAATCTGTATAAAATATCAGCTTTACTTTCTGAAATGAGAGACTTAAAAAATTTAATGTTTTTACTATATTTAACTTATGAGATCTTACTGTATTTTTATTTTAAATAATTCACCACTCTCCCCAAATGATGAACCTTTTCATCAAATATTTAGGTGGATAAGGACAAATCCTGCAAGAAAAACTGGTAAAAACGGACAAAGTGTGGCTGATGTTGCAGAAACACCAGAAACTTGAGACTGAGTAAGAAGTGTTAGAAAGCCATTGTGCTGAGCTACTCTGCAGCTTTAAGCCTGAAGCTTCTCCTTGCATAATGGATGTCTACATCGAGAAAGAAGTGATGTCTGACTGTGCTGCACACCTGGAAATCAGCGGTGACAGAGCCCCCGCAGACGTCGATGAGCTCGGTCATGTCGTAGTAGGCGTCAAAAGTCCAGATGCAGCTCTTCAGGTTCAGGTGCTTGTAGAGCTGGATGCTCTTGGCCTCACGGACGTTGGGGTTAAACTGGTAGGGGCGGTCATATCCTGGTCCAAGAGAGATGCTGTCGTAGGATACGTCATCCAGGAAGCCAGACTCTGTGGAAAAACATGGATTCTCTTTTAAACCGCAACTCTGCAACTTTTCAGTGAAGGAGGATGGTAATTTCTAACAAATCAACTCCCTGAAGCTTTAACTGTGCCTCTAAAGAGCCCAAGTCTCTGGTGACTGACCAGAAAGCCCCTGCAGCTCTTTGATGGTGACCAGGTTGGAGCAGACGTGCTGCTGCCTGTAGATGGACTCCGACAGCAGGAAGTGCAGGTTGTGCAGCGGCATAGTGGACACCAGAGGGAGCATGCCATCCTGATGTGGGATCTGCACTGAGATATGGATGCTGTGCATGGAGAAAAAAACAAGAAGTTATTTACAAAAATATAGTTCCCAGCAACTGTTTATCCAGAAGTACAGACCGGTTAGGGTGTTCTTTGTGCTTGACATCCAGGTATTTAAGTGTGGCAATGAAGGACTGGGCCTGGAAGCCTCTGGCAGTTCCCGTGGTAACAGGGGTGTGGCAGATAGAGCCGTCTGTGCCAATGGTGATGATGTTGCTCCTCAGCGGCGTTCCAAGATGACCGGCTTTATCCCGGGCCTGAGCCACACAGCGAACGTGGAAGCGACGGCTGAAATAAATGCTGTCCAGAACCTGAGGGGAACAAAATGAAGAAGGTTTAAGAGGGAAATGTTGCAGTAATCAGTTCAACGAAAGATAAAAGTATGGATGAATTTTTCATTAGTCACTAGCCCTCCTCCAGCCAAGTGACTGATGACATTTATATATGTGAAATTTTGTTGCTGTCATCACTTTTGCATCCCATGTGTTGGGTTTCACCATGAGTGGCGATGAATTTCACTTGTCACTGTCGTATGCCATCACCCAAGTGGAAGGACCACACTGTTGGTTCTGTTGGACCTCAGCGCAGCATTTGAAACTGTTGATGATGATATATTATTAAAGTGACTGGAGAGCTGGGTTGGACTCTCTACAGTACTTAATTGGTTGGAATCCTACCTAAAGAACAGGGATTTCTTTGTGTCAATAGGCAACTTCTCATCAGAGCGGACAAAAGTCACATGTGGGATACCCCAAGGTTCAATCCTGGGACCCCTCCTATTTACTATCGATATGCTCCCGCTAGCTCAGATTATAATAAGTAATAAGATTAGTTACCATAACTACGCAGATGATACACAGATCTACATTAAAATGTAACCAGGTGACTCTGAGGCTATCCATGCACTGAACAGATACTTAGAACAAATCAATGCGTGGAGGTGCCAAACCTTTCTCCACCTGAACAGAAACAAACTGAGGTTATTATCTTTGGACCTAAAGAGGAACGATCTACAGTCAGCACGCAGCTTCAATTATTACAACTACAAACTAGTGATCAGGCCCAAAATGTGAGTGTAGTGATGAACTCAGACCTGAACCTTCAGAGACACATAAAGACAGTTACAAAATCGGTCTTCTATCACCTGAAGAACATTTCCAGGATTAAAGCACTAATGTCTCAACAAGATCTAGAGAAACTTATTCATGCGTTTATCTTTAGTTCCATTGATTACTGCAACAGTGTCTTCACAAGTCTGCCTAAAAAGTCAATCAAACAGCTGCAGCTGATCCAGAACGCTGCTGCTCGTGTTCTCACTAAGACCAGGAAGATAGAGCACATCACCCCAGTTCTAAAGTCCTTCCACTGGCCCCCTGTAGCTCAGAGAATAGACTTTAAAATACTTCTGTTAGTTTATAAATCACTGAATGGCTTAGCACCAAATTACATTAAAGACCTATTGTCATTTTATTAACCTTCCAGACCACTCAGGTCCTCTGGTTCTGGTCCTCTGCATACCCAGAACAAGAACCAAACATGGAGAAGAAGCATTCAATTACTATGCACCACAAATCTGGAACAAATTTCCAGAAAATTGCAAAACAGCTGAAACACTGAGTTCCTCTAAATCAAAGCTAAAAACCCACCTGCTTAGAGTTGCCTTTGACCTATAATAACTGGAACAATGATCAACAGATTAGATGTTTATTAAAAGAAAAAAAAAAAATACATATACGAGATTAAATAGTCTTCTCATGATAACATTTAATGGGGGCCTCTTGCAAAACTCACAATTTGCAGGTCTAAGTTCTTCTATTTGGGTCTCAACTGCTTCTGAAAACAGCCCAAGTGCTAAAAAAAAAAAAAACAAAAAACAAAAAACCAGCTGTTTTTTAGAAAAAAGTTAATGGTTTTTGGTGTCTGGAAAACGAGTTGTTTCAAAAACCTTCAGAATGTAACGTCTCACTGCGCCGTTACCTAGCAACCCTAGCCGAGCTCCAGGACAATTGGTCAACTAGTTTTACCACTGTATGTGCTGCACAAAGGCTGCTGGAAAAGACAAGTGTTTTGTTGTTGACTTACCATTCAGACACCTCTGCTGCATCCTTGTTGGTTGTGCAAGAGGCTCTACTTCTGCTTTTCAAAGATGAATGATCGAATAACTGCGCATCTGTTTGCAGCTATTTTCACCTGCCAGTGTAAATATTGAATTGGGGGGGGGGCATGACCAGCAGCAGCTTATTTGGATTCAAAGTGACAAGAGGCCCTTAAACAGCTCATTCTGAGAGGAGCCCAAAATAAGTTGAACTGACCAGACTGAAATCTCATTAACTAAGAATGATTTTGAGCAAAAAAATGTAATGAACATGTTTTTTAGCCCAAGACTTTTCCTAACCTGTTCAAGGAAGCATAATAGGACACCTTTAAGACCTGTGATTAACGTATTTAAGGCTAACTTACATTTAGGAATTTAAGACATTTTAAGGCCTTAATTTTAGATAAATTAATTTAAGACTTTTTAAGGATGCACGGACACCCTGACACTGTGCAGCTCTAATGACTGGACAAGTGGGATCTAAATAGCTGCCTAATTAAAGCAATATTACACTTGTGGGGGTTGAATTGACCTGGATTGTACATTTGCTCCTGTACAAGTGAAGTGCCTGCAATATACCATCTGGCCTCACCATGTGGTTGACGCTGGTGTACGGGGTGGTGTCTGTCACTGTCTCAAATGGGGAACGTGCTCCGCTGGTGTCAGTGGGTGCCGCCACCTCCCAGGAAAAGTGAACCTGGCTCTGGTTGATTCCCGCCTCCTCACAGTGCCCCTTCATCACAGAGTATTTTGGGTAGTGGGAATCACAGGGGGTTACGCACACCAGAGGGTAGCCAGGAGAGGGAGTTTTTTTACTGCCTTCTTTGGTCACCTCCTGGACATGATCGTAGTCAGCCAGAGAGACCACCTGAGGAAGCAGGAGGAGCTGTGTTAACACTGCGACTTGGAGTTTTGGAAAGTATATTAAAGAAGAGATGCTTCTAAGAGGTTCTTCTTACTAAAGGTGGGGCGGGAAGGATGAGACTCCCTGCAGCCTCCTGGTCCAGAATAGTCACTGTTGCTGTGGTGATCTCACCAAGCACAGCCTCCACTGGATCGTCCGGACCGAGCACCAGGGAGAAGGATTCATGCCACTCTCTGTCTTCGTTAGACAGAATCTCCACCTTAAACATGATGTGGTCCATTCCTTTAAAACAACGAAGAAAGTTAGCGATATTTAATCACACGCTGGAAACTAGATCAGAGGATCTGTCCACTCACCAGGGGTGAACTTGAGGACCCGACTGTTGGGATTGTAGTCCACTCCAGACTGGGCCGATCCATCCCTGGTGCTGCAGCGGATCTTGGACGTTCTGTCCAGGTCTCCCCGGCGGATCACCTTGATGTTGAGCGCCTCGACACCGTCTGGACCGGGAGGTTCTCTGACCTGATAGGACGCCTGTTCGAACTCGATGGTGGGAGCTGGAGGAACGCATTATATGTCAGCACTGACACTGACTGTCTCTCACTGTCGGCTGGTGTTCATAATTTTTTAACATATCGGTCATAACAGCAATATTAAATTTATCGAATTTTCATGTCGGTGCATCACTAGTTACAAGACATTTAAGTTTACAAGATATTAGTTAATCAAACAGAAGCTGCCTTCAGAAATCTGTTTAGAAGTTGCTTGAGTTACTTTTATTTCAAGTGAATCAGGATGAGCCTTCAGGCTTAGTTTGACATCTCATGATGTAAAACAAGATTTTGGTGCCACCTTCTTTTGTCTGCAAATGCTATCCTTGTAGGGGTGAAGGAGTTCCCAGAGATAACACAAACAAATTGGGAAGCTGAGCTTTTATCCATTAGGAATCAGCTTCCAGTCTGGATGTGAGAAACATTTTCAGCTTTCAACATCAAGCTCAAAGCTTGTCTTTTTTATCTGTTGCTTGTTTCCTGGATCCTCCATTGTCTGCATTATTTTGCTGTGCTGCTACCTGTCTGGCTCTGTTTATGTAAGTTCTCAATTTTGTTAATAAATTATTTATGTCTATTTGAGTCTCCAGTCTGGTTATGACATATTTATAATTGAAGACATTAATAAATAAATCTCTCCTCCCTCTCGTTATTGTGGCAACAAATAGAAATATTTTTGGTAATTCTATCTGACCTAAAACAGGAGAAGTTTGGTCTGATTTACCTTCAGACAGTGAGAAAAAAAAAAAAAAAAGGTGTATGAGTCTTTTTATTCGGTCTATGTAAACTTCTGGTTTCAACTCTATGTGCTTCTTTCATTTCTTTGCTCATGTTTTTAAAGCTTTTCTCACTGTACAATCATTACAAATGCACTGAACTTGAAGAAGGGCTGTAACTAACCAGCATTCAGGGTCTGCTTACCATCTTCATCATTGGTGATGGTGATCGTCACAATGTCATGAGCTCCAATCGTTGCACCGCTCCAGTGGTCACCCAGTGGCGTTCCAAGATGGAGCTGGAACTCCTCCTCAGGCTCGAAAACAGAGTCATCGTTGATGTGAACCGTGCAGTTCTTCACCTGATAGACCAACGAAGATGTAATTCCATAAACACACCAAACAGGATTTGTCCCAATTTTTGGGTCAACATGCTACCTTCTCTCCTTTGAGGAAAGCGATACGGGATTCATCAGCATTCCTCCTCTCCACAAAGTCATCCATCACCATGGCAGACATGGTTCGAGTGAAACACCGCACCGATGACTTGAAGGAAAGGTCTCCAGTCCGGATGACAGGAACGTGGAGGACAGTGTCTTTCTCCTTCACAGTGTAGGAGGTCTTCTCAAACTGCATGGTAGGGACTGAGAGATAGAGCTGGTTCTAGAACTGGTTTTAGTACTGAACCAAAATAAAGCAACACGATGAGGACGGTTCAGGTACATACTGTCCTGGAAGGTGTCGGTGATGACAACATTGGCTTCGTAGGGTTCCTGTAAGACTGCCCCCTGGGGAGAACTGAGGAAGATAACAAAAGACTCCGGTCCTTCGATGGATGGATTCTGAATGTCATCCATGATGGTCAAACTGCAAGTCTGAAAAACCAGAACCAGAAGCAGGTTGGGAAATTATACAAGATTGACACTCGTGGAGAGGAAGATCATCCCTCAGTTGTCCAGATTCCTGGTTCCTCTCGTACTCTCTCTTCACTTCAGCTCTCCCCACTGACTTTCTATAGGACTGAGGTCAGGAAACTGGGATGGCAGCACTGATTATTATAAGCTATCCAGCCTATTCCTATAACCCAGGGGTGGGCAATTATTTTTCTAAAGGGGCCACATGAGAAATTTGAATCATGTCTGAGGGCCATATATATATGGGATGTCTTTTTTTTCTTATTTTACAGGTCCCAAACTATACAACTGGTATTTAATGAACATTCATAAGAAGTGTTTAGTCAAATCAATTTACATTGATAACCAACAGTAAGGCAAACATATAAACTGTCAACCAAACAGTACATCCAGGAAGTGTGGAGCACAAAATTATTGCACTGCTTAACATTTCTAAAAACAATTGTGGATTTTCGGCCACATTTTTGAAACAGCATTATTACTATAACTAGTTTTCAAACATGATCATCACACAAATTTTATGCAAAAAAGCAATAACTGCACCCAGTGTTTTTGTTTGGTCTACCTCAGTTAGTGCATAGTGCAGTCACACCAACAGAAAAGGCCAGGTCTGCCATCCAGTGTGGCTCTGGGATGTCTTTGTCCAGGCTGTATCACGGATACCACAACTCTCGTCCAGAGCCAAGCATAACCAGTCAAAATTATCCAGGTTTTTTTTTTAATGTTTTTTTTTTTTTTTTTTTTTTGCAGCCGAAGCACCAAATTCCCCGCAATGCTCTCAGTCTGCTTCGTTAGGGTGCAGGAGAGGAGAGACACGTTTGAATGCCTCTTTTTTTTTCCCCTCAAGGTAAATTAGCGCTTCAGACTCCATCAGTCTTTGATAAACTCCTGATTAGAGAATGGCTTACCATCTCTTGCAATTTTGTGGGATGTAACAAAGCTGCTACTGACTGCGGCATCCCTGTAAGAGTGGAACTTCGTAAAAAAAAAAAAAAAAAAAAAAAAAAAAAAAAAAAAAATCCTTGTTGCTTTCTTAGTTTGGCCAGCTCTCCTCTGATGCTCGTCCTGCTGTGCATCAGTCAAATTCTTGGACTTCTCTCTGTGTTTCATCTCCTGATGGCGGGTGAAATTGTAATTCTTAAACACTGCTTTATGTTCTCCACACACTAAGCCCACAGCTTTATGGTCGATTTCAGCAGAGAAATATTTAGAAGTCCATGCCTTGTAGAAAGCTCTGCATCCTGCGTCTGTTTTTCTTCTTCTTAACATTAGCTGACATATTTAATTGCTAAGAGCTGACTTCTTGAAAGCTGTTCATCACATTTAAGGAGGCGCATCAGTACACCGATCACATTAAGAAAGCAATAGTGGCCTTCAAAATAAAAGCTATGTCATTGTATTTCATGCACCTATACAAAGTAATGGGATTTCCACTGTCACTACAAACCCATGCGGGCCTGTAAAAGGTTGTCAGAAGGCCGGATGTAGCCCGCGGGCCGTAAAATGCCCAGGTCTGCTATAACCCATGATGCTTGGCCATGAATTATCGTAGAGAAAACACTGATAGATACAAGGGGGAATGTCAAATTTTACACTTTAAATGGGATAATCCAATCATAGCTGGGATTTCATCTTTATGCTACATGTCATGGCATACTCCCGTGTTACAGGACTAGGGCCATACAGCTGCAAAATTATGGAAATTAGATATTAATTATTATTTAATTAGATAGTATTCTTATTTTTCTAAACTTTTAGATCTGCTGTGAGCACAATAATTGTGTATTTGACTATTTTTAGGTGGCAGCCTTCTGTTGTAGGCTGAGAATGTGGTTAGGGATGTCAAGCATGAATTATTACCCATCATAAAAGGACATTTCTCGTTATTTTTAAAACCTAAATATCTAAATTTCTGATTTGTTCTCAGCAGTTCTGTTAATTCTGTTCAGAAGCCGACATTTCTTCTCAAGAGGTCAGTCGTAGCCCATCCACAATCTGAGTTGCTGATTTAAGCTGTAAATTTGCAAGAATTTTTATTCACGATTAGAAGCATAAATTTAGGATATTAAATCTAGGATACTGAATTGAATTGGATATTTTCCAACATTATAAAGTCAGAAATTTGCAATAAAAATGCCAGAAGACCTCCAAGGTTTAAGTGGTAACTTTAGGAGATGCACAAGTGGATGTTTTTCAGTGTGAAAGTGGTAGATCTGGGCTCTTTTTTCAGTATAGACTCGATAAATTTACCACTTCAATCTTAGAGGACTTCAGGCATTTTTATACCTGCCTATCCTTGCAGGGGGGCTGGTGCCTATCTCCGGCAGTCGTTAGGAAGAAGTGGGGTATACCCTGGACAGGTCATCAATTTCTTGCAAATTTTCATCATTTTAATTCAGGTTTTTTTCTTGTAAATATGTGAAATGTAGAAATTTTTGACAAAATTTACTCCTCCATGACCACATTATTTTTACCTTTTATCTACAATGGTCCTGATAGCTTTGATTCCTTGTCTGTTGGAAACCAATGAGAACTGAACCACATATCGCAGGGATAATCCCATTTTGGGTGTAGGTTCAACATACACTTGTCAAAGCCAAAAGCGAAACTCTGTTTACAGGATTCAACCAACAAGTGGTAAAGCTTTGTAGGGACATCTCCATAAACATGTGATTAACACAACAGGCAAAAAACACAGCTGTCTGCAAATATCGCAATCAAAACAAACCGTTTAACTGCAACTTGCGCTAACTTTCTGGATATTGCAAACACAATCAAGCTTACATGAACACCACCAAGAAATAAGGTGGATCCAACAAGAAGTCTGTTTTGGTACCTCCTCAGTTTTTCCAGGTTTGAACTCCACTTTCTTGGAGCTGGGGATGTAGTCTACTCCTGGAATGGCTGAGGGGGGGTCTAAAGGTTTGGTCGCACACCACACAGACGTCACAGAAGACAAGTCACTTCCCTGGCGCAACACCGGTATCTCTATAGTTCCTGGAGAGCAAAGATCCAAGCAAAGTGAGCTGCTTGGGTCAAAAACACAACCAGATGCACCCGAAAGACAAACAAAATATATTAATCTGGATGTAAGAGTGCAGTTCATACCAGCATCTTCACTGTAAGTAAAGGTTGCATTTCCAAGTGTCACAGTCGATGCATCGTTGGGCCCGTCGATAATGACCTTGGCTGACGACACGTCCCCCATGCGGGCATTGTCAGAAGCATCGGACAGCACCAGCTCAAACTCCTCGGACAGCTCGTACTCACTGTCATCAATGAGCTTCACGTCACACGTGGACATGCTGACGCCAGGGCCAAAGATGACGCGGCTGTCGCTGCTCATGCCACGGCTCTTGTAGTCAGAGCCAGACTCCAGAGCATGGAGGCTGCTGCCCTTGGCCGACTTGGCCACGGTATAGCAGAGAGCGGACACGGTGCTGGAGGTGTCGCCTGAATGAAACACACACAGTTCCAATGTAAACATGGAAGAAATGAGACAATGGAATATGGAGGGCCGAAACTGACAAAAAAAAAAAAAAAAAAAGATGTTTTTCCTTTTCCTTACACGTGTTTTCATCAAGAAATGTATATATTTTGTTTTTCCTTTCGATTGATCGCTTAGTCGAAGCGATCAGTCGTTATGCTTTCGTTCTGTACCTTTCCTCTCGATTGGGGCACTGAAGAACCCGGTGCTTTCATTGACATGGTAAGTCTTCTTGTCAAACTGCAGAGTCGGCTCGTCCTCCGTGTCGTTGATGTTGACAACAGCGCGCGTGTTTGCACCCAGCAGCGCATACACAGGCATGCTCAGCTCTACGTGGAAGCTTTCGATCCCCTCGAACACCTTGTCGTCGTTGATTACGATGGTGCAAACCTTGGTGTCTTCGCGTTCGTCAAATTGGACCTGAAGAACCAAGATGAGGAGGTGTATTTAGAAGGTGTACATAGAAATTTCTGTGCAGTCTTCTTTCTACAGCTTACCTGTCCGGCATACTCCACGTAGTCCTGCTGGTCGGGCCGAGTCCCGGTGCTGCTGGTGGACACGGCGCTGCCCTGTTCGGTGCGACAGAGAACGATGGCGTACTGATTGAGGTTACCGGTTCGTTTCACGGTCACCGCTACAGTTCCGGCCTTCTCGCTTATGTTGTAGCTGAGGGGAAATCAGAAGGATGAAGAGGTTATTTTACATTTTAAAGGAGTAAAAGTGGAATTAGTGCAGCCTTTTTTAAATAAATATTTCAAAAAGCTTCATCGATACAGACCTCTTGTGCTCAAAGCTGATCAGAGACCACTGGATGTGGAAGACATTGTCGCTGACCACATTCGGTTTGCTGTCTTTGACCAGGAACTTGAAGGTATCCATGGTCTCTTGGATCTTCTCCTGATGCAGCACGTAGCGAATCAGACCCAGATTGATATCAGCTGGAAGGCAGAAAGATGAAAACAGCTGCTCAGCGTTTTGGATTATTTTAAGGTTAGAAAAATGTGATGAGACAGCTCTAAAGACCCAGTGCTGCATGGATAAAGAAAATATTGAGTTTTTTTTTTGTTTGTTTGTCTGCTTGAACTCTTTGATTATATTAGTGTGAATTACTTTAGAAATACATGGACTTTTGATTTAACCATAGTTAAGCACATTTATCAGGATCCTTTCGAGGGTTAAGTCCTTGACTTGTGGTGTTTTTGATCTGTTTTGTGCAGTTCAAAAGCTCTTTGAAATTAAGATGGATTTCTGAAACATGTCTTATATGGTATAATGGTAAACGGCCTGTACTTGTACAGCGCTTTATCAAGTCCAGTGGACCCTGAAGCGCTTCACACTATATTAAGTCAAGCACGCATTCACACACCGATGGTGGTGAGCTACACTGTAGCCACAGCTGCCCTGGGGCGGACCGACAGAACCTGTATATGTACACAATGATATCATGGTTTATGTGGGTGGTCTTGTTGGTCTGTAATTTGTGTTGTCTTCTCATAGAGAGTACACCTGGCCCAGAGCCTGTGTTTTTTCTGTATCCCCCTCCTGTCCTCTCAACTTGTTGTGGCAGATGTCTGCTCACACTGAGCCTTGTTCTGATTCTGCTGCAGGTTCTATCTCATTCAATGGGAATTTTTCCTCTCCACTGTCGCCACATGGTTGCTTAGGATGAGGCTTTGATGAAAAGCCAATCGGCTGAACCTCCTGGGGTGGACAGCTGAATACCAACAAGAATTAACTGATCAATTTAATTTGACCCTAGTTTATTTATAATTTGGATTTTTTTTTCTAATTGGATCTAAATTTATGACTTGACTAGATTTGAACTGACTCATCCGAAGTAAATTTGGACAGAAATTGTCACAATATGTGGGTGTTTTATCGTTGCGCATCATTTGGGTTGTTGTTTAGATCTTTTCTTGTTTTACTGCTTGCTCTTGCCATTTTAGTATATTTCATTGTGTGAGTTTCTTTATTCATTTCTTTTTATCTGTACATTTGGACTTGTTTCTTTAGATCGATGTTCCTCTCTATTTATTTTTTTAGTCTCAGGGTTTTTCCCCTTTAGTTCTGGTCTCCCTTCCACTAGTTCTCCCTGCTTTGTTCATTTTTCATCTTCTTTCTGTCTGTCAGCCTGCTCCCCTTCCCAGCTATTTTTTTTATCTCCTCATCTCTCCCTCTGCTGTTTCCACGACTCATCTGATTAGCTGCTCTGGTTTCTTTGTCACTTCCACCTCTCCCTCAGTATATAAGCCCTTCAGTTTGTTTCATTTGTCATTGGTTCCTTCCGTGATATGACCCGTTCAACCTGTCGTTGACAGAAATGGCATATTCAGGTATTGGGCATGTTTGTGTAATAAAGTGCCTTGAGTTTGGTTTTGTTGTGCATTGGTGCAAAATAAATACATTGAACTGAATTAACTTGAAGAAGTGTAAGAGCTGAGTCTTTAACAGCATGAAAAAAAATGATAAAGCTGTTAATTTCATGATTAAATTATTCACTTCAAAATGTAGCCATGTGGGTTGCTTTTGAAATGGGTACTAAATGAATGCAAGCCCTCAAGATTTAAAGTTTGAGTAGTGACTGATTTCTGAGGCCAATGCTTGTAAGTTCATGTTTTACTGCACAAAGCGTGAAAAAGGAAAAGATGATTGTCACTGTTTAATTTCCTAATTCTTGATTCAAATATCCCCTGAAAACTCTGAAAGCTAAATTTCCTTCTGGTAGGAAATTGGCACAATTTTCTTTCTTGGCAGGTAATATTGGCTTCAGGATGAAGAGAGAAACTTAGTTTCAGCAAAATTCTTTGTAAAGATTGCGTTTCCTCCAAAATAATTACTTCATAACTTGTCTCCCCTGGCTGTTTTCAATTACTTTAGAGTCCAAATGAGTACGAATATCAACACTGGCTGATAGTTTTATTCCCACCAATATCTCCCCGAAGAGGCTGGAGAGAATATAAAACCTTAACTAAAAGGCAAATGAAGATGTAGAATCGCTGAAAAGACCTTCAGGGAAACACAGCTGAAAAAAGCAACACAGGCACAAACATACACACCAGTATGTAAATATTTTGCACTAGGAATCCAGTTCACATTATTCACTAACATTTACTCTTGGCCAGAGGGAATTATTTACTCATCGAATATTTCTTATCAGGAAAAGTGCTTTTCTATACTCCAAGCTGAACACTGAACACATTAAAATGACTGTGTGGAGTCCTTCTCCTGCCTGAAGGATAAACATATAAAAGCCAACTGACACTGATTCCAGGCTGCAGCTTGAAGGTGAACATGACACAAACAGGCTCGAAATAAGAACCCAGCTGATTGAAAGTGCAAATTAACTGGATAAACATGGGAACCTGGAGGAAAGATGCTGCTGAAGAGCATCTCAAAATGCTGTAAGGGCTAAACAGAGGGTAAATCCTCTGATCTGTACCTCCTGCATAAAGAACCCCACAGTATATCAATGGTAGAGTCTTATTACCTTACAACTCAAACTCAGGACAATTTAGCTCTATAACAAGGATGGACAGAACGGGGCAGTAATAAAACATGAAACTATAGCAAATAAAGTCAACAGAGAGTGTTTATTCTCTCCTGATGAGTCAGAACTATCTGTTTGAGGTTAATTGACATCCTCCATGTCTCTTTAAAGGAAAGGACAGGTCCAAAAAGCCGTAACCTCCTGTCCTGATGCATGTTTTAAAGACGTAAATCCCAAAATATATGTTAGATGGTTATATTATATGTCTGGTGCAATAGTTAAAGCATTACAACTGTTAGAAATGTTAGAAATGCATTATAAATATTTTCTGTGGTGCAATTTAAAATGCGGAAAAACAAATTTTGCTTTATTTTTTTAATTGTTTGTGTAGATAAATATATGTGAAGAAGAGATTTGAGTCTAATTTGTAGTGGAAACGAAGACCAAACTTCTCTTTACCTTGTGTGAATGTGGAGACGGGGTTCCCAGGTTTGAGCTTGCTCTCCAGGAATCCGTGCTTGGGCTCTGCAGTGATTTCATACACCAGCTGTCCATCGTCAGTGTCCGGGTCCATCGTCAGCAGCTCTTTCTTGGTAATTAGATTGGTGGCCTAGTGAACATTAAACAGGAATGGCTCAGTGAAGTATGTTTGTGAAGTTATGAGTATAAAATTGGAATGACACAGGGAATAAGTACTGAACACATGAAGAAAAGGATATGCAGAAAGCCAAGAAATCAGCTGAAATCTGTCAGTATTTAGAAAGAAATTCTGCTGTTTCTCCCTCTGTCATCACAATTTGTCTCTCACAACTTCAATTGTTGACTAATTTGCTTTGATTTCTTGGTATGTATGGATTACTTGGGTTTTTGTCAACATCTGGTGGGAGTTTTATGTCAGTGGCTCCATTAGAAATATTTAAACTAAGAAAAGCATTGATGTTTAGAGCTTAGGATGAAAAATTCTGCAGAAAAACATCTGAATATTAGGGCTGCACAATATATCACGAATATATTGCTATTGCATTATCAGTGTGTACAATATTCACATTGCAAAGGACTGTTTGGAGTGCAATAATTGTTGACATATATATTTAAAGTGTAATGAACTTAAGTTTTTCACGCTCATTTAATATTTAATTAGTTGAGCAGTCTTAGTGCAGCAGATGCTCACACTGGACACTAATGACGTTGCCCTACATGCTTCAGGTCACAGAGTGATGGAAGCAGAGATGAGAAGGGGAGGAAAGAGGAAAACAGGCATATATGTCAACTGGAAAGATTTTCTAATATCGTGGAGCCCTAACAGGAACAATAACGCTCAAATTAGACAAAAACCATACTTGTAACATTCACAAAAAGAGGTAAGATTCAGGTTAATTGTCAAGGTGGGAGGAGTGCAGCATAACTTAAGGTGCTATTCAAGTACTCTGTTGAAAGTTCCTGTATTTTTTCATATCGCAATATATATTGCAGAGTTAAACAAAATTTTTTTTAAAAATTCCAATGTCAGTTTTTTCCAATAGTGTGCAGCCCTACTGGAAATGTCTTAAAGCAAAATCTGTGACTGTGAAAAGAAAAATGCAAACTATGTTATTTCCCATCTTGATGTGTTTTTGATATAAATTTTTAAATGCTGGGTGTCAGGTTTGTCTACGTTCTAGATGAATGTTTAACTGATTTTAAAACTTGTTTTGGGATCAGTGTTGTTATTCATGACCTGAGCCTGAGCTACATGCTGCTGTTTACTCACTAAATATAAGCTTCACACTTGAACAACATACTCGTGTGTTTGCGTGAGCTGCAGCTGAAAAAACACCTCACGATGGCACAAATATCTGCTAACAGGCTTTGCTTTTTGCTCAAAAACTGATGAGAGGAAGCAGAGGTTTAACATTTTCATAATTTGCCTAAGTGACAAAACACAGAAGACTTAATTAGCAGCAGTGCAAACAGTGCATACAAGGGATAATTTCACAAAATGACATTTCCACAGTGTTCAAACAAACAAAAATAATGCTGCATAATTAGCTTTACTTTGTGATGAGTTGTAAAAAAAAGAGACACCTGGAGGTGTGGGAATTAAGTTTTATTTTTCTCCATATTTATGAGTCAATAAATGAAAAAAATTATTGTATTTAATTGGTGAGAAATTATCCACATGGAGCTCTGGTGCTGCTCCGTCAATATTTGTTAGAAACTTACCTTCCTCATTAAAATATCTTGGTTCTTAAACAAGTGTGCAAAACAATCTTCAAAGCAGCTCACTCTTTGTAAGCAACAATAAGGTGAGATGTTTTATAACTACTTATTTTTACAAAAGCCTGTATTGTACCTTGTTGTCCATGTATTCCAGCCACTGCAGTCCCAGATTGGTGACGATCCGAGGCGTTCCATCGTCAACCGGAAGAATATCGATCTTAAACTTCTGAGGAGCAGCTGTCACAATCTGGAAAGCCAAAACATTTAAAAAAAGATGTAGGAATTATAAAAAAACACTTGGGAGTATTTAAAAGAAAAAAAGATATCAAGATGGAGAAAATAAGTAGCATAGAGATCACCTGTATTGTTCCTCAGTGAGGGAATTCAGGAGTAAAGGAGACCGATACAAGTTCATTAATAGGCCTTTTTATTCCAGCTGTCACTACTGTCTACTTTACTGTAGCCTCTGCGTCATTAAAAGTCTTTAACAAGCAGGAAGCTGTACTGTGATTGGTCAGCTTGGGGGTCGTATCTGACAAACTGCTGACAAGGCGTTATGCAAATATGCTTCATGGTGGTGTCATTAAATTCAGGAGGAGGAGCAGAAATCCCAACGAGGTGGCTCATTAGAGTTTAGGGAGATGGTCCCCTGTTGTAATAAATACCTGAGTTAAATAGACTTTGGGCTTTATAGCTTCTAAGATTCTTTAGGTGTACAACAGGTGAGGGTAAGAAAGCAGTGAATCATGGTCCGGGTCTGGACCCAAAGAGTTCAAATCATGATTTCCAAATGTGCTGCAAACCAGACATGTTAAGTTCCTGAGCTGAGATGAACTTACACACTGGTTGTATGACATTAAAACACAAACTACACAGGTTTAGTGTGGAAAGGCTCCTCCACTCCCGCAACTAATTTCAAATGTCAGCGCTGAAAGTTAACAATAAAAAAGAAAAACTGTGCAGGCTTCGCTGTTAACAACTGAAATCTTACTTGAATACTTTGCAGTTATTGCTGCCATTAACTCTGAGTCACTCCTCTCTCTCTCTCTCTCTCTCTCTCTGGTTTTCTTCTCATAGACAGTACACCTGGGTCAATGCTCCAATGTTTAGCTAGGTCTCTTCCCTGTAAAGGGTCATTTATGGAGTTATTGCTGCCATTAACGCTGTGCCCCCTACATCTCTCTTGTTTTCTTTTCATAGAGAGTACACCTGGGTCAGTGCTGCAGTGTTTAGCTGTGTCTCTTCTCTGGACAAAGTCATTTATGGAGCTATTGCTCTATTTTCTATGTATGCTCTTAGTTTCTTTTTCCTTACATAAAGTACTTCTTCCTCATTGATTCTGACCTTCGTCTCCATTCTGTACAGTGCCAGAAATTTAGCTATTATTGCCATTAACTTTGTGTGATCTCTTTCACATTCTCTTTTACATAGAAAGAACACCTGGCCCAATAGTTCTGTGTTTTAGCTGTTTCTCTTTTATTAACACAGCCATTGGCTGAGATATTGTTGCAATTAATTATGTGTTGTCTTGTTTTCTTTCCCATAGAAAGTACTCCTAGCTCAGTAATTCTGTGTTTGGCTGTGCCTCTGTCCTTGAAGGGGTGCAACATGACTGCTGCTGCAACTGACGTCTGATTCTTATCCTCTTTCGCCAACCCGTTAACAAGAAATTTTAACTTACAATATGGGAAAAATGTCTGGTTCCACTGGCAGATTATTTCACTCATAACTAGAACTTTTTCATCAATATTAACGAATTATTGACTTAAAACAAGCACCTATATTGTGTTGAAGACTTACTTGTCAGTTACTTTTGTCTTATTTCAAGTGTATTCAAGGTACTTGCTCTATAATCTAGACCAAACCTACTTGGTAAGATTTTGTGTTTTTGCAGTGTACAGTGTGACTTCCATCATGAAGCGTGAAAGGATTCACCGCCACATTGGTTTAAGTAGTGTCTTTTTCTTAGACAGAGTGGTTGACTAGAGCGGTTGCTGCCATTAACTGTCTCCCTTCTCTTTCTCTCTCTCTGGTTATTTTTTCATAGAGAGTACACCTGGTTCATTGTTTCAGTGTTTAGCTATGTCTCTTCTCTGGACAGAGTCATATGTGGTGCTATTGCTCCTATTATCTATGTTTGCTCTTAGTTTCCCCCCATAGAAAGTACTCCTGATTAATTGATTCTGAGCTGTTTCTTCTTTTTGAACAGGGTCAATAATTGAGCTATCGCTGCCATTAACTTTGTGTAACCTCTTTTTCATAGAAAGAGCTCCTGGCTCAATAATTCTGTGCTTCATTTACAAATCCAATGGCTGACAAACTGTTGCCATGAATGATGTGCACAGTGTCTCCTTTCTGGACAGGTCTATTAATGGAGCTCCCATTACCGGTGGAGCATGTTTTTCTTTCCAATAGAAAGTATTCTTGACCTAGTGATTCTATGTCTCTCAATTCCTGATTGGCTGGGCTTCCTTAAATACATTTCTTATGAAAATGAGAGGTTAAAATGAAGGAAATATTTAAAGAAAGTTCAGGTTTTTTCCTTTGTGGAGTGATTAACTTTCGAACAGTGATGACAGACAGAACCAGGTAAGCATCACATAAATCAAATGTTATGCTATTGTGTCTCAGAAGAACAAGGGACTTTACAGAGAGCAGCCTGTCATCACACCAATGTTGACACACGCCACTAAAGAATCCATTCATCCACTTTATACATTATTCATATCATATTTAATAACAAGGCAGCACCGGTGGGAGAGAATCCACCTCGAACATCAGCAGCAATAACACCAGCAGCCAGCTTCCACCCTGCAGAAGATGTGTGGATGTGGGGGTGAATGTTCCTCAGGTGATGGAGAGGTAATAAACAAAAGCCTGAAAGGTGTTTGTTTGTTTGTGATTGGGGGGTGGGGAGGATATCAGTACCTGCTAGCTGTCCTTCAGTTTAATCACACACAGACTATTAGCAATGACAGATGGTGCAGGGAGGAGGAGAGCGAGGTCTAAACTGACAAGCAGAGGAGTCAATTCACCCTGAGGCTTGCTCATAACTACCACCATAAAGCTGACATTAACATCACAGCAACGGACGGTGATGTTTCCGCCAGAGGTGAGGAACGCTCGATGAATGAAGCTACGGATGAGTGGTGGGAAGAATCCAAGACAAGGGTGTCCAAAGGGTGGCCCTTGGAATGAATTTGACTACATTTGTTGATGCAGGAGGGCAGTTTTCAATCTTTTTAGTGCAGGAATCATACAGACAACCTAAAATCTTCAAGATCTTTGGGAACCGCCCTTTAATCTTGCTCAGATTAATAGGCCGCAACAGTCTCTGCAGAGGCCTGGTACTGAGTCATTCATTTGATTCATGTGTTGGAGAAGGGATGCATCTAAAGGTTGCAAGATGGTAGCTGTCCAGGACCAGAGCTGGGGCACCCCTGCTGTATGACATTGTGTTAGCACACAGCCGTCTGCTCCAGAGCAACAAACTAACAAGAAGTGTTAATGTTGATGACAATCAGTTATGCATTTGACCAGCAGATAGTGTGAGTGTTAAGGGTACATTTACTCAGCGGGCAAATGAGACCCATATCGACTTAGCACGGCAGTCTGAACAGCCCAAAAACTCAAAATCTTACAAAGTACTTTTGGTCTAGTTTCTAGTGCAAATATATTGAATAAACTTGAAATAAGACAAAACTGACTTACAAGTAACTTTTCAGAACAATATAGGAGCTTGTTTTAGGTCAATAATTCCTTAATATTGATGAAAAAGTTCTAGTTATGAGTGAAATAATCTGCCAGTGGAACAAGACATTTTAACTTATAGAAAAAATGTCTTTTGTTCCACTGGCAGATTATTTCACTTATAACTAGAACTTTTTCATCAATATTATGGAATTATTGACTTAACACAAGTTCCTACATCAAGTTGAAAAGTTACTTGTTAGTTTTATCTTATTTCATGAGTATTCAAGATATTTGCACTAGAAACTAGACCAAAAATACCTGGTAAGATTTTGTGTTTTTGCAGTGTAATTCTGCACCAGAAGAAACCAGACGTGTTAAATATAGATGTAAACAACAGCTGAAGCAAGCAGAACTGACATTTTGGATGAAGCTAATCAATGGAAAAACAGCAAAGTTGTTGGCTCTCATTGCTCAACAACTTTAAAATTAATCCATAGACGACGCTGTCTATTACTACTTCCGTAAACTGTGCACTGATGTGTGATGTCTACGTTCTTCTTCTGCGCATGAGGGTCACTTTGGTATCGTAAACCATTCACCCCAGTTCTAAAGTCCTTCTACTGGCTCCCTGTAGCTCAGAGAATAGACTTTAAAATACTTCTGTTAGTTTATAAATCATTGAACGGCTCAGCACCAAAATACATTAAAGACCTGTTATCGTTGTATCAACCTTCCAGACCACTCAGGTCTTCTGGTTCTGGTCTATCCCCATCCCCAGAAGCAGAACAGACATGGAGAAGCAGCTTTCAGTTTTTATGCTCCACTAATCTGGAACAAACTTCCAGAAAACTGCAAAACAGCCGAAACACTGAGTTACTTTAAATCAAGGCTAAAAACCCACCTGTTTAAAGCTGCCTTTGATTAGTAGAAAGTGGAACACTGATCAGTATTTCTGAATTATATTTGCTTAATGATATTTGTTTGATGATTTTTATGATTTTGATACTTGCTCGATGATTTTGATGCATACTTGATTGATGTTTTTACGATCTTAAGCACTTTGAACTGCCCTGCTGCTGAAATGTGCTTTACAAATAAACTTGACTTGACACAAAAGTCTGATTGTGGTCACATTTAATTAAGTAGGATGAACAACCAGGCAAAAAAAAAGGATTTCAGCAAAAAAATCAGAATTGAGCATCAACACCTGCTGTGTGAACGTAGCCTAAGTGTATAAAACTCAAGACATCTTATTTAACCGTTAAATAAGCTGTCTTGAGTTTTGTGCACTTTAGATTAAATTTTAATAATTTTAGAAGCTTATAAAGATCAGATTATTTTCGTTATATCTTGATACATACTTGTACTGATAGAGGTTCTTGTTTTAAGTCATGAATATATATTATGCTGAGAGGAGTTTGAAATTCATCCAAAACAGGCAAAAATAACTCAGTATGCCTGAACTGGAGTATCTTTAAAGCACTTCCTGCATCCTGCTGAGAGAATCAGTCACACAGGAAAACTGGCATGAGTACAATAAGACGATTAACAACCTGTTTAGATTGCACTTATTCATGACAAATCTGTATTCAGCACGATTTCCCAGAGGCGTCTCAATGCTCTATGTTTATCACCCTATAAATCCACTCTCATCTTGCTTCATGTTTTTATCTGCCAGTAAATCATACATTTGGAAAACTATTGACCTATATTGTCTCTTTTTACAACAATCAATTTAAAACCATTCCAGTTGAGTTTTATTATTTTCCTCAAACATCTTCATCGGTTGAAGCAAATGATAAAAATAAAAAAAAAAAAAAAAAAATTAAAAAAAACAAACAAAAAAAACAGACTAGGGGGAATATGTAAGAATCACACCAAACTTGTCAGTAAGGCAAAAATTAACCTGTGCAGTGAAAAAGTCAGAGCTGTAGAATCAACACTTGCAGTAAACAGAACCTATCTGACAACATGAAGTAGGCTAAAAGATCGCAAAACATCAAGTTGTTGACATCTGTCCATCTGGAAAGGGCTCCAAACTCATTTTTAAGGATGGAGAACTCGAGAGAACCACAAATGCAGAAAACGCTGAACAACGGTGACCCTTCCCAGGTGAGGCTGGACGGCCAAAATTACAACATGGGCCCATCAAGGGCTCATCTAGGAGGTCACAAGAGAACTCATTAGAACATCTAAAACTCTGCACATCTCACTTGCCTCTGTTAAGGTCAGAGGTCAGGATTCAACCATAAGAAAGAGAGAAAATGGCCTCCATGAGAGACTTCTTGGGCTAAAACCACTGCTAACCCAAAAGAACACAAAGAGCCATCTTATATTTGCCAAAAAACATCTCGATGACCCCCCAAAAACTTTTGGGAAAATGTTCTGTGGACTAAGGAGACAAAAGTTTGAACTTTTTGGAAATTGTGGATCTCGTTACATCTAGAATAAAACAAAAACAGCAGTTGAACATTGCACCCGACAGCCAGATATGGTGCTGGTTGTGTGATCTTCTGGAGCTGCTTTGCTGCTTCAGGACCTACAAGGCTTACTGTAAGATTTATTTTAATTTTTAATTTTTTTTTGTTGACTGTATAAAAAAAAGTCTTATTGTAATTGACGGAACCGTGAATTCTGCTCCCTAGCACACTTAAGCCATGCAGCAGGACAATGTCCATCCAAAGCACACCAGCAAGTCCACTTCTGAATGTCTTAAAAAACAAAATAAAGGTTTTGTAATGGCCTAGTCAAAGTCCAAACTTGAATCAGATTGAGACATGAATTTAAGAAGGCAGTTCATGCTTGAAAATGGCTGAACTAAAACAATCCTGCAAAGAAGAGTTGGGTCAATATTGGACATCAGTGATGTAAATGTGTCTTTTACGGAGCTAAATTGGGGCCATAAAGTCTGTTCAATGAAATTTTTTTTGAAACAAAATAAAACATTGAAACTGAAAAAAATGAATTGAAACTGGAAAAAAAATTGAGATTGAAACAAAAACTGAAACTGAAAAAAAAGATTTGAAATTAAAAATAATCTTAAAACTGAAAAAAACTGAAACTGAAAACAATCTAAAACTGAAAGAAAATCCTTGATCCATGAAAAGTTGTTTTGAGCATTTTTTTTTTTCAGTTTCAAATAGTTTTTTTCAGTTTCAAATTTTTAAAAACAAACTAAACAAACAACAAACTAAACTAAATGGCTCCAATTTAGCTCCACAGTCTTTGCTTTCCAAGATTGTTCCTTAACAAAAGAGCCACAGTTTTGTAAAACTGTCCCTCTTGAAAAACCCATACTTTTCAACAAAAGCTCACAATTGACATATGAAACCAACCTTCACATACTAACAGCCACAAACACACATCAATGTCTCTCTTTCAATCATCCATCTCAATACAAATTCCACAAAGCTGCCCCACAGAAACACACACCTCCTTGTTTGCCTCCTCCACCATGAAGAAGACGTTGGTGCCGTCGGCCACGGTGAAGGTGAAGCGGTCTTTGAGTGAGTTGGAGCCGTCGTGGTTGTAGCTGATGCGGTTCTGGTAGATGTCGTCCATGGTGAAAGTGCTGGTCTGCCGGTAGTGCTGGCCGTTGCTGCTGCGCTCGATGGTCCCGTGGCGAGGAGGCTGGACGACGGTGAAGACGATGTACTCCTCCTTTAGGAGATCATATTTTTGTAGAAAAAAGCAGATGTGACAGACTTGATATTTTCATTTTCCCAGTAGAACAATTGCACCAGGATGTAGAAAGTATGTCAATACTTGATTTGTTGATGAAGTTAACACTCCTCCTTTAAAGAGATTACACATTCTAAGAGGGAAATCTATCATCAGTCAATGGACTTAGATACTGACCGCATGTACCTGCTCCACAAAAATAAAACACTAAACTAAAAATGTTCAAGCAACAGAGAGCAAAGTTTGCAACAGTTTATTCCAAAACCATCTGCATCTGACCCAAAGTAGCCCTGAATTTAGTGAATGGGATTTATTTTTAATCTGGCATGAACTGATTTCATTAAAGGAGATTTACATGTTAATCCCAAAGTTCTACAGGAACACAAAAAAAGCTAAATCAAATAACTGGCGAGACATCAAATCTCTTTTTGAAATACAAAATCCCTGGCTGACCCCAAAAGAGTATAAATACAAGCACACTGGCAGGGTGTATAAGCAGGTGGAAACTGACAACCCCCTCCAAAAAAAGTACAGAAAACTTTCATCAATATTAAGGCTAGTATTTTACCTCTGTATCTGCATCAGTGGCTTTCAGCTCAAACTCAGTGATGGTCTTCCTCACACCCTCCTGGACCCTCATGCCGGGGACCTGCAGCAGCGGCAGCGAGTCGTCCACCGGCCTTATGGTGATGTAGAAAGTCTGAGCAACCTGCAGGCAAGGGGCGCTTTATCAACAACAGTTTGCTCCAAGCTATAACATTCTGCTTCAGCTGCACAGGCAAGGCTAGAATGTGATATAGTTAATGTAACACAGAGTCAACACTGCAGAGGTAACCCCCTCTTGAAGTCTCAATAGTATCATACTAGAGGAAAACTGACCTCAAGAGCTGGAATAGGTGTTCATTTTAATCTAGGGGTGGGCATTTATCGTATCATTTATCATTCATCATTCATCATGATAAATTTCTTAACATAAGAATTTTGATTTATGATAAATTCCAGTTAATGATGTTTAAAATCCCCCAAAACTTGTTATTTTTAGTATTTTCTCCACTGTTTGTTCAATAAGAGCATCAATAAATATCAATAAATTTGAAAATATGATTAAATGCAGTTTAGTGATACAAATCACACCTTTTTATGTGACTGGTGTCCTAAAGAAGGTTCTAAAAAATGGGAATGTTTTTCAAGAGCAGTATTTGTGTTTGTGGGGCTATGATTGCTGTGTCATGCAGTCACACCTACAGTTACCTAAAAAAGTAGTCATAAATAGTTCTTATCGTCACTTTTATTGTTATCAAAATAGTACCACAAAATAAATTGATAAAACTTTCAGTCTATATTGCCCATTCCTAGTTTCATCATTTCCTGGGCTGCAGAATCACATTTATATCTGACTTCAACAATAAAACTTGTCAAATCTAACATATCCGATGTCACCTCTTGCTGATTGGAAAAACAGCAGCAAAAACATCTTTTATTGTCCCACAGTGCGAAAATTCAAGTGTAGCAGCAGCAAATTAAAGCTGCAGTAGGATAACTGCTTTGAAAATATGTTTTTTACATATTTGTTAAAACTGTCACTATGCCCTGACAGTATAATATGAGACCGATAATCTGTGAAAATATTGAGCTCCTCTGCCTCGTCCATGTAATACTATTGCCATCTGCAGAAATACACTGCTCCCTGTCAGAAACAACCAATCAGAGCCAGGAGGCGGGTCTTAGCGCTGTCAATCATGCTCGTGTTCATGCTGCTCACACCTTCTCCCTTGCTCTCTGCTGTGCTACAGCTGTTCCTCCACAGTGGAGACTGCCATGAATGCACAGGCTAGTAAGCATGGACAAACAGTTTTCCTGTAATGTTAGGTTATTTCTCCGCCATTAGCACAGCTGCAGCAAACCGTCAATTTTGACCTTGTACGCGCTGTGTGGGGCAGGTGCGAGCAGCGCCTACACGAGGGTGATTGACGGTGCTAAGATATTCCTCTTGGCTCTGATTGGTTGAATTTTATAGAAACACAGAAAACATTTGTTCCCATTTCCTTCGAGTAAAATTCCTGACTTAAAACACAGTTTCTGCAACAGAAACTGTTCAGCAATATTGTGATTAAACCCTGATCATAACAAAAGTGTAAGGGTTTTTCAATAGGAGACACAGGTCTCACAAGCTGAACACTGAATCATTATAATGGCCACGAAGCTCTCACACTGTTACCACTCAAGCGTAAAGGGCAAACAACCTTTTTCATGTTTTCTTTAGTCTTAGTGATTCTCATTAATTTGAATTTGCAAAACAAATGTATGAATGAGGCGAATTTTGATGGTGAAGCAGATGTGCTAATTTATCACTCCTGAACAGCTCTGGCATAAGGTACATTTGATACAAGTCAAGTAAATAACAGGATTAGTGAAACACTGACTGTTGTGTTCAACACGAAAGAGCATTCAAAGGAAGAAAATGAAAAAGCTATAGTGTTACATTTTCGGCTAATCTGGCACGATACTGTAATGGCTTACTGGTTGATGGGTGTTCCCAGAACACAATAGTTGGTAGTGGAGTGGTTTGATACAGTGTGTATAAATGCTAGGAGTGTTTTAATGATTAATGAGAGAGTTCAAAGGTGACAACCACTGAACCACAAAAGAACAAAAGAGCTCATCTTACATTTACCAAAAAACATCTTTATGATCCCCTTTGGCAAAAATGTTCTGTGGAGTCATAGGAGTAGGGCTGTAATGACTCAAAGGATTTGAGGACCTCAATTTTTAAAATTCCTCAAAGCTTTGTTAATTATGTTTAACTATTTACTGCCCTGTGTTCTGACCAGATGATTGTTTATGTTGTGCAATGCTCTCACTTCCGCCAATCAGCTGTTGACGAATGCTATGTGGTATCAGCAGCTATGGAGGGAGACGGCTAGTGACAGAAAGAAGCGCCACCAAGAAAGAGACAAAAAGTGTCAAAAGTGTGGGATTGCGTTAAATTAAATAGAAAAGATAACAGACATGCTCCGTCCTCAAAAAACTCAGCAGCAAACATCCACAGCTCGTTTGTGGCTGCTAACAGGTGATGTTTTTGTTCCCTTAGTAAAAGACTAACTTTTATCTGTGATTGTTAGCACAGAATCTGGCATGTTATACATGTACAAGGAAATATATTTCGACTAAAATTACATGTATGTGCTGAACAAGAGTATTGATGAGAAAAAATAAAACATAGATTAGAAATATCTTTTATAAACATGTTTTTTTTCATACTTCAAGCTTGAGACTGAAGTAGTGAAGTGTTATATAAAAGATAGTGTTTACTAATGCCTCAATTTAAATTTGCTTTTTAATTTTTGAAAGTTAATGTGAAATGTTTTATTTCTCATCTGTTTTTGCACTTAAAAAAAGTTTTTCCATACCTCAAATTTGAGACTAAAAGTGATGTTTGAACCATATTCCATTATAAGCAATACATTTTTTTCTTATTAAAAAAGGAACTGAATTGGTTTTTACTAGCATTTTCTCTATCATATGTTTCCTTTACTAGCTTAAGTAGCTACTACAGAATATTTTTTTCATTCAATTATTAATAATTCAATTATTAATCATCATAATAATTGATAGATTACTTAACTTTTAAAATATTTGTTGACAACATTCCGAGATGAGACAAAAGCAGAACTTTTTGTAAGGTGTGCATCTTGTTACATCTGGTGTAAAACTGTCACATTACATCAGAAAAAGATCATACAGTCAAACACGGTGGTGGCAGGGTGATGGTCTTGTATTGGTTTGGTGCTTCAGCACCTCAGTGACTTGCAGTAATTGATGAAATCCTGACTTGTAAGTTCAAGCTCACTTGTTTATGCAGCAGGACAATGATCCAAAGCCAACCAGCATCTCCACGTCTGAAATGACTCAAACCCCCCAAAACCTCAAGGTTTTAGAGTGGATTAGTTAAAATCCAGACTTTAATCCAACAGAGATGCTGAAAAACCTTCCAATGTGGATGAATTAAAATAATTCTACAAAGAGAAGCGGACTAGTACCTCAACGGGGATGTTACTTTTTCCACATAGGGTCTGGCTGGTTTGAAGAGATTTTTTCCTGAATAAACTCAGAGTACAGCAAAAGGAACACTTTTCCTTTCGCACCTCCCACTCATTTACCTCGTTTGTCCCGTCGGACACAGTGAAGGAAAACTGGTCGGCGTGTTTTTCTTCTTCACTGGTGTGAACGTACTGGATGCTGCGAGACGCCAGATCAGCCTGAGTGAAGGAATTGATTCTGGTCCCTGAAGCAAGAAAGAGACATTAAAAAGTCATCAGCACCTGCGGTTGATAACCTTATTTCTTAATTCATGCAAATGTGTTTGTTTCACTTATAAATTTTAGCTTGGTTGTGGTTTGCCAAGTACATTTTAGATTTTTTTTAAAAAAGCTTTATTATTATCCTTTTGTTAGCTTGAGAGGATACATCACACTTTTTAGCCCCTGGGAGCAAGTTTACTCTAATGCAAGGGTCACCAAAGCGTGGCCTGGGGGGCATCTGCAGCCTTTGAAGTGATTTTATGTGACCCTCAACCACAATACAAAAATGGCACGAATTGGGTTTTCCATCATGAGGTTGGAGCTAATGCAAATGAAAAAAATGTTACCTTTCAAAGAAGAAAAAAAACCAAAAAAACAAGTGTTTCAATAAACAGTCTTCTAAAAGTGACAGGTAAATGGGAGATAACAGGAAAAAAAACAGTTTCAAAACATTGTTTGCAGAGTTTTTTTTTTTGTTTGTTTTGTTTTTTTAAAAACAGGAAACTGGGAATATTTTATGCTTCAGATCTACTGACTTACATCTTTTCCTAAAAAAAAAAAATCAGACTTATTTAAAAAAAAAAGTTTTGTTTTTAGTTGTGCAGAAAAAAAATCTAACATTTTACAAAACTATTTTATAGTTTTAGCCAACAAAAAATATCAGAGATTGCTCCAACTGACTGTTGAGCCTTAGAATCAAGAGGAGCGGGGGGTTTTAAATAGAGGGGCCAGATCTTTCCGTTTACAAAGCTCCCAAGGATGTTACAGAGTCTGAATGTTCTGCCAAAACATGTCTTGTGGATCTGGAGAAAGTTAAAACCCAAATATCCAAAGGTACTTTGTGGGGAGTCACTGCATGAATACTGGGTTTATACAGGGTTGCTCGTTCTGTAGAACCAGAAGTGCTGGTACTGTTTCCGTCTCTGTGGTATACTTTAACACAAATTAGTCAGAATAAAAAGATAAAAGCTACCTTAATATATTGACTGAGTGCTGGTGCAGGCCTGGGATGTCATAAACCGCCTATAGTTAGGAGGAAAATCTAAAGATGGTTGGATCAGAAAGAAGTGTTTTTTCCCTGTTGTTCATCATTAACATCAGAGTCAGGCTTTTCTGACAAAGTTTCTTCAAATCAAGTCTATACCATTAACTTCTAAGACCTTCTGCCTATAATTAGATTTAAAAAATTAGAAATAAGTACAATCAACAAAAGTCAGGATGTTGTAGAGCAAACGTCTTAAACCACTGATCACACACCTATTATTCTCCTGCTTCCATAATGTAATTAAATACACATTTGTAATTAGTCTGATCTGCTTGTTCTCTGATGAGGAATGATGAGTCCATTAATTTGCACACTAAGGAGAAGTTATTTATTGCAGGATTTTGGTTGTGCAGCAGAAACTACAGATGTTAGTCTGTATGATGTAGTATATCAGTTTTAATTTAATATACATTTAGGTATGTAGAATTATTTTAGTAATATCTCTAGTCTGAGGGTTCTGACTGGTGAATATTCGATATACATATGATATAAATAACCAAGTCAGATTTCACTGATGGCCTGATTCAAGCTTCACTGGTTCCAGAAATAGAAACAGATAGAGGTAGACATTATGATTTTAATGGATCCAAAGTCAATTTAAAAATTGCTTTGTGTAATAAAGGCAGCGCGCGAGCTAGCATGGATGTTAGCAATTAGAGAAACCTTCTGTGTATGATGTTATATTCATGCCACCAAACTGAGCACACAGTGAGACTGATGTGAGCGCAAATATATCTGTGAACAAAGAATAATGTGTGGAATATGCGTTTACAACTTAACACGCTTGCAACTTGATAATGAAAATGAGCCACACCACCAGCCAGTCACAGACAGGTTTTTTCATCCAATCAGAGTATTCCTTCCTGCATTCGTTTGGATAAATAACAACCAGTAAATCAAAAATACTGCATATAGCGGCAGACATAACTAAACAAAACAGAATTTAGAAAAACACAAGAAAACTTTGAATTTTCACAAGAAAATACAATAAATACTTCAGTTTTGTACCCTAATAATATGTAGTTAAGCATAAAAATATGCTTAGTAATCGCTGTCCATTTGAGTGAATATTTCTTTTAATTTAATTTACTTTTAAATGTGACCAGCATTACATGGCTTGTTTTGAAATACACTGGCTGATTACTTAATTCGGATTTCACCAAAGTGCAAAAAAGTAATTTTATTTATTTAATTATATTTTTTTGTGTTTGCCTTTTTTTTAAGATTCTATGGTTGGTGTTTAAGTGTTGTCAATAATATCTTCCAATGACACATAATTACAACTTTTACCATTTTTTTTAACACAAAAACACAATGGACTCCTGGTGGACTGCCCCAGCGCCCCTACCGCTGAGTTTAGCAAGTTTTCTGGGAGAAACCCTGTATGTCTATTTGTCTGTCTCTAGATCTCTGTCCGTCCGTCTGCCCATCCATTCGAAGTGGCACCATATACTCATTTGTCTTATCTGTTGTGATACCCAAACACCTAAAACATTTCTATGCCTGTTTTAGATGGTTTTTTTTTGTTTGTTTGTTTGTTTTTTTTTGTTGTTTTTTTTTTTGTGGCAAATGCCCTTAGCTTTGAAACTAAACTGTTTGTGAGTTTTCCTACAAAATAAAAATTCCCTAAAACAAAATATTTGAGGGACATTCTGGAAAATATTCAGTTGGAGAAGGCTGGAGACTTTGCTTTCATACATATCAGTTTTAACCACCAGATCTGACATCCTTAGTTGATAAATTAGCCTTTTGAGGTCTCTGGCTGCCAAAGAGGGCATTGACAGGGAGCGCTGGGTTATCCTGACATTTCTCATACACCGACATGTCATTCCACTGGAGCCGTCAGCTAGCTCTGCATGTTAGCATGAAAATGATAGATTCACTGAAGGGCTAGCAGTAATTATCCAGGAGATGCTTCGTGGCTCTGAGGTGAAATGAAGCTCGGAGAATGGGGGGCGGGAGGGGGCTCATCAGCATGCTGCGGCTGCATTCAGCGATCTGAAACATCCATTCAGCTGAGGCTGAGATCTTCAACAGCTCAGAAGCTGATAATCGACTCTCTGTGATCCAAAGACGGATTAAAGTTTCTGCTACGTGTTGTGTAATTTAACAACTAAGTTTTATTTTTTCTACTTGTAATTAATAAAAACACTTAGGGCTGCAGTTTCTCTTCAATTAATGGATCAACACTCCAAACCTTTGACATTTTTCAGCATGATTTCTGATTTCAGAAAACCTTCCGATTAACTTAAAACTTGAAAGATGACATACTTTCAATAACAACTCTGACTTTGAACGGAATGCTCTTGAAATAAAGTATGAACAAAGAGGAAAACCAAACACTTTATCAAAATTAAATTATTCAGATAGGTCTGGAAAGCAACCCAGATGGTCCAAACTCCTGCAAAAAATGAAAATATTGACCTGATGCAGCAAAGCAGCCCCAGAATATCATACTACCACCATCATACTTTACTGCTGATATAGGCTTCCTTTTCTGAAATGCTGTGTTTGTTTTATGCCACATGTTATGGGACACACAGCTTCCAATAATGACTAAACTTTTGTCACTTCAGTGCACAGAATATTTTCCTAAAAATTTGGGGATCATCAAAATGTCTTCTTGTAACACTGAGACAGGCCTTTATGTTCCCTTCCCCAAAATGGTCAGCAGAGGCTTTAGCCTTGAAACTTTGCCATGGAGGCCATTTAAAGTAAATAAGCTCAGTTATTTTTGACTAGGACATGTGATTTAAATCCCATATTAAACAGCTTTCTAGGAATATTGACAAAACTAAAAAAAAACATTCTGTCCAGGAGTGATGCTGAAAAACCAGGCAATGCATTCGTTGCTTCAAGGCTGGACGACTGTAATTCTTTACTATCAGGAAGTCCACAGAATGTAGTTAAAAGCCTTCAGCTGATCCAAAACACTGCAGCAAAGGTTCTGGTGAAAATTAAAAAGAGAGATCATATTTCTCCTATTTTAGCTTCCTTTCATTGGCTCCCTGTGAAATCCAGAGTAGAGTTTAAGATTCTCCTTCTCACATATAAAGCTCTTAATAATCAGTTCCATCATACACCAGAGATCTGATTGTTCCATATATTCCTAACAGAGCACTTCGCTCTCAGACTGTAGGTTTACTGGTGGTTCCTAAAGTAGAACGGGAGGCAGATCCTTTAGTTATCAGGCTCCACTCCTGTGGAACCAGCTCCAAGTTTTAGTCTGAGAGGCAGACACCCCGTCTACTTTTAAGACTTAAAACTTTCCTTTTTGATAAAGATTATAGTTAGGCTGAGTTAACTATATCATATCTCTGTCGTTATGCTGCTATAGGCTTCGGCTGCTGGAGGACAAACTGACAATGTTTTCTCACTCAGATACTTTCTTCTTCGATTGCTCTCCAATTTGCATTATTTGCTGTTATTTCAATGGTTAACTTTATGTTTTCTCTCAGGGTTTTTCTCTTCAAAGAAGCTACTCTTGGACTGGCGTTCTGTTTGGCTGTGGTACCTTCTTGGAGGAGGACTTTGGCTGAGATACTTCTGTCAACAACTAATCGCTCTCGCTTAACTTTAACTTTTTGCTGTTCTTCAACAGAGAAAGTACTCCAGCATCAGTTATACTGTTTCTTTTTGTGATTCTGCACTGTCTTCTCAAACTACAGTTGTGGCAGATAGCCGCTTGTACTATGTTCTTGTTCTGCAGAAGGCTTCTTTCTGTTAAAGGGGAGTTTTTCCTCTCCACTGTCGCTACATGCATCAGCATGAGTGATTGCTGCAAGTCAATGACAATACAATCTGTTGGGTTTCCTTAGATAGAAACTTTTAACTAATTTGAATAATGAACTGAACTTGATGCACTGTTTGATAAGTAGGATCAATTGGAATGGATGATTGAACTAAAATGACTTTTTTTGTAAAGTGCCTTGAGATGACATGTTGTGTAAATAAACTGAGTTGAATTTTTTTGCCCAGTCTCTCTTTCTTCTGGTAGAGTCATGAACTTTGATCTTAACTGAGTCAAGTATAACCTCTGGCTCTTTGAATGTTGTTCAGGGTTGTTTCAAGACCTCCTGGAGAACTTGTTGATGCACTCCTAGAGTAATTTTGGTGGGCTGGCCCCGCTTGGGAAAATTCTTCACTGTTTCTTGTTTTCTCCATTTGTGGATAATGGCTCTCACCGTTGCTCTATGGAGTCCCACAGCTTTATCCGAATTTCACACAGGGCCATGCTGACTTGCATTTTCCTCCTCTTCATAATGAACACCTTAATTTCGAAGCTGCATTTTGAGTTTATTTATGTTTTCTTTGTCTATTATGTAAAATAGCCTCAAGATCTGAGAGATTTAAGTATTCTTCTTCAATGCTTCTTCACCTACCGGGATTGGTAACATGTTCCAGTTGCCCCAGGCTCGTCTGCTTGGTGATCCGGTAGATGAGCTCGCCCGGTTCGCTGTCTTGATCGCTGGCCGATAGCTGCAACGTGGTCAGCTTCTTCACCGAGTTTTCATCCAGCACCAAGCCTTTGTTTACCTCCACAGAAGGAGGAAGATGGTCCTCTGGAGCAGACAGACAGGAGACAAATCTATGAAAATGATCTGTCCAGCAGAACAACATACAACCAGTGGAGGAGAAAGAAGAAATTAGATGGAACAAGCAGCAGGAATAACCACCAAATAAGTGACAAGTAGTTAGCGGTAGCAATAAAAGAGGACCTAACCCTTTAGAAAATGGGGAAAAAGGGTGAAAAGTTAAAACAGGTAAAGATTCAGACAAAGGTGAAAAGTTGGAAAAGACAGGGTGGCAAGGAGAGAAATGAAAAGAGAACCCTGGTGACATAAACAATATAACAGAACAGCACACGAAGCTGGCAGAAAATAACAAATTGTGATGCTGTTCAGCTGCAAGGAACAGAAAATCTGTCCGTTTCCAGCTGCCTCCTAAGTGGGAGCCAGAATGCTGAATCACAGCAGGTTTTATCCTCAGGAGGAAGACTTGAAACTCTAGTTTGAAGACCTTTTCCAAGCAAGGGAGCCGAAATCGAATCCATACAAGTAACTACAAGTTACATCCTTAGTGGGAACTCAAAGGTATTCACTTCACATGTCACTGACTTCAATGTAATCCCCAAGCTATTGTCAAATAACTTTAAAAATAACAGAAGAACAGCCAAAGATTAGAATAAAAATCAATTAATATGTTTTTCAAATTGATATAATAAATAATTTGTGGGAATTTGCAGGGTTAATTAAATGCATCAGTAGCTCCCACAGAAAAATCCTTTGAGGACGTTTTGTATTCAGTTTGTGTCCTGTGTCGAGCGCAGGACAAAGGCATAAATCTGTAGTAATTGCCTTGTCTTCTCCAACAAATGAAAGAACACTTCAGCCCTTTTTCTTTTTAGCTGCAGGTAGCAAAGTATGGAGGAAACCTTACCGAGCACGCTGATGAAGAAGGACTGGTCGATCAGTTTGTTGCCCTCGGGATCGACCAGGTTGAACTTGAAAGACAGGCTGCCTCCTTTCTCCCCTTTTTCATGGCTGTACCGCAGCAGGCCTGCAAGAAACAAGCCCCCATCGTCATCCCAACTCCATGCACGGCGCTAACTGCTGTGACAGTTACGCGTCATTAAATCGTATTTGATTACAGCGACATTATTTCAAGTGAGACGAATAAGGAGCGCCGACATTTGCTGCATCGCAGAAAACAAACCTTATATTTGTTGTACTGTGCAAACCCATTCAAATGAATGGCATTCATTTTTACATGCTCTATCAGCTTGACAAGGTTGTTTTTTTAATTGAGGAACTTCAACTGCAGGGAATCTCTACTACAGCGAGATTAAGCAACGTCCTATCTGGGTATGAATGACTGCTGCAAAGAGAGAAATTTTCTCTTTTTTTTGGCTAACTTTGTCCTTTTCTGGAAAAAAAGAACTGAAATTTTTCTTTTGTGGGCAGGATTCAGTTTCTTGGACTTGTTATATATAAAAATAATAATTTAAACTCAACTAGAAAAGCAGAAAGCCACACCTTAGATAGAATGATGTCTTCACGCCCTGCTGTGCATGTGAGAGATCAGAGAGGAGCTTTAATGATGCTCCAAACTTTTCATCTCTGACTATTGTACACAGAAGTATTACTGGATTATTAGCGATCATCCCTTTAGATAAAATAATTTGCTTTTACTGACACTGGACCTTTACAAAATCAGCACTGATGACAAATACGCAATTATACTCTCAGCGGCAGCATTTCAGTCTTAATTTCAGACTTTTCTTGCGTGACTAGCTTAATGTGTTTTTGTACATCTTAAAATATTTATGTGTACAAAGCAGGAGGAGAGAATAAGCTGATAGAAAGCTGAGTGCCAACACTATAATCAGAACTTTCCTGCTTTATATATATATATATATATATATATATATATATATATATATATATATATATATATATATATATATATATATATATATATATAAAACTTTTTAAAAAGAAATTTACATTTTTTATTATTTTCAAGATTTGTTCTTTTTAGGGACTCCTGATTTCTTACACAACTGCAAAACTCACGATGAAAAAAAAGTCATTAAAAGAACAGCATAGAATATGTTACAGGTTTGGAAACAGGGAAAAATGATAGAAGAAAAACACAACATTAGAAAATAAAACAGAAAGTTCGCACCTTTGTTAACGTCCTCCTGAGTGAAATTGTGAGCAGGACCTTTGACAGAAACCTTCTCCACATGGCTGCTCCTGCTCAGCTGTAGTTTGCCCACCGGAGGATCTTTGGTCAGGATGTAACGCAGCTTCAGGTTGTCTGAATCGATGTCTGAGCCCTTCAGGTTCTGCTCTGTGATTTTAGACGAGGATCCTGCATAAAACAGAGCATTTAGTGATATGCTTTTCATGTCCATTTGAATTTAAAATATTCTTTTTTCTTTATGTAGTAGTTTACTGTATGCTAATTAGAAAAAGTGCTAATTTAAGCATCACTATACAGAGATATTTGTGATTCAGTCAACCAAACCCAACACAAAAAGTCCACGATATTGGAATCTGCATTTGGGTACAGGTGGCATCATGATTTGAAGAAATGTATAATATGATTAAAAGTGGTACATGAAAATGTCTGTGAAAAGTCAAGCAGGATCAAGCTAATTTCTAGTCACAATTTGGGTCCATGAAACAGCAAAATGTCCAAATGCCTCCCAAGTCTCACCCGCTGGAAGCTGCAGGCCTCTGTTGACGGTCATTCTAGGTCCCTCGCTCTTCCTAACATCCATGGTGAACTGCAGGAGGCCCGTCTGGGTCTGCATGCCATTGGTGAGGGTGAAGCCCATTTCATCAGCTCCCCCACTGACAGTTTCCGGCGTGTAGACCAACAGCCGGTCCAGGACGTCCTGGTAGGTGAAGGTGGAACCTTGTGTGAGGATGCGCCCGTTTTCCAGTGGCTGAGAGTAGAATTGTCGCCGGCGCAGTTTTCCTGAGGAAAAAAAGGTGCAAATGTGTGTTGCTAAAGCTAAGACTGCAGAAGAATGGTGATAATTTTAGTTCAAAGAAAGATGTTTTACGTTGTTTATCGAGTTTTGGCTCAAGTTTCATTTGAGTGTATCCAAAAAGCCGGCTTTAAATGAGATTCAATACCTCCTGAAGCATGGGGGTGGGAAAATTTGGCTGTGTGTGAAATGTCAATACAATGTTCACTATGCAGAAGACTAAAGCTTGATTTATGCTTGATGCATGTGCATTCACTGCGGAAATGAGACACGTTGAATCAGGTCGATACAACTTTTGCCGCATTTTTACTCTGTGGCTCGTTCCCGCTGTAGTCAATATTCTCCTAGACTCTAGGGGGCAGTGTAGGGCACCTACGGTAAGTATACGACACGACACAACATGTTAGAAGTAAAAAATACAGCCGTTAGTAGCCAACATGGTGACACCCATGAGCTTCTCCTCGTCTCTTCCAAGAGTGACAGTTATTTCTTTTCACAAATTGTTCACAATTTGTTTTTTTGCAGTGATCTTTATGGGCCAATAGGAGCTCTTGCTTGTTTCCATTTTACTGGAAAATTTCCTAGGTGAGGTGTGGAGAATTACGGCTGCACAAAGTGGTTTCTCAAATAATGTGGCTGCACAGTGCCACAGATAAACCTTGCATAAACCAAGCTTAAGTAGTGGACTGGGGTATCCAGGTGTTTTTGCACTTCTAAACATTACTTAAGAATTGTGTTGTTTTATAATTGAGTGCGGAGTAAATCCAGATCCATTTTGAATGAAACGCCAAAAAACAAAAGCAGAATTTAGGTGATTTTTTTGCCATCATTGGTTTTATAGCCCAACATTTGATTTTATGTCTTAAATCTCATTCGGCCAGAGTTTAAGTGTCACTGTATCGCAACTTATAAAGGTGGACATATTACCTATAAAAACTTTTTTTATTTTAAACCAGGCAACTGTTTGTAGAGCAGCAGCATCTGTGCAGATAATTTATAGGAAAATACTTGTTGGAAATGTTCTTTCCTTTTTTTGTTGTAGTTCAAAACACATCTTTGAAATTTGTATTGTACATTTAGACAATATTTTTGCTATGTCTGAGTTTTTAACAAATATAAAATCCTAATATTTAGCAATAGCTCGCTTAAATTAGTGCTAGTATGCTAACGCTAGCATGCTAATGCTAACACATTCTGTCGCTACAAAATCTGAGCATTTGAATGGAGTGATTCGTAAGTATGCAGAATTTCTGCAGGAAATGTACTTTCCTGCTGGGTTCAAGATAAAGAAAATAATCTTGCTTCTCCTCCAAGCAGTCTGTGGTTGAACTTGAACAACTATAGAACCCTATGTCTGCCACTATGATGAAAAAAAAAAAAAGAGTTCTAACTCAAGATTAGGGCCTGCATGCACAAACTCAGTTCGTAGCACTGCTGCCTTGCAGCAAGAAGGTTCGAATCCTTGGTTCAAATCCTGGCCTGGGTTCTTTTCTGCATGGAGTTTGCATGTTCTCCCTGTGCATGTGTGATTTCTCCAGCATCCTCTGACAGTTCAGAAACACGACTGTTGGGTCAACTGTTCTCTCTAAATCGTCCTTAGGCCTGAGTGTTTGTATGAATGGTTGTTTGTGTGTCTCTGTGTTGCCCTGCGATGGACTGGCGATTTTTTTCAGAGTGTTCCTCGCCTTTTGCTCAATGACTGATGGAGACAGGCACCCTACCCCCACCCCACCCTTCATTATAGACAAAGGATGGATGGATAACACATAAATATGACTGAAGGGTGGAAATGGGCTTCCATATACTATCCATCAATATCTGTACAACAAAAGTAATGACAAACAAGAGATGAATTTCAAACGTGTTTACCAGCAGTCAATTGAGGAGCTTCTGCAATAACTAATTATTGAGATGCAATTATATTTTTGTTGGTTTGGGTAGGTTTTTTCACATTAATAAGTAAAATCATTTAAAAACTGATTTGCTTTTCAAGCATGTTATCTTTGTCTGATGCTCACATTTGTTTGATGATCTGAATAAGACAAAGAAACAAATGAAATCTGTATTTATAATATATTTCCAGCTAATGTATATCAAATATAACTGACAATGTAAATACAATTATTGCAGATTTAATATTTATGGTACGACTTAAATTGATAGTCTTAGTTTATTAATTATTTTTACTGCCAAATATTTAGATGTCCACAGTTTTCGGACATCTATACACTCATCTTGCTGTACAAGATGAGTGTATAGGTGGAGTGGGGCAGCTTCCTCATGTTGATATGAGGCCGGAGAGTGTACCCCTCTAATAAATCCGTTTGTTTGAGCGGGACGGTGGAGTGAGGACTATAAAGAAGTGACCTGTTAAAAAGATAAACTGCCTGGGTTTCATCATCTTGTATGAAATCACTCGGATTCCCTCTCGGTCCCATCAGTCGTACTCAGCATTGGTTTTACAGCAGCTTCACGCTCGACTTCGCCACTTGTTTTACGGCCCTTTAACTGCAGGTGGGGTGTTATTGCAAAACATTCACACCAGGTGTGTATGTGGATGTTTAAAAGAGATGGAAGATGAAATCAGGACGGCAGCAAATTGAGAATTTTTTTGGTGGAATAATCTATGAGACGCAATTCAAGAGCTGCCGTCATGTCAAAACATTCAAGGGTCGACAGAAAAACAATAACAGCTTCTCCCCTCTTTGAATTCAGTTTACCATCCAGTTCCAAGATTTTATGCACTAAAACTGGCCTGGATGATAAATTGCTGAATGACAAACACATATTTTCATCTGTATCTTGTCTTGTGAAGCAATTTCTTTGAACCCACCAGGCTTTGAAAAGAAAACTCATTTTCCGCCGGTGAGGAGCTGTCAGCTGGTTTAAGAGTGTGAGAGGAATGGCTGCAGAACATCACCGTGTTTGTCTTGTTTTAGGCTTTTTGGGTGTCAGAAGTGAGAGTAATGTGTTTACGCCTCCATGTCCACGTTCTTCTTGATCACATTCAGAATAATGTACTGTAGATATACTTCAACATAACTGCTGAACTGGTTGTTCGTTGTGTGTGTGTAGAAGGACAACCTAACCTACAAATGCTCTGCTTGGACTGTGTCTATATGCTAAAACAGGTGCATCTAAAAAAAAAAAAAGAACATTGTGAAAAAGTTTAATACTGGAGACTTATGGTGACACAGTCTAATCACGTAATTAACTCCAAACACCTGCAAAGGTTTCCTGAGCCTTTAGGTGGTCTCAGTCTGGGTCAGTTGGACTGACCAGAAGACAGTCATTGACATCCTTCACAAGAAGGGGAAGACACAAAAGGTCATGGCTAAAGAAGCTAGTTGTTCAGAGTGTTGTATCCTAGCATATCCAAAGAAAGTTGAATCCTAGCATATCCAAAGAAAGTTGAGTGGAAGAAAAAAGTGTCCAAGAGTCTCCAAGAGTGGAGAGGACCAGAATCCAGGTTGCCTGAAGTCCAGTGTGAAGTTTCCATAGTCAGTGATATTTGAGGTGCCATGTCATCCGCTGGTTCTGGTCCACTGGGTTTTCTGAAGTCCACATTCAATGCAGCCGTCTACCAGGAGATTCTAGAGCACTTCATGCTTCCTTCTGCTGACAGGCTTTAGGAAGATGCTGATATCATTTTCCTGCAGGACTTGGTACCGGCCCACACTGCCAAAGGTACCAGAAGCAAATCCATTGACCATGGTGGCGCTGTGTTTGATTGGCCAGCAAACGGGCCTGACCAGAACCCAACAGAGAACTTACTGAGAATTGTCAAGAAGAAGATGAGAGACACCAGAACCAACAATGCAGATCACTTCTGGGCAGCTATCAAAGCAACCTGGGCTTCCTGAGCACCTCATCAGAACCACAGGCTGATCTGCTCCATGCCACGTCGCACTGATGCAGTAATCATGCTAAATTAGCCCAGAGCAAGTACTGAGTGCATAGAAATGAGGATATGTTTCAGAAGCCTGACATTTCTGTTTAAAATACTTTTTTTTAATTGATCTGATGTAATATTCTACTTTTCAGAGACACTGAATTTTATATATATATCCCCTGTGAGTCAGAATCATCAGAATGACAAGAAATAAAGGCCTGAAATATTTTACTCCAAGTGTGATGAAGCTATTGAACACAAGAGCTTCACTTTCTGAAAATTTTCAAAGAAAATATTGAACTTTTTGATGATATTCAATTCATCCTTTGCATTAGAATATTTCACACCCTGATATTGCGATGAGCATCATAATTCAGTGTGCAGCATGCAGCTTAAATGTTTTCAGAAAGAATAGAACAATAAAACCTGCCAGAACATTTAGGAGTTTTCAGGAAGGACTGGAAACATTTCAAAGTCTTCTGAAACACCTTTGTAGTTTTCCAGCTTGAAATAAAGAAGTGCATTAATATTCTGTGTGCGTATGTCTGCGCTCACCGTAGGTGGGAATCCTGATGATGGTGAATATGATCTCATTCTCCGGCGTATCCTCGTCATAGACGCTGAGAGACGAGTTGGTGATGACGACTCCGGAGTTTTCCTCCACATGGACGCTGCTGACTGAAACCGTCATCTCTGTGTCCGCTTTGCTCTGCAGGTGGAGGGAGAGATCACAGAAATAATGAGGAAATACCAACTGCTCTGCAGCTGGAAGGAAGGAAGGAATTCATGGAGGTAGGTGGAACGAGGGAAGGAAGCAAGGAAGGAGGGAAGGAAGGCTGGAATTCATGGAGGTAGGTGGAAGGAAGGAAGGAAAGAAGGAAGGAAGGAAGGAATTCATGCAGGTAGGTGGAAGGAAGAAAGGAAGGAAGAAAGGAATTCATACAGGTAGGTGGAAGGAAAGAAGGAAGAAAGGAAGGATGGAATTCATGGAGGTAGGTGGAAGGAAGGAAAGAAGGAAGGAACACATGAGGTAGGAGGAAGGAATAAAGGAAGCAAGGAAGAAATTTATGGAGGTAGATGGAAGGAAAGAAGGATGGAAGGAAGGAAGGATTAATTTAAAAGACACAAATATCAGGAAAATCCAACAAAAACAGCTGAACTTTATTTCCACGTTAATCAGATTCGCTGCAACGGATGTCAGGTGAAAACACAAGAATCCTGAAACGTTTGTGTGATTTTAACTGAATTTTACAGGTTATTTCTTGCTCTAAAGGATTAAAATATTTTACAACGCTCTAATTTTTTATTTTTTTACCAAGCAGAAACCTGTTGTTGTAATGGGGGTTTGCCGCCTTGTGAGATTCACAGTTTATTGCTGCGTACATACACGCTGCAAACTCAACGGCACGCTGACGGCCTCATCAATTCAACTCAAGTCTTAAAACACGATTAACTGGCTGATTAGGAAGCCGATTATGTTCATATCGAAGATGGCAGCGATGATTAATTCAGATTAAGTGTTTCTCAGAGTAGGTGAGATGGATTATCAATTAGTAGAACTTCTAACATTTCAAGGTGTGCAAGTTTGTAGACGACAGTAAGATCTATGAGAAAGTCTTTCTCCAGATATTTATAAAACGAGTTTGAAACTGTTTAAAATAGTTTAAAGTGGCTCCAAGAGCATGTCTGGAATGTGGGAACCATGGAAATCTCTCCTGGAGCGTCCTGGCTGTCCTTCAGTGAGAATGAGGAGGCTTTGCTTCTGCTTTATCACCAAGACTGATTTATAACGCAGGAAAAAAAGCAATGAGGGGTTTGCTGAAGATAAGGAGATTTCTGCAGATTAACACTTGTTTTGGACACAGGGAAACATTACCATGATTAGCTGGATCAATGTATTGATGCATGTCTTTATTCTTTCATGTCACAGAAGAGCAGGCGACTGTTCTGCTTCAAAATAAAATTTCATAATGTTGCGAACTGGGTATTTACTGGATGAGGTTTTTCATAATTTCTATGTGTAACTGGCTTAGCGCTGCCAATCACCCTCGTGAACGCGCTGCTAAATGTTCTAATGGTGAAGAAACAACTTACCGTTCCAGGAAAACTGTTTATCCACCGGTGGCCATGCTAACTAGCCTTAGCATTAGCAGCAGGCTATGCTGTGGTGAACCAGCTGTAGCGCAGCAGAGAGCAAGGGGGGGGGGGTGTGTAAGCAGCGCGTACACGCGACCCTCCTCCTGGCTCTGATGGGTTGTTTCTGACTGAATGGTGTATCTCTGCAGTTAGTATTGGGAGCACTGGGAGAAGGCACAAGAGCTTGATTTTTTTCACAGATAATCTGTCTTATGCTGTCACGACATAATGATAATTTTAACAAATATGTAAAAAAACATATTTTCCATAAAAGTTACATACTGCATCTTTAAGCTTAAAATTATACAGACCCCTGCCAGATTAATGTAATCTTTTAATTTGCCTACTTCTTACTTCTGACTGGATGTAATGGAAACATTTTGGCAGCCCAGGAAGCATCCTGACTTAGATCTGAGAGAATATTTGCGGAGGGAGCAAAAGATCAAGGTGGCGGCAAGAGGGCCTTCCAATCTCAAAGACTCAAAGCTCATCCCCAAAGGTAAATCATCACGATACCAGCCATCATACGAATGGTTTGATATTTTTAATCAGTTTGAATGAATTTTTAAAAATAAGATTGTATAATTTAAAAAAAAAAAACTGGATTATTTTAGAGATGCTTGTCTTTTAGACCAAACAATGGGATTTCCAGAGAGCTATAAACTGAAAACTTTGCATCCTGTCATAGACGATGCAGCTCTAAACTTCTGTTGTTTTTTTTTTTTAACTGAAGATTTGTCCTCATTTTCACACACAAAAAAAAAAATATCTGCAGAGGTTCGTTTCTGAAGCCTGACTCTTCTGTTTGTTGCCACTTAAACATTTTAAACATTTTCCCAGCACACGCAACACAATATGCCAAAAGCAACAATAACAAAAAAAACAACTTTGGAAGACCTTCAGAAACCTCCAAAAAATAAAATCCTGGCCTGCTTGAAAGGAAAATATAGACGTGAGGACTGGTTTAATACTTTTGCATAAGTATTACACCTTTTAAATCATTTGAGAGCAACAAGTTAAAGAAAGAAAGTCGTTTTTCTCCCAAAAATAAATTCCAAACCAATTTCTCAAGATTTTAGAACCGAAGACAAAACTCACAACAAAAAAGGTAGAATAACGAGTTACTTAATATATTCCACTGCTGGTCAGATTTTACTGACGTCTCTCTGTCTGAGTTTGTCTCAGTTGTTGCTCTATGAAAGTTATTACCTGGATATTGATCTCCACGGCGAACGCTTCCGTCTGGCTGTATCCGTCACTGACGTAGAAGCTGAAGACATCCTGGCTGGCCTTACGCTGGCTGTCCTGGACGTAGAAGATGTGATCAGACATCAGGTCCTCCACAGAAAAAGGAACATCTGGAGTGACGACGCGTGAGTCTCCAACTGAGCCACCTGCAGGAGGAAAAAGCAGAGACGCAGCTGTCAGAGTTGCTCTTTAATAACAAGAACTGCTGTTCAGGAGACGCTTCATTAATCTGGTCGCCCTGTTTACAGGAAGTCCTTATAAGGTAGTGTTATGTCAGGTTCTGGCCTTAACGTGATATAAAAACAGGAAAACACCACCTTCTCCCTGCAGCACAGTGACTCAGCTCACGATGGAGTCATTGGGCTCTGAGGGAGATGATGTTTCAACCTTCAAAGATTTTCCCTCTGTGCACACACTGAAACACTGATGTTTCAGCCTGAGAGAGGTTTGTTGGAGTTTTATCCAGAGCTGCATCGATGCTGCATCCAAACTCTCAAACCAATCAGATAAGGTTCTTTGGCAAAAACACATATTTACTGCTAGATTTAATCAGCAACTGAGCCTTTCCAGATAAATTGCAAACCATGTGCTCTGATAAATTAATATACAAATATTAACTGAAGTAAATATTACAAAAACATTAAAATATTAAATAAATATTACAAAAACAAGTAGCTGAAATAAGTTTCCTTCAAAGAATCACTGTTTCTCTACATTTAAAAGAGTCAGTTACAGCAGTTTTGGTCATCTGGTATAACTGCTAACTAGACGCGTTGTTAGGGTGAAGGAGGCACCGGGTGACACCCAGTGGAGAGTATATCTCACTCAAGATGGTGGCCCTTTGATGTATGGATAGATAAATGCACCCACGGATGGAAGGATGGATGCACCACCCTGCAGATTAGTGCAGGTCTTGTGTTAAGCTGCAGGTCTGAACCACTGTTTACTGTATAAATGCATAAAGTGTAGGCGAACGCCTCGTTTGCTCAATCTGCACATCAACATCAAACCTTTTATGCTTTGTTGCTCATGTTCAGAAATCGACCTGTGCCCCTGTGACCTGCACGCTGCAGAAAGCTGAGGAGCTGCTGACTGACTTCGCTGAATACCAACAAGTTACCTTTGACTCCAGCAGCCACAGAGGCCGATGAGCTGGAGACGAAAGAGCCAGCTGCTTATCTGCAGCAGCAGGTGTTCGGAGTCTTTCACTCTGTGCTTTTATCCTTTATTAAAGAGCAGCAAGGAAAAAGTCCAGTTGCAGGGAGTGAGACTGCAAATATTTTATTTTATGGTGATCTGAAATGCAAAACTCTTGACTTTTGTTTGAAATTAAACCCTTAAAAATCTAACCTGGTAAACCGTTGCTCATGGCTGAACATCCTTTTTTCACTTTAAAAGAGGTTTTATTTGTTTTTACTTCTCAACTAGTATTTCAATCACAATTTTTCTTCAAAAAAGGTGTAATCCAAATATTTCTGAATATGTGACTAATCTACCATGAATGGGTTTATTTTTGGATAGATTTGGGTAGTTTCTACAAAAAAAATTATAAGAAAAAATATGGTTAAATAAGAACATCTCTTTATGAATCGATGAGTATCCATGCTGGTATAGTTGTGTTATAGTGCCTTGTAAAAGTGTCCAAACCAGTCAAATGCGTTCATATGTTGTCAGTTTCAATCACAAATTTCACTGTATTTTATTGGGATTTTATGTGGGAGAAACCAACACGAACTGGTCAACAATTGGAACTGGAAGAAAAGGGCTACAGAGTTTCAAAAATGTTTTACAAATAGAAATCTGAAAAGTGTGGCATGAGTATTAACGACTTTTCATTGCAACAACTTGCACATCTAAAGACTGTCGTCTGTCTGTTTACCTTTGCAAAACAGCTCAAGCTCAGTCAGATTAGATGGAGAGCCTCTGTGGACATCAGTTTTTGAGCGTTCTTTGACTAGGCCTATGAACCAATTCGATCTAAACCTCTCCACTGCAGCTCTGTCTGAATGCGTTGGGTCGTTTTTCTGCTTTAAGCTGAACATTCGCTCTTGTTTTTACTCTTCTGCAGCCTCAAACAGGTTTTCTTCCAGGATTATCCTGTATTTAGCTCCATCTATCTTCCCATCAGCATCCCCACAGCATAATGCTGCCACCACCATGTTTTAGATAATTAGGATGGTGTTTTTAAATTGAAAGTGAAACTCTTCCTCTGATCAGAGCACCTTCATCCACATCTTTGCTGTCTCTGCATGGCTTGTGGCAAACTCCAAATGGTGCTTCTTATGACTTTCTTCTCACTACTCCATAAAGGTCAGATTTGTTGAGTGCACAGCTAATAGTTGCTCAGTAATCTACAGAAGACGTGGCTGACTCTGTTAATGCTTTCCATCTCCTTTGTGTAGCCATCACCTTGGGCTCAAAGCTCCTTTTGTAAAAGTCTCCATACTATCTGACAATTTTCAGTCCTTTTTGCCATCTGCGTCAGTACTGGAGGCTTTAATTTGATTTCCTCCTTACTGCTCTTGCAGAGATACATCTCCCCTATGAGAACATGTTCGTGTTTATCTCAGATCACCTTTCTAATTTTCTTCTATCTGCTCCTTTCCTGAACATAGGAGGATAAAACATCCGAACACTACATCATTTCTTTCCCCCATATGGCATCAGGACAGCAGGAAATTCAGCCAGCATCGTTTGAATGAGACACAAACAAAAATGTGGAAATTATCGTGAGTGACTGCTGCTGTTGTGTTGTGCGCAGGCAGCTTGTTAATTGGGGTGGGCAAAAACTGTGAACCCACCTCTTTTTGTGTTTTCGATGAAGCCATATTTGGGAGGGCTGATGAGCCAAATCTGCAGGTCTGTCGAGGGCATCTCCACGTCGGATACTGTGATGTGATTGGTGGATAGCAGCACACGGCCGCCTTCCTGGACCTGCGAATTACAGAAAACGAGTCATTTTGATTGACTACACAATATGGTTACTTTAAATACCAGTGGTAGGCACGCTTCTGCTAATCCGGCACAGTGTATAGTGTTGCTCAGCGCTTTAGCGTTTTTGCTAACTTTGAAAATGTTTAGCGCACTTAGCTTCCCCAAAATTAATTTTCCAGGATAAATTCTAAAGAACTAATTAACTTGGCTATTTTGTAAACTTTCAGTTGAATAAAGTTTAACATCTGTGTTAAAGTGTTTATTATCGACTGTTAAGAATTCTTCAAGCAGTTAGACGTTTATATTCATGCTCTTATTTTGACATTCCCTCTTTTTTTCTCCTAATAACTTAATTTAAAACAAGAAACACACAGGAACAAAATAAAACAAACAGTAGAGAACAAGATATAAACATAAATACAATACCTAAGGGTGTTACAGAACATGTAAAATATAATGTCAAAATTAAAATGGTGCTCGAGGTTTGTAGTCTTTCACAGGCAGATAGAATTTGAACAGAAGTTAGCACTTTAGCATTAGCCACCTCTAAATACAAATTTGGTATAGTGCTTTAGCGCTAGCAGAGCTAATGTTTATGATTTGTGCTTTAGGATTAGTGCAACTAAGCTTTGAGTTACTGTTAAATACGGTTAAAACAGGAAATAAAGTTGCATATCACGAATAAACAAAAAATTTTCCCAAAAATTTTTCCCAGCCCAATTTTTTCTCTTTATCTTTTTATTTATTTGAGTCTCTCAGTCTTAAATATTAAGATGATTTTTGATAATCACTAGGTATTAGTCATTACTAGGCAACCACTAATCAATAAAATCAATAAAAATTGATTATGAAAAGTGTTGGCAATGAATTTCATTATCAATTTTTGCATCACTCGGCTGTTTACTTCACCCACTGAGCTTCGTCATTGCTGGATGACTGAAAAACAGCTTATTTCATATATGTATTTTATATATGCTTGAACAAAAGTGGCCCCTCTAACAGCAACATTGTCTGACATCTCTGTCACAACGAGAGGCAAAAGGACAACAGAACAGCAGAGCCTGCTGGAAAAGCTCTCAGCAGGTCTCAAGCCTTTTGAATGTGCCACTGTGTTCATGAGTGGACAGAAATGCACAACAATATCTGCCATACCTCCACTGTTGAAGGGGCTATTGAAGTCAACCAAGAGTGCTGCCTTCGAGACAACTGCACTTCGGCTTCCTAACTCACTGCTACAGAGCCACAAAGGAGCGATGGAGAGGGGAGACTGCTTTCTAAAGGACCTAACAGTGATTCTTGCAACAGCCCTTGAACTGATGTTTAGGAGACTCAAGTTTTTTTTTCACCAGCTGAAGTCCTACATGTCTTAACTAAAGCGCAAACAATGGCACTTGCAGAGAAAAAGGAGATGGATGTGATACTCCAGCTGCTGAATCAACACCTCCTGCCACCCTGCTGGATTAACTCCTTGGTTTTGATGGTGATGACAAGGACAGAGAAAGCAGATATTCAAAACCAACTAAGAAACGAAGCCCTCACATACTTTGGAGAAAAGAACCTTACCAAGGATGAAAATGCATTGCAGTGGTGGAAGGCTAACAGAGACAGATATCCAATGCTGGCCAGACTAGTCAAATCCTACTCATGCTTTCCTGGTATGTCTGTTCTTGGCAGCAGGAAAAACAGCCTCCAAAAAGAGAACCAGCTTTAGCCAGAAGCAAGCTGACATGCTAGCATCTTTGCACTGCAATGCAAAGATCCTGGAGAAAGAGTGTGAGTGAGTACATTTACAGTAACACACAAGTATTAATGTTGAAACAAACCCTGGTTCTGGGTTTTCTGATTTGAAATAATTTATTTATGATTCCAACAGCTCAGAGCCTTTGAACAACAAAAGTGCCTCTTTTTTTTTGCACTTCAAAAACAAGTTGCCTGCATATTTTGCCAATGTATATCATACATTTATATATATTTGTGTACATTTCTTTTGTCATTGAAGCTATTTGACTTTTTTATATATGTATATAAAATTTAAAATTATAGTAACAGAATATTCAAGCAGCGACCTGTTTTTTGTGCAGTTTGCTGTCAGTCCAAATGTTCTGTTCTGGAATAAAGATGTGGAAATTGAAAGATGTTTTATTTTTCCAGAATATCAATGAAACAAGCAAAAAAAATAATCAAACATTTAATCAATGCAGTCCTAATCAATACAATATCAATAATGAATATTGATAAACAATGATAGTAATAACTGGGAAATAAAGTGATGTTTGAAGTAAGTTTTGGGGACTGAAATTATGATTTTATTGATGTTTAAAATATATTCATCAGTAACATAGGGACAGGAAATGACAAAGTTGTGGCAGGGTGGAAATGAGATGGTGACCAAGACAGAAAGGCACTGGGCAATGGAACAGAAGGTGAAGACAGGTTGTGAAAAGGTTTAGTCTGAGCATGATGAAGAAGTTCGTCTGTTGTCAGGGATCATGCAACTGGGAGTAACGGAAAGGAAACAGCTAGATCCTGAAAGGATCAGTTCTAGTGTGATGCAAAGGTGGGCAGACATGCAGAAGGTTGAAGAATCACTAAAGAGGAACTCCAGACAGTAAACTAGGGAAGCAAATTATGTTTCCAGACACAAAATAAAAGTCAGTGCTGTCTATGAAAACATACAGGAAACTATTTACTTATAAGGACCAAGAATGAGTTAAGATTCTGGCAGAAGTAGCAATCATGCTCAAATTATGTTCGGCTCGAAGGGTATATAAGAACGATGTAAGGAAATGTTCAAGGTTGTTTGCTGGCACAGCTTCAAATCAATATCACAGACAAGGATTGTGAAAAGAAGAGCAGAGCAGAGTTTAGAGAACGATAAAAGCCTAATCTTGAGACTGAAATTTTCTGCATCTTTGATGGGTCGACACGTGGGCCAAGGGTTACTCTCACGACTGCTGCTCACACTGGGATAACTCCTTTTGTTGGACCCAAGAATCTTTCGGTGAGCAGTTCAATGATTTTTGTTGGATTACTGAGATTTACAACTAGTTGTGGAATGTTGGATTGCAACACATTTTCCATCCAATGCTCCAATGGGCTATCACAGGACAGGACAAATCCCTCTCTCTGCCTCGGTTTAAATGCATTACATCAAAAGTTCTCTCGGCCACAGTTTTAGGTAAGAATAATTAAAGATAAATTGGTGCTTTTTTTTTTTTTTTTTTACTGTTATCTATTTTATTTCTCAGCTGCTGAATTAAACGGTGTGCTGTACCTACTGATCATTGCAATGACAAAAAACAATCAAAATAATTACGGAGGTTGTGGACCTTTAATTTATTGAGTTTTTAAAAAACTTTTATGGGTCATGCACCTCTGAATTTTTGGAACTTGACTATTGGACTGGACTATTTGGGAGGTGTTCTTGCAGAGCAGGTTCCCCAGCACTGGCATTTATAAAACCCTTCTATGAAGGCTCATTTTCAGGGAATACCACACCGCCTGCTCTGCTCACGCGCGCTCGACGTGAATTTTCAAAAACACAACGATAGCTCAGCCTTAAGAAGTGCAAGATTGTTTTAAGAGGAGGAGCTGCCGTTAACGGTCGTGGCTGGAGGTTCCTGGCTGGGCGCTAGGCTACTCAGTCAGGTCAGACCATCAGATGAAGCAGGGTGAGACGATCGGATGTAGGTAGTGAGATGCTGGACGAATCCTTCCTGACACCAACTTAAACCAACTACCAAGAGGTCCTGCTTGGAAAGGGTCAGAAGGCTTGGGAGTCCGGACCCTTTCAACGGAGAGCTGGGTCGGGCGTCCTTGCGGTTCAGTGAGGTAAACTTGTGGACAACAACCCCCACCCCCAGGATCAAACTCCCTGAACAACTTTAAACACCTTTAAATCAGACTAAAAACATAACTGCTCACTGCAGCTTTTGATCAAAGGACTTTTTGAAACATTTGTTTCTTTTATGCCGTTAATATATCTGTATTTTAACATCTTTTTCTTTCATGCTTTGTTATTTTCTCTGTCTTTCTTTGATGTCTGGGTAGATAAATGGACAAATCGTAAGAAAGATTACTTTGATGAAGCTAATTACCCACAAATGCAAACTTTAATAGGATCTTACTTTCTAACAAATTACCTCCAGCAATTATTCAGAGTGAACAAGAAAAAATTGTGGATTTTTATAGATGATTAGAACAGAGAATAGAAAAAAAAACTAGTGGATTTCTTCACATATTCACCTTCAGTTTAAACTTGATCGATGGATATTTCTGTGCACTGTTTCCAGAAATACATATTTACAGTTCTGTGCAAATCATTTAAAACTGAACTTGACAGCATACTTTTCAGTGTTTGCTTAAAACCTGAGGAAAGTGGAGGGTAAAAAGAAGAAGTGTTTGTGAACAGAGTCTGAAAGTCCTGAGCAGGACCTAAAAAGATGGATCTTTCTTCAGCTGACTCCAGTCCTCGAGTGCCACCATCCTGTAACTGGATGCATCCCTGCTCCATTCATTTGAGTCAGGTGTTCTTGGAGCAGGAATGCATCCTAAAGTTGCAGGACGGCAGTACTCGAGGACTGGAGTAGCAGACCCCTGAAGCTGTAACAGCTCTCTGGGAATCACCTTGTTAAATCTAAGCCGATGTTTTATTGCTTTCCAACTGAGAGCTTACCTCTCAGTTATTATTTGTTGCAGCAGAAGAACGTTTTTTATTTCATCACCCCTCTTTGGGGATTATTTAAAATATTCATTAATTCACTCATGTGTTTTCCTCTCTCTCAGGATGATATCTTTGGTATTCTCACAGATTAAAATAAAACAATGACAGCAAATTATGTTGTTGCCTTCGTAAAGCCTGGAGAACTACCGACCAAAATCATTCTGAAAGATTAGATCAACCTCTTGCTTATTCTTCTGCAAATGTGAGAAAATTTTGTGACTCAACACTTTATGAGACAAAGATTTAATTCCAGTTTGCTGATGTGACACAAACCAAAGTGCCTCAAAGAGAAAAAAATAAGAACCAGCATGACAATAAAACAGGAAGTAAGAGTGATTACCTTGATGCCGCCTTGCACAGTGACCACCGGCGCCTGTCTGGGCGTGGAGGTAATGGTAATTGTGCACATCTGGTTGTCAAGGCGATTGCTGTCTTTGTCATGAACAACAAAATGGAAGATGTCCGTCACCGGCTGACTTCCTGTCTCCAATGAAGTGATGTACCTACACAGGGAACACCAGGTTGTTTTCCTTTAGATGATCCCAAATTAATTGAGCTGCGGGATTAAAAAGCTTGTCCTGATTCTGTTCGACAGAGAAATATGATTTAAATACCAGAAGGGATTTAGTCCTTGTCTAGTTCTGGCCTGGATTCTGGTTCGCTGGACTTGCAATTTTTTTTTCAGAGAACAGCTGCATTAAAAATCAGCGACTCATCTCTAAGCACATATTGACACATTTGTCTTTACAGCTCTTATCAAACGACGAGAGCTGTTTTGGGCTCTCCTGTTTTATCTTTCCTGAAAAGATCCAGCTGCAGTAACTGAACTGAAATCAAGACAAATTCTTACCTCAGTTTCCAGCTCTTGTTTAAGTCAAAACAAACAATTTGTTTGGCGGATGTGCAGGAAGGCTTGATGAATGGAAACGAAGGTGTCAGCATGAGAGTGTTTACAGTGCCGATAAAATGTATTCACCCCTTGGATGTTTAATCCTTTTATTGATTTTACAAATCAAACATGATCAACAAAATTAGTCTTTTTTGACAAATAAAATAAAAACCTATAATGTCAAAGTGAAAACTAATTTCTACAAAATAATGACAAAAATATATAACATAAAATAGCAGTTTAAAGTGACTGACCTAATTCAACAGAGGTCCAGCCAACTGGTGCTTGTTGTCTCACAGTGAGTGGAATGGAGGTCACCTGAGTGCAAGGAGTTTATCTCAGGTGACTGTAGTATAAAGACACCTGTGTCTGGAAGGTCCATTCACTGGTTAATCAGTATTCCTGGCCACCATTGCAGCATGAAGACTAAAAACACTCCAAGCAAATCAGAGAAAAGGTGATTGAAAAGTACAAGTCAGGGGATGAATACTAAAAAATCTCCAAGGCTCTGAACGTCCCTGGAGTTCGGTTCAAGCCATCATCAAGAGGTGGAAGGAATACGGCCCAGGTGTAAATCTGCCTCGATCAGGACGTCCTCACATCCTGAGAGACCGTGCAAGACGGAGACTGGGGAGAGAGGACACCGGGTTACCATGACGACGCTGAAGGAGCAACTAGCTTCAGCAGATGAGATGGGAGAGACTCTGCAGACAAGAACTGTTGCCTGGGTTCTTCACCAGTCAAAGCTTTATGGGAGAGAAGCAGTGAGAAAACCACCGTAGAAAAAGACTCAGATCAAGGCTGGACTAGAGTTTGCCAAAAGGCACGTGGGAAGAGACGCCATGGTCAAGTGGAAGAAAGTTCTTTGGTCTGATGAGACTGAAATGCAGCTTTTTGGCCATCAGACAAGACTGTATGTTTGGCGCACTGTGAAGCATGGTGGTGGCAGAATCATGCTGTGGGGTTTCTTCTCAGCAGCAGGCCCTGGAAGGCTTGTAAAGGTAGAAGGTAAAATGAAAGCAGCAAAACCTTCCTTAAGAAAGTTTTGCCTGTCGTTGCATCTGACCGGATTCCAACAGTCAACTCATCCCTCTCATCAGGTGTTTCCCCCCCAGGCTCTAAAAATGGTAGTTATCAAATCACTGTTAAACAAGAGAAATCTGGACAAATCACTATTGCAGAATTACAGGCCAATCTCTAACCTTCCATTCATCAGCAAAATTATTGAACAAGCTGTGTTTCAACAGTTAAATAGCTTTTTAACAATGACAAACCGCTTTGATGTCTTTCAGTCCGGTTTCCATGGTTACCACAGCACTGAGACTGCCCTTGTTAAAGTGTTCAATGACCACGATATATTATTGAAGCGACTGGAGAGCTGGGTCAGACTCTCTGGTACACTACTTAATTGCTTCGAATCCTACCTAAAGGACAGGGATTTCTTTGTGTCAATAGGCAACTTCTCATCGGAGCGGAGAGAAGTCACATGTGGAGTACCCCAAGGTTCAATCCTGGAACCCCTCCAATTTAATATATACATGACCCCATTAGCTCAGATTATAACAAGCTCTACATTACAATGTCACCAGGTAACTTTGAACCCATCCAAGCACTGAGCAGATGCTTAGAACAAATCAATGCGTGGAGGTGCCAAAACTTTCTCCAGCTTAACAGAAATAAAACTGAAGTTATTATCTTTGGACCTAAAGAGGAACGATCTAGAGTCAACACACAGCTTCAGTTATTACAACTACAAACTAATGATCATGCCCAAAATCTGGGTGTAGTGATGAACTCAGACCTGAACCTTCAGAGACACATGAAGACAGTTACAAAGCCGGCCTTCTATCTCCTGAAGAACATTTCCAGGATTAAAGGACTAATGTCTCAACAAGATCTAGAGAAACTCATCCATGCATTTATCTCTAGTCGCATTGATTACTGCAACAGTGTCTTCACAAGTCTGCCTAAAAAGTCAATCAGACAGCTGCAGCTGATCCAGAACGCTGCTGCTCATTATCTCACTAAGACCAGGAAGATGGAGCACATTACCCCAGTTCTAAAGTCCTTCCACTGGCTCCCTGTAGCTCAGAGAACAGACTTTAAAATACTTCTGTTAGCTTATAAATCACTAAACGGCTAAGCACAAAAATACATTAAAGACCTGTTGTCATTGTATCAACCTTGCAGACCACTCAGGTCTTCTGATTCTGGTCTACTCTGGATCCCCAGAACCAGAACCAAACAGGGAGAAGCAGCTTTCAGTTTTTATGCACCACTAATCTGGAACAAACTTTCATAAAACTGCAAAACAGCCGAAACACTGAGTTCCTTTAAATCAAAGCTAAAACCCCACCTGCTTAGAGCTGCCTTTGATTAGTAGTAAGCAGAACATTGATCAATATTTACTTGATGATCCTTATGATTTTGATCCATTGATATTTGCCTGATGATTTTCATGTGTATTTGCTTGATGATCTGGCTACATACTTGCACGATGATTTTCATGTTTATGATGATTTGCTGTATACTTGTTTGATGTTTTTATGATGTGAAACACTTTGAGCTGCCTTGCTGCTGAAATGTGTTAAACAAATAAACTTCACTTGACAAAATATGGGAAATCCTGGAGGACTATAATTTTCCATCTGCAAGATAACTGCAGGTTATAGGTTCTTTATAGGTTACAACATTCAATGGGATGAATACTTTGCATGGGCGCTGTATGTTTCATTTTAGAGCCTCTCATCATGGACTTCACGTCCTCTTCACAGCTGGTAATATTGGAGCTGTGCTAATCGGCTCAGTTTTTATGCCAACAGGCTCAGTTCATGAAAGTAAGAATGTTTGAGTCAATTCTCTTGTTTTGTGTCTTTCAAAAACATTAGATTGAAGAAAAATAACTGTTAAGTTTTACCTTTTCTTCTCCTGGTTTAAGTGGAAGGTAAATATTATCCCAGCTGAGTCAAGCTGCAAGCAGAGGAGCTAATCATGACTGCAACCCCAACATAAAGAACCCTTAACACCATTTTATCACATACAAACTGAAATAAACAGCTCATCTCTCCTTTTCAAGTGGTGTCTTTATTAGAGCTTCTCCAATCCTGAAAGTCCTTAATGAAGCCAGAGGACAGATCACAATTATTCCTGGAAAAGCTTTTGACTTTAGGATGAGAGCTCCTTGTTTATTTATAAAAGCTTCATTGATCTTTTTAATAGCCTTAAGAATCAGTCTTACTCTTCAGGTTGCTATGCTTCATAAGCTTTTACAGGCATCTGAAGTTGCACTGAAACCATCAGAAGGAGCAGAAATTCTGATGAGATGTGCTCCACAGAGTAGAAACTATTAACTTTGAAGCTTAGAGGAGCACTTTGGGAAAAGTGGATTTAAAACATTAAAAGGGATCAGTAATTTCATCAGATTTCATTAATATACTACATAAATCAGTAAATCCATCACCTGAACACTTTCTTACCTGATCCTGTGCAGGTTGACGTCGTCCTGGGTGAAGGATGAATACTCCCTCAGCTCCTGAGGCTCCTGCTGGGGGTAGGTCCTGGTCAGGATGCCGTACATCGGCACAGACACCAGCTGGATGTGGATCTGATCGTCGGGGGACGTGTTGTCCTGTTAGCACCAGAACACAGAGGCTCTCAGTGTTTCGTGGCACCTTTACCTCCCCCATTGTATTCACATGAACAAATATGCAAAAAAACATATTTTTGCAAAAATTATATACTGCCGTTATAGTTAGTAAATAGCTTCTGTGTGTAATTTAATCACAGTACAAATACATCTGCAAAGAACAATGGGTAAGAATTTCAGTCTGTAGATGTGCAAAGCTGCTCGAGACAAACCCTGGAAGACTGGCAGCTGTAATTGAAGCAATAAGAGGCTTTACCAAGTTATTAGAGGCGGTGAACACGAGTGCATGTCACACACTTTTCAGATTTTATTTAGTTTAACAAAGCTATGCAAGACTTTGAATTGCTCCATCACATAAAATCCCAGCAATTGTGAAAAGTTGAAGGGGTGTGAATACTATTGCAGTGCACTGTAAATGTGTCATTCTAACTTTGATCCTTTTCTGATCCGACACTAACATTCGTCCTGGAGGATCCGATCACACTTGGATGGGACTAAATACAGCGTGAACTGTGAAGGGCACAGTTTCCATGATGATTTGGGACACTTCTCATCTGACTGCAATCTGTCCAGGAAATTATACTAAAACAACTAATATACTATATTATTCTAACTATTGTATCGACTTTGCTTGCTGCATAGACAGAAACTGCAGGAATAAGTACAAACAATCTGCTCAGATTGTACTCATCCTTTAGACAAAGACAGAAACACAACACAAGTTAGAAGATTAAAAATAGATAAAACACCAAAAAAGTAATAAAACAAGAATGTATGTCTTAATTCTAAATCCTTGTTTTATTGCTTTTTGGGGTGTTTTATCTGTTTTTAATCTGTATTGTTTTATTTTGGTTTTTATCTCCTTGTAACTGTTCAGAACTTGATTTGAAAGCACAAATAAATAAAGTTATTATTATCATTATAAAAAGTCGATCAGTTTCTAAAACCTTTTACCCAGCATGCATCTCTTCTCACTCACTGTGTAGGCCAGGTGTGAGCGTCTGATAACCGTGCTGCTTTTCTCTCCCACTTCCAGCGTCAGCGTAGCTGCTGGGTCTCGCCGCGGCCCGTCGCTCACTTCGTCCAGCACTGTCACCTGCACCACTGTGGTTGCCATGGAGATCCCGTCGCTGACCGAGAAGGACATGGCGTCATCCTGGCTGGAGAGGCCGGCGTGCCGGTATAGCAGGACTTTGTGGGTGACGTCGCTGAAGGTGAAAGTGTCGCCTAGAGAGAAAGATGAGTTCTGACTGGGTTTGTGCCGGTTTCGGTCCGGTTTGAGAATGAGTGAGAGCGGCAACATGCTTACAAGGTTCAGGTGAAGCAAACAGGCAGAGGAGTAAACATTTAAGTCACTGACGAGGTTTCTGTCTGCAACCCGACTCAACAAAACCCAAAAACTCTCATCAGGGACAACAGACATTAGGATTAGGAATGCACAGATGTGGAAATTTGGACTGATATTGATATCTTAAATATTACTGCTGTTAAGGCTGATTACCAATATTTACCAGTATTATATACATTTCCCTATACTTTAACACCATGTAAAAGCGACCAAACCGCTGACATTGCTTCTGTGCTTCAGTTAAACACCTCACAATCCTGCAATGCATCACTATCACTGTCACATGACCAAACAAATACCTCCCCTCCCTCTGAAATACAAACGGTAACAAAATGGAAATGAACATTGGTTGTTAATATTGGCCCAGTTTTACTGACTGGAATGATACTGATATGTTAAAAAACAACTAACACTGGCCAATACTGATGTTGATACCGATATCTTGTGCATCCCTAATTATGATCGTGTACAAATCCTTAAAATAAACAACTCTTTTAAAGCTGCAGCTCCTAAAATTATTCAGAAAAATCCAATCTTTATTTTGACTCATGCTGTATGAAAAATGTCCCTCATTAAGAAATTTATATATTTTTTAGAAAAATCAGTGGTTCCACAGTTCATGGTAACCCCTAATAATTCCAATAAAATCAAAAATTCTTTAAATTTAACTTTAGGTTTTAAGGTCAGAGTGTTTTGGATCTGCTAATTAGTAATTATGACTCGCTGTTTTCCTGGAGCTACAGGTATAACATGACACTCAGCCCCATTTTGGATGGACCTGTGAAAAACCCGCACAGTGAGCAGAATGGCAAAGAAGGTAGAAAAATTGTGCCAAAGTGTAGCACCTTGGGGTCGCCAAGTTTCCATAACAACCATTTGACAACATCTACATGCGAACAGCGTTTTTGTCAGATGAGATTAATTTTTGGCTTTTCAGCAACGAACACTCCAGGAGGATTTGTAACAGCACAAAAGATGAATAAATGACAAAGCAACTCATTCCCACAGTTAACTACGGTGTAGAGTCTGTAATGCTGTGGGCTTGTTTCTCTTTGTAACCTTGTTTGAGTGCATGACATCATGAACTCAGAAATATTCGGGACATTTTTTATTAATATTTTGTCAAGGTTTTTCGGCACTAGTGGCTTTTATTCATTAATAGCTTAACAGGAAGTTGGGCAGAGAGAGAAGGGGAAGACCCTGAGCCACATGATGCCCTCTACTTGGGACAATTTAAAGAAAAAAAAAATGTCGGCCTTTTTCATAAAACTGAATTTTTGGGTTTTTCAGCAGGATCAACACAGAAACAGATCTTAAAAATCTACCTTCAGCTCAAAATGGGAACAAACTCCAGTAGGTTGTGTATCAGCTATTGAACAGATTTGGAACTAAACCGACGTCATTTGCTTTCTGATAACTTTCCATGAACGTGTACGTGGCAAACTGACAAAGTACCCCTGCATGCTCTTATTTTGGAAATAAATTAGATGCGTTGTTAATAAGTTTGAAAACAACAGATATCAGTCTCTCTCGGGTTAAAACTTGTGATAGTTTTGGTTACCGTTACTCATGCGGATGTTGTCGTCTGTCCTTATCAGCTCTCCGTGGATGGGAGCGTCAACCAGCTCAAACTCCAGGTCATCCGGAGCCGTGTCGGCGTCGCTCACTGCCAACTGCTGCCCTCCTGCAGAAACACACAAAAATCCCACACAAGAGACTGACAAAGAAAGCTCAGAGAGATGCCGTACGTTTTCACGCCCCTGGTTTGGCGGTATTTCAGGTGCTTTTCATTTTCTCTCACCGATTGAAGCTTGTCCCCCCAATCTGACTTCCAGCAGCGGGTCCAGGACCTGAAAGACCGGCGGCTGCTGGTGGTTCGACAGCAGCAGGATCACGAAGTCCAGCTCAGGAGTGGTGTGCTCGCCATCTGACACTGAGGCACAAAAACACAACATGTGACAAAGATCTGCAGAAACAGACACAATGACACCCTTTCTGGGGAATTCTTTATGTAATACAATAAAACAATGTCTCAGCATATTAGACTGAACCCAACTATAACCACAAAGCTGAAAATTTTACACTTCACATGTGTAGAAACTGAAAAAAGATATTTGTGCAAGCTGAATTTTCATACAGCGTCAAATATTTAGTCATTAGAGCTTGTTGTAAAATTGTGGAGTAATCTTTCTTTCACAGAAACAGTTTTAGGCTAATTTTATGGACATTCTTATAATCGACCCATCCATCCTAGTAAAGCTGAGGACATATTAGATGTTTTATCTGATTTTACCCACAAGTTGGGCATAGCCTGTACCCGTCTGCATCAATTTGGGACGGTGGGCAGAGCCAGTTGGCACAAAAATCTGCTGTTGTGAGAGGAGGTGAAGACGGGAGTCTGCATGGGTGTGAAGGGAAGAGAACAAACCCCCATCCCCAAGCATGTTCTCAGCCCAATCTGGACGCTGTCTGGGAGTGTTACCAACTAGTGTTGCGCTTTCTCATCTATGCTTTCATCACTCTTTGACCTTTAACCTTTTGGGTAATGTCCAATAAGTGTATCTGCATTAGATTCATCGATATTTTAGCCTTATAGTGTTGTGCAGCCCCATTACTGACTCTACTGATAAATGTGTTTAACATTAATCCAGGGGTCTTCAACCTGTGGCTCTGGAGCCACTAGTGGCTCTTAATAACTTTTGCTAAAAATGATAAAGAAGCAAATAATCTTTTTAAGTAGAGATGTCACAAATGCAGATTTTAGCCCTTTTTATTGGTTTTCATGGAATTATTACTTTGAAATTCCACAGCAGAATGACATCAAAAGTGCCGGTATTTTTTATGTAGAGCTATTTTTCAAGTCATTTGGTTGGAAACTATGTTTTTTTTTTTTTGTTTTTTGTTTTGTTTTTACCTAATGTAACACAAATATCAACATCCCATAGAAGAAAATGTATCCAATCCTCTTTTTGCAAAAGTTGTATACTTCATTTTCAACTCTAAAAACAGAAATGAAATTGTGGTTCTTTAAAAAACAACACCAGATTTCCTGAAGGAGATATTTATCAAAAATTAAAAGTTGTCTTTTTTTTTTTTTACAAGGTCAGGTAACATTAGCGGCTCTAAATGAGTTTTATTTAGCTGGACTGAGGGTAAAAATGGATCTTTGGATCCTAAAGGTTGCTGACTCCTGGACTAGAACATCCAAGAGATCTCCCAGGGTGTTTTCCATCCTTGTATATTTCTCTTAAATTTAACCTTCAGTGCTTCACATTTCCCTGAAATATAAACTAATTTGTTGCTGTTTTGGTTTATTGACTGAATAACAGAAATTCGAATTAGATGTTTGACAGGATTGTTTGTAACCTGGTCCAGAAAAACAATCTGTCAGTGAAATATTGCACATTGTTAGGTATTTGGGCCAGAAATAGCATACATCAAACTACAACCTGTAGTCTACAGCCTGTAGTTTGATGCAGGATGAAGAGGAGCGACATAATGAATGAAGAATCATTTTCGGGACCACTCCAGAGCATGAGTGCACAGGATTTTAGATTAGGGAAAATATGACTGTCTTGGGATGGCTTCAGGAAGGGCATCCACTCTGCCAAGTTCTGTGTGCATGCAGCTGTGGAGAGGAGGAGGCTGCTGTGCTGTGGTAACCCCGAGGAGGGAATGGCAACAAAATATGACTGTACTGCATGGAGGAATATGAGGAGAACAAGGTCAGTGATCAATATCCTATAAGACAAAGACAAGTCTATAAAAATACTGAAAACCAGCAGGGCTGCAAGCGGGTTGCCGTAGTAACAGCATGGATCCTCTGCAGCGTCATGCCTTGTATGACTTAACATAGCATCATGTACGCCCTCTGTGGATAATTATGGATGGAGTACAACCGTGTCAAAACGCAAAGCAGTTCCAAAATGATCTGTGATAACCAAACAGAGGAAGGGCTGTAGAGTCAAACTGCGATAAAATCAACAGTGGAACGCATTTTCAGATGGACACTGCTGCATTTCCAATAAGAGCTTTTTCTGCTTAATGTGGATTTGTGTTTGTGCAATGTATTTTCTCAGTGAGTATAACCATGCAGGAATGAACTCGTACCTATGGGGAATTTTAGAGAGACCAATTAACCCAACGGTTTTTGAACTGTGGGAGGAAGCCGGAGTACCCAGAAAGAACCCATGCAGGGATAATAAAAAAGAAAGATACAGAAAGCAGACTAAAAAGGGGAAAATACGGATACGCCAGGAAACCTGGATGGAAGAAAACAAAAGAGAAGAAGTGGATGATACAGACATGCAGAGGAAATAAAAGGAGACATCCTCATCAGAGAAGGACAAATCCAACAATCCAAAAAAGGTAAAGAAGAATAGAGAGAATAAACACAGAAGAAATAAGCAATAAGAGGAGGTGAAAGAAAAGGCCTTGGTTTGTAAGAAATGAGGACAGAGGGAGACAAAGCACCTCCTTCAGGTTATCCTTCTTACAGGTTTTAGGTGGGTGACGAATATTTACCTGTGAAATAAACACTCAGAGACTCCGGCAGGCCTGTCGGGTTTAAAGACAGGAAAACATTACAACTGGAAGGTGATGAAGGTAAAATAAAACCCAAACTTTGGATTCAGGCGCCGTCACACTGTTCAAAAAAACTCAACAAATAAGCAAGAAGGCTTGAAACAGCTGAAGAGGCAAAGAGGATGGAGGTTCTGCTGCAAAGCTCCAAAAACTGGGATTAAGAAACATTTAACTCTGATAGCTTTGATGTTGGATTATGGATGATCTTTCAGAACCAAGGTGTCTTAAAATATCCTCTTAACTTTCCAAACCGCCCTCAGACTGCTTTTAAAACAGAATTCAACTCCTGTGCAGCTTTATAAAAGACTGGCCAGAGTTTATCAGAGGTATCTTCACTAAACCTGAAGTATAAAATAACAAATGACTTGAGATGAAGTCGCACCAGTAAAGGAGTACTGGTAGAGCTCTTGGAGGTGTGATGGAGCTGGCGGTGGTCTGTAGATGATCTTCCCGTTGTTGACGTCAGCCTGCGTGAAATGTTTCACTGCCTTGTATGGCCTGTCTCGATGCTCGATGACTCCTAAAAACAAACACAGGAGATGACAAATTTTACAGACTCAAACTGGAAAACCTACAAATATCTGTTAGGGCAAATCTGTGACTGAAACAAACTCCTTCTAAGCTAGATATTTAGGCATAACTCTGGTGAAACAGCAGTGTGACCTTTATGAAATTAAATTACACCCAGTTCAGATGCAGAAACAAACCTTGACAGATGGACCCGTTTGTCGTAAAAAATGTCAGTTCCAGAAAAATACAATGATGAAAATAAACATGTTCATAATCTTTTTTTTTTTTTTACATTTTTTTCCCCTTCCCAGTAAAAGCTGTTTGCATTTTTCAGGTTAAAGTGGAGTTCAAAAACCGTTGAAAGGAGAAGGTCTGACATTTTAAAATTTGAAGGACTGATGTTTAGCAGCTCAGCTTTGAACAAAGTCAGTTGCTACAACAGATGCTACGACACAGCTTCACACTGGGGATTTGACTAAAACTGAATATAGTAAAAAAGGAGGTAAAACTGCTGAGCTGGTTTGTCTTTGACGATGGCTTGAAACCAAGCTAAACTGGATGGATGGATGGACTACATTCATACAGTGAGGAAGGGAATAAATATTTCAAATATTTTTCATTTTAAATGTTCTTTTTTTGTATTTCCCCAACCTGGAAAACATTTATGTCTAATTCTAGACTTTGCCAGACTGGAACCCTGAATCTAAGTGGAGCATGGAAGCTGGTGCTGCAGTTAGGAAGGGTCGATTCCCTAAAAGAAATCCTGACGCCACAATGAAATCTCTCCTCCTGATATAAAAAACACTGGGGCAAGAGCAGCGGGTTGTGTTTTAGTTCTGAAAAACGTTTCCTCTCCTCAGAATGTCTCTCACTAATTGATCGGCCCATTAGTTGATGAATGAGAGCCGTTATAAAGTATTTTTCCGTTTCATTAGACCGGGCAGCGAGTTATTCAGTAGGATGACAGACGCTGAAACCCAAGTGTTCATGTCTGAGTGGTGCATTAAATTCAGCAACAGTTACACAAGTCCACTTTAACAACTTCTAACTGAAGAACTGTGGAAGATGGAGATGCTACGAAATCCTGTTTCAGTGCAAGAAGGTGATTAGCTCAATTAGAAACAAGAAAACATCTTACTTCTTATGGGGAAATCACAAATCATCTTCTAGTGATTTTAAGTGTTTGGTTGTATATTTCTAGAATTATTTAATGGATGCAAACAGGTTTTAGTGCTACTTGTTACACTTGTGAAATTGTTTTATAGCACCATATTAACTGGTGAATTAGTTGAACTTCCTCTCACTACAGACTCTTATAGACGGGAGCTAATTAAGGGGCTTTCACTCCCCCTGAGGCAGATTTAAAGTAAATCTGGTTATTATTGAACAGGCTCTATACTTTTGTGTGTGTGTTTGTGTGTGTGTTTGTGTGTGTGTGTGTGTGTGTGTGTGTGTGTGTGTGTGTGTGTGTGTGTGTGTGTGTGTGTGTGTGAGTGTGTGCTTGTTTAGCTATTCCATTTAGGACCTTCACTGATGTATTCACTCGCCTTCTGGGGACTGATGGACCTTATGGGGACCTCAGCCTGGTCCTAATGTGGCAGACCCCTTTTTAAGGTTTAGGGTAGGGGTGCCCAGGTCCTGTCTTCGCGATCTACTATCCTGCAACTTTTAGATGCATCCCTGCTTCTACGCTCCTGAATCTAATGAATTACTCATTACCAGGCCACCGGAGAACCAAAAGATGCTGAGGAGCCATTTGATTCAGGTGTGTTGGAGAAGGGAGGCACCTAAAAGTTGCAGGATGGTAGATCTCGAGCACTGGACTTGGGGACACTTGGGCTACGTTCACACTGCAGCCTGCAGTGACCCAAATCCCATTTTTTTGCCCTTATGCGACCTGTATGTGATCTTTTCATGACAGTCTGAACAACACAGATCCAGTTATTACAAATGCGACCCAGGCCACTTGGATATGTGGTCCTAAATCCGATATGTGCCTGATGTTTTCAAATGTGACCCATGTCTGTACGGACCTGTTCGTAATTATCCAACCTGTACGTCACTGATACTCGACAAGCGTCACTACTCTGCATCCCAATATGTGGAAACAGGAAGAAAAACAATAACCATGGTGGACGATAATGCAGAGAGCAGTCAATGGAGAAAGTTGTTAATGTGCTGGCTCTTGTTGGACAACTTTAAAATCGCAAGTTATGCTCCACCATTACCGTCCATGTTTACTTCCGCAAACACTGAGCACGCTCGCTACATGTGACGTTATTGCGTCCTCTACTGTGCATGCGGGTCACTTTCAGGTTGTTTGCAATTCACACAAGAGATCACATACAAGTCTCATATTTGGAAATGTGAACGACCACGCGAAAGAAATCGGATTTCTCAAAATATCGGAATTGAGCAATAAGACCTGCAGGGTGAACGTAGCCTTGGTTTAGGGGTGTCCAAATTTTTTACCATTAGAGCCAAAATTATAAAGTTGAAAGTACAATTTTTGTTAAATAAAAATTTAAGAATATTTTTCTTGTGCCTGTTGTATTTTATCTGCACAATAATAAACAAAACAGTCAAACCTTTGTAGAAAAGGAATCTGTAAATCATTTGTAGATCCAAAGCATAAAAAAGCATGACTGCATTATTATAAGACAGGCCTACAGTTTCTAAACTTTTTGGGTTGATTGTTTGCTGTTTTGGGCTTGAAGAAGTCTGCTTTGGAGTAAATGTAGCTGGATATTTGTGGATCTATTAACTCTAAAGTCAAGCTGAAGGCAGAAACCTGGCTAATAAATGAAGGCATTTTTTTGTACTTAAAATTGTTTTTATTTTAGAAGATTTAATTTATCTGTAAAAATGTCAGCCTAAACGTTGGAAAATTCCTCCCACACTCTGGACGCATCTGGTTTAGAGGTCTGGTGTGCGTTAAATTTTGGACCAGCTTAGGTTAAGGAATATACTGGTAATGGATAGGGGTAAGATGAGTGTTCGGGTTAGGCGTAAGTGCAGTTACTAAAATGAAAATGACACAAATGAATGATACAAAGTCCAAACATAGGCAGAAATACAAATGTGTGTGTGTGTGTGTGTGTGTGTGTGTGTGTGTGTGTGTGTGTGTGTGTGTGTGTCTCACCTTGTCCTGGCAAGAGTGGTTTGGTGACGTTATAGATGAGCTTCTCGCTGGGAGTCCCAGAGTCGATGAAGGAGAGAGCTGAAGGCGTTATTTCTGTCACCTGATCCTCCAGAGCCTCCACAAATAGACACAAATTAATAGATTAAGATGAGAACTGAAAAAACCCCAGCAGCTACATATGAAACCTACACGACAGACTTTGATCTGACCAGAGTGATCATATTCGAGACATAAACCTTTTTGTAGCATTTTAGGACCTACATCATAATACAGTTTGACACAGAATAAAATCTACACAGCCTTGCAATAAAAGGCAAAAAATAATGACAGTAATGAGTAATTTTGTAGATTATCAGGCAACTCCTCTTTAAAATAGACTCATCATGGTTTGATTAGCAATTTTGTACCCGTTGTATTGCAAACATTTACATACATGCCAAATTATATTCATGCATTCATCTAATTCTTTTAATATTTGGTGCTTTAAATTCTCCTCACATATAAAGCCCTGAATAATCAAACTTCACTATACATCAGAGATCTGATTGTCCCATATGTTCCTAACAGATCACTTTGCTGTCAGACAGCAGGGTCCTAGAATTTCTAAAAGTAGAATGGGAGGCAGATCCTTTAGTTATCAGGCTACTCTCCTGTGGAACCAGCTCCCAGTTTTAGTCTGACAGTATGTCTACTTTTAAGGCTAGACTTAAACTTTCCCTTTTGTTTAAGCTTATAGTTAGACTGGCTTAGGTTATCCTGAGCTATTTCTGTAGTTATGCTGCTGGAGGACATCCTGACACATTTTTCCTTACTCTGCTCCTTTCTCCTACTACGCTACAATTTTACATTATTTGCTATTTCAACTTCTCTCTGTTTTTTTACTCTTTATAGAATCAGAATCACATAATAAGGTCATTAGCAGGGCTCTGTAGCACTTGATTGCAAGAGGAAGTAATTCAGTCCTTTGATTCAGGGGCATTAGACCTGGGACACATCAAAAAGTTGCAGGAAACCAACCATCAAGGACTGGAGTTTGGCATCGCAGTCATAAATGGTTTTGAATGGATAAAGCAGGCTAACATTAACCTGCTGGAACGGCTTGATTTCAGCTGTAGAAAAATTACAGACGATCCTTACAAGCTCTGTGACAGGAAACCAACCAATTCGCCCAACCAGAACTATGCTACAAACTTCAACCAAGGTGATTAAAATGTATGTATAAATTTCATCCTATATGAATTAGAGAAAATCTTTATCCAGTCATCATCTATATTTAAACTGAAATATTTTATAGAGTTTTGATATGGATACTGCGAGTTGGAGAGTGTTATCAGCTATTATAGAGCGTGTACTTCTCCCTTATGGTGCAAAGTTTGGTCAACTTCGAGGTCAATCTGTAGCTTACTGTTTGATTAAAACACCAGAGGGGGAAGTCTCCTCAGCGTCTCTGTGAGCTTCCTTAATATTTAACATCCTTTAACGAGTATCTAACCTTGTCTTTTCCACCCTTAGCACCACCTCTCCATCTTCTTATCCATCTGCAAACATCACAATCCATGGAGACTCCTGCCTGACTTCAGCTGCCAGCCTTTCCATCACTGCTGCACGCAAAAGGAAGCTGATCTCGGATGTAATCCCACCCCCACCCTCACCCTACCTATCTCTCCAGTGATTAGATACTGGGACATTACCAAACTATAGGAACAATAAAGTTTTGGATCAGGGATCAATCACGTCTAAGTGAGATTGTCTTTGCTTTTACTTACGGTGATCTGCAGGTCACAGTCTGGGGCCAGCTGGGGGAATCCTGGGATCTGAGGTAGAACGCCGATTGTGAACGTCTGGGCATCGCTCTGTATGAGAGGAGAAACATCCGAGGAAACCTGCAGACACACACAGAGAAACTTTTTATAATCAGAGACTGAAAACCCTCCTCCTGACAAACATTCAGCTGCTGCTCAGTAATTTAGAACATCATCAAAAAGTTCATTTATTTCAGGAATTTAATTAAAGATAAAATTTCTGTTATGTACATTCATTACACACAGTGATATAGTTTTTTTTTTAAAAAAACAAAAAACTATATCTTCACATAGAATGCTCCTCGGTGGTCCAAAGTCCTCTTTTTATATGAATTTTACATTTTATTTGGAAATCAATGTCCCAGAGTCTGGAGGAAGAGTGGAGAGAAGCTACGTTGCTTGGACAATGTCTCCCACTCCATGCATGAGGCTGTTGCTGAACTGGAGAGCTCCTTCAGTGACAGACTTCTGCATCCTAAATGCTCAAATGAGCAGTTTAGATTGTGTTAGACTTTATAACCATCACTGCTCCCAAAAAAAAAAAAAAAAAAAAAAAAAAAAAAAAAAAAAAAAAAAAAAAAAAAAAAAAAAAAAAAAAAAAAAAAATCAATAAATGTTAATATCTCTGCTGGCATTTGCACAATCATCTACTCATTTTTAAGTAACACTTCCGCTGCTATTGCACATCTGTTTTTCTACACTGATATGCTGTATTGTAAATAGTCCGTATCTTTTTTTACTGTTCAATACACATGCACATTATGTACATTCTTGGAAAAAGTGATCTGACCCAGTTGCACAGCCCTAGGATCGTGAGTCTGACATGCCTATTTCTAATAACTGCACAGTATTTTCTGCTAGAGTCTGTACAGTGTTCTTATTCTTCTTATTGTTATTCTTAATCTTGTTTTTTAAAAATTGTTTTTTACACTTTAATAACTTTTTGTGTGAAACTTCAGATGCTGTTGCTGCTGTTACACCTGAATTTCTCCTTTGTGGGACAATAAAGGCTGTTTCTATTCTATTCTATTCTATTCTATTCTATTCTACTTGAGGCTCAGTGTGACGTGTCCACAGTCACTGATGATTTGGGGTGGCCATGTCATCTGCTGGTTCTGGTCCACTATGTTTTCTGAAGTCCAAAGTCAAAAGTCTACCAATAAATTTTAGCGCCCTTCATGCTTCCCTCTGCTGATGATGAGATGCTGATTTCATTTCTCAGCAGGACTTGATGATAAGAGACACCAGAACCAACAAAGATGAGCTGAATGCCACTATCAAAAGCAACCCAGAAATCTTATATTATTGATCATATTTTCATGCTTTGAAAATTCAGGGTTTCATTGGGTAGTAGCCATATTAATGAAATTAATAAAAATAAACACTTAAATATATCACTGTGTGTAATTAATCTAAATACGACACCCTTTCTTTTTTAAATTTATTCCAATGTACTTGTAAATTAGAAACCAACTCTCTTGTTATGTCTTGATCTCACCTCAAGTCTGAAAATCAGATCTTAATAAATGTCTTTCTGCTGCATAGTGGCTGTGTTAAAATTATTTTTGGATTCGTGTGAAGAGTCATTATTGAGTTTAAAGCAATAGATTCCATCAGATGTGGTAAAAAAAGTTTTAGGATAAAAAGTTTTTGTGCTGGGATGAGGTGGTTTTTCAGCTGTATCAAAATTTATGCATATCACAAAACTGCAATGGAAACTTTTTTTTCACACCACATGCACTTATTTGTAGGCACTGGCCACCTTAGACAATGTGCAGCTGGCTTCATCAAAGGTTTGCATTGCACAGTTTATCAAAAGTTGAGTTTGTCATTTGAATCCATAGCTCTTTTGTAAAATTGCAGACTACAATTTCCCAAAAGTGCCACATATGTAGCCGCTCCCAAGTATAAGGGACTTGTCACTCCAACGCCTGAATAAGACGCCGACGTCTCCTCTGATGGCTGATGATGAGGACTAGTGCCGTGGCTGAAATACAACTATATCTCATGTGTTTACATCTGTCACCGCCATGATTTTCAATGACTTACTGGCTGAACAGATTTATTCACGTGTGATTTTAATTGCATTTCTAATTTAAAGGAAATGCTGCCTTTGTGAAATTGTGTTTTTTTCAACATTAGCAGAATAGTGAAAAAGTTCTGCGTACATTTGTAATGGAAACGCAGCTACTGTCAGATGCTTCAGTAACGGTTCAAGGTGACCACTCATGCCCCCTGGAGCCACTTCTAGACATGCCACCCTCTTCCAGACTCATCATTTACTCCCTTTCCTTCTGTATGTTGGGCTGTTTTTTGGGATCAGATTTAAAGGTCATGGTTTAACTGCTCAGTTGCTGTTTAAATCCTCATTTTTGTTTCTCTAAGCAGATAGATCTACAACGTAGGAAAACAAAGGTCCTGCTTTTTATATTATAGAATGACTACATTGCTATTATATTGGATTCTTCTGAAATATTTTCCACTCAAATTATATTACAGGACTTGGTTTACTCTCTTATAGTGGAAATAAAGCATAAAAAGAAACACAACTGGCCAGTCTCACATTAAAGCTGATAAACCAGAAAAGTGATATTAGCCTGGCTGCTGCAGTTGATCCATAGGTGTGAGAATTGCCTGGAAAGAGGTCTGATTGTTAAAATCTTCCCATTCTACTCATCTGTCAACAACCTCTGCCATAAAACTTTTACAATCCTGCAAACAGAAGTCTGCTTTTATCTCAACAGAGGAGAGGAAGCTCTGTAAGGCACTTTACGAAAGCACTGAGGTTAAAAGGGTGCTTTGAAAGTAGAAGGTGCTTACGAGAGTAACCGTTCACATCCCTGAGGTCCTTCCCAGGTTAGCAGCTTTTCTTCTCAACACGTTGTCTCTGAACGCTAATAGCCACTAATGCTGAACACAAACAGCTTTTTCTGACCTCTTAGCTTTATTCTTCCAACATGTTTGAGGTTTTTAATTAGACTTTGAGATTATGCTAACTGTAGGGCTGATAAGCAGCAGGTGGATGAGTCTAATCCTCCCAGCTTTATTCCCCTCAAATACGACACAAGCCGTCACACGATTTACAAGAAAAGCTTCATATTTGTCCTTTTTTTTCAAACACGACCCTGATATTCCTACAAAAGATCCTGCAGCTGCTCTGTCTGAATCAATGCACTATGTCACATCTTCTTGGAGGAAAATATAGTTTGAGAACTTAGAGATGAAGCCTGAAGTCAGTGCCACCAATCACAAGTAATGTGCTGTCAGAAAAGTCAGAGTCGAGTCAGTGGGATTTACTGAAGGCGGAGTCGCTGCAGTAAATTCCTGATTATACAGCAGATTCGATTGAACATAAACGACATGCTGCTTATAAATGGTACCGTTTAAAAGTTTCTGAAGGTCTTTACTTTTTTTAGGCGGAGGGAATTTGGTTGTTTTTTCACAAAAAATGACACATAAACCCAGAACATTTCTCTAAAATGCATAAAAGGAAAAAACGGGAAGCGGTCAGGAACATTCCCAAGAGGCCAACAGCAATGCTGAAGATTTTGAGCTCCTTTCAGAATGAGCTGTTTTAGGGCCTCTTGTCACTTTTATGCAAATAAGCTATTTCTGGCCTCGTCCACCAACTCAGTGTTTACATTCGCAGTTTATACACCTGAAAATGGCTGAAAACAGAGGCGTAATTGCAAACAGAAGCTTAATTGTACCATACATCTTTGACCCTGAGTCAGACCCAGAAGGAGAAGAAGTAGAGCCTTCTGCACAACCATCAAGAATGCAGCAGCAGTTTCTGAATGGTAAGTCAACAACGAAACACTTGTCTTTCCAGCTGCCATTGTACAGCTGTAAAACAGCAGTAAAACCAACGGTCCAGGCCAGCTTGGTTTGCTATGTGAGGGGCTGGGCTCAGCTGGGGTTGCTAGGTAATGGGGAAGTGCCCGCTAAGACTTAACAATCGGGAGGGTTTTTTTAAACGTCTCATCCAGACACCAAAAAACATTTACTTATTGTCAGAAAATGGCTGGGTGGTTTTTTTAAGTGCTTGTACTGTTTTTAGAAGCAGTAGAGACCCAAATGGAAGTACAAAAACATGCAAAAAGTGAATTTTGCATAATAGTTCCCATTTACGTGATTTCACAAAAGGGGTGATTACTTTTTCACATTGTGCCAGGTTGGTTTGGATAACTTTTTTCCCTCCTAAATTGCTTAAAATTGGTCAAATCATTGGTATCAAGCAGAGAACACATCTAAGGACATGCAGAAACTACTAAAATTGGATTAAGAACTGTCCAACTTATTATTAAAAACTGAAAGGAAAGTGGAGAAACGTTGTCTTTTGAGGAAGAAATGTGGGCAGAAAAATCCCCCTGAGTACTTGGCGATCACTTAAACGTTATGTAAAATCAAATCAAAGAAATACAACAGTAGAAATCAGGGCTGCGTTTAATAGTGAAAATAAGAGCATTTCCACTCATACAATGAGAAGTGAACTCAAAGGACTGGGACTGAACAGCTATGAAGCCAAAAGAAAGCCACTTATCAGTGAGGCTAATTGGAGAAAAAGGCTTCAATTTGCAATTGAGTATGAAGATCTGAACTGAACTGGAGCAATGGAAGAAGGTCATGTGATCTGACGAGTCCAAATTTACCTTCTTCCAGAGAGAAAGGCGCATCAGAGTAAGAAGAGAGGCAGATAAAGTGATGCACCATCATGTGTAGTATCTAATGTAGCAGCCTGTGGGGGCAGCGCTATGATCTGGGTTGGCTGCAGCTGGTTAGGTCAAAGTTCAGCAACATCATGAGGTCAGCTGACTATCTGAATATATTGAATAACCAGGTTATTCCATCAATTGATTGTATCTTCCCTGAATGAAGGGTCATATTCCAAGATGACAATGCTGGGATTCATCGGGTCCAGAGTGTGAAAGAGTGGTTCAGGAAGCATCAGAGATCCTTTTCACACATGGATCGGCCTCCACTGAGTCCGAACCGTAACAAGAATCTCTCCGATGTGCTAGAGAAGGCTTTGAGGAGTGGTCGGACTCTCCTATTATCATCAATATAACATCTTAGTGAAACATTAATGCAACACTGGATGGAAATAAATCTTACAATGCTGCAGAAGCTTATCCAAACACTGCCACAGTGAATGGGTGCCGTAATCAGAGCTAAATACAGTCCAACTAAATATTAGAGTGCGTGTGACTCCTGTTTTGGCCAGGCAGTGTATTTTAGAGGCATTGGAGCAAAGCTGTGTTCAGCCTCCAACTCAGTCAACTTTAAAAACTCTAACAACAACCTGACAAGTTAAAATATTTGCTGTGAAAAACTTTACAAAGCAAAACATTTGTGGGACATTTTCTTTTCTCTTAAAAAGCTTTTGTTCGAAACTGTGAGGCGTTGAGAGATAATTAGATGTTGCTATGAGCTTTTGGCTGCGTTTTCTGTTTTTCTACTGATGGTGGAAAACACTGATTAATACTCCTTTACTGGGACTTTATTGGATTTGGAGTCAATTTGCAAATAATTTGGCTGCATTACTGATGTTCAACATAAGTCTCTGTAGAGCGATCAGCTCTGCATTGGTTCTGAAACTTGGACTGAAGAGGGAGAAATCTTCAGTGAACAGAATAAAGATGAGAAGGAGGGTAGAGTACTGCAACCCCCAGCATAAAGTTAGCAGATTTACACCAAAATACTCCAAACTAAAGGCAAGTTTATTTATATAGGACCATTCTTACACAAGACAATCCTTGTTGCTTTACAGGACATCAAAGAAAAATCAAAGAAAATAGAGCAAAAAACCTAAATACCTTAAAATACAGGCACATAGATGTGATGAAAAACTAAAGCTTTTCAGATTAGGTGCAGTTTTCTGTGAACATCACAGCTTCACAAAATTTTAAGAAAAAGAATGAGAACGGAAGAGGGAGGTAAAGGTGAAAAAAGATCGATTGTGAGATGGAGAAGTAAAAGGGAGAGATGTTAGAAAGGTCAGACTCTCCAGGAGAGAGATGGTGGAGGTAAACTTTGTCCGAACTTCAGAAAAACACCACAAAGAGCATAAAGTCCAAGTAAACAACAGCAGGAGTCTTTGTCACAGTTTTCTCTTTGGATTTACTGTTTTTACGCCGAGGTTACATTTTTAATCATCTTTCACTGACAAACCTGAAAAGGTTTCTTGAAATATAGTTTGCATTGTGATAGAAGGAAAGTACGGAAAGCTGAAAATAGACATGGATATTTAAAGAGACGACTGTGGCAGAAAGATTAAGGTGTTGAGTTTCAGGTGACCAAATTACACAGATCTCAATTCATAAACTAAAAATGCAACCTTTGACCTCAGGAAACCACTAGAGGGCTGCACGGGAATAAACCAAATGTAACCCAAACCAAAATCTGAACAACTCTGAATTTTAGTCTTTCTGAAAAGTCTTTTCTGGCCAATTGGTGCTTATTTATATTATTAATACATAGGAGGAAAACTTGGAAGCTTACCTTTTCTAGCATTAACATTACTTAGATGCACTAATTTATAAGAGCGGCCAGACCAGCAGATTAAGGACTATGAGGCTGAATAATGTGTGGTAGAGTCTACAGACCCACCTTGTCTGTTTGTAATCATGACCATGGTGCATTGTATTGACTCAAATAAATCACACAAAGAACCCTCCATGAAAAAAAATGTTAAAAAAAAAAAAAAAAAAAAATCCCTTTTAGTATCTTTTAGCTACTGTTCAAAATGGGAAAGACAAGAGAACAATGCATTTAAGTAAGGGTGATGTGCATCAATGGTCAGAGCAATCATTAAAAAGGCTTAAAGGAACTGGACAAAGCCAACCTTTTTCCATCTCAATCATAAGACCTAAAACCCTAAAAAAAAAAACTAGTGACAACAGCTGAAAAGAGCACATCTGTATGTTCCAACCTTCTGAAATAGTAGTGAAGAAGACTAAGTGCTGTCATATAGAGAGGAGGAGGACTTTATAAAGTATTAACAGCAAAGTTGATGATTGTGACTGGTAATTTTGTAGAAAACATTTTCTTTACAAAGGATGTTTTTCTCAACTGAATAAATGTCCTCAAATTAAACAAGCTTTTCAGTGTGCAATTATGGCGCTGCAGCAAATATCTTCATTTTAAGGCATCTTTACACATCCTTGACAGGCGAATCCTTAGGAGTCGATTATTAAGATGCACAAAAAAAATGCTTTGCTTTAGATGCACAACACTTCAAACCCAAACATGAAAATACTGGACTTCATTTGTACTTTAAGGCGAGACAAACATCTCAAATATAAACTAGAATACTTTTTAAAAGTAACTATTTATTATTATTTTTGTTTTATTTTATTTATTTATTTTTGTTTTTTTTCTTTTTTTCTCTTCTTTTATTATATTTAATTATTTCATAATTCCTGGCATCACAAGCCAATATGGCTGCCAAATGTAGAAATGATAGCAGCAATAAACTATTACTTTGTACATCTGACAGTTTGTGTCTCACTAAATGAGTCACACACACAGTAGAGTGCAACCTGTGTTAGTGGGGATGCAGGTGTAGTGTTTAAATGTGAGAAATACATCGCTGCAAATGCTATTTAAGCTCATCAGTCAACCAGCAAAGACCCCAGTTTTCCAGTTTGGAGCTGGAGCACGTTACGACATCATTCCCAGATCTGTGCTCGAACTTCTGAGGTAAGTTAAGCACAATGAGCATCAGCCCTAACCTGGAACTGGAAGGAGTCGCTGTCGTAGCTCGAGCCAAAGTGGCGGTACCAGACGGTGCCGTCATTCACGTCCTGCTGGGTGAAGGATGCCGTTGGTGTAAAGCGTTGGTCGTCGACCAGGAAGGAATCCCAGCCTTCTGGTGGGCTGTCAGCTGGCATGGACACAAGCACCACCTCTCCTGGACAGAGGATGAAGGTGATCACATGTTTCTCCTCTCGTTTGTACAATAAATTAGTCGAGGAACATAAGGAGTATAAAAAAGGGCATCATAAAAGTCCTTAACATAAGGCGTTAGTTTTTAGAGAAGGAGCCACTTTAACGTGGTTTAATATGCGGAAAAAAAACAAACAAAAAAACGGTATTTCAACATCACAGTTTATAGAAACGGCTACTTGGATATTTTGATCTTGATAAATTATCCTTAAATGGAAACAAACTTAAACTTCGAATGTTTGGCAGTATTAAGAAATCTTGCATAACCTCCAAGTTAAAGTATTTTAAAGCTGAATTTAAAAAAAAAAAAAAAATTATGTGCGAATATAAATTATAAACTGCAATACATTTCATATGTTCAAACAAAAATGACCCAAATTGACAGGATTTTGAATTAATGAGGAATAAAAACTGCCTCTTTTTCTGATGCAATGGTCAATGTTATGTTGTGCGAAATTTCAAGAAATGCATAAAACAATTCTAGATCAAATGCAACAAAGAGCTTTTTTAATTATTAGAACATTAAACTGAATGAGAGTTCATGATAAACAGTGTTGTTAATGAGTGACGATAATGTTTTCTGTTAATACAACCATTGAACCATGAACAAAACTGGTGTTTTAAACTAAGGAACTTGCACCAAGTGCGGGTTGCCCTGGGGGCGTTCTGTTTGGTTCTGAACTGCTGCTGCTAAGAGAGACAAATGTAAGACAAACCATTTCTTGCAGAAAAGAAATAGTTGAAAATACTCCCGGTATGACCCAGTATCTGGTTCTGCTTTCTTCTTTTCATCCAGGGTATTCTACACCATTTTATTTTTGTTAGGACTCATTATTAATAACAAGTAATGCTAACTTAACAAAAACACACAGAAGTTCCAAATCTTGAAAATCCAAAATGAAACTGTGAAGTTGCACCTGCAAGTCTAGTTCTACATTTGTACGTGCAAACGCCGCTGTACGCCAGAATGGACCACTTTAGCACAGTCCAGGGCAGATCTAGGTGCTATATCCCAGACTGGCCCACAGTCATCAGCAGAAAATCCTAAATTTAGCCTTTTATAAAGTGTTAACTTTGGAAGTAAATCAAAAAGATGCTGCTTTTCTCTTACAAAAAAACCAAAACAAAATAAACTGGCTTTTATTTTGAAGGCACCTGCTGTTATTTCATTGTTTGGCTAGCTAAATTAGCTCCCTTGTGTGAACGGCAATGCTGAAAAGAACATAACTGATACAAAATGTATTTTATAACAACACACAAACTTCTAAAGGCTGAACAATATATCATCATATCATCATCACAATATCAGAGTGTACTTTAATAACATCGCAAACAACTGCTTGGAATGAAATATTTGTTGGCTGGTCTTGAAATTTGTAAAGAATTCACACTTTGCATGTGGATGTGGATGATGTTCAGCCTGTTGGATGGAGACTCACAGCAGTGGACGCTCACACCTCACACTGCTGATAGTGTCCAAGAATGTGATGTGAATAATGGTATCCTATTTCCTATTTCCCACTGGTCTGCAGCTCAAATCACTAGTATTTATTTACTGAATTCAAAGGTAAAAAGCCTTAAAATAACAGGACCAGACAGAATTTACAGTAAAAATAGAACAAGCTGCACATTTTTCATTCATTAGACAATTAAGTTTTTAAAGGCTATTTCCAGTAAGGTAATAAAAAGTTTCACTTGTTAGTTTGACATGTAGTTTTTCAGAGTTCTGTAGCATTTTACCAGCAGCCCATTAAAACAAATCTTAAATGAGTTTAATATCAAATACGGCTTAGGAATAATTGAGTATTTACATACTCCACTCAGCATCTCAGTGAAAAGAGAAGTTAGGAGCTTTTGTGCCCCAACTTTTAAAAGATTAAGCTTTCAGCCAAGATGTGGAAAATGAATGCATAAAGACACATGATTCTGAACTGAGCTTGTACCATATTTGGGCTGTCCATCTGATGCGAGGATGGTGTAGATGATGTCATCAGTGCTGACTCCCTTAAAGTCCGTCTGCAGATACTTCTTATCGAGCCGCACCATGCCCCCCTCCTTCACCCAGGTCATCGGTAGAGACACCAGATGAGGAGAATCCTGAGGCTGAAAAAACAAACAAATCAGAATCAGAAGGAGGCACTTAGATGTTTGCCTTTCTGTCATTGGTGCAGCAGGATAACATTTCTGTTATTAGTTGAAATTACACATGCAGTCTGACACTAGTTTTTAATCCTTAGAGAAAGTGATATTTCTATTTCATATGATTTTCTCTTGTTTTTCTTGTACTCTTTCGCTTTTTTCTGAGCCCCAGGAGCTTTTCATGCACCAGCATCAGCAGCATCTGAACACTGAGCTGTCGTCAGCTCTATGGAGCAGAAATAAGAAATAACAGCAAGTTCAGTTTCTGATCTGTGAACTGAAAACTTTACAATCAGGGTTATTTTTGTAATGCCATATTGATCCCACTGCCTGCAAACAAAGAGCAGGGCTAGATGTAGAGAGCACCTAGAGATTGCTGATGATTCACTGTCGCTCAAGGCTATTTTAGTTAAAAAAAAAAAAAAAAAGTAAAAAAAAATGCTGTCATGGAGGTTTGAATCCAGACCTTTACCTCGCTGTGTCACCCTGCTGTCTAAATAAAAATAGCTGATGTAGAAATCCTGCGTGTCAGAGAATCAAACCTGTAATATAGCGCAAGAACTTTAACGCCAAAGAGACCATATTTGTATGAAGCAGGTAATAAAGTAATAAAACTCTAAATGTCACTGAAAAGTTCAGGTATATTAGCACTACTGTTAGAAACCGCAGGTTATGGATTGACCTCAAAGAGGAAAAACTCAGGAATCATGAACCAAAAACAACAGAAATAGTTCTTCATTGCACCTCCTCGGGTTTTCTGACAACCTATAGCTGACAGATCGGTTTTGGACAACTTGTCACGAAGCATTTTTACCAGATTTCCTTAACACATTTTAACTTTGCATGAACAGCAAGGGAAACACAAAGTGCTTTTTAATGCCATTAAATTATCAACCTGCTCAGTGGCCACAGAAATTGTTATCATCTTGAATAATTTGTTCATCACCAAAATTACCTCGCATTGAGCGAAATAGAAAAATGGCAAAAATATCGGTGACCACCTGTGCATTCACACAATAGAGATAATGGCTGAAATCTGCTCGGCTCCATCACCTGAAAATCAGCCCGATTTAATCATTTTTTTGTGGAAATGTGCTGTTTTTCTTCAGATGGTCGTCTTTAAACAGTGCCCTGCAAAAGTGGTCACAGCTGGTTCACAGTTTGTCATCGTGACAACAACTTTAATGTATCTTATTGAGATTTAACAATGTGCAGTATTATGGTGAAGAAGAAGGAAAAGAGGTGAAAGTGGTCCAAAGTAAAACCACTTTTTCTCTGGAGGCCCCCCTGCAAGGCTTTTTAAAGTACGGCAGACCTCCGCCTATTCACAGATCCACCTATTTATGGATTTTTTTGTTGAGTATTTCTAAAGTATTTGACAGGAGCCAATCCAGGAGCACCATTCATTTTCCTTGGTGCTGATTGGCTGTACCCCAGATACAGGATCTCTGCAGCTCCTTCAGAGTAACTATGGGTCTTTTTGCTGCTTCTCTGATTAATCCTCTCCTTGCTTCGCATCTTTAATTGTTAGTGAGTAAAATAGACAATTTAATGTATTTTAAAAGTACTTGTATCATCTCAATATAATGAATGAATCTATTATTTAAGGAAAAAATGAGGAGAGAGAATAATAAGAGTAATGTAAAATCTTAGAAATTACAAACAATAATATCAATTTATGCCACATTTTATCAAATTAAGATTATTTATACTTATTTTTGTTCAATTTTAGGCCCTGTGATAATTTTATTGAGTCATTTATACCTTTCTGTTTTTATTCTTAATTATGGCAATCCCAGTCCTCCACAATGAACCCCCTGGGAGGGTTTTAATAGCAAGATATTCCCATGTTTTACTTTGAACTAAAGATAAAAACACAAAGGCTCAGATACCTACAGCAGCACAAAGCATAAATGCTTTGCTGTAAGAGTTGAAAAAGGTGGTAAAACATCAAAAAGGTGTGAAATTGCGTGTCAGGCGGATAGTGTGTTGCATGCATGAGAATCTAAATTTGCAGATAACAACCTGCAGGCCAGCCGTGGCACTTCTGCCTGCTGCTCAGCTGATCCAAATCACACTGATTCACAGAGGCCACGACAGAAAGCAGAGAGGCACAGAAAAAGAAACCACATACATCAGCATGGCAGGCTTTTAACTCACACAAACACGTCATCTGGGAGATAATGGCTCTCTCAGGATGAACACCAGGAGCTCTCAAGGACATTTAGAGCCAGGAGCTCAGGATAAAGCAGGTCGGAGGGACCTGGTTGGGTTTTTAACTAATATTTTCCCCCTGGTCTTGTTCTGACCTGTAGCTGCAACCGTATTTATTCATTTTCAGGGCTTGCTTGGATAACGCTCCAATCTAATGAGCTTTTTCCACGTGAGATTTGAGTTGCCCCGTTAGATAAGCAGGCTAATCTCCATCAAACAGGTGCGAGAGCTAATGAAATGCTCATGCAAATGAGGGAAAAAAAAGCAAATTTGCCTAATGTCATTTTAAATGGACTGAACACAAAGGATATAGAGAAAGAGAAAAACAGGACATGTACGCTGCACACAGGCCGTGGTCCATCAGAGACGTGAGTCTTCCCAGAGACCGTCTTTAAAGCTGAGCAGAAAGCATCCAGGAAAATTTCAACAAGAGCTGAGAAGGTGTTTTGCTTTTATCTTGCAAAAAAACAGCCTCAGAACGACTGAATTTGACAGTCACATCATGCCTCGATGCTCAGCTTTGTGTAGAAGCTGTTCAGAAGAGAGGGAACTTCAGTAATACTAGGCTTTAAGACCTCAAAGACCCCTAAAGGCTCATTTTATTTTTCGCTCTGATATACAATATATAAAACAACTATTGTTTCAGCTCTGAAATGAATAAAAATATATATGATCTTGAGCTACAGTATGCATGAAACGTGTAAGAAGAGACCTTTAAAGGGCTTCCAGATAGATTGCAAACCAAGACGATGCCGAGCATTTGGCTGTTGTCCACAAAAACAGAAATAAATGACTCTGCAGAGATGGAGTCAAAGTCATCCATAAAACATCAGCTGGCTGCCCGCCTGGATGGTCATGCTGTTGTAATGACAGAGTTTCACACTCCCAGAAGGGAACGGGTGAACAGGATGATTTCACGACTTCTCAAAAAGAAATTGAAAGGTGCAGAATGATAATTAAATTCTTTTTGCCAACACATTTCAATTTAATCTGAAACGATTGAAAATGGCATCTACGATGAGGGCAGGAAGGAACTTGGATGAAACATCCCTGCGGCTAAGGCAATATCTTACCCTGTAGGTATGATAAGGGAAAATGATTCAGAAGTGGGCTCTTCTTTGCCCCTAAAAATGTTAAGCCGGGTTCCTTTAACCCAAAAAGAAATGGCAATTTATGGCACTGAAGAGTTACTTAAGGTTATTTTGCCTGAACTTAGAGAGTATCCTCAAGGAATTTACATGGTTCTTACACAGGGTTGTATAATTAGGTGATTAACCTGGTAAAAAGCAGAAAACACTCAAATCCAAGAAAGTAACTTATAACTTCTAAGTGCCATGTTTCTTCTAGTGCATTACTATGTAATTTCTAAAAAGTACTCAGTAAGTTCCAAGTAAGTACCTTGGAACTTCTAGGAAACAACCCTTTAGGAAAGTACTCTAAATTGTTAATAAGTACCTTAGGACTTTCAGGACACAACCCTTTAACTTCCAGAAAATCACCCTGTAAGTTCCAGAGGAGTACTTTCGAGCCTCAAAGAAACAACCCATTAACTTTTAGAAAAGTACCTTGTAAGATCTAAAAAAGTACTTTGAAACTTCTGGGAAACAACCCTTTACCTTTTATGAAAGTACTCTGTAAATTGTTAATAATCCCTTATACCTTCTAGGACACAACCTTTTAACATCTGGAAGATGACTCAAAGTTGTAGATACGTAAGCAAACTGGAGCTTCTAGGAAACAAACCTGTTTTCTGTTTTCTAGATAAGTACTCTGGGACAACCCTTTAACCTCAAGGAAAGTATTCTGTAAAATGTTAAGTATCTTAAAATTTGTAGGAAACAACCCTTTTACTTTCAGAAAAATACTCTAAGTTCTAGATAAGTACTTTCGAGCTCTTATGAAGCAACTCTAACTTCCAGAGAAGTACTGTAAGTTCTAGAAAAGTGATTTGAAACTTCTGCGAAACAACCCTTTAACCTCTAGGATAGTATTCTGTAAATTGTTAAGTGTCTAAGAATTTCTAGGAAACAACCCTTTAACTTCTAGAAAAGTACTCTGCAAGTTTTTATGAGGTTCTTGCAGAACTGTGTTTTTTTTTTTTTTTGTTGTTTGTTTTTTATAGGATAGGATTAGAATTTCCTGATTTTTGTGGATTGATTGTTTTTTGGGCTTTTTTGGTGAGCTATAAGATTTTTTTTATGATTATCTTGGCAAGGCTCTGCAACAAGAACAAGACATTGGATAATCTTTCTTCTGAAGCACTTTGAAATTAAGATTAATGTAGAAACCTGGATAAATACTGTGTTGCACCTAATACCTTTTTATTTGAAGATTTTATTTGTCTGAAATTGAAATCCTAAAAAAGAAAATAGGTGTCTGCTTTATTCTAGATTTGTGTTTGGGGCCACACAAAATCACTCATAGGGCCGCAAATGGCCCCAAGGGCTGCACTTTGGAAATCCTTGCCCTAGAATGAGCTGGAAGACGTCATCAGGGACATGGATGGATGAAATCTGGGTCTTTAACTTTGTAGACAAAAGTTTAACAACCTTGTGTTTGCAAGGAAATATCCTTGCAAACATACCTTGTCCAACAGAAACAGCTTTACCCACAAGAAGATAAACTTCTTCCGGATTATTTTATTCGAGCCTGCTTTCTGCTGACTGTTGCTTCCGTCTCTTCCAGTTTTTTTTAGTACAAGGCTTAGATAAAACCTTATGATGCTTTCTGCAAGACTTTTTTGCAACTGGGCCACACCTGTACACTGAAATATACTACATTATCGACTGAGCTTCAAGATACTGGGTTGTTTCTTTAAAATGAAGAAAACAGCTATTCCAGATGTTATAATAAGCTGCAACTTGTCTAAAAATCAAGCAGATACTGTGAGGAAACAATAAAGAGAACAGGCCAGCAGGAGGTTGAGCTTCACCCACTCGACCTCCATCATCTCCTTGACAACAGAGCTGGAGTATTCCCCCTCTAAAGATGGATGTTTGATGGTTTATTTCTCCTCCATTTCTGGTGGGAAACAGATGAGCCGCGGGGTTCTTTTTGAGGCTCAAAGACTTTTCTCCGGGACAAAATTAAAAGCTAGTGGCCTTGCTCTCTATTCTGCTGACCTCCCTCTCAGCTTGGGGCTCACGCTCCATCAGGAGGAAGTCCATCCATCAGGGGATCATTATGGCCTGATTAGCCTCCTGCGCTGCAGCAACGTAATCCCATTTTCCAGGGTGCCCCCTTTTGTACCTGGCACAACCTGGAGCCGACAGCTGATGGCGCTGTGTGGATGGTGGGTCAGAAAGTGCCTCACTCCAAAAACTAAAGGACTCATTGACTCAAGTTTGCTGATATGCATGCGGTTAATGAAGCCCTCGAAGTTTTATTGTGGATCCTTGCAACTTTTATCTGCAGATTTAGGATTCTATCTTATCTTGTTTTATCTTTTCTGTTTGCGTACACTCTAAAACATCCTCTCCATCTGGATGCTCTGAGCGTAAATCCATAGAAGACAGCTTGGCATTTTGGCAGGTCCACACAGGCAGACTTTAATTAGATTCTGAATATCAAGGACTCCCACGAGATCTGGGTAAACATCTCAAATGTTTAACAAACAAGCTGTGGGTCGACCATGTGTAGCCGGCAGACTTCACTTGATTTATACATTTTAGGTCCATTATTTAACTCAACAAGCTCACTGAGCTGCCTCAAGGAGCTCTGATATTTCTGACAAGATCTGTCTGGAAACAGATTTGGAGCTGTTAGCATGTCAAGACAGTCATGAGACTGTCATACAGGAAGTGTCTTCAGTCAGAGGCCTCCTCAAAATTGTTGCAAGACTGACTGCTATGAGAGATCCTTCCTGCCCAAAGCATCATTATCCACAATGACTCTTTGAAGATACTTGAATTATATGACAACATTTAATATCCCTTTGGGATTAATTTAAGTAGCTGGAAGTTGGAGTACCCAGAGAGAACACAAGCATGCACAGCCATTCAAAACCCAATCAGAAAAAGTCCAGGCTGGGACTTGTACCCAGGACCTTCTTGCTTTAGAGCTCTTAAGGTGCTAAAATTTGGAGGGATTCATATTTTTTCAGAGAAACCAGGGATACAAGTTATCGATTAATGAGTTAATCTAAAGTTGATTGATCTCATCGATCGACTAAGGATGAACTGAAAAGCGGCCATTGTCTTAAAAACCTACGTTTTCTCTTGTATCAAGAGGATCTTTCTACAACATGAAGGGCTACTTTTTCATATATGCTGAGTTTAAAAAAAGAAGCACATCATTATATTTTAATAATTTTTTGTGTCAGCCGAATGAACGAACAGAACATTGTGGTTATTAAACTTAGACATTCATAAGATATAACAAACACAAACCTATTAGAATAGGTTGAACCTATTAACACCTATTGAATAGAAAAATAAAAGATGAAAAGAATGAAATATGTGAAACATTTAATCCCCCATGAAAAGAGAGATGTTCACACAGAAGTACTGTCTGTGAGGAGGACTGCAGACTTTGCTTCCCACTCAGTGTCAAAGAAGTGGACATAAACTGTGATATAGCTCTCTGCTGTCAAATTAGTCTACAATCAGAGGTGAGAGCGACGCTCTGTGCTGTTAGTCTTGCTTACAATTCAGCTACCTTCTTATGTAGCACCCATTTAGAGTGACCTGAAACCTCCTTCCTGTTCAGTGGTCTGCAAGGTCCAGGTGGCTGTCGGCCTTTGCTCTTTTTTAATAGAAAAAGAAGGATCTGGAAAGGGTTTCTAACAGGTTCCTGTGCTGTGCATTGCATATGGATAATGATTGGAGGCTCTTGTTGTGAACCATCTTTATAGTAAAACCTTCAAGGTCCAACTCAAATGGTACCCTGGAACCCCACATATTCGTAGATCAGCAGCAGCAGATGTTTCTGTGGAACGTAACTGCAAATTATTTGTGGAAAAATATCTAATTAATAATAATAATCTAAAATATGCAGTTTTGGAAGCTGAAATACTAAGACGCCATGCTAATTGTCTGGCATTTGCAAGCAGACAATCCAGAAGCGCCATTCGTTTTCCTTGGTGCTGATTGGCTGAGCCCCCAGCAGTAGAAATAAGCAAGACTGTAGATGTTAGCTCCTCCTGTAGTGCTACAATGGTTCCACTGTGCGTATTAATGCATATTAAGGCATATTTGGTGTTTGAACTATCAAAATAGGCAGTAATAAGCACTTTTAGATGGGGTCTCAAGTATTCAAGGACTTTAAAAAATTCAGAAGTGCCTGTGGTCCCTAACCCCCACGGATACCATGGGTCCACGCTGCTTTCAGTCCAGACTCTTAGTTGTTCCTCGAGGGTGTAAACAGCTGGAAAATATCATCACAATACAGACACACAAAAATATTACCTAAGATGTTTATTGGGTTTAAATGAAACAATAGCAGTGTTTAGAGCCATTGCCAGTGCAGAGCTCCGCTCCGCTCTCTGTCTTTGCTTTCTGTTCTGCCGTTTATGCCGTGATGATCCACTCGGGATCAAACAACAAGGCAACAAGGAGAAGGCAGCGACAGTGACCACACTGGGATCTTACCCAAAAGCCGTGGACACAAATCGAGGACATTCCCTCAGCTTTCCATCATCCTGTCCGTCCTGCTTGGCTTAAAGGCATGACAGACTGCAGAATCAGGACATTTTACAGTAAATTAATACTGCCATGTGTGAGTGAGTGTGTGAGTGGGATGTTATAGATTTACGGAAGGGGAAGAAGAAGCAGAGGAGTTTAGCCTGAAGCGTTCCATCTGCACACAGCCAGACAAACAAAGCTGCCCTCCAAAATCAAACTGTTTTGACTGCGTGAGCAGAAAAACTAGAGGAAAAGTTTCTTTGCAGCAGGGAAAACAAGTTTCAACAGCCAACTGAGAACGTGTGACGTCATTCTGGTGGAACCCGAAGCCTTAAAAGTCAGTCCTGCTTTGCTTTCTGCATTCAATTTACTTAGCAACGAGGAAGCTGCACGAATATTTGTCTTTCCAAACATTCCCTCTACCTGCAGCTGCTCCTCCTGTTCGGTCGCAGGGGTTGACGCCTGCTGCAAGATAATTGTGTCCTTGTGATGAAACGCTCACCAGAAGCGATGACAGCTGCCATTGTAATGACTCGACCTGCTTTTTCTGTTTTAGCAATGAGGCTACAGGGATCTGTCAGTGCCTCCAGGAAACTATTTTCAGGGATAAAGTCAGCAGAGTATCTTGTGAGGACATGTCAGCTGGAAGCAGAGGGATGACTGCTCAAGTTGATGCAATTAAAAGTGTCTAGAGGAATGCAACTCGAAATGTTTTACTTGAAGGCGTCACATTATAAACGAGCAACATATAAAAAGATTATCATAGTCAAATATAATATCTGAGCCTTTAAAAATCCAATCTGTAATGATTCAGACAACATACTGACAAAAATGTGTCGCATTTATTATCATCATGGTCCAATCTGGGCATCAGTAAGAGCCAAAACATTTTTAACTGTAAATTTAACTGATCTTGAAGGAAAATATAAGGTTTGTGTATTAGAGAGTGTTTTCACATCTGATAGTCCAGTAGACTTGGTTCGATTGGGGACCAAAATTGCAACATCTGTTACATTTCCAGCTAGTGTGGTTCGCTTTCACACTGCACTGTGAACCAAACCTGTTGAAAAACCTGCATACCTCCTCACCTGTGGGGGCGCTGCACCAAGAACCACTGAAGAAAACGACACGAAAACCTCTGAAGACGATACTGAGCGCAACTTCCTTCTTCGTGAAATGTAAACAAAAATGGAGTGGCGTCAGATTTTAGCAATTGTAGGATTTCTCTCTTGTCCTTGGCAAAAGATCATGAGCCATTTCTCCCTCTAGCGCTAGACACACGAGTTTGTTTTAGTTGGATTTACCCAGAATTCCATGTGCTATGGTCCTTTTCCTGCTTTTGGAGCGATCTCTGGTCCACTTGTTATTCACATATGCATTCGAACTGCACCAGAGTTCACATCAACCGAACTGAGACCTAGGTTTTTAGGCAGACCAAGGTTTGTTTTTTTGGTCCCCATCAGAGTTCAATTACGCATTCACACCTCCCCCAAATGAACCAGGCAAACGAACTAGAATTCAATTAAAGCGCACTAAATAGGGTTGGTGTGAGTGCACCCTTAAAAAGAATTTGTCTACAGAAAAAAATCATTTAGGATTTGTTTATGTGCACTTTATGAACATAATAAGAGAGATAAGAGAGCTTTGTGTAAAAACGTATCTGTCCTCTGCATGAGATTGGACAGAGACAAATCCAGCCAACCAGAGGAGAGCATGTTGTGTTGCATTTAAAGTCCATCAAGTTACGTTTTTTTTGTTAATCAATTAACAAAAAAAAAAAAAACGTAGTAAATATTTTACAGTTTAAGCCCTATTTTATTTGACAGGGAAATCAAATCAAATTCTATATATTGTTGGTACATTTTTACACATTTTTATAATTTTTTTAAAGTTCTCACAGCCTCTTATTTACTGAGAAGGAGGGAGGAGGTCAACATATGAATGGCGATCAGTATCTCACTCATTTCATAATGCAACTTTTAGGTTTGAACAGCCCACAGATTTTAGAAATGCAGCTCAAACCAGATCTTTACATTGTCCAGGACGACGTAAAACCTTTTCCTCACTGTCTGAATGTTGACTTTGCTGCTCTGTAAATAACTGCTGGTATGCTCAGGACAGTGCTGTCCAAACTTTTTGACGTGAAGTAGAAAGTACTCATGCGTCACAAAAGTTACAATTTTATATACAAATGCAAGAATCTTTTTCAATCTTGCTCTTACATGTTCTTATATGCTGCTCTGAAAGGCAAAATTAAAAAAATGTTTTTTATTGTCTCATTTTTCCAAGTCTTTTATTTCTTCTCATCCAACACACAGCATATATATATATTTTTTTATATGTGTGGTTGCTTATATTCAGATTTCTTTCCTGTGTGTTGCATGTGAAGAAAAAAAAAGGAGAAATGTTAAACAAAAAAAAATTCACTTGCCCCTCAGCACTTACGCAAAAACAAACAAAAATCCCCAAGCATTTTTATTTCTTCTGTCGTTGGATGACAAGTGAAAAAAACCCAAAAAACTTTGAAAACTGATACAAAAAAATCTATTTTTTTTCCTTTAGGGATTATGCAAGAAAAAAACTAAAATTTTTAATGACTTATTTATACTTTTTTACTTGCACATAACTTTTAAAGTTGAGAGAAAAATAAATTTTTGTCAGACTTAGAAAATGGGTCTTCAATAAAATAAAATAAAATAAAATAAAATAAAATCTCTTCCCCTTGCCTTTTAAGGCTTCTGTATTCACCATAAAGGTCAATAAAGCTATTCCAAGTACAGTAGCAACATGTTTGCCTTCACACTGATACGTTTTTTGAAACTGAACAACATTCAAACAATAAAAAGGGCCTAAAAAAGGTGGTTTTGTTTTTCTTTCTATTTTTGTGAAGGTTGCTTTTTATTGGCATTTGTTTCCAGCTCTTTAGCGATTTTTTTTTTCTTTTATTCAGTTTCCAGGAACCAAAGATAGAAATTCAAATCTACTAAAAAGTAGTTTTAGCTGCATTCTGTGTTGTTTATCACTGAAATGTCAGAGTATCAGTGTTTTCTGAGAGAAAGAATGTCTGTTTTGTGACTCTAAAACATTTTAAATAGTATTTAAATTGAAGTGCAATTTCCATTTGAACCTTTAGCAATATTTGGTGGATTTGTCTTGCATCTATTGGGATTATTTTTTCCATCTGTTTTTGTGTTTTTACAAATAGAAAATGTTAGTTAAAAGATTTCTGTATAGTTGTAGAAGAAACAAAGAAAATCCAGCTAAAAAAACAAAATAATACGTTCCTTCAGATTTAACGAAGGTTAAATGCAAAGTTGTCAACTTCACATCGTACTCCTTACCTTCTGAATTATCTGGACCTGGAGCAGAATGTTCCTGTAGCTGTGTCCGTCGTTCACCTGCAGCACCACGCTGTCCTCCGCCCCCTCCGAGCCGTCGTGGACATACTGGATCTGCTCCCTCGAGAGCTCCTCCAGCTTGAATCTGCTCAGGGCACGGTCGCCATGGAGATGGGTCAGCCGGCCGTGACGAGGTGGTTCGAGGACCATGACCAGGACATCGGCGGGGTTGTCAGGGTCGTCGACGTACAGCACCGACTTGGTGATGGTGACCAGACTGCCTCGGCCGTCTAAGGTTAACGGAGCGAGGGTCACCACTCTCGGAGGCTGGAAGCACAAAAATAATGAGCCAGAGGAGTAAGATTTCTGTTTTTCAAATCTTAAATAAAACATTGTGTTTGAAGAGTTGGACCACATCTCATAGCCATAAAAGGCTGCTGAGAACATATCAAAAACTGTTAGAGGTTGTGTTTTCTTCTGGATGATTGCTGCACGGCGCTGCGGCCACCTGCTGCAGGGTGAAGCTGCGATGTTGCAGGAAAGAGGGAGGTTAAACAGGGCACTTCATTAAGCTCCACTCAGCAGCACCTGACGCCTCGTTGCAGCCGGCGCAAAAGCCTCATACAGCTAACAAAGCCAGCGAGACGAGGAGGCCTCCTGTTGTGAAAAAGCTTCTCCAGAGCTCGATGTTGGTCTTTACCTTCATGCTTCTAATTACCGAATGAAGATGAGATGTGCAGGAGGTGGCTATTACTGAAGAAAATCAGAGCTTTCAGCCGTCCTTTTCTTCCCTGAAGGAATTTTTAACGATGACAAGAATCTTCTTACGTGTTTCAAAGAGAGATCTCATTTTTTTTTAAATATGACATTCAACTGATGTGCAGATTTTAGCCTCCCTTAAGTACTTGTTTTGGTTTTGACAGTAAAGAATCCAGGAATAGTTTATCTTGCATAAAAAGAGTTTTTTAAGGAGAGAAGAAAAACATAACATATTCAAATGTGAACATTATCTTGTGTTCCTGAAAAGTTCAGTGCATTTGTGTGAAATGCTATTTTTTAAAAGTTTATCAAAGGACATGCTGTGAGCAGAAAAATAGCTTTAAGACTCTACGTTAAGATTTGCTTGCAGGGCAGAGAGAATGTGCAAAGCGGCAGGTGGAGATGTGAGCGGGTTTCCTGAAAAAGCACCGCCAGCTGTCGGGTCGGGAGCTCCGAGCTGCCCAGCATGACGCAGAGCGTGTGTCTAATGTGATATGCTCCTTGGCTGCTGGATGAACTCCAGCTTTTTGGTATTGAAGCAGCAGCTTGAGCCCAAGAAGACGCCTCAAACAAGCTGAAGCCGAAAAGATGCAGAGGATGCTCTGATTCCGATTGACCCAGACCCAGATTCTTTCACCAGGGTTTCTGCAAGTTAAGTTTGGAAGTTTTAAAACCACAAGGGTTGAAATTCAAGACCTAAATGAAAAACAACTAATTTACTAACTTAATAACTTAAGAAAGTTTAATAATTGCAGGTCTGTGTTATAATTTGAGTGTTTTTACACCTAGATTACCAAAGTTCAGAACTTTCCTCCAGAAATATAACGAAGAGAAACCCTGAGAATAACACAACGATGCTTTGGTTTTGCTTGCTTAAACATTAAACAACAATTTGCTGGACATAAATTCCTTTTAACAATACTTATTGATTCCCTGCATCATTGGTAGGGATGCACTGATCAGGTTTTTCATGGCCAATAACAATTTTCGATTATCATTCTGATCCCTCCTGCTAATGCCGATATTAAACAACTCGGTTATTGTTACTAATATTAAAAAGACACAAAAGTGAAAATTCCATGCAGATTTGTGAGGGGGAAATGTTTTTAATGGAACAAAAAGTAAAGAAATTATACAGTTAGCCACATTTATGCATCAAAGCACATGTCCCAGACTTTTATATGACTGAAAATGGTGGGAGTTCTTAGTTTTTATGAATTAATGAATGCAAGATTCAAATCTTGGGGCAACTGATTTTCACATTTTTGCAGTTTTGTCATTGGATTAAAAACACCTCAATTGCTAAGTTAGAGCTATAAATCATGGCACAAGGAAATAAAAATGTTGATGGAAGAAGCAATTAAAGAATAAGTGTTTAAATATAAGACATAACCAAAGGTATTTTGAGAAAGTAAAGAATATCTGAGGGAAATTAAGATTTTTAGCACTAAAATTGACATTTTTGGAGCTTACAGAAACCCTGGTACACAGAAGGCTGCAACATGAAAAACAAAGAATCAGGACTTTTCAGGGTTGTTTCGCAAGACAGATAACTAGTCACTGGCGCCGACCTAGACTGTGTGTCATCACGTCTCTGCTCAACACAATGAAACCGAAGACGTGCTGGTGCTGCCTAGGAGCGGTGGCGTGGGGGGCTTTAAATCGTGCAAAGGCACGCCTGCACACCAAAGGAAACGGCTGAAATCTCCCACCTGAGGCAAATGAAAACAATCGGAGGCAAACTTGGGTGGGAGGGCAAACCTTTTATCCTGCACAAGAGAGGTGTCCAACCTTTCATCTGCAGCTCTTTCCCCAAAAAGCCACGGCTCAGATTGGAGCGCTGCTGCAGAAACAAATTGTCTATTTTGTGTCGGGGTTAAAACTCACTTCTCTTCTCACTGAAAGGAGCCAGTGACTTCTATCAAAAGAAATACACCAGAGCAGAGAGAGCTATCACAGCAAAGCCATCATCTGAGAAGCCGTCTCTTTAAATCAAAGAACAGTCTGATGTGTGAAGCCACTTCAGCAGCTTTCTGCAAACAGTAGATGTCTGAAATAGAAGCAGACACTGCTGTCACTTTAAAAAAAAAAGGGTGCTTCTGTTATGATCCTTGGTGTTAAAGTTGTAGGTTTCACTTATTTGTGTTATAATCATTTCTGAGTCCTTTATCTTCTTAACAGTAGTCTTGCCATATTTAGTTCTTTTCGTTAAGTTGAGTTTCTTACTAATTTCTTGTGTTCTGTACTTTGTGTGTTTAGTTTATTCTCTCGGGTCAGTTGTAGTCTTTCCCCACCTTGGTTTGTAGTTTTCTTTGTGTCTAGTTTAGTTCCCTCTGTGTTAATTAGTCGCCTTTCCTCAGTTTGGATTTTCACGTCACTTTTAGAGCCAATGTCGAGATCTCTGATTGTATGTATGAACACAGTTTAGACACTTCTTTGTGTCAAACGTGCTTGTTTTTCTACTGACATTGGAGAAAAATGAACAAATGATCTCCTCTGGAATCAGAAGCAACCATTTCCCTTGAGAGCAAACCTGCTGTAATGGACCGTAAATTATGTAAAATGAATTTTAAAATTGTGTGGATTGTTTATAGATGTTTGTCTGTTTTGATGTACACTGCATAGGTTGTTTATAACTGTTTTTGTTTTGATTTAATAGTATTTGAAGTTTTTTTTTTTCTACCTCACGGGCTGCTATAGCCAGGAAGGAATGGCCTTAGAAAAGCTGGCAGTAATCAGTCTAACAATGAATAGTTGCAAAACAACTGTGAGTAGGATTTCAAATGTTTGTTTGCTGCGTTACAGAAAACAAAATATCTTATGCATTGCATTCCCCTTGTGAAAGCAGTGAGGTATGATTTTTGTTTGTTGATTTAATTTGTATTATGAAATCAACATTGATTTTTCATGTTGCAGCCTTCTGTGTACCAGGGTTTCTTAAAGCCCATGTTCTTTTATCTAAATGTTTGTATTCATGTTTTTTTAGTTTTCACAATGATCATGGTGATCCAGATTGAAGATAAAATAAAAAACCTTAAAATCCCCCCTTGAAGCTGTGTTGAACTTTTTCCAAAGGGTTGGGGAGCTGCTGCACCTGCAAAGCTTGAAAATATCTGCAGCCAGTTGAATGAATCTTAATTTTTTTTTTCTTCCAATTGAAGAAGAACAAACGAGAACAAAATAATGATTCATTGAAGTGAAATAAAAGAAATTACAGAAGACTGAAATCTGAAAACCAGAACAGCTGCCATTCTTTCACTTTGATTGCAAATATCTGCAGGTTGCAACTTGACAATGATGCACAATAGGAAAAGAATTAGTTGGCAACGTGTCCGATACTCATTTGATGAGGGGATCCAAAACTCTTTATAAATCAAACCTAAATTTGGAGTAAAACTAGCTCACTGATTGCTGCAGCTGTGTCTTTGTGAGGGACGAGGCCCTCGAAAAGAGACATTTTAAGGAAACATTTTAAATAATGGAGTAGGATCTGTGCTGGGAAACACACGGCTGCACGGCGGGTTTGAATTCAAGGCACGGTCTTTCTGAGTGGGGTTTGTGTGTTTCCATTCATACATACTTTTAAAAATCTTTTAAGGATAATTAAAAGTAGCAAATGTTATATATGGGAGCATCTTGAACCAAACATTACATTTGGAAGTGTTTTCCTAAATCTTCTTTCCAAGTCTTCCCCTAAAAAATATGGAGCCCCTTTTCCTTCGCACCCTTAATGTGATTACTGGTTAGAGCCTGGGATGGATGGATGAAAAATATCGGTGTGCATTAGAAAAAAAACCCTTACATGTTAATGATTTTTGATGAAAATGCTCTCAAAAATTACTAGACTACCAGTGACCACAGTTCCATCTGGATGGCAAAAAAGCCATCCAGATGGAACCACAGGACCTGAAGTGATCAGACGAATCAAAGAGTGAGGAGAGTGACTGCTTACCTGCATGGACACAGCATGAACTTGAATTGTAGACGGTTGAGAAAACATCTGGGGGTCAGCGACCCGTAAGGTGAACTCACCAGTCCTACACAAAGGGGAAAGGAAGAGGACATTATGAACAACTGAAAGGCAGCTGATTCAAACATCAGTCCTTGATAGGTGAAATTACTCTGATTGAACAGGTCACATAGCCTTTAGACCAGGGGGTGTCTGGAAATGAGTCGGCTGAGGCTAACAGCGTGAGTGATTAGACCTAATCATGTCAGAGCTGCCTGCTCGAGAGGAGACGAGGACAGTGACCCACCTCAGTTCGCATCAGCAATATGTCTCCATCCTGTCTCATCATTAAAGGTTTATTAGAAACAACTCCCAGGGGCTGGAGCCGGGATCAGTCAGTCTGAGCACCAGATGGAGCTCCAAGTAGAGCAATCGTCAAACAGAAAATTTGAAGAAGTAGAAGAGAAGCTTTACATAAAAAAAGAAGTAAAAATTAAGAGTATAATAAAATGATTAAAAATCATAATTCCATTGCATATTTCTCAATCTCTCAAGAGTTTAAAAAAAGGAGCTTCACTGTCTAAAAATCCAAGTTATGACACAAAAAAAGAAAAATGAGGAAGTTAATGTTTGGAGCCACCTTTGATCCCTCAGTTTCCAGCTCCAGGACCACCACAACAGAAAAGGAGGGTGGGTCTGACGCATTGTTGAGTTTCTAGGAAGTACTTGTCTTTCAGCTCTGAGGTACCTTATTCCAACACCGGCTGTGACTAATCAGAGGTCACTCCTAAAAATGCAAACTGTTCTGGTCTCTCCTGTTGTCAGCTCAGTTCGACTGATGTCTTGAAACTTCCTCCCTTTGGATTTGTAACAGTTTTTTAAATGAAAAACAAAACAAAAATCTTGTAATTAATTTTACACCATGTTGAGCAAACGTGGCAAAGTGGACGATACAAACAAAAATCTCGAAAAGTTTATCAGGCTAAATTGACTTGGTCACGCAAAATTTCTTTACGTTTCAGGGATTTTTTTGCATCTCTATTTGAGTCTCAAAACTCCTTTCTGCTCAGGAGCTGAGTGAGGAGTCGCCATGAGGGCTCATCAGCCAATCAGAGATGAACTTATGGCCATTTTGTTACTATAGACAACCACGAAAAAAATCTATCTATCCATCCATCCATCCATCCATCCATCTTCTGCTTAGTCTGGGATCATGTCACTGCTCAGCAGTCTGAGCAGAGAAGCCCAGACTTCTCTTTCTCCAGCCACTTGAGTCAGCTCCTCCCAGGGAATCCTGAGGCATTTTCATGGCCACCGAAAAACATACTCCGTCCGGGGTCTCCTGGGTCTCACTTCTCGTGCCTGGAAAACCTCACCAGAAGGGCGTGTTGGAGGCAACCGTTAGGTTGCCCGAGGCATCTCAACTGGCCGCTCTTGATGTGGAGAAGTACTACTTCTACTCTGAGTCCCTCCTAGATGACTGAACCTTTCACCCTATCTCTAAGTGAGAGCCCAGATACCCTACTGAGGAAACTTATTTTGGCCGCTTGTATCCGTGATCTCGTTCTTTCAGTCACTACCCAGAGCTGGTGACAATAGATGATGATAGTAGCTTGACCGATAGATCGAGAACTTCACCTTTTGATTCCGCCCTCTCTTCACCACAACATCACCGCAGACGCAGCATCAGTCCGCCTATCGATCCTCTGCTCCGTTTTTCGCTCATTCATGAGCAAGACCCCGAGATACTTTAATTCTGTCATGGTTTGTGGTGGAATGATGGACCCAAATGCAGAGAGGCAGAAGTGGCTAGTTGATTTGAAAATTCGAAGAAAAAAAAACTTCCAAAAAACCCACAGGGGATGCAGGGAGCCAGAGCTGATCAAAAACACAGGAATCAAGATGGAAAAGACAGCAGGGTTAAATGGGGAAGTAACAGGAGGAACCAGCAAGGAGTGACTGAGAAAGGGTTGTATAAATACTGGGGAACTTGATTACTGAACAAGGAACAAATGTTTGATTAGGAACGGGTTGCAGGTGTGAGCGGAGAGAGCAGAAGTTAGACTGAGAAGAGAGAGAGAATAGCAGCAGGAGGTGAGGGGGAGTAAATAGAGGAACTAGGAAAATGAACTATAGCAAAGAATACCTAAACACAAGGAATCAATAAACATAATTAAACCGGAATAATTCAGAAAGGACTGAACTAAAGTAAAACAGAAACAAGGCTGATCTAATCAAAATAAGAAACTAAGGAACACAAGATAACAATAATCAAAACTGGAATCAAAACCCAACTCAAACCCCAACACAACCCAGGTTCTGATGAATTCCTCTACTTGGAACAGGACTTTGTCCTCAGCCCAAAGAGGGCAATCTACCTATTCCAACTTAAGACAACGGTCTCGGATTTGGAGGTACTGATTCCCATCTCAACCCCATACTCTCAAATTACAATTCCCAAACAATTCATCATTGCCTTTTTAAAAACTAGACAGAATTGTAACAGGTAACTGAAGCTGTTATATCTCCAATGTTTAAAAAAAAAAAAAGCAGACAGAGAATGAATTAACATTTGAGAACCGAAATCAACTTCACTCTGTGTTTATAGATGCTTCTAAAATAATCAGTGTCTCTTAAAAAGACACGAAGAGCCAAATGAAGGCACACAAGTCTGGTCAGTAGATGTTGGAGCTAGTTTTAATATGCTGCTTACATCTGTGAGTCTGCAAGGCATTATCTAGCACTCCACATAATTTGAAAAATATGGCAGTAATAAGGAGATTTAATCTTATTTGGCAGCTTACATTTCAATGTTTCTATTAATCTAAAAGCCTTAAACTGGGCAGCAGATCATATTTTCCTCATTTATTGGCTCTCTGCTGTATTAGGCCACACCAGCTGCATCACGACTGACTAAACTGTTTATTAGGTTTATTTTGACTCAATAAATGGACACTGGAGTCCAACACAGACTTATTTCAGAGCAGCTGCAGTGTTCAAAAAACAGCCCAACGGCTTGGCTTTAAAGAGACAGTCACTCTAATCACTGGTGCTAAATGCTCTATGTGTAATCAGATTAGGGTCAAAAGCAAAGAGCAGAACATGCAAATATTGCTATGTTTTTATTAGATATAACCTAATAGATAGATATCTAGTCTATTTATGGGTTTACAGAAATTATTTTATAACCAAGCCAGAGGAAAAATCATAGAAGCGGCAAACAGAAAAAGTAAAAATCAGGCACAAAGATTTTATTTTGAAAGTACTAAATATTAAAACAGACTCAGAAGTTAACTTTAAACCCAGCAACTTAAAGGGTCAATGTGACAGACTGCAGTGGTGCCTCCTCAAAGTGTTTTTGCTTAAATTGGTGTGAATTTTTCATACATGCTTTTTTCCATAGCAGTGTGTCAAGTGGCTGCTCTGTAGTAACTGCACAGTTTAATGAAGAAAGGCTCAACACATAAGAAAATGGGAACAAATTGATGTTCAATGGTCTGCGACTCTTTGACAGGTTTTCATGTTATAGGTGTGGGAGGAAAAGTCCATTTTTTTTGTCGAGATGCGGGCATGGATGATACTCGACTAACATCAAAACTTAATTATTGTAAAGCAAATTTCTGTCCTAATTTAGAACAATGAAAAAATGGAGCTCAAAAGCACTTTGGTGCGCCATCAGGAGAGTTTATGGCAGAGGTCGCGCTAGACTTTTTCGTTGTCCATCATTTTGACTGACAGGGTCAAAAAATCCCATCATAATCTATTTTCACCCATCAGTTTTTAAAATGATTACGATATAAACGACAATATTCACTCCAATTAATATTCAGTCTGAACAAGAATCCACATTACACAAGAATCCTGTCATTACACATCAAGTAGATGAATATATGTAACTTTATCTTCTCAGCAATAAAAACTACTTACTGTGGCCCCAGTAATTACATATAAACAATAAAATGAAATGATTACACTTAAGTTATGAATTGTTCACCTGCTGTGGACTGAATGCAATGTCATCTTAGTCCACATGGAACTGAATTGCGCACCCACTTGTGCGTAATCAAATGTCTCAAGTGGGATTGCTGCAGAGGCTATTCTCATGAGGTTTTGGACTTTTTTCTTGGATATCTCATGGCTGTTTTGATGCTGATGTGGAGGCTGAATCCGTGCTCTGTTGCCATACACGAGACTGGAATTACAAGATGCACTTCAGATTGGATGAGATCAGAAGTCGGCAAAATTCTCTGAACGAGGGGTTTCCTGATCTCTCAAGTGCTTGCTTCAGCGGGAGTAAATCCTGTAAGATGAGCTCCTTCTTCGTTCAGCTGCACCAGTCTGTGACCCGTAGTGGTCAGAGACGCTCTCCACAGCCTCCTGTCCATAACTCTTCAACATGCAGTCAGCTCTAAAATGATGCTCCGATGGAAATCCTTTTCTTTTTCTTTTATTTGTTGATTGAGTTACCTCCCCGATGTACATCGTACATATGCGCAAAGTTGAAAATGTCTGCACGTCTGCACCAAGTGGTCCAGGGGTGTGAATTGTAATCTGTCAAAGTGACAGATAGCCTTCAAAGTTTTCCTTCACCATTTTAAAAACCGGTAAAAGACGGAAAATATTTGGTTAACGTGACCCCTGGTGTATGGTGAACACATAAGTAAATACAGAGCTTTCTGCACCCTCTACTTAAATATAACTTGGAAAAGAGCCACACAATATCAGCACTATGTTGAACTAAAAGGAAATATTTTACAATACAAGAAACCATATTACATGGTTCCACCCATAGGCATAAGTAAAACAGCTGACCTTACCACCTACTGTACACTAGGAGACCACAGAGCTAGCTCAAGGCTCCCTCCAACTCAGAGAAGGTGACAGTAAATACAAAGTTCATTGGAACCATTCCTCAAAGGATCATGAGGGTAGTTGGGAGTCACAGTTTTTGGGCTACAGAGCTTGTTTTGGATATAAAATCCCCCCTTGAAGATACACACAACACAGCTCAAAGTTGTGTTGCATGGACAGTTACTGGCACCGTGACTGCGCATTTTCTGATGCGTGAGAGCCCGCATGCTGGCTGTGCCAATCGAGAGCAGTGAAAGAACGACACTCAGGTGTAAATATGAATAGGCTTTATAACAATGTAGCAGGAAAGGATCAATCATTAATAAGGATTTAGTTTTAGTTATGTGCAAAGTGAAAGATTTTGAACTCATTAACTTCAACTGTCAGTTCTGAATGGGCAGAGGTCCAAAAACTTTTTTCCTTCAGAGCTGGTGGTACTGCATGTTTCATCAACAATTGATTTATAACTATATCGTAATCAAATTGAATCAGGAAGTGGCTAAATATTCCCACCCCTAGCATCTAAGAAATGCAAACCATCTTGTTTGATGCATTCCATCAAAAGCAACAAAATCCTTTTTAAAAAAAAAAAAAAAAAAAAAAACTAAACTACTGTTACTACCTGAAGGCTTTCAGGCCTTGAATAATGTTTGGTTCTGATTCTTGAAGTTTATTGGACAAAAAAGAGCTCCGCATTTATGGCAAAATTTAAAAGGTAGCATTACCAGTATCACTAGGCAATAAATGTATGATTTAGCAATATTAAACAAGTATTCTGACACAAATAAAGATTCCAGTGACAATTCAATTAAAAAATACTGTATTAATCCCAGAAAGAAATTAAATCAGTAAGCACTTTCATAAAATGCTTCAGACATCTTGTTGCTGTCTTGGTGTGATCACAGGGGGTTTGAAGTCAATCCTTCACTGTTATTGTGACCAAAAGGAAGAATGCACAGAGTCAAGTTGGCAGGTGGGTGTGAAGTGAGAGGCAGCATGTTAAACAGTTCTACAATCTGGCCCCTGAAAAAGGAGCTTGTCTTTGGGGCCACATTGTAAAACTGTTTAGTTAACATGTTTAAAGTGTTTTCTAGTTGAAGAAGTCCAGTTTACGTACCAGAAGACGGCACAACTCTGACACCTACAGTAAAAACTGGCACTGGTGATGCATTTACTGGAATAAAATGTTGCTAAATAGTCTTTTTTAAAAAAAATCTATTTTACGAAAAGGTACAGCTTAGTCTGAAAAGTATATTTAAGTCATCACAACAATGTATGTCATGTCATTGCTGTACAATTCCTTCATTGCAGATTTGTTTTCCTGCTTACAGTCATATTCAATAAATTAGAATATACGTCCCAATGAGTATCGTTTGTGATATTAAAGGTACCTTTTGAAAATAACAACCTTTAAGCAGGTATTAAAAAAACTTTTCATTCAGCCCATATTGCTGTTTTTAGAAATACTTGTTTTATTGGTCTGATGTAATGTTCTAATTTTAAATGTCATGTTTTCATAAACTATAAGCAGAAAATCATCATAATTAACAGAAATAAAGGCTTTCAAACATCAGTTTGTGTGCAATTAATCTATATAATGTATTTTACTCAGTGATGAAGTTCCTGAAATAAACTGATTTTTCAACACTATTCTAATTTATTGAATGGGTCTGTAATATCTCTGTTTCACACTGAATTTTAAAAACACATTAAACTGCATCTGATCCACTTACCTGGCTTTGTTTTTCAGGTGTGTGAAGTGGACTCGACCAAGCTTTAGCTGAGCCCACGTGAAGGTATCCTCTCTGGTTAACTCTCGCCCTGATGTCCCTTCCTTTTCTCCTGCTTCCTCTGTTATCAGGACCAAATGTCCATTGTTTGGTCCCTGAACAAGCTGGAAGATCATCCACTCAGAGGAGCTGTCTGGGTCCCTCACCTCCAGCAGAGAGGGCAGCAGAGGAGCAGAGCCACCAATGGGAACAAGCAGAGAGCCGTTGATGTAGAGGACAGGGGTGTGGTGGTTCACTGAGAAAAACAAAAACCACAAGATCACACGTGGGGTTCCTCAAGGCTCCATCCTCAGATAACTTTTATTCAATATCTCCATGGTCCTCTAGTTCAGACTACAACATTTCTTATCCTATCCATGCTGATGGTACTCAACGCTTTAGTTTTACTACATCCACAGTCCATTACAATCACAGTCAGGAGCTGTGTTGACCATAAAATTGCGCAAATTGGAATAACGAAAATAAATTTGCTTAATGGAAACACGCCAATTTCAAAGAAACTCACATTTTTCGATAAAAGGGTTTTGTGCTAGGATGAGTTGGCTTTTCAGCCGTATCAAAATTGGCGTTTTTCACAAAACAGCAATGAAAACACTTTTTCGCATCACAGCAGTTTGCATACAGCAGCAATGCACTTATTTGTGGGCACTGGCTTCCTTGGACAGCATCACACAGTTCAACAAAAGCTGAGTTTGTTACTTTCAAGTGTTGAATCCACTGCTCTTCTGTAAAACCACCAACTACAATTTTTCCCCAAACAACGCGTATTTACGTAGCTGCTCCCAAGTATAATGGGCTTGTCGTTCCAATATCTGAAAAAGACACTGACGCCTCCTCTGATGGCTGACGATAAGTGCTAGAGCTGTGGCTGAAATATGAATATATCTCATGTAAGTGTTTACATCCGTCACTGCCATGATTTTTACTGATTTATCACGTGAACAAGCTTATTCCTGTGTGATTTTAATTGCATTTCGTATTTAATGGAAACACCACGATAGCAAAATTATGGGGGGTTTTTTCACATTAACAGAGTATCAAAAACATTTTGTGCACATTTGTAATGGCAACGCAGCAAGTGTGTCTATAATTTCAAACAGCGAATAAGTAAACAAAAGAAATAAGTCATTATTTTTGGTCCCAAAAAGGTCAACCCTCAACTGGTCTTAATAAGGTTAAAAACTAAAAAGCATCCAGGAAACCTTGGGGTCGCTACAGGCTCAGACATAAATTTTAACATCCACAAAATGTCTGTAACTAAATCTGCGTACAACTATCATAAACGATAAAGGATTTCTTGTCATAAGTTGAGAAATACGAACCACCTAGACCCCTGCCATCAAAGACATGAGGGGTCTAGGTGGAAAGAGCAGACAAACATTTACACGATAGAAAACAGCACATTTCCACTGACATCTTTAGAAAATACATATTAAAAATATAAATATATATCTGGGTGTAAAAATTATAGCATGTATCAGTCTAAACCACCTAGCCATGATTTTTAATAAAAACCTGAAGCTCATAATAACTGTAATTAGTACATTTTAAAACTTTTCAAATGGTTCAATTTAACGAATAAAATTACAGCTGGACTATGTTGTGGGTTTGAATGGGTGCTAGGGGTGAGAAATGCAGTGAAAGGGAAATGGAGGGGGTTCACTTATGAGAGAAATAGCAGTGTGAAACAACTCGATGCTGGTGTGGCATTTTAGAAACAGGCTTTAATTGGAGCTGGCTGAACTTTACACGTGAACTTTTTAAAGATCAGCTCTTTTTTCAGATGCTTCGATGTATTCTCATTACATCTCCTCTAATGACGCCAACAGCCACTCTGAAATTTCCAACTTTTAGACTAGACGTGTAATTATTCTTACAAACGGGACAACTTTATAATTTAGAGCACTCGTTTAACTTTTTTTTTATTGGTTGGTAAAAATTATTTTTAAAAGTTTCTCTTTCCTTTTCTTTTTGATTGAGTCATGAATTAGTTCAAGCCTCAAGGCTAAAACTGTTCATTATTTCAGAAGAAAGGGGCATTTATCTCAAAGGGAACACAATTATATATTTTTCTGTTAGATATACACTTTAACACATTTATTTCATGAATCGTTTCACAACTACAGCCTTTAACCCAGAGGCTTGCGGCATTGTCACTTGTAGGTTCAAACCATCCATTTAAAGATAAACGAAAAAAATAAGCACAAGGCTCCTTAAATGACTGAAATCCACAGTCAAAGCTTTATTCTTTGTGAGTCACAAGGACAAATTAAATCTATACGTCACACAGTTAATATTAGCTCTCTATTTTAACAGATTTGTGAATCAGTAATTCTGCTGCTGTCATAATAAAGTTTTACAAACTGTCATCAATTCTGAACTATAAAGACATTCAGTAAAAATGTGAAACAATTGAGGTGATCTAACAGCAATAAAATAAGAAAAACTATGTCTGTGTTTGAGCTGAACGTAATGGAAAAAAGATTTGTTGTGTTTTTGTAAGCATAAAATGAGAAAGTGTTGAACAAAGAAGCCAAGAATTTTCTCCTCTCTTTTTTGCCAAATCGTGCCAGTGACAGACTTTCAGTCATCTGTCGTCCTTTGGACACACTTAGATGAGAAATGGAAAACCAACTTGGCTTTTAACAAGCTGATGCCACTAAATATTTTAAATGAACTATTGTTGCTGATCAGAATCAGGATAATTTAGCAGACATTGTGTACGAAATCGTCCAACAGACATTGGTCAGTTGATGAAAAAGTAAATCTAAAGCTCCTGTCCTGTCCCACTGCTTGCTATCTTGCCATGTATGATTGTGTTTGAAAATCACCTGTTACCTGGATGTAAAGGTGAGGAAATGAAGAGAAATTCCTGTAACAAGTCCCGTTATATCTTTGAGGTATGTGTGTAATTTCGATCTGCTTCTGCTCTTAATAGTGCTCGTAAACTGAGATCAGTGGTGTGGAATTCACAGTGTTCTGCTGCATCATGACCGGGTGTGTCATATTTTTGTAATGTCACTGTTTCGTTTAAAAAGCACCTTTTAACTTACCTCAAATTAATTTTTAACTTGACTCTGACTGGATGTCATTTCGACTAGTAAAGTATTGACCTGACTCTAAACATCTCTTAGCTTCCCTCTGATTACTTGTTTGTTTGTCATGACCAAGATGAGCCTGCCATACAGTAACAGTCTTCAGTCAGGGGCCTCTTTAAATTCATTCTAAGACTGACTGCTACTGGAAATTCTTCCTGTTCACAACATCTCCATCCACATTGACTCTTTGAAGACATTTGGATGATATGAGTTAAAACAGCATTTAATTTCCCTTTGGAATAAATACATTGTTTTTGAATTCAATGTCTACTTGGATTAGCTGTAGTCTTAGCAGCTGGTCGCTTCTTAATTTGCTATTAGCGAGACTCCAAAAACCTTTTGCCTTGACTCTGATCTGCTGTTGGACATGTTTCTCAGGTTGTTTTGAATTGATTTTTTTTATTCAAGAATTGAACAAAAAACACTGAGAACTCTCAGTTGCTAATACATTTTAAAGCTACAACTTTATTTAGTTGTAAAAGGATAGCATAGATCCACAAATGCTTTCATCTTTACTTTTAAAATAAAATATATATATATTTTTTACAGTATCACCATCTGTAACTCTCAGGTTATGAATTAGTCTGTCATCCCTGAGATCAGACTGAGCAGCTGACCACTTCTCAGTCTAAAAATCCAAATGGAAACAAAAAAAACCCCCATGATTTCCACCATATTTTTAAAATATTTTCAGCACATTATTTAGTAATGAGAAAATCACAAATCCAAACATGATGTTATATGTGGACATTAACATTAAAAACAAATCCTCTCTAGACTCAATCAAACAGGATGAAACTGTGGGATTTTACTGTTCATGTAACCCTTGGAAGCTTAGGATAACTTTCTTGTTGCCTAGCAACAAGCCATGTGATTTTTCTGTGACGTCCCTAGGTCATCTGCATCATTTATGAGCCCATCTCAGTTTTATTTGCTTGATATAACTGCACACATGCACTGAAGTTATGTAAGACATTGAATTTCAATATTTATTTAATATGATGCCTTGAGAGGTAAAAAAAAAAATCCATTAAAAAAAGTATTTCTGGTTTAATTTATTTATTTTACTAAACATAGTATTTTCCTGCAAAGATTCATTCACAGCTTCAACATAAACAGTAAAAAAAAACTAATTGGGGCAGGAGATCACAGCGTGAAGACTATATATTTATATTTATGCAGATTTTTTCCTTTTTACTTTAAGTTTTCCAGCTGGCTTGAGTCTGCAGACAGGATGAACTGCCAAGATGCACATTCGACCTGGGTCAAGAAGGTAATTTTTTTTAACAACTTAAACCTCCAGCCATAATAAGAACTGGTTGAAATTTATAAATGCAAATAAACTTCAGTGCTTCTTTTATGATCCCCTACACCACAGAGAACACTGGACCGACCTTTCTGAAGAGAAGACGAAATTATTCTTTCATAATTCTTTGCCACTGCATATTTCAGTGTGATACCTGTAAAACCTTATAAAACCAGATTAACATGAACAAATAAAAGCCAGAAATCTATGTACATTAAATAAGCAGCCTGAGATTTTCTAAGATTTTTGAAATTATAGTCTTGTTAATAATAAATGAATAACTGACAGAATCCAAGTCAGATTAGTAACCTCTAACCCCAATATTTTGTTTAAACTACAGTGTTAATGCTGTAAACCCACATCTCAGCTTGAATTCTCATTTAAGTTACAAACATCTCCTGTAGCTACCATGCATTCACATGTTCTTATAGTTGCATAATGGTATTACCGTGGCAGGTTCTCGTCTTCTGATCAGCATAATATCCATGTCCACAGTCGGGGGTGCAGTATCCTTCCATAAGGAAAGTTTGATCATGACACACTAAGCAGCGTCCAACGCCATCGCACTGGACGCAGTCCGAGGAGCAAGCTGATGAACCAGGAAACTCAAGAGGTTAGTGCTAAGGAGTATTTAATTTTAGAATTTACTTATTTGTTTGGGTTTTTTGGGTCTTTTTTTTTTTTTTTTTTTTTAATTTCACTGGAAATAAAAAACTATAAATAAACAGATATATTAACTTCTAAAAACTAAAATATACATAAGATAATTAATATAAGACAGATGAAATAAATATACAGATGAAATAAAAATGAATAAAAAATGTAAAATAATGTAATTAACTAAAGCTGCATTATGTAACTTTTACTATTCCTGTCTGAAGAAATGCACTGCTCCTGACCTAAAACAACCAATCAGAGCAAGGAGGAAGGTCTTAGTGCTGTCAATCATCCTCATGTGCTCACTGCTAAATGTGCTAATGGCAGAGAAACAACTCACTGTTCCAGGACAACTGTTTATCCAGCGTCATCATTGGCCATGCTAACTAGCCTTAGCATTAGCAGCAGGCTATGTTGTGGTGGACCAGCTGTAGCGCAGCAGAGAGCAGGGGGGAGTGTGTGAGCAGTGCTACATGAGGGTGATTGACAGCGCTAAGACCCTCCTCCTGGCTCTGATTGGTTGCTTCTGACTGAGTGGTGCATTTCTGCAGTTAGTACTGGGAGCACTGGGAGAAGGCAGAGGAGCTTGATTTTTTCATAAAAGTTACATAATGCAACTTGAACCTAATAAAATAAAATAAAGCTTCCCTACATTTTTGAAACATTTAAAAGTGCTGATTCTTACACTTGCAGACTTTTGATGAGGCATCTAGGAAATAATTTCTGCCACATTCAAGGACACACTGTCCCTGCAGAGTGACATAGGGAGGCTGGCATTCCAGGCATTTTCCAGGACTGTGACACTTCACACAATGATCGTCACAACCTGAAACACAGAAATACAAAAAGAGAAAACATGTCACTGTAATTCCTATAAATCCTAAACTACACTTTGTTTATATTGTGTAGCCTGTAGACTGAACTGTATAAATAGAATAGAATATGGAAATCAAGGTGTACCAGCAGCGAATTAAAGGTAAATAGAAGCAAGTATGTTTAAACTAAGATAAAATATATAAAAACAGAAAAATAAGAATAAAAGACTGTACAGTATTGGCAAATTTACAATATTAGAAAAATACTGTACAGTTATTCAAAATAGTAAAAATACTTTATTTAAAAGAAATGTGCAGCTGAGTAGGTCAGTTTAAAGAATGTACAAAATGCGCATACATATTTTTGCACAGAAAACACAATTGACAAGAAATGAAAAAACTCTGCAAATAAAAGCAAGGATGTGAACAATGATTGAATTTTTTGGGAGAAGTGATGGTCATAAAGTCTTACAGCTGCAGCTGGTGGGAGGAAGGATCTCTTATAACGCTCCTTTGTGCACCTAGGATGCAGCAGCCCGTCTTGGAAAGAGTTCTCCAGCTCAGCCACAGCTTCATGCATGGAGTGGGAAATATTGTCCAACAGTGATGTTATTTTAGCGAGACTCCTGTCTCCCACCACCTGTGCTGCATTGAGGGGCCTTATCTAACCGCTTCCTCTCAGCTGTAGATAAGCTGCTGCTCCAACAAACTGCACCACAGTAGATGCTGATGCCACCACAGAGTCGAAAAAGGTCTTTAGGAGTTAGCCTGTATTAGTAATGTCCTGCTTTACTAATAGGATCTGTTAGACTATTTGGTTTCTAAATAAATTGTAAGAGATTAATCCATCTGAAACGACAAATTTCTTCCATTTGTATTTTCTATTGAAATGTCAAAACATAGCTCACTATGAAGATAAGCTGTGAAAAAAGGCACTATAAGTATCTGATGACTGTCAGAAATTCATTGGGTGGTGGAGTCCAAAACAGAGAAAATAAACTAATATCAAGCATTTAATCCTAAAGCCAATAAGATCATTAGATCTGTTCATACATCTTGATTAATATTTCTACGAGGTAACGATGGTTATGAAGTAAGCAGGAGTTTCATCCAGCTGTGAATATAATAAATTTTATTTCTTTTCTTTAAATTAATTTAATCTTTTCAGATTAATTCATTTTTAATTTTTAAATCGTATCTGTTTTTTATTATATTTTTTCAGTTTCACTGAATCATCTAATTAATCCTCCAAAGTGTTTTTCTACCAACTTACAATTTCAAAATCCAACTAAAGACATTCATTGGTATGTGTAAAATTTGTTTCGTAATTGTCACTTTTATAGCATAGAGTGACTTATTTAGACATCTGTTGTCTACCTGTTGTCTACACTGGAGTCCTTGTTGGGGTCTAATATACATAAATACTCCATGTGAAAAGCATGCAGCAAAACAGAGCATGCTCAGTGTAACCAAGGAGAGGAAAGCAGCTTTCTGACGTAAACCATTAGGTAAACACTACCTCACAGATTTTTACCCTGTAATGAGTTTTCCTCATCAAAGTGACACAGACTTGACATTGAACATCACTGGTCAAGGGTTCCTTCACACTTGATGAAGATCACACTAGAAGAAAAACCTGTTTTTCATCCAGTGTGAAGAAGCGTAAAACGCTGCATACCAACTGCCATGCTTAGAGTAAATATTCATAAACTTCTGTTTACACAAATCTCCCCTGGTAGCGTAACTATGGAGTCGTCTGTTGTACAAAACATCTATGCACTGAATGATTGTTGCTCTTTCTCAGGGATGATGTTTGCCCCTTCGTGTGAGCAGTAAGTTGAACAGACAAGGAGTCCTTGTATAACCAAAAATTGAGTCTTCCATAAATTCTCAACAGATTGAAGTAGTTTTGTGATTTGTTCTCACATAAACGAATACAGAGTTTTTTAAACTCAACAAAAGGTTTATATAATACCGTTTGTATTAACCACTATGAAATTTCTTAGATAAGAGTTATTTTAATGAGTTGTAATATTGGTGTGTGGGTCAGCTCTGATTGGACATATGAAAACATATGGCCATATAGAGGCTGGCTGTAAGGCACTTGAATCTTGAATTTGTCATGTGGGACTTCACCCACTGTATAAATTGAAGCCTAATTTTTTTATTTTTAAAAGGGAGGGGGTGTTATTTTCCATTGGCAAGAAAAAAAGGAAGGCTGATTTATATTTTTACATGTCAGAACAAAATAACTACATTTGCAAGTGAATAAATGGAGCAGGTCAGTCCTTTCCAGGTGTTAGAGATTAATAGGAATATAATCCTAAAATGGAAACCTTTGGGTCAGATTTTCACTGCATGTTCAATATCATTTCCATTACTTGTTCAGGCTCCTCCTTTTGACTGCACTGCTCTTGATTTACTGCTTTAATCATACGCAGATTATAAAAACATTACTGTAGATCAACCTCGGGTGATAACATGATGAAACAAGAGGTCCAGCTTTTGTTGCATCAGCTGCACATGAGGGGAGAACCGCTTATCTGCTTTATGTTGGACTGACCGAGGCATCTGTCTCCATCCTGATAAGATCCCAGGGAGCACCCCTGGGTGCACACTCCGTCCTGCAGCACGTATCCCTCCATGCACTGCAGGCAGTCGGTTCGTAGAGGGCCTTTACAGGCATTACAGCTCCAGTCACACTCTGGGAACAGGACAGGGAGAAATAGAAGAGGAGATGTTGGAAACATTGGGATCCAGAGATGACAAGGAGAGAAGAAAAATATGATTTAAACCCATTTCTGTTGTTTTCACAAATCACCTGCACATCTGGAGAGTTGGTGATGTATTAAATAAATCCTGGCATGAAAATCAAACACAATATAGGGAAAACAATCCTTCTTTTAGATTTCAGGTTTGGATTTCAAAGAACAAAGGATGTAATTTTACAGTGAATAAAACTCTAATCCAAGAGATGTAATCAAAAATAACAAGTTTTGAAGCAATTACAGAGATCATTTGCATGTAGTTTCAAACAATCAAAACATTTTAGTTTTAGCCTTTGTCAGAAAATGACTGGTCTTCTGAATGTAAAGAAAAAATCCCCGATATTTTTAAACCTCTGGTTTTATATATATATATATATATAAAATTTATTTTTCTTTTGATAAAGAATAATGTATAAGCTAAGACACATATGAAAGAAAGGGAGCGGGGTTAAACAAGTGTATACTTCTCTCTACCTCCTTTTCAAACAAATACTTCTCTTAATATATATAATGGTATTTGAATTGTGAATATGTTTGAAATAAATAAATTGCCTAAAACTAACTAACTAAATTAAAATTTAGACACAACCAATATGACTATCACTGATGTAAAAATGTTATTTATTATTATTTATTTAAAATATATACAATCTATGATCTAATCTAAGAAAAAAAAAAATGTCTTTGGGTCTGTAGGGCTATCAAAACAGATGACATTCACAGAGTCCAGTTGTATAGTTTAAAAATTACTGAGACATCTTTCCTCTGAAAGCTCCCAGAGGTCTTCTAAAGCTCTTCTAGTTTTCAGTGATAAAATGTTTGTCTTGTTTTCTGTAACTCCGGGTTCATCAAAGGTTCAGGTTGGGGCTGAAGCTAGCTGGGAGCACAAACACATCATGACCTGGATGGTTAAAACCAGCTGCTTCTGTAGGAACTACTGCCTGTAGTCTCAGAAGAATTCAAACTCTTCACCTCGATGCCACATAAGTAACTCTGCTTAGCTGCTAATCCTGAAACAAGCTAAAGAATCAGCCATCTCCTCCCCATGGAAGCAGTTCCTTAAGGTCCTCGAAACTAACCGAAATCTCATTACACGGAACCAAACTAGAGATAAAGGGAAATAGGAGTGGTGGCTTTCTGTAAAGCAAACATGATAACTGGTCCCTTATATTCTTTACTCCATTTGGTTATGCTTTGAGTCAAGGAAAATAAAGCCAGAATGTACGCAAGTTTCCAATCATATCAGCTTTAACCCTGGAGGATCCATAGCGAATAAGACATGAAAGCCATTTCATTTTCTTGCTTTACTCTAAAATTATTTTTTTAGGGAAATAATATCCTCTACTTAGCCCCATGTGATAAAATAATTCTTCCTAGATCTATTAAAATAAATGTTAAAAAAAAAAGGGTATGAAACAAGGGTTAAATAAATATTTCAAAGGTTTTGTGGCTTCAGCGAACCACGATGAGAACCATTGCCCACAAATGCAGAAAACATGGACCAGTGGTGAACCTTCCCAGGAGAGGCCAGCCTACCAAGATTTCTCCAAGAGAGCATCAACGACTTGTCCAGGATGTCACAGGATGTCCATTCATTTATTCTGTACAGTTGTGTATTTGCAATAAAGCCTTCAAGTCACCAAGGCTACATTAATTAAAAATAACACATTACAAAATGTTACAGCTTCTTTTGTCCAAACTGAAGATGTTTGATCTTGTTATGCCCCAACAGACAAAATAAAAAAGAAGAATGTTCAACAACATTTTAATGCTTCAATGTCGGTTTAAAAAAAGTAGACCTCTGGAAAATCACACCTTATTAAGAAACTAAGAGCTTGTTTGTGTTTATCATTATTTAAACTCCACTCAATGTGGGTTTGAGAAGCACAGCAAACACACAAATCACCGTTTAGAAAAGAAATGTGTTGATAATGATGCCTGATGACAAGCAGAATCACAACAATCAGTCACAGCAGGGTTGGGGCTTCCCTCAGGCAGATGCAATCAAACACTAACTGATGTGACAACAAATCAATTCTCAGCTTATTTATTTAAACTTCAAACTCATCCTTTCTTTCACAGAGCCAGAAATGAACCTGACAAGTTTGATGGAGTTTATCTGAAAAATAAAAAATAAAAAAAACGTAAGAAACACACACATGCTAAGTCTTGGTGCTGCAATTTTCAATATTACTTACAAATGTTGACAGTGGAATTAATTCTTGACTGAACATGGTATTATCCGCTAATGCTAATGGAGTAAGAAGAAAGCTCACCACATATATAATGAAGGCTAATGGTAGCTGATAAATTATCAAAAAAGTCACCATCAAGAATAAGGAAACTCACCACAAATAACTACCTTCACATGACGCAAATTTGTTTATTGTGTAAGAAACAAACTCATATTGTTAGTGGTTTGAATCATAACACCTAAAAAATATGACACAAGGAATGAGTGTGAGATGATAATGGCAATATCAATGCTAAATCTAATGTTAAAGCTAATGCTAAGGTTAACAGTTGCTAAAAAAATGGGAAAAAGTCACAACCAAGTGGGAAATGCACCACAAATGACTATCTCCACACACCGGTAATTAGTTTATTGTGTAAGAAACAAACTCGTGTTGTTACTCTGAAATGACAAAGCTAAAAAAAAATTGACGTAAAGAACTCAGTGTTTTATGCTAATGACAATATTAATGCTTAATCTTACACTAAAGCTAATGCTAAGGCGACAGTTTGCTGATAAATTATCCAAAAATGTCCCCATCAAGAAAAAAGATAACACACAGACAGATGGTTCATTGTATCAGAAAAATAATTTTACTATTTAAAAATGACAGGCACACATACCCATATTTAACATGGTGCAAGTTGCCAATGCTAGGGCTAATGCTGATTAAAGTTAATCATCAAAATGGAAACTTACCGTAAGAACTAAATAAAAAAAAAGGCAATTAGTTTATTACGTACGTAACAAACTCACAATCTTACTGGTATGACAGGACAACACCTAAAAAATATAATGGAAGTAACACAATGTGAGTTGCTTATGGGAATGTTAATGCTAAAGCCAGTGCTAGGGCTAACGGTGGCTGATAAATTATCAAAAAAATCACCACCAAAAATAAAGATGACACACAGGCAGCTGGTTTACTGCATCAGTCAAAGAATCTCATACTCTGTAGAAATTACTTTTTGATAACAGGGTACAAGATGAAGAGTGGATATGTTTTGACAGAGTTCTTACACTTTAATCGAAGGTAAAGTCAGGTACTTTTACATATGATGTTTTGTTTATGTGCTAATAGTGAGAAAAACAGTAGTAGGAAAACATGCCAATTATTTCCCACGTCTACTTATCTCAAAAGCCCTCTCCACACCAACACAGATGTTTTCTTCTATGTTTGCACCTCTTGTTTACTTGAAAATTGTTTTTGGTAAGAAAAAAAGACTTTCACAAATGTTTGTTTTTTAAAGCTTCTTCTTGAAGGGTGTTTAGTGTATTTTACTCAGGAAGTTGAGATTTCATGGAAATGCAGCCTTTGTTCCACTCCCTAATTTTGCTTTGTTTTGAGTATGTATGAGAAACAAAAGCAACAAACCGTTACTGGTTCTTCTGTTTGTCAAGATTTATGATGATGCCCTTTAGCTTACAGGAATCTAAGCGTTAAAATGATATATCATAATATATAAAACAAACAAACCACATTTGTTTGTATGGGGCCATTTGTGGCTCTTGGAATGATTTTTGCTTTACCCCTGACCTCAATTCAAGAAACAATCAAACAAATTTGACCCTCCAGCAAAAGGCATTTGATGACAGTTTGTATTTTTCTATAGGGAGATTTTTAGAGGGTTTTTTTTTTACAGTACAGTACAGTAGTTTTTCTAGTCTTTATGTTATATATATTTTATATTCTTTGTATGGTCTGTTTTCTGTTACTGCCTGTCACTGTCACTTGGCTGCTGTTGCACAGAAATTTCTCCATCGATGGACAATAAAGGATATTTCTATTCTATTCGACATAAACTTTAAATCTTCTCAAAATGGATACAACAGAGTCTTTTTGTCTCTTATTAACCATATTTTTCTCAAATTTTGTTTTTATTTAAAGTTATAGACCACAAACATCAAGTAGCATCTAATAACATAAAGACTTGGGCACATCTGTTCAGTAAAGTTGCCAAAATATGACTTTTTGAAAAAGAGAGTAACTCTATAATCCATTATAAAGAGATGATGCTAATAGACAGGACATATTTTTTTAAAAAATTCAAAAATTTGGAAAACGCATGCATGTGACATCATTTTAATATTTCAGGTCTACAATGATTTACAGATAATGATTTACAGATCACTATTCTACAAAAACTTGATTCTGCTGTTTGTTTAATAAAAATATATGTTTAACTTATTATGGAACACATAAAAATAAAAAACATAACATGAAATGTGTGAAAAAAATGGAGACCCATGATTTGTTCTATCTATCTATCTATCTATCTATCTATCTATCTATCTATCTATCTATCTATCTATCTATCTATCTATCTATCTATCTATCAAAGGAACTGTTAAATCAGGTAGTTATCTCAAAAGAATTATATTTACATTATAGTTGTTTTAATAAACTCAGCAACTTTAATGTTACTTAAAAGACCAATATTCTGGTAATAGATATTTAAATAGATATTTAAAGAGAACTAGATTAATAGAAATTGTGGCCAAAGAGTAAAATTTGAAGAAACCGATTTTTAAAATTTAGAAAAGATTTTCTACCCAATGTCATTCAGTAGGTAAAATATCAGATGTTTTTTTTGTTTTTTTTTTAATCTTACGTGGCAACTTAAATAATATCTAATTATTATAAAGCTTAAACAGAAAGAAGGTTGTTAAAAAACATGAACCGTAAACACAAATATCCAGAATTTCCAGGACTAACACGGAGAGGAATAAAGTTGTTGAATGGTACCCAGGCTTTAAAAAAAAGCCTAGGGTTTTACATGAGGCTCATCCATCAACTTCACCGGGCAAAAGAAGATGTAAGAGAGTTAAAATGCACACACAATGGTTGGAATTTGCATATCTGGTTCCACAGTTTATTACTTGATTGATGGGCCCCATAAAATCACTGTGGTCTCCTGCACTACATGCAATATGGATGGTGAGTAATTTATGAATACCATAAAGGGCACAGTGCATACTGTATCCTCATTACTAATCAAGAGCGTCCTCCCCTCCGTGCACCGTGGCGGTTTCCATCAAGGCGGCTTACCTCTGCAAATGCGGGTTGTTGCATTGAGGTAGTACTGATGGGCGCAGCTGTCATACTGACATTCTCCAAAGAGCAGCACCTTGGTCGGGTCACGGCAGGACGTACAAACCCCAGCAGTGTCGCATGTCAGGCACTGTCTGTCACAGGCTGCCAAAAACAGAAAAAAGGTCAATATAAAGGTCTGTGGAGACATAAGAGAGGAAAAGATCAATAGAACGCCCGCAGCAACCTAACACTGTATGGCTTCACCTTTGGTCAACCCTTAGGTTTGATTTTACTTTCCCATCCGCGGTCTTTCTTACCTTTTTTTTAACCTTAGTGCACAATTTTAACATCTAAAAAAAAAGACAAAATATGTCCTATAAAGCATGTTTTCTCAAGGTTGCATCTGAGTAATCTTTCCTGTGCTTGGGATTATTGAGGTTAAACAAAAAAGTAAACAATCTTCTTTAACAGTATCCATGATACACTGTTTTGAAATGAAAACATATAACTTATTCAGAAGGAAAACAGTAATGTTGGTACTCAGTGATGCAAATGTTCTAAAAAAGATAGATGATTTTTTTAAAAGTAATCTTTTTGCACGTTCCATAAATGTGAGGACAGATGCCAAACTGAACTATAAAAAGTGCATTATTGTTTTGCAACTTAATCAACTCTAAAAGCAGAGACTAATCATTTTGATATTGATTTAAGTTTTATTTCTCCCACAGCTCCTCATTAAGTGAATTTCTGTGTGGAAAGCTGAAAGCACCCTGAACAATAAATTCACTCCTTGGATGTGATTCCTGTCTGCCTCTGGCACCAATGTCTTTTAGTTCTCTAAGAATGCAATGTTTTATGTTGTATAAACTAACTTTTCTCAGTAAAGTTAAGCAACAATATTCATAAAACCATATAGGTCGCCATTTTAAAATGTGAACCAATAAAATCTTGCTTAGTTTTGAAAATAAAATTCAAGGTAAGAACATGTGACTTGACCAACTGACCAAGTGATACTAAATAAAATCTTTATGAAGGGAAAAGAAATTAAAGAATTAATAGCTTGAATACCTATAATTTATTTAGGGACCTATTTTTTTTGTTTGTTTTGATTACTGTTATAAACTCAAGTTCTTGTGCAGCACAACAGAATAAAGCCCATTCTTTCCTGGAACTGAAGGAACAAAACCCAATCCCAATATTACATCAACTTTTCTAGAAACTGGGAACTTAAAACCACTTTCCAAAAACTTGGATATCGGTTTACTAAAAACTATAGAGTACTTTACTTTAACTTTCAGAGTACCTTCCAAGTTCCAAGAAAATGAACAAAGCAGAGAGTTGCATAGTGCCGATACAGAAAGTACCTGAAGCAATGTACATATACCATCAGCTGTCAGTCAATACTTACACAGGGATTTTTTTCCCAGAGAAGATTAAAAAGAAAAACATAAAAATTAAAACAAAATGGTGCATACATGTTTAACAATTATTTAACAAACAGTGTAACCCTTGCATCTTCAGATGTGTTAAATGTTACCAATCAGAAGGGATGTTTCTGCTCCCCGCGTCTTACCTTGACAGATCCGATGACCGTTGTCATAGTAACCGACGGGACATCTGGCAGCACAGAGACCAGAGGGCAGCAGAACGTTTCTGGGGGGACAGGAAGTACAGGATAGAGGCCCTGCCCCGCTGCAGGACTCACATGAAGGATGGCATTCTGGGAAAAAAAGGGAATAGATTAGATTCAAGATGACAGGAAATGATTAAAAAGATTAGGATAAAATTAAGGAAATTAGGCTAAAAAGCAAAAATGTGAATGTTACTACCTAAATATGCTACATACAAAGAAAATCTAGTTGGCAATTGAGTATAAAAATCTTGCTTCCTTCCAAACAGCCAAGTACCTCACTGTATAAAACCTTCATAAAGCAGGAAAACTGTTGATGAAGACCATTGTACAAGACTACAAGAAGGTCCAGCTCTTTGGAAGGTAAATATAAGGAATTTATTACTCAGTGTTTCCCCACCATGATCCAGGGGGGCTGCCCTGCCAATGAGATCACCTGCCCCTTTAAGAAGTTCATGGCATGTGGTAATTGTACATATTCACAGTAAATGTCATTAATTTTATTAGCCTATCTAAACGCCAGATCACATCGTGAGCTATTTCTGTCCCTACGTGGTCACTTCTCTACTTTCACCTCTCACTTATTAAACAAACTAGACACGTAGCAAAAATCCAGTCATCGCCCCATGAGAGATTTTGAACTGGCTTGGCTGTCAGAGGGGAAATACAACCATGAGAGAGAGAAAAATACAGTAGACAAAGATTGAAAGGTGGAGAGAGACAGAAACAGATAAAAGGTGAGATAAAGAGAGAGGCAGAAATATGGAGAGACACAGATAAAAAAAGATAGATACAGAAATGAAAAGAGAAAGAGATATAAATAAATGGCCCAAACATCTCGGAGTTCCCATAATTAAAGGATTTTGGAAATACAACAACAACTACACACTTTGCAGATAATCACAACTAATTATAACAGTTCCAGCATTTGTTCAAGTACTTCTTCAAAAACCGTTTAATATATTTTGTTTGTATTAATGGATGCTACATTTAGTACAGCAACCAATTGTTGTACAGAGCAAAAGCAATAAAATACTTACTTGTTTAAGTGTTTGTACTTACACAACGCCCCCACTTAAGACCAAATCCCCTAGGGAAAACTCTGGGGCTGGTTTAAAATCTGTGCACTTAAAAATGGAGTTCGACTGCTGAATTATAACATTTCTATTAGAATAAATTTGTAACTGCACGCTCTTGAGTTTAAAAATACATATTTATAATAATCAGTAATCACGATCAAGTGTATAATCATTTCAAGAGCCCACCACTCCTCAGGCACTCCACAGACTGACAAGAATCCGAGCCCTCCTTCCATCTCTGAGCACAGCAAAAACACAAGAAAATACAGGAAAGTAGCTTTAATTCTGATCCACCCTGATGTCTGATGCAACACCAGGAGAAGAAAGGCTGCACAGTATAAAATCTTGCCACATAGAATTCCCACGCCTGTTGTTCACTATCCCATTTTATCTCTGCAGCGTTGCTTCTTTACGCATCTGCTGGTGTGTTGGTGTGGGTTCGTGTTCGGCTGCTTCGGGCTCTGCTAAATGAGCCTCCAGAGGTTTTGCGGCCCGAAGCCTCCTCCTCGCATTTGCATTTAAATCTGCATGAAGATACAGCAACCCTGCGTGGCTGCTCTTCTTTTCTACTGCTCACCTGCTGAATCGCAGGATGAGGATAGTGAAAATGATTATGATAATGACCCTGGATGATGAAGATGACAAAGCTAATGAGATTTAGGGCCATAAGATCAAGAAGGGGGGATGATAATGATGATGAGGCTAATGAGGATAAGGAGGAATTAGGGTAACGATAAGTTGTGAGTATAAGGAGTTGAGAACACTGATGGTTATTATGAGAATGATGACAATAATAATGACGAAGAGAATGGAGCTGAAAGGACAGAATATAAAGATGGTTAAGAATGAGGAACACTGCAAAAATAAAAAGGAAGAGCGATGGGAAAAAGGGGGAAACCATGCAGGGCTTGAAAAGGTTATGAGGATGAAATATTGGAGAAAACTATAAAACATAAAAGGGAAAGAATCTCCAGAAAACTGGGGTTTAGGTCATTTGGTGCTCTGGAGGATACAGGTGTGTATCAACACAATGCCAAGAAAGAGAAAACATGAACAATGGCCTTTAATGAAGCAACTGTTGCTGCTCATCAATCCGGGAAGGGTTTAAGCCAATTTCAGTTTGAAGACAGACGACTCGTTCACAAGTAGAAAACATTGAAGACAACCGTCAGTATCCTGGGAGTGGACATCCCAGTTTGACAAATGACAAAACTCCATCTGAGAGTGTACAAGTCCCAGGTAACATTTTAATAGTCAAAATTCATCAAGACATAAATATGGCAGCGCAGTTTGCATCGTTTGCGAAGTTACACCGTTTGCGAAGCTACATCGTTTACAATATTTATTACATTTTCAGCTGGTGCGGTTCACTGTTCGGCCGCACTGTGTCAAATGTACCAAACCCTTTGAAAAACCTGTTCCCCCCATTGCCTGTGGTGGCGTTGCATCAAAAATCCCTGAAAGAAACGACACTAAAACCTCTGAAGAAGACACTGAGCGTAGCTTCCTTCTTTACGAAATGTAAACACAAATGCAGTGGCGTCAGATTTTAGTGATCGTAGGATTTCTCTTTTGTCTCAAAAGATTTTAATTATTTGTATAGCACATTCCAGCAGCAAGGCAGTTCAAATGATCACAAGCCATTTCTCCCGCTAGCGCTAGACACAGACTACATTTGTTTTGCTTGTATTTACCCAGAATGCCCAGCATCATAGTCCGCTTCCTGCTTTTGAAGTGGTCTCCGGTCCACTTTGGATTCACATATGCATTCGAACCGGACCAGAGTTCACTTCAACTGAACCTAGACCTAGGTTTGTAGGAAGACCAGAGTTTGTTTCTTTGGACAGATAAGACCATAGTAGATGTTTGATTTTAATGTACAGCACCATGTTTGGAGAAATACAAACATGTCAGCACAAACAACTCTTAACAACTGTCAAGCATGGTGGTGGAGGGATGATGATTTGGACTTCTTTTCCAGCCTGAGTACCAGGAAACCTTGCAGTCATCAAGCCAACCATAAAATCCTCTGTATAACAACATACAGTGAAACCTGGTATTCGCAGGAGTTAGGGACCACAGCCGCTCACAAAATACTTGAGACCCCCTCTAAAACACTTATAACTGCCTCTTTTTATATCTTAATTTGCATTAATATGGACCATGGATCCTGTCTTAGCACTTCCGCAGAAGCTAACATCTATAGTCCTCCTTATTTCCACTCTTGGGGATTCAGCCTATCAGCACCAAGGAAAATAAATGGCGCTCCTGGATTGGTTGCTTTGCAAACGGCAGCCAATAGCGTGTCAAGTAGCAATGCGTCTAGATTACTCAGCTTCCTAAGTTGCATTTTCTTTCAAATATTTTAACTACACTAAAATTTTGTGAATAGATGGATTTTACGCAAATAGTCATGTTCCACAAAAAATCTGCGAATACAGTATAGACGGCATGACTGTATGGATGATAAGCCATACCTCTGTTGTTAAGTCAAACAAACATGTTGTGACAATTTATAAAAAGATAAAAACACAAAGGGGAAAAGTAAAAGGAGGAGGATGTGAGGCACGCAAGAACACAAAATCCCGCGTTATCATAATAAAACATGAGGTCAGCATCATTAGGTGCCACCATAACAAACTTCAATAAATCACATGAGGTGGGCATTTCTTTCTAAAGTCTCTTGGAGTCCTTGTTGTGGACATTTAATGTCACTTTTCTCAATCTTCTGATTTATTACGACTCTGTAAATGACTCAGAAATGTTTCTGTTAAAAAATTCCTGTAAATACCAAAGAGAATTTTTTTTAGTTTCATTAAGATTCACCACCTCTTCTGCTTCTTGTCATGAGGTCAATACAGAAAAAGAAGGTCGAGAACCAACTGACCACCAAGTCAATCAGATCTTCAACTGGACAGATGAATAAAACATAGAAGTTCTGATGAGATTTTAGCTCAGTTTTACATTCAAACGCCTGCTGTCGCACCTCTGACCTTTCTACATTTAATAATGAGACAGGAGAGTGAAAGTCCTTACTGATGCAGGCTCCATGCCATGCATAATGATCGGTGGGACAGCGAGAGACGCAGTGATCGCCAAGCAGCCAGGTCCTCGCCACGTTACACCACAGACAGATGCTCCCGACGCCTGTCTGGAGGTCCGCCGTGCAGTGCTGGCAGTCAGAGCTGCACTCTGTGGGGGTAAAACACAGGAAAGATGACTTTTTATCTCCTCTGCTAATCATACTGTAAGCAGAAAAAAAACCAAAGAATATTACTAAAGCCATTCAAGCAAGGGTGATGTATCTCTTGAGTTTTTTTTTATTTTTTATTAGATTTAAAGGGAATAAAGTAGCATAAAATGGAGCCTGATGTAAACACACCTGACAGAAGAAATAAATCATTATGAATCGAGTTACAATGTTCCAATTAACCTAACAGTCATGTTTTTGGACTGTGGGAGAAAGCTGGAATACCCAGAGAGAACCCACGCATGCACAGAGAGAACATGCAAACTCCTTACAGAAAGACCCCAGGCTGGATTCAAACCCAGGACCTTCTTGCTGCAAGGCAACAGTGCTACCAACTACACCACATTTATATATATATATATTTATATATTTTGTTTTAGAATTTGATCTTTTCCTAAAATTCAGACATTTAAAATTATTATGCTTTAAAGCAATTTCAGCATGAGACTATCCAGCCACCCAGCCAGATGAACATGAAAGCTTAAAGCTCGGCATAAATGGATCGCACAAATGGACAATGACCCTAAGCATACAGGTAAAGTGGGTACAGAGTGGTTTAAGGACAACAAAGTCAATGATTTGGAGTGTCCATCACAAAGCCCTGATCTCAGACAGATGAAAAATTAATGGGCATAGCTGAAAAGATGTGTAAAAGCAAGGCAGCAGGGTTACGCCAGTTCTGTCAGGAGGAATAGGCCAGAACTCCAGCAAACTATTGGAAGAAACTTGTGGAAGAAAACCCAAAAATGTTTGACCCAAGTCATACCGTTATAAATCTAATAGTGTGCAAATTAACGTAAATGTATGACTTTGAACAAAGTTAAACAAATAATAACAAAAAACTTTCATTATGCTTGTATTTAGCAAATAGAAATAATTTTGACAATCATGACTGAACTTAAACGGGAACAACTGATTCGGATTTTATGCGAGACAGTGAGGAAAACAGCGTTGTGTGTCATTTTATCAGGTCTATGTAAACATCTGGTTTCAAATCAAGTTCAGACACAATCTCATACATTTTAAAACATAAAATGTCTAAATTTACATATTTATTTAATGACAAATTTTTGAACAATGAATCATTGTATCCAGAGGTTTTTTATTTTATTTTAGTTGTCAGCGTCAGATTTTGCTACTACAGCAAAAGTTGGATTTTGTTTTAAAGCTTTTTACACATCGTTACAGTTGGTAGCACTGGAAGGTCCTGGGTTTAAATTCTGGCCTGGGGTTTTTCTGTAATTTCCATGTTCTCTCTGTGCAGGCCTGAGTTCACTCCGGGTACTCCAGCTTCCTCCCACAATCTAAAAACATAACTGTTTGGTTAATTGGTCTCTAAATTGTCCTTAGGTATGATTGTGTGCACAGTTGTTTGGCCTGAGAGCATCAGTCATATGTATGTTTGAGTCCAAGATGCCCCACTCTTCTTCTCTCACTGAAATCTGAATCTCCTTGTTATTGTCTCCCACAGCTGATAAGAGCTGACCCACATGCTTCAGACATAAGTACTGCTCTGTCAACCAGAATACTCTGAGATTAGCTCAACAATGGCGAACAGCCTGAAGCGTTTTATCAGATGGTGTCTGGGTTGTGTTTAGCTGTCTTGGTGGTGGGGACCTTTCAGTTGTCCGCTTCTGCAGAGATAACTATCAGCAGGGTAAAGCAGAACATCAGGGGCTCTGCTTATCTTTGGGGAAGTGAAGACAACAAAGACTGGCTACACATGGAGGCATTAGAGAGAACAGATTTTCAACTATTGTTTTACTTTTACTCAGTGAATGCTGAAGAACGTGGTCTGATGCTGGTGGAAAACATTTGTAAGACAACTTTAAAAGGAAAAGAAGACAAATTCTTCCAAAAAAGTACCAACAATGTGACCAGCAGAAGCTGAATTCATAGAAGAGAAAATAAATCCTCCCATATATATTTCCTGCCATTTAACCAAAACTAAACCCTTATTGACATTACTTTTTACTTTCTTTGAGTTTCATGTTTCATGCAGGTGCATTTCCATTACTTTGCTATCCTTACCGTGCTAAATTTAGAAGAGTAAGAGTAAGAGCATACCTCCTCTAAAAGAAACTGACACTGCTTACACCAACACATCAGTCAGGCCCTAAGGGGGAAAATCCTGTTTGCATTTTGTGTCAAGTATTCAAAAAGCAGCAATCTGAAATGTAATCACCACAGGTAAAACAGATGAGAAATGCTATTGTCTCACGCCATTTACATTTCTCCTGTATATTTTCACATGTTGATATAGGCTCAGTAAACATGATGAAAATATTTAGTAAACACACAACTAATAAAGTCAGGATTAAAGAAGAAAAAAAAGGGTAAGAAACTGGAAGATAAATGAGTTTTCAGGAGAAACTAATGCTGTATTACACTGATAAGATATATAAACATATTAACTAAAGATAACGACAGATACAGCAGTAACGTCTATATATTATTACATCATAGCGCTTTAGGTTATGCTCACACAGCAGGCAAATGGGAAACAAATCTGACTTTTTCATGGTAGTCTGAACGGCTCAATTCTGATCTTTTAACCCCACCAAAAAGTCTGATTTGTCCCACTTGCATATATGGAACTAAACTGGATATGTATCCAAATGTTTGCAAAGCGTCTGAGTCTGAAAGGTCCTGTCACATTTTATCCGACTTTTACGTCATTGACCTGAGACATGCATCATAATTCTGCTCCAAAAGACCGTTGCTATTAGTTGTGCTTACTTTTTTCTTAGCTTTCTTCATCTTGCTATGAGCTTGTGACAATACTGTTGGCTCCCATTGCTGAACAACATTATAGTTGATCCATAGATGGTTGCATCCACCATTATTTCTGTAAACAGTGTGCTGCTGTGTGACGTCTACATTCTTCATGCGGGTCTCTTTGGGGTCGTAAACCATTCACATGGAAGTTTGATTGTGGTCACATTTAATTAGTAGTATGAATAACCATGCAAAAAAAAAAAAAAAAAAAAAAAAAAAAAATCGGATTTCAACAAAAACCGAAATACAGCATCACGACTTGATGTGTGAACATAACCTAAGCGTAACCAAAGGTGTTGCACAGGGATCTTTCCTCGTTCTCCTTTCTTTGTTCAATAGTTGTGATCAAGAATAACCAAACACCAATGTCAAATAATATGCTGATGATACTGTGATATCGGAATCAAGATAAAATTTGGTCTTCATGCTTCTGATCCTAAAATTATTCAACCCCCAGTGCAAATAAGGTTTTCCCCCATAGTTCAAGAATTCTCAGAAAAAAAATCTACACATGATGAATCAATCATTGAAATCCTTGACACAGAAAAGAGAAAAAGATGGTGAGATTTCATTGCATATTAGAAATAAAGCTAAGTAAGAAAAAAATAGTCCAAAACATCAATAAATAAATTGCTAGATTGCACAAACAAGGAAAACGACATAAAAAAAACCCCAGAAAAGGCATGTTGCCAGAGATACAGCTGAAAGCCAAGAAAAGGGGAGTGGCTACAACATCTGGGTGTGCCAGAGAGATGAAGCTATCAACAGCCACCACCAGATTCCTGAAGGGTTAGATGGTCAAAAACCCTGGATTGTATGCAATACCTGCAGCCACTCAGGTTTCAGCTCACCACAGTAAGGCACATACTGACTGCTGAAGGTCTGCATGCCTAAACTCCAAGACATCTACTACTGCTGAAAACTCTGCTCTAGTTTCCTCACAATTAAATTAGCCATAAAGGTTTTGGGATTCTGTTCTGTGAACTGAATACTTTGGGCTGATCAGTGGAGAATTTGGACTCATTTAAAAAGCAGCTAAAGGAATTCTTCTTTCAAGGTTTTTGTAAAAATCTTTTCAAATTTAAATGTTTTTAATTATTTGCATCATTCAGTTTGCATTTAGTTATTTTAATCATGCTTCAATTAAATCATGCTTTAACATTTACACTTACATTGTGTTTTTTTCTGTTTGTGAAAGGTGGTATAGTAATAAAATTGACTTACTAAGTTACTAAAACCAAAAAAACAAGGGAGCAATAAACCATCTTGAAGGATTCAGACCAATAAAGGGTAATGTCAATGATGTTGTTTGTCCAGGAGGGGCGCCAGAGGGCATAAACAGTGGGATTCAGAATCTGGAGACGGTCAGTTGCAGGAACATCCAACAATCTATGAACTTTGCCTAAAAACATTTTATTGCTCCATATTTTTTAGTTTTACAGAGTGCAGACCTTTCTTAAATGATTTTCAGAAGAAAACGTGAACATCGACGTTGGACATGTATCAAAATTATCTACGTTCAAAGAAGCTTCTCTTAAGGTAAAAGTTTGTAGAACTCAAGTCTCCAATTAACTGCATCTGATCAGGAGAGTTAATCTTGCTCTGAGGTGGGGGTAACATCTGAACAGCAGAAAGAGGAAAAGCTATTTGCAATCTCATCTAACAGTCAAACTTTTCACATAGTATCACTTTGCAACAAAACACGAATCAGCATTCCTGCTGCCAGCGCTCCGCAGGTGATCCCTCTCCGAGCACTGAACAAATTGCTCCACGTTGGAGATAAGATAACTCAGGCGTCAAGGATTATTGACTGTGCAGCCTAAAACTGAATATAAAACTAAAATGGTATTGATTTGGCTCCTCAAAGTCCCTCTTTATAGAATAGTTACCATTTCTGAAGCACATAAAAAGATACTCTACAGTTATAAATGTGCTGCGCACAGGACGGATGCTGCTACTCTCCTGTTGGGGCCATTTTATGAGACAATAACCAGAGTTTCCTGCCTCTGCAACATATATCACATGAAGTTGTTTAATGCGACTGAAGTTTCTCGCTTTATTGCTTAGCTAAGAATTTGAAAAGTCAAAACACAATAAAATTAGTTTCTTAAAACATTTTCTGTGATCATGCAGCCTGTGTTCAGTGAGAAAGAAAGTTGGGAGATGTCTGAGAGTCTGGCCTGAGAATAACCAGAGCACAGCAGAGAGGGAAGCTGGGTGGTCCTTTTTAATGTGTTTTCACCTTGTCTAGACATGTCGCCCGAACAAATGGATTCATAACCAGCATTATTAAAGATGTCATTCATTTCTCTTTCAGCTCAGATGTGTTTCACTTTTGGCTCAACCCTTTTTTATCCTTCGTTTTCAAATATCTATCCATCCAAACAGTCAGGCTGTCCAGTAATCCCATAGACAGGTTTTCAGGGTTTCTGGAGAGATTTCTAAGTTTTGTTGTTTTCTTTTGCTCATTTTCAGCCCAGTACCCCACCAGATTCAGATATTTTGTTTGTTTATTAGGTAAATTTATCCCTCCAAGTCTGCTGAACTGATGCTTTAGGTGAAAACAATCTGATAACAATGGAGCCCCGCCTATTTGCAGTTCAGTATTCATGGATTTTTCTGTGGAACGTGATCCAAATTTTTTGCTGAAAATTCTCCTATTTGTAGATTTTTTTGTAAACCACATCTAAAATATTTGAAAGAAAATGCATCTTAGAAAGCTAAAGTACCTAGGCACAATGCTGCTCGACATGCTATTGGCTGGTGTTTGGCAGAAGATGCATTTAATCCAATAACATGATTCCCAAAGTTCACTGAAAAACTGGCTTATAAAAAAAAAATCAGCCGGAGGATGAGGCATCTCTCATGTCTTGTCAGGTCTTTGAAGACACTCTTTTCCAAGTTGAGATGGTCTTTTATGGCTGATACTTTTTGACTGTCCACTTTTCTCATTGTTAAAGAGTACATTGTACAAGATGCTGTCAAGGAATGGTCTGAAAAATTTTGAAAAAAACGTAACAAAAATCCAGTGGAACAAAGACATTAAAGGTTTTCTGAGAGCCTGGTGAGCTGCTGATCAAAACCCCTTTTTAAAGGTCTGAAGAAACTGACTGGGTTAAATTGGATGGTTTGCTCTGCTATAGTTTTATTTGTATTTCAGAGACGTATTTATATCGTCAGAGTTAAGATGGTGTTTCCCACAAGGATCCCTTTTAACACAGAAACATTACGACTCAGATCTACACAGAGCATTAGAAACAGAGCATCGCTGCAGTTTAATATTTGTGCTTTTTATTTTTCCTCCTTTTCTCTTGGTGTGAAAACTCCACAGGGTCATAAAAAGACAAATCATAAGACCAACGCTGATCAAAAGCTCCCCTGGCAGGAGCTCACAATTAATACAGATAAAGTAAAAGCTCCATCCCAGCTAAATGGAGCCATTTCGATCAGTGAATAACTTGTTTTATCCTGGAGAACGCTAATGCTCAGAGTCAATTCTGATAGAGGTAGATAACTGAGGCAACATGCTACCAGCCATGTCTCTTCAGCAAACTCCATGGAGGGCTTTCAGGCTCAGAGAGAAAAGAAGAATCCTGCCCCTGTGTTTTATTTCATTATTATTATAATACAGGCTTTCTATGGTGATACATTCCTGCCTCACCTCTACAGGTCTATTTAAAGCTACGTACGGTGAAAAACAATGGAAATACTCTGGGTCTGACCCCCCCCCCCAAAAAAAAAAAAAACTTTGCCTGAAGCTTTGATTGGAAAAGTTTCTGAAATATTTTAGTTTAATTTGAAACGTTTGTCAAAGTTTTTTTTAACAATTTAAAAACAGAAATGAATTAAAGAAAAAAGAGAAGGAATACAATGAGAGAAAGCAAGATCGAATCAAACTATCATGTGGTTTAGCTAAAACATAAAAAAAAAAAAAAAAAAATCAACAAAAAGGTTTTTAAAGACAAAAAATACAGTCCTGTTAAAAAGAAAGTGTAAAATCTTTGAGTTCAAAATGTTTGTTGAGTTGGGAGATGAAAAAAACCCACTTGGATCTGAAAACATTTTAAATCCAACCTTAAATGTACAACAATAGAGAACACATTCCACTGTTGTATTACTAATTCAATTCCAAAATGACTTATTAATCCCAAAAATATCACACAAAATTAAATGTTGTAATTAATCCAAGGGTCTTCAAAGATTTGTTGTAGATGCTAATGACTGTGGGCAGGAAGGATTTCCTGTAGCAGTCTGTATTACAGCGAATCTGTAGAAGCCTTGGACTGAAGACACTCTGTTGTAAATTGCAAATTGTAAATTCTCCTTCTCACTTATAAAGCCCTTAATAATCAGCTCCATCATCCATCGTAGAGCTGATTGTTCCATATGTTCCTAACAGAGCACTTTGCTCTCAGACTGCAGATTTACTGGTGGTTCCTAGAATTTCTAAAAGTAGAATGGGAGGCAGATCCTTTAGTTATCAGGCTCCTCTTCTGTGGAGCCAGCTCCCAGTTTTAGTCTGTGGGGCAGGCACCCTGTCTACTTTTAAGACTAGGCTTAAAACTGTACTTTTTGATAAAGCTTATACTTAAAGTGGCTTCGGTTATCCTGAGCTATTTCTGTAGCTATGCTGCCATAGGCTTAGGCTACTGGAGGGCAAACTGACCACTTTTCCAACTTTTCTCACTTTCTTCTTCTAATACTCTCCAATTTGCATTATTTGTTGTTATTTCAACTGTTAACTTTTTGTTTTCTCTCAGTTATTTTCTCTCCATAGAAGGAACACCTGGTCTGGCGTTCTGTTTGGCTGTGATGCCTTCATGGAGGAGGGCTTCAGCTGAGATAATGCTGCCATCAAGTAATCGTTCTCCTTCTCCTGCTGTTAACTTTTTACTTTCATGAACATCAAAAATAATCCAACATCAGTCCATCTGTTTTTCTTCTGCGTTCTGCTCTGTCTTCTCAAACCCCCGGTCGGTCGTGGCAGATGGCCGCTCGTACTGAGCCAGGTTCTGGTTCTGCTGGAGGTTTCTTCCTATTAAAGGGGAGTTTTTCGTCTCCACCATCACTACATGCATGCTCGGTATGAGGGATTGCTGTAAAGTCAACGACACAACGCCATGCGGTTGCTACTGTCCAGGAGGAGTGAACGCTGCAAGTCAATGACTTGATGCTCTGCTGGGTTTCCTTAGAAACTTTTTGTACTACTTTGAGTAATTAATTGAGCTGCTGCACTGTTTGATAACGAGGATCAATTGGAACATATGCATGACTGATTTTTTTTTTTTTTTTTTTTTGTAAAGTGCCTTGAGACATTTGTTGTGAAATGGCGCTATATAAATAAACTGAATCGAACTGAACTGTAAAGCAGTCTCATGAAGAGAATCCACAGGATTCTACATAATTTTCTTGATGTTATGAAAAATCCTTCTTTGCATCATCATCTCTAGAGGTTCGACAGTTGTCCCCAGAACAGAACCAGCCTTCTTTATCAGGTTGTTGAGCCTTTTTAGGTCCCTGGCTCTCATGCTGCTGCCCCAACAGATGATGGCAGAGGAGATGATGCTCTCCAATCAAATAATCAAACAAAGATGAAACTAAAGTGGAAAAACAATTTTAAAAACTAAGTGCACTCACTGATTCAACAACTTGTAGAGCCTCATGGAAAATGCCAAAGTGGTTTCTTTTTCAGTAATCAGTGTACAAAAAAAAAATGTCTATTTTTGTTTTTTAATTTTATAACAAGCATATTTTATGATTTTCTTTCTCCTGATGTTAGCTTAAAAACACTTTTCAAATCTCCTTTCAGTTTGTGATTTTCTAACTTTTGTTTTTACAAATGTTCCACTGCAACATTCCTATCAGGGTGAATGTGGGCTTTGACTAAGCCATGAGAACACCTTCATTCTTTTTTTTCCAGCCATTCTGTTGTAGATTAGCTGCTGAGTTCTGGATCGTTGTCCTGTCGATGACCCAGTTTGGGCCAAACTTCTGCTGTCAGACAGATGACCTCAGGTTGGATTCAAACCCTCCACCACCGTGCATGACAGCTGAAAAAAACGATGAGGCTTTTTCTTGACATGGTCTTCTCCAAACATGGTGTTGCGCATGATCCTCAAACAACTCCACTGTGGTCTGTTTCTCCAAATGGAGTTCTTCCAGAAATCTTGTGGTTTATTCAAATGCAACATAGCAAAGCCAAGTCATCCTGCCATCTTCCCTTCAGGGAGAAGCGGCTTTCCCCTTTAAACCTTTTAACCAACCCAGGCTTGTTCAGAGTTTCTCAATTTGTCCTGCCATAAACTTCAACATTTAAGAGACTAAGCATGTATGAGCAGTGCACTGTGCACTGTTCAATTTCCAAAATGTTTTCTACCTCTGAATATTGTTCATCTCTGCAGAACAACTGACTTTAGATAGTCTGAAAATGGTGTTACCATGAACCCGTGGGGTTTGGGAACCACAACCATCCATGGATAGCTGAAATCTGAATACTAGAGACCTCTTATAAAAATGCTTATAACTCCCTTTTTTAGTAGTTAAAACAACAATTATACCTTAATAAGCGTTAATGCTCACAGTGGAAACTGTCTTAGCATTACTGCAGAAGCTAATGTCTACAGTCTTCCTTATCTCCGGTCTTGGAGGTTTAGCCAGTCACCACAATGGATTGGCTGATTTGCAAATGCCAGGCAGTAGTGTGTCAAGTAGCATTGTGGCAAGGTATTTCAGCTTCCCAAGCTGTATTTTCTTCAGAATATTTTCAATTTGCTCTATGAAAATAATCTGTGACTAGGCAAATTTTCCATGAATAATTGGAAGTCACATTCCACAGAAAAATTAGTGAATACTGAACTGTGAATAGGCTGAGGTCCACCTTATAACCTTTCTAAGATTGTTGGGAAGCAGCAATTGCTTCTCAAAGGTCAATATTGATTTCTTTCCACCTCTGCATTGTGATAACACACATCCAAATTCCTGCTTTTGTAGAGGTGCTCACAATTTGATCAGCAGCATCTTGCTGCTACTTTTCCTCTTAAATCTCAGCAGGGATGTATTTAGTTTTTCTCGCACAGCTTTCTTTATTTTTAATAATATTGGAATTTGAATATTTCTATGACTGGACTGAACTGACAATATGTTTCTGTATGTAACTTGGCTCTGTTTGTTCTGTAAATAAACTGAAATTAAATGAATTAAATAAATAATAATAATGAGAGATTTGTAGTGTTTCTATACACTTGGGGTTAGGTTCAAATAAACTCAGAAGGACCAGATAATTATTTAATGTCCCAAAAAGGTAAAACCTTTCAATTTAAAAAAAGGGGGGGGCACGCTTTTACGTGGAAGAATGGGAACCAGTGATGGAAGGTTTATTGAGAAGCTTAATTATTCTGTGAGCTTTTAATTTTTTAATGCAGATTTCTTGGTTTTGACAGTATCACTTAAAATCTTTCCCAAGTTACACGCTTCAGTGCATTCAGTCTCTGCTGTCAGCGGGCTGATTAATAATAGAACCACGTCTTTATACAGCACATGCTTTTTTTTTTTTTTTTTTTTTTTTAAATCTGGGTGAAATATTGCATATGGTAATTTGAAGAAAGGGTAGAAGCACCAGCTTGTTATTTGAGTAACACAATCAAGTTATAAGGTTTAATACCAGAAAACACATCTCCCTTCAATATGTCAAATAGTTTTTAAAGGTAATCACAACTATTATCCCTTTTCATGGGTTTGAATTTTTGGTTAGTTGGTGGTATTTTAACTCTCACAAATGCACAACAATAATTAAAAACACAGCTGGGTAAGGAAGTATAGATTTCCCCTTTAAGAAATCTCCAAAAAAAAAATTCAAAAAATTGTACAAAAAGAATCCCTGCTGATTCTGAGTGATGTGGGAGATTCTGATTTATTTTTTTTTATCTTAATATCAGTCAACAATAACTTGAGCAATTACAAATTATCATTTATTTGATTAAGGGAAATGAGCCATCAATATCTTCCTGTTCCAAGTCAAGTCAAGTTTATTTGTATAGCCCATTTCAGCAGAAAGGCAGTTCAGGGTGCTTTACATCATAAAAACATCAATCAAGTATACAATAGAATCATCAAAACATCAAACAAATACACATGAAAATCATCAAAATCATCAGCAAAAACATTGATCATTGATTCACTTACTTTATTTCACTCATTTACACTCAAACTTCCACCCTTTGGAAAACCGAGCTTATCTTACACGGATTTGTTTGCAGATTTATGGTCCAGACTACTAATCAAAGGCAGCTCTAAACAGGTGGCTTCTCAGCTTTGATTTAAAGGAATTTAGTGTTTCGGCTGTTTTGCAGTTTTCTGGAAGTTTGTTCCAGATCAGCGGTGCATAAAAACGAAGGCTGCTTCTGCATGTTTGGTTCTGGTTCTGAGGATGCAGAGCAGACCAGAAGCAGAAGACCTGAGTGGTCTGGAAGGTTGATAAAACAACAGGTCTTTAATGTATTTTGGTGCTAAGCCGTTCAGTGATTTATAAACTAACAGAAGTATTTTAAAATCTATTCTCTGAGCTCCAGGGAGCCAGCGGAAGGACTTTAGAGCTGGGGTGGTGTGCTCTGTCTGCCTGGTCTTAGTGAGAACACGAGCAGCAGCATTTTGGATCAGCTGCAGCTGTCTGATTGATTTTTTTAGGCAGACCTGTGAAGACACTGTTGCAGCAATCAATGCGACTAAAGATAAACGCTTGGAATGCATTCTAATATGACAATATAATTACAACCTTACTCAATTATGGAACAACTGTGATTTACCACATTTCTTTAGTTCAGTTTCGTTACCCACACCCAGACCTGATTACTGCCCCACCTGTAGAGTCGAGAACTCACTTTAACTGAACCAGTCTGACAACACGAAGGAGGGTAAACAATCTCGAGTCATTTACCTCATTTACCCAGGCGTGTCCAGCCCACCAAAATTACTCCAGGAGTGCATCAACGACTCATCTACAAGGTCTGCGAAGAACCCAGAATTGCAACTAAAGCTCTGCAGGCCTCACTTGCCTCAATTAAGGTCAGAGGTCATGGTTCAACAATACGAAAGAGACTTCTGGAAAATACTTCTGTGGTCCAATGAGGCAAACTTAGAACAGCAGTTACATCTGGTGCAAAATTAACAGCATCTCAGAGAAAGAAGAGCATACTGAGAGTCAAGCATGGTGGTGGCAGAGTGATGGTCTGGGAGTGTTGTGTTGCTGAATCTGGTAGACTTGTTTTAATTGATAAAACCATGAATTATGTTCTCAACAACAAAACCCAGAAGGAAAATGACCAACCATCAGTTTGAACTTAAGATCAGTTGATTTTTTGTTTGTTTTTTTTCCTTTTTCTCTTCTTTTTCTTCCATTTTCTTTTTCCTCCCTTTTCTGTTCTTTTTTTTCCTTTTTCCATTTTTCCTTTTTTAGCTGGAGTTACCAATGAACTCTTGCATAAATACAAAAAAATTTCAAGATGTACCACCTATCCAATACTTATAGAAAAGTTATTGAAAGGTTGACATTTTATTTATATTTTTCACAAAATTAGAAAAATGCATGGAATAATTAAGGTGATTAGAAGGAGTTAGCGCTTCCTTATCAACACTGAAATGCTTCCTTAAGGGTAAAGAAAGGAGGGAAAGAACTAATGATGGAGGTGAAAGGTGCTGACAGGAAGAACCAGAGGGAGTGAGAGAGAATGATGGACAGAGAGAAGACAAGAAGAGACAGCAGACGGTGAGAAATCCGCTTCTGATCGACGCTCTCATGTAAACTGATGACTGAGTGACAGCCTCAGTGCCTTAACGACTTATTTAGGAGTGATGGCACAAATCCCAGACTCTGATCATCCGGCTGTGAAAGGAAACTTAAAGAGCGAGTTTGAGAGAGTTCAACAGGAAGCATCATGTTTACAGATTTAGACAGTGGGTGTGTATGTTTAATGAAAAAATGATGACCACAGTATTTCTCTGGCTCCAGATGTGCCTTGGAGTACTTTCATAAACTGTTGGCTCAGTGAGGCTGATTTCAGATCAGTGTGTGTGTGTTTGCAAGCAACCATGAGAGTTTAACCAGCCTGTCTGGCGTCGGTGGCACGAAGCAGGATTAGTGGCTTAAAGAGGTAACTTCCAGTTAAAGTCTGAGTTTTCAGAGACACAAAGTGACTTCACTTCTTCTTCTGAGTCCATCGCTATGGAAACTTGTGCCGGACTCCAAAGTTGCTCTACTGCAGGAAATCAATACATGTAAAAGCAGCGCTACCTGACCAGGCAGGTCTCTCTTAGTTTACTCTGAGCGTGCTCAGCAGCACTGCTGGGACTTTCTAAGAGAATCACAATACATTTAATAAGGTCAACCTAACAAAAAAAAAAATCCATGTTTGCTGACCCAAACCTCCCTTGAGATTAGAGTTCTGCCTCGACTTGGAACCAAATGCTTTCAAGAAGTCATTTAGTTCTGCAGCGATGCGCTTCATAAAGGACAATATTTAAAGGGCATATTTCAGCATATTTTGGTGACAGTACCAACATAAATAAATCAAAATTTGGCCTTTCCGCTTCTTTTCAAGCAGAGAAGCAACGGGAAAGTGCATGTTTTTTGCACAATAACAATGTCTGGAGGTAGGCTTTTAAAAAGTGGGGTCCACACGACCATATAAGGAGTGATGATGTGTCTTATGGAGCAGCAGAATGCAATGACTCTTCATTGAAAACTGAATGCAGATTTAGTTCAGTGATCCTCAACCCTAGTCCTAAGGGCACTTTGTGTCCTTCGTGTTTTAGATGCAACTCCAATTAAAATAGCTAATAATCAGCCATCAACTGCTGCAGAAACCCATTAATCATCCATTTATTTAAGTCAGGTGTGCAGCAGCAGGGTAATATCAAAAACACCTCAGCACCCCAGTTTAGTCGACATGAAAGACTTTTCAAATAAAATCATCCCTAATCGATATAGAGGTGCTCTTTGCTGTGACACATTTTGCAAAGTTTCAGTCACAAACCCCTCATGTATTTTCTGGGGTTTTTACTCGTAGATCATAATTGTAATTGGTTTGAAACACAGGAAGTGACGAATGACAGCGACAGGCGAAAGTCATTGCCACCTGGGGAGAACCCAACACATGGGACGCGATAGCGACAACAGCGACAAAAGTTGAACATTTTTCAACTTTCTGCACGCCTATGTGAATGAGTGCGAAATTTCACATGAACAAATGTCGCCGGTCGCTTGGCTGGCAGACGGTGACTGTCGCCTCATCCAATGGTAAATGAATGGAGAGGGAGCAACATCACCTCCTTCTCTTGAGGTGGACAGAAGAGGATCTGTGGTTTTTCAATGTTTTTAGCAAAATATACTAGTTTAACACTCCGAGATAAAAGATTTTGCATATTGTTCTTTTTATAATAGCTAAAGCTGAAGATGGAGAGCATCTGTGACCATCAATTTTCAAGTCTCATTTAGAACTAGGTTTGGTCTTTGACTGGGCCATTTCTAACATATGGATATGATTGTAGCTAGGGGTGGGCGTTTATCGTATCGTTTATCATTTTTCGCAAAATTTCTTATTTCGATAACCATTTTGATTTATGATTGTCTTGATACATTTCAACATTTGATGCTCTCTATTTCACAAGAGCATCAAAAAATATAAGTAAATTTGAAAATATGATTAATTATCGTTACTGTGTGCAGTTTAGTGATATAAAGTAAGTGGCATCCTGAAGAAGCATATTTCAAAGGGGAATGTTTTTTAAAAGCTGTATTTGTGTTTGTGGCACCATGTATGCTATACCATTGACTCAGCCATACTGTTACCTAAAAAAGAACTAATGAATAAAAAATGCCAAAACCATTTTCCACACTGGGCATGGCAAGTGCACAGCGTTAGTTTTCCACCATGTTTTGCATGTGTGCCAAAAAGTAAAATTTTAATTTCATTTAAACAGAACACCTTTAATCATCTTTGCTGTGTTCCCCACATGACTTGTGCAGAACTGCGGAAGAACAAGAACAATCCTGCAGCACGTCCACAGGGGCCAGATTTGTGGACTGCATGATTAATAGCTCAACCATGAAATTCAAAGAGTTGGGATTTTACCTGAAAGACCAACACAAAGTAGTGAATAATTGTGAACCAACTGCCTTTAGAAGTCATAAAATAGCAACTAGATAACAAGTAAAGAAACTAAAGTTGTGGAGAAGCTGTCAGCATTTTAATTTCATCTGAAACCCAAAGCTCTCTGACAAAGTGAGCAACTCAGTCACTATTTGGTTCATTTTGGGTTCTTAATCAAATGGAAATTTAGTTGGAATAAAAAAATAACAATTTAAGCTCACTGGCTGTCGTGCATTTTCATCCACCGAGTGGGGATGCATCAACACTTTAAATTTCACATAGGGCACTGAGAGTTGCAGAAAACATGGTTTATCAATAAAAATTAATGCGAGTTCAGCTAAAGTTCAATGAATAAGGGATGAGGCACAGAGATCAGGTTAAGTGGGCCTGTGCGCTCTTTGGTTTTGTTGTGACAGGAACTTTTTGTTGGGTAATTAAACCTACAAATCCTCACGATTTTTTGCTTTGTTTTGCAGCCTTCTGACTGGTTTTAATCTGAATTACCTTGATATTGTTATGTAGCATTTCTTAGATTTGCCTTTAAAAGTGGAATAAAAGGGCATGGTGAACAGCAAAAGCTGATTTTGTTCAGTATGTTGGTTCATGGTAGCAAAAAGAGCATGAAAAACAGAACAAAATTCTGAAAATTAAGGACAATAACTGAATAATAGCCTCTCCTTGCTAAAAGTAAAAACCATTTCTTGGTTAATTTTGGGTCTTTCCTTAATCTCATACGTTCCTTTTGAAAAAGAGTGACAGCAGCAGTTTCAGCATGATCACTGTTTGTTCAGCTGATACACATTTCTAATGTTAAAGCTTCACTGAAGCTGGGAATAAATTGCGATTTGTGGCCCATTCTGAGCAAATTTTTCACTCATGCAACAATTGTTGGGATTGGGCCGAGTTTTGGCATGTTGTGCATCAAGTTTTATTTCAAGAAGCAATTAACACTTCCCCACCAGCAGTTGTACAGTTGCATGAGACCTGCACCAATTCTGATCTGAGGGTAGGATGCAGACAAGGCAGATGGATGGATGGATGGATGGATGGATGGATGGATGGATGGATGGATTTTACTTAATGATGATAAAAAGCCGAAACAATTCAAACAGAAGTGAACCTTCATTGAAAGCTTTATTAACTGAACCAACTGTAACTCACAACGACTGACTTTATAACTTTAGTACTGATCATAATTATTTTATAAACTAGACATTAAATGATTGAGTACCTTTTTTGTGTCCTTGTTAATGTGATCCACACATTATTTGAAGTGCTCAGGTTTCTGCTGTTTGGAGTTGCTGCTTTATTTCACTTGCTTTAATTGGTCGCTTCATGCCCAGATTTGATGCAAATTGGATCCTTTTAGGTGGTTATTTTTGATCGAAATTGGAAAAATTTTTTAAAACATGATCAAAAGCTGGATAATTAAACACTTTGAGAAGAGATTCAAAATAAAAGGAGTCCTTCATGTAAAGCCAGAGCCTTTCGAACAAAGGGACGAAACTGCTTAGAAGAATAACAAGCAAAAAGTAAACGTTCCTACCCGAAATGTTATCTTTAAAGACTAAAATATACTCAGTAATTTAAGACAGAGTCATGAAACAGATGATTAAAATTAAAATGTAATGGAGATGGTTGTTGTTGAAACTCAGAAACCTGAAGAAGAAGCGGTATGTCTGAGAGTGTCATCATGCAAAGCTCAGTGGGCAGAGCAAGGCACAACTCCTGGTCGAGTTGGAGATGCATTTCCCTGTAGAGTCCAGTGACAGACAAGCCCCCCTGGCTGCATATTTCATGAAAACACCACATTAAAATGAGCAGCACTCAAAGCCGACTTACTGAGGCATTCTCCAGTGACCGCGCTGAGGAAACGACCCTCCTGGCAGCTCGTGGTGCAGTAGCCGCTCTGCAGGGAGGCCTGCGGGGGGCAGGAGGTGCAGTCGGCCTGAGAGGCGCCGGAGCAGGTCTGGCAGGACGGATGACATGCTGGGGAAAACGAGGACACAGATGATGATGAAAACTCACAGCTGTCATCTAAATAAACCGCTGAGTCACAGCTTTCTGCCTGGGTGTCCCAGACGAGGTTTTGACTTTTTTTGGTTTATTGTACATGCCTTGCAATTTATAAATTGTTAAAGCTTGTTTCTCCCTCCTCCCTGCCTCTAATACCTGGTCTGAGTTTGGTGAGTATAATCCTACCTGATCATCCTCTGTCAGTATAAATGTCTGTCAGACCTGTGTGAACTGAATTGAACCTGATTTCAACTACACTGAATTGAGCTAAACTGAATTAACAGTTACAGTTGAAACTGGACCAAATTCAACTGTATATAACTGCAAATGAAGTGAACTTGATTTTGCTGTAAAGTGCATTAAAGGGAGAATGTTATGTGTTTTCCAGCCACATAGAATCATTTTATAGCACAATCAAGTAACTATGTTACCTTCAGTTGTTACAAAAATGTTGTATATATCAAATATGACTTAAAAGAAATCTGACTTCGTAATTTAATGGCTTGAAATTGGGGCTCTGTCTCTTTAAAAACTCCTTCTCTTTTGGAAACTCCATCTTCAAGAAGTCATCACAACAGTGCTCCTCTGTTAACCCTTTAACAACGTTATTATCAGTGTTTCACTGAGAAGTAGCTCGTACAGTGAACTCAGCAGATGCGCAGTTCCACCAGGTGTTTGCTAATTGCTGCTGGTTAGTTGGAAGGAGCTGAGGAGGGGGAGTCGCAGGGGAGGGGTGCTCTGTGAGGGGGAAGCTCAGAAACTGCAGCTCTGAGGAGGAGCTGGGTCTCGAATGTGAAGCTAGGTCCATCTGGGTGTTTGCACAGTTGAATGGGAAATTAAAGGATTTCTCAAGCGTACATGAAAGAATCAAAGCAACACTCCAGGTATGTTTTTGATGAGGGAATAACATTATAACATGATGTAAAGCTCAAAAAAGTTGATTTTATATGATACTGCCCCTTTAAGAGAAACGTTCATGTAAATTGGGACAATATAACTAAACTGGACTGAACTGATTAGAAACCAGTTCAGTAGAATATAACTTTATTAGAATTGAACTGAACTATCAGACAGCTACTGGAGTTACATTCTTCTATACGAGCCTTGAGAGAAAATGTGCTATAAAAAAAACCGAACCAGATAATCAGATGGTTAGTAGAGAATGAGAATGACTATCAATAGAGAAGGTGAAGTCAGCAAACACACAGGATGCCACAGCATCAGCAGCACTACCTGCACATGATGGCCTCTGATAAATACCAGCTGATATCAGCATTGCTTAAATGTTGCAAATCAAACTTTTTTGGTTGCTTTTGCACTTCTTAGCTACACATAAGCACCATATTCTTTAAAATATTTAAACATTTTAAATATTTTCTGAAGTAGAAATTATCTTTTAAAAATCCCGAAATGTGCAAAAAAACTGAGATCTTAGAAAAAAAAACAACAAGAAGTTCATAACTAAGCATTTAAAAATAATAAAAAAAAAGGCTAAAGGGGAATAACAGGCCATCTTAAACATGTTCAATTGTATTTTCATCCCACAATGGCTGGCGAGTTTCAGACTCTATTTTCAAGGGTTTGTAGTTGGATTCAACTCGTCTGCATTGAGGTGAGTTAGACTGAACTGCACTTCCTGTTTTGGAGCTGACTCTGATCCAATAACTTTATTTCAGGTCACACAGGTGATTTCCTTTTGTCAGTAATAGGTGCATCTGCCTGAGGATGGTTCATTCATAGTCCATGGTTCAAACGAACTGGTACCAAGTTGGATTTTGGGCCAAAACCAGCCTTCAAAGTACCTTTTTTCTCCATGAACTTCTTTTAGAGGTCATTGTTTTATGAACTTTTTGATTCGAACAGAAAAGCTGATGATGCAAAAGAAGCTAAGAATCTCAGTTAAGCTGCTAAAAAATAATGAGCTTTTCTGACATTTTGCAGGGATATGAGGTGCTTTAAACATATGGAGTATAAATTAATATATCAGAAATCTCAATTTAATATTAAAAAAAAGAAACTCCCAACTCCCTGAAAGTTTCTCTAAACTTCGGTCTCATCAGGATATCCTCTAATGAGCTAATTAACACTGAAGAATATAAAGTGAGCAAACAGAACCCGTTCATTCTGGCATCCCAGAACCAAGCATAATCACAGAACATTCTTCTTAACTACCTCCATCTTTCCTTATTTGTACTTTTCAATTACTCAAGTCAGGGCTGGACTAAAAGCATTAAGGGAAATGTTATTCTGCACCAGATAAGAAGTAAAATTCACAGTTCTTAGAAGGACTGGCGGACGGAGGTGCTTAATGTGAGATTTGGGGTGGAGGGGGGGTCATATTGCTGCAAATGAGGTCAGAGTCAGTAAAGCAGGCTGAGGTAATGGACGATAGATTACAGCAAATGGATTTTCATTAGGGAGGTGGACAAACACAATGAAGAAAAGCTTTTGAGCTCTCTCCAGTTGTTAACATGCTATTGTACTAATACACGTCTAATATCGTTAAATGGAGTTTCTGATTCCAACAGGAGTCAGTGTGACAATGTGGCTTCCTAATAGTGGGGCTGTATATAAATATGAGCTATCCGTTCAAAAAGTACTGATAAAAATTTATTTTTGATGACAGTTCAAATTGTTTTTTAGATTGTTGTGCAGCTTGATCATATTCAAGAACTCATTGCAAAATGCTTATCGTCAAGGTTTCCTGTATAAAATTAAGCATTTTGCACTGCATTGCAGAAAATGATCAGTCAGGTGTTGATGTCTTCCTGCATGTAGTCATCATTGTTTTGGATCCTGCTGCTGAGAATATTACAGCTCAAAAAACATCAAGAACTTTAAGGTGAAGTTTCAGCTGCAGAAAACAAGCTTCGGGATGTCCGAGAGTGTCAAGCAAGAGCCGGGACCACCAGTGCAGAGCTTGCTTAACAATGGCAGCAATATCTGCAGCAGCATGATAAAGACTTTGGGTAAGAATGGTTGCATGAAAGAAATTCTGCAGGAACTACCATGTTGGACAGCAAAAGGCTGGTGAAAAGTTGTTTAGCCAGAGGTGAACAATTCTAATCCTAATCCAATCCACGTGACAAATTTAAAGCACTAAAACAGGATAGGGGTGTCCAAAGTGTGGCTCATGGCCAATTTATCACCCCTGAAGTGATTTTGTGTGGCCCTGAAGCGTGATTCAAGAATGTACATATCAGGTGGAGACCTTTTTTTTTCTTCCCTGAAATCTTAAAATAGAAAATGTTAGGAACCACACAAAGTATTTATCATTAAATAACCATGTTTTTTTGCTTTATTTTTTATTTTTATAGTAAATAGAACCCCAAATATCCAGGACCATTTATGTAAACTGTATTTGTTTCTTTTAATAACAAAAGCCTAGAAAAGACCTTTTTATGTTTTGGATCTACAATGCTTTACAGATCCTTTATCCTTTCAAAGAATGACTATTTGTTAAACTGTAATGTTGCGTATGTAGATTATCTTTAAGCAGGTAAAAAAAATGACAAAATATTTCGGGTTTTTAATAAAAAAAAAAAAAAAAGTGTTTTTTGAAGCCCTCGAGGACTTTTGACTTGATGTTTTGGCCCATGTGGCAAAAGGTTTGAACAGCACTGCACTAAGATGACATGATTGAGTCATCATCAATCAGCATCTGGTGAAATAGTTGATCTCCACCAAGTCAGAGAAGAAGAATTGACACTGGAAATACTAATTATTAATCTAAATTAGATGTTTTTATTGATGAAACTTTTTGAAGCCTTTTTTCAGTAAACCACATAAATATGAAACAGCTGAAGTCTAAAAACGTTTGAGCAAAATGAACAAAAAATTTGTACCTTTTTAACCTAAAGCTCTTAAAAAAACCTTCACTTTTTTATCTGAGAAAATAAAATTGTGATGCAAATAATTTTTTGAACTCTATTTTTCATACATTCTGGGGTTTTCCAACTAATAAGCTCAAACAGTTTTCATAACGCTGACAAAGGAAAAAAACTAAAGTTTTAAAGTAAACTTTGCTGAGAAGCTTCCAACCTTGGAGAATAAGGGCATCTATGAAAAAAGTGGACAATCTGTTGAGTCCTCGCCTCTTTAAAATGCCATGTTAGAGCTCAGAGTTTACAGCTAAGGTTATAATTAAAGCCTTGGGAACAAAATGCCACACTCAGTGTGGCGTAGGGAGGCACAATTATGTGTTTCTGACCTTGGCATTGGTCGTCCCGGGTGAAGAAGCCCTGTGGGCATGAGTGAACACAGCGACCCTCAAACAGGCTGGACGGAGACGAACAGGAGGAGCAGTTTTCTGCTGATGGACCAGTACAGTGCTGGCAGGAGGGATGACAATCTGGAAGAGGATGCAGACGGCATAAAGTTTTCATGTTTCCAGCAAAAACCATAAAAACAGACGAGAGGCTGAAGCCAAATGCGGGACAACAACAGCAGGAAACAGACAGAAAACGATAAAGTAATGTTTTATGTAATGAAAACAAAATCTGCAAAGGAGGGATCATGAAGACTATACAACCCTGACAAATGATCAAAATCAGTTAAAGTCTGGCAAAGAGCAAGTGAGGAAGAACAAGAGCCACGATATTTTCAGATTAAATCAGGAAACCATTCAAAAACAAAACTTCAAATCCATCCTAAAAGAAAACTATACGGGTTGTTCTGCTTCAAAAGATTTATGTAATCTTTCAAAAATGCAAAACAAAACAACACCTCTTCAGATCCTCAAGTACAAGTGCACAAATCACACATCAAAAACCTGTAGGATTTATATTTGTGCTCCTACTGATTCAAAACAAACAAAAACAGACACAAATTTGCTTTTATACCTTCAAATCCTTCAGTGCAGGTACACGGATTCTGCTTTACAAGTTAGCACATATGAAACCACTGCTCGAATAGTTTTGCTCCACTTGGGGGACACACAGAGTACAATTTTTTTCAAATATTGTTAGTATGGAAAAAGAAAACAAGCAAAAAAAAAAAAAAAAATGGGAAAAACAAACAAAAAAGAAAGAAAGAAAGGAAAAAAGGGGGGGAAAGGGAACAAAGAAAAAAAGAATCTTAAGTCAAAAAGGTTTTTCTGGTAAAGACAGCAAATCAATAACACAACTGTTATTGTGTTATTGACACAGTCTTTTCTTTGTGACTTCAAGTTCGCCAGTATCAGTGGACCAATCTTCATCCACCTGAATCACCTCTAGAAAACTCAGAAACCCTCCTTTTTTGTGGCTCTAGTGGCCTTTCTTTGATAGCGGGTTATGAGATAGGGGGAAGACATTCGGCAAAGGTCAGCAGGCCGGGATTCAAACCTGTGACGGCCAGTGTACGGGTTGCATGCGCTACCCTGTGCCACCGCATCACCCTCCTTCTCAATCCTGACTGTAACAGTTGTTACAGTTGTCAACCAGAGCATTCTCACAGACAAACACAACCTCTTCTTCGAAGAAGTTTGCCTCATTTTACCTTAATTTACCCACCAAAAAGCAAAGAAGCAAAATGGAAACAAATTTCCTTTGAGGAAATTTGTACAAACAGATGGAAGACAAGAAAGACACAACTGCTTCAAGGCTGATGGTTTTCTGAAGCAAATTCAAAGCATGGGGTGTACCCAAGGACATAGCTTCTGCTCTGAGTGCATCCTTGAAGTTTATTGACAAAAAAAAAGCGGAGTTACTTAGCAATGATAAGATAGAAGGCTGTGTAAATACATACGTTATTCCTACGAGGGGCTTTTATCCACTCATCAGGAGCATTAATGCAGTTTGGTTTTTTTTTACTTTCCAGGGCAGAATTGATTATGCAACAATCAAACCGCAATAACAAAACAAACAATGAACTGGCAGTATGAATTCTCAGCCCCAACACCAGGTCGAAATTATACTAACATACCCACTAAAATCTGGAGAAATGTCACTGAGCAAGCAGCATGTCGGCAGTTGATTGAAGGTGAAGAACGGGAATCATCATTTGAAAACAGCTTTTCCATTGACTTGGGTTATCTTAACATTTTATTGATCGAAAACCTTTAAGGGTGACAAAAAAGCCGAAACAGAGCAAATCTATAAGGGTGCAAATCTTTAGTTTTTCACAGCTCTATATGTGTTTGCAGTTCCAAGGACTTCTCGTCGTGTCAGGTTTGAAAAGGAGCAGAGTACCAGTATTTCTAAACCGGAGCAGTCAGAGCACTCACCTGTAAACCTGTAGTTTAAGTGGAGAATAAAATTAAAAGACTCAATCCCTCCCCCCAACTAGAGATAACCTGCCATCCAACTGTATCCTGGGCATTGCTTGTTTGCACCTGAAGAGTAATATTCACAGCTGCTTAGTCAATTATTCTAGCTAGAAGCAATAAAACACTGATATGAGTCAGTAACCAGAACCCCTGACCGGATATTTCAAATTCAAAACACTGCTTGCCAAGAAAGACTTCTGTACTACACTGTAAAGCTTTATTTGGAATATTTTAGTCAGATAATAACACATAAATCTTTCTCAAATATCTTTTCTGCTTTTCATGTGAGGAAAAGAAAATGCTGAAGTTGTAAGTGTTTAAAAAGAGTCACTGAGTAAGATTCACTTAAGAACAAAAGCAACTTATGCTCGGAAAAATAAAACATAATGATTACCTGTTTTCACCTTTTCTTTTAGGAACATTAAAAAAAAAATCAAATAAAAAGAATTTCAAATTTGAAATGTGTCACAGTACTGTTTATAATGGCTGTTTATGTATGAGTCAAACAATGTTCAGGTAAAACAATAACTTAAAAACATCTCTTTGGCCTTTGTTTGCTTTTATTGCAGTAAAGATACTTACTGAAAATGAACAGCTACAGACGTAAGCAGTCGAACAGCAATGTCCTCCTATCTCCAAAAACAAGGCCATATCCAAAGTTTCTCAGAAAAAAAGCTTTTCTACAAACTTTATTAAAGTTCACTTATCCTCACTTAAGTGCTCTGATTTAGAGCAGAAAACAGCAACATTTATCTTCACCGGGGCCATAATAACTCAAAGGAAGTGAAGGAGAGAATGTTTATTGGAGAAAACAGAATATTTAGAGTAGATATGTTCTTTATAACCTGGCTCCAACCTTTCTCCCTATGCCATTCCTGACATCAGCAAAGGCTGATTTCTACCTTTGACCCTGAAGTTCCCCAACCAGGGAACCTGCTGTGCCTGACTATGCCTTGAAATCCTGTTTGCACCAGGTTAACCTGTTCAGATCAATTACAAAAATCTACAGATTTGTTCAGCTTTAATCCTAAAAGTCGACTAAATGTTTGATTTGTTCTTGCTTGCAAAATCAGCTATTTATACTTTAAGTTACTCTTTCAACAGAATTTACTCCACACCCTTCACATCAGGAGCTCTGAAACTGGCCTTTCTTTCCCAGAGCCTTTGATGTCTGCTTTGGCAGCACGAAGACAAATAGCCGAGCAACGTTATCAGCCCAGGCAGCCGGGCCAAGCCATAGACTGACTGGTTCTCGCTGCTGCTGCTGGTGGGAACAGCAGACAAAAGGCCTGTCAATGAGCAGCTGGAAGCCCAAGGTTTGTGTGCAGGCACATGTACATAGCTACAATTCCTTTTGCATTTGCCCTGAAGTATTTATGTTTACAATCATGCCTGGGTTCCTTTCCTCCTGTCAGCTAAACTGCAGACTTGTGTACAAAACGCATGATGGAACCTGGCAAGAGCAGATGGGTAATCTACCAGAGCCAAGCCAACAATTTGTGTGTTTGAGCAAAAATATTTACCCTCTGGGAGATAATCAGTGTCAAAGCAGGGACTTTATAGAAGTTACACACTGAAATGTCACCATGACGTCCAATCAACGCCCCCCTTTTACCCATCCTCCATGTCAAACATGTCAGAACAACAAGCTCTACGCCCACAAACATGGCTGTAGGTCTATCAAGATGCTGTGACTCAGAGAGAAGCAGATCTACAGTCATACACGTTTCATTATTAAACAGAGAGAATAAGAATGATCTCAGACTTCTTACTCTTAATGCAGCTTGGATTCCTAATTTGTAGCGCCGCAAAAAGTGCATATCGATTCCTGTAGCACCCAAATTCACAGGCACACACATTACGTGCTGCAGCAGCTCCCAGAATCAGATTCATTACTTTGTTTTGTGCTGATAGGGTCATAATTTGAGGTGGGCGCAGTCAATGAGGTTTTGATTTAGTTTGGGGTTGTGAGTGCTCCTTAATACCCTCCAGAAATGATCCTCCTGGTACAGTGCACGGCTCATCATCATACAAAAGAGATCCGCTTGCTGTACGACAGAAGCACAGGTGGATGGTTGTTTTTCAGTCCTCTGAAGCATCTGGAGGGTCATTCACATCGATTCCCTGATTCCCTGTGTTAGGGAATGCAGAAAACCAACTTGCTTGTTGGAGATCCAAACCCATGGAATGTTTCCAGGTGTTGTATTTTGTGAAGCAGCTGAGGCAGAAATCAACTTTCCCTTGTCTTTTTCTATACTTAAAGCCAAAAGGGGAATAAAACCACACGTTTAGTTCAAAAATACTTTCCTCATCCCAAAGGGGAAATTAAATGTCATAACTCATATCATCCAAGAATCTTTAAAGATGGTGAGGCTGTGAGGAGAAAGAATCTCCAGTAGCAGAAAGTTTTGTAATGAATCCAAGGAGGACTCTGACCTAAGACTGCTGCTGTATGACAGTTACATGACTGTCATGAAATGCTAAAAGCTCAATATCCTGGCAGCACAGACGATATTCTACAGAAACATGTCATGAATGACACCATCAGTTGATGTCAAGCACTGCTAATCCAACTCATTTGCTTTCGCCTCTCCTCTGTAAATCTGCCTGGCCGTATGGTTAGAAAGCCGAGCAGAGAGACATTGGAGTCAGGGATACGATTCTTGCCCCTTATGATGGATTTAAGAGATGGTTTGAACTTCCTCTTTCTCTCTCTCCATCCATGAAGTCTCCTTTTCAACTTCTCTGGGATTTGTTGTCATAGTTCAGGTATTATTCGAGCTTCTTAGATGCTAATCGGGTGCTAGCACTTGTAAAAGCAATACCTTGTTGCCATGCTTATACAACTGTGAAAGTAAAAAAGGAAGAGCAAAAATCCTTTCAGCTGCACAACATCCAAAACCAGAAGGAATAAACATCCAAACATGCAACACCTCAAAATCATGAACAAAAGTCAACAAATAGAAAAATTTAGAACTAACAAAACAGAGCTGCTCCAACATGCTGCCACCATGAGCAACACCATTCTAGAACTATAATTCTAGATATTAGTCTCTGGAGGTTTCCATGGCTCCTCCAGGATCTTCCTTCAGCAACCACATAGGGCAGACCTCAAAAAGCAGCAGGTAGCATGAAGCTTCACTCTCTGGGGGACTAAAACCCAACACAATCTTTAGGATTTTCATGAATCTGTCATGACATCATTGACAGCAACCTAGAAAAACAATGTCATGATCCTGGTGTGTTAATGTGAGGCTTTCCTTCATAGAGGATCTCTGGTGGTTTCCTTCGAAACTTTTTAAGCTACTGTGAATAACAAATTGAGCTTACTGTACTGTTTGATAACAAGAATCAGTTGGAATGTATTTATGACTGACGACATTTGTTGTGAATTGGCGCAGTATAAATAAATTGAATTGAATTGGAGGGTGTGGTTGACACATGTCAGTAATTCCCTCATCAAGGCTGCTGGGGATTTAAGGAGCAGCAGGACGACTACTCTTCACCTGATGATCAACCTTGTTGGTAGTGCCAAGACCACAACCCTGTCTGTAGCAGTTTCTCTTAAAGTAGAAGTTTTTATGCTTCAACGAACTTCCTTGTGACAGACCGTCCTCAGAATAAATCCACATCATGGTTGTCCACTGCAGCGTCGTCGTCCCCGGATCATCGTTCTCCAACAGTCAGTCCTCCTGTCTCTCACATCAAAGACTCACCTTCTCCACCACCAACTAAAAACCACCTCAGGAACTGGAACCTCTTGAGATCTCCTGGATCACACACACCTCCCTCAACTCCTGACTGCCTCTAAACAGTAAGCCTCCCTCTTTTTCCTGCACATTACCAAAGCTTGCATCATCATAGCTCTTCGTCCCCAGGCTAAGTATCCTCCAGACACGCCGAACCATGGACTCAGAAAGAGTGCTTTCAATCGCACTACTTTTTTTTTCATTGGAAATATTGCATTTGCCTTTGGATTAACCTTCAGTGATCAGTGTATGATTTAGTGTGTGGGTGAGGGAATTACCGCAAAACATGACACAGAGGAAGAATCAGAGCAGCTGACCAGTTGTTGCTGGAGGAACCAAGGACTTGCAAACTCAGGGCGGGAAATCGGGCTTTTGCCGCTGCAGCCGTTAAATTAAGGAGTGTTGCTGCTGCAAATCTGAAAGGCCCAGAGCCTCACCTTGGCTTAAGCTAATTTCATTTTGATTGTTTTTCCAGGTCCGTTTTCTTGTTCTGACTTTGACTTGGATTTTATTGCGATTTTGATTCATTTTATTTGTATTAAATGCTAATGTTTCAGTCATTTATTTTACTTTTGTTCAGCACTTTATTTTGGCGCCTGTTTATTTTAAAGTGTTTATAAAGTTAGCTAGGTTCATAAGTTTTTGCATGTTGAATTAGACGTGACAGATTAGAATCTACAATGAACCTTTGCCTAGCCGTGGATTTTCTGTGGAATATAGCTCCAAATTATTCATAGATTTTTTTTTTCATACTGCATATGAATCTAAGACATTCAAAAGAAAATGTAGATTGTGAAGCTGACATCCCTACATGCAATGCTACTTGACACACTATTGGCTGGTAAAGCAGCCAATCCAGCAGCACTATTCTTTTTCTCTGCTGTTGATTGGCTGTACCCCGAAGAGCAGAAATAAGAATGACTGTAGCTATTAGCTTTTGCAGTAGCACCAAGACGGTTTCCACTGTACATATTACTGCATTTTAAGGTATATTTGGTGTTTGAACTATTAGAATAGCCAGTAATAAGTGTTTTTAGAGCTATTCATGAACGACTGTGGTAATGTGGATTCACTGTAGTTGTGAAATTTTTTTTTGTTAAATAAAGCAAATGGACAAACAGTACTAGCAGGAAGTCCTAAACTGCGACAGTACTCCACTAAATGGCATGGACTTGATAAAAAAAATTTCTTATTTCAGTCAGAGACGGGATGAGGGCTGGGGACCTGCAGCTGCAAAGCCACAAGCTGCTCTTTCCACAATAGTTCCAACTAACTAAAGTGATAAAAAAAATAAAAAAATAAAATAATAATAATAATAATAATAATAATAATAATGTTTTTAGATATAGTTATAACAAAGGTGGGTTTTTGCTGTTTTTCATGGAATAATAGCATTGAATTTTCACAACAGAATGACAATAAAATTATCAGTAATAGTTTTTTAGATCTATTTTTCTTGACCTTATGTTGGAAACTTTGTGCTGTTTTTTTTTTTTTTACATCATTTTCCACAAAAATCAATAGAATAGCATTTATCCATCCTCTTTTTGCAAACTTTTTATATTTTTCATTGTTTCAAAACCTAAAAAATAATTAGAAATGACAACCAATTTCCTGTTGTAGATACTTAAAAAAATATATACACAATTTTTTCCACCCAAAGTACTTGAGACAACATCTCTTGAATGAGGCTCATCAGCAGCACCTGATGGCCTGATCTTTAATCAAGTGGTCCGGCTTTGAAATTAAAACAACAAATTATAGCCAAATCTTAGGAAACCAGCCCTTTATTTTGTTTTTTTTTTTCAGCCTTATTTTGCTTGCAGTCCTTGAGTATCTCATATTGAGATTACAAAAACAGCCCTTAAGGCTAAAACTACAACCTCAGACAACACACAAAAAATTGTATGGTATAAAAGGATGTCTTTATGGAGAAGGAAACTTCCTCCACTCTTGCTCTGATCGACTGCACAGGAGACAGCTGGATGCATATTTTCAGGTCAGGAATCCACTCAGACATCCGAGTGTTCACGGGCTCCGGCTGCCTCGGAGGTATGTGTGTCTGATGCAGGCTAACACATCCTGCTCAGCTTCAGGACAGGCGCTGTTGAAGAGGCCTGGTTATCTAACAGAGCAACACAGAGTCGGACAAAAGGCCGCATTGTTCCCTGACGAACACCTGAACCCACCGACACTCCGCCGACAGCAAAGCTTTTGTAGCTGAGACGAGTCGAAGACTGGAACAACTTGTACATGCTCCCATGAATAGAGCCGTACCGATGTTTCATTTATCAAATTCACAGACTGTATTAACTCAGGCAGCCTCGTCAAAAAAAATAACGGACAGTCTTCAGATGGAAATATCAGTGGAGTTCAGCTCCTCACTGAGATAAAAGAAGTTTATTTTCAACACCATGTAGATAAAGAGTGCATTCAATAAAAACCTTGATATTTTCCCTCAACTTTTAAATGAGAGTGAAACAAAAATTTAAATGAAACAAAGATATTCGGCTCAGATTCAGGTGATTTACACAAAGAAAGCAAATCTAAGAGGAGTGCATGGAAGCCACAAATCAAGATTAACATCAAGGATCATTTCAAACTAGGGATGGGCTTTATGACAAAAAAGTGTTCCACACATTAAAACATGATGCATCATATGCAGAGGAGTAACATTTTGAGAAAAATTTACTTTTAGAAGTAGTTTTACTGAATTATACTTTTTATTTTTCCATCCATCCATCGTCTACACCTACTTAGCCTTACAGGGTCGGGTGTGTGTGTGTGTGTGTGTGTGTGTGTGTGTGTGTGTGTGTGTGTGTGTGTGTGAGGATCGGTGCCTATCTCTGTCTATGCTTGGTTGAGAGGTGGGATACACCGTGGACAGGTCACCAGGGCAACACTGACACACAGGACAAACAATCATGCATGCACTTAGAGCTAACGGCAATTTAGAGAAACCAATAAACCTAAAGCTGAGGTATGTAACTTTTATAAAAATATGTTTTTTGCATATTTGTTGAAACTGTCACCATGTCGTAAAAGCATGGTATGAGACAGATAGTCTGTGAAAAGATCGAGATCCTCTATTTCCTCCCTGAGCTACTATTGCCGTCTAAAGAAATGCACCGCTCCCGACCTAAAACAACCAATCAGAGCCAGGAGGAGGGGCTTTGCGCTGTCAGTCACTCTCATGTACGCGCCGCTAAATGTGCTAATTGTGGAGAAACAACTTACCATTCCAGGAAAACTGTTTATCCGCCGTCATCCATGGCCATGCTAACTAGCATTAGCATTCGTGGCAGGCTATGTTGTGGTGAACCAGCTGTAGCGTAGCAGAGAGCAAGGGGAGTGTGTGAGCGGCACGTACACGAGGGTGATTGACAGTGCTAAGACCCTCCTCCTGGCTCTGATTGGTTGTTACTGACTGACAGGTATATTTCTGTAGTTAGTACTGGGAGCACTGGGAGAAGGCAGAGGAGCTTGATTTTTTCACAGATTATCTGTCTTAACTGTCACGACATAATGATAATTTTAACAAATACAAAAAAAGCAGGGGGCACTTTACCCTGGTCTAGCATATATACACACAACCAACTGTAAACAATGGTTTCACAAGTTTTATGTTGCAAAAAGTTTGATTTGGAAAAGTATTTCCTGTTTGTTGCTTAGAAATTGTTTCAGTTGTAGTTTTTGTAGCCTTAAAAAAAATGAATTTGCACCTAACTTCATACTTTGTCTCTGATGACATTTTAAAATAATAAATCAGGTGTTATGATTGAACTTTGCGTTGCAGCATGTTGGAGTAGCTGTTACCTTAGCTCTGATTTCCTCTTCTTCTAGACTTTAGTTCATGTTTTCGGTTGAGACATTGCATGTTTGGACAATTAATCCTTTTAGGTTTGGATGCTGCGCAGCTGGAAGGATTTTTGCTTTGACATTTTTACTTTTTTATAACTGGGAGCAGCTGATTGGCATCTCGAAAGCTCAAATAATATCTGAACTATAACCCCAAATCCCAGAGGAGTTGAAATGGCAGCTTCATGGATGCAGAACAGGACCAAAGAGCAGAGAGAGGAGGAAGTTCAAACCATCTCTTCCATCCATTATAAGGGGCAGAGATTATATCCCAACTGCAACATCTCTCAGCTCGGCTTTTTAACCATACGACCAAACAGAGATTTAAAGTGGAGCTGCAAAAGCAAAGGTGGTGGATTAGCAGCGGTTGACAACAACTGATGGTTTCATCCAAGACATGCTCCTGTGGAATATCGTCTCTGCTGCCCGGAAATTGATCTGTTAGCATGTCATGACAATCATGAGTGTGATACAGCCACAGTATTCAGTCAGAGGCCTCTTCAGATTCGTTGCAAGACTGACTGCTACCAGAGATCATTCCTGCCCACAGCACCACCATCCACAATAACTCCTTGAAGATTTTTGGATGATATGAGATACGACAACATTTAACTTCCCTTTGGGATAAATAAAGTATTTTTATAATTGACTGAGACCACCTCCTTCAAACAGTCTCAGTGTGGTTGTTCTGGTTTGCTCCCTGCTGTGATTGCTGCGTTCAAATCTACACAGACTTCACCAAGGGGCAGAAACAAAAACAGAGTTCATTCAGGTATGAAAACATGCTTAAAAAAAATCTATTACCAACAAATAAACAGATTTACTGAGGAGACTCTGAGGATGATTCATGCTAATTCGACTGGTAATGGTTATCGACTCCCAGGATGATAAAAGGAATTCCAATACAGAGAACTGTTTTTCAATCCCAGGTAAAATAAACAAAAATAATCTCTGGTGTTTGGCTGCTCTGAACTTAAACATGGCCGTCAGGAGAGAAATAGACTTTTACCTAAATAATCTGTAATTTAAGAGATCTGTGATCTGATGCTACAGGGAATACACACAGTCTCCTCAGGATGCTTTAATTTATGTTGCAAGACTAAAGCCAGACCATAAATAGTTGCAGAAACCTGCAGGGAGTAATTTTGAAACTGAGGTATATACTCAGATGAAATGATTGATTAAAAGAAAAATTGTTTACATATTTCCTATTTGGTCCATCAAGTATATATATCTTAAATTCAACCTTTATGAAAGCAGCTCCTTTAAGCCAACACTATGTGACTGGTAGATACAGTCGAAGCTGCTTTTGCAGACACAATGGCGGCAGAAGGGATGGAACAGCTCTGGGAAACATTCATGCAAGCAAATTGCTTTAATTCAGATAGGCAGCAACCAGAACAAAAAAAAAAAAAAACAATCTGTCTGCAGTACGATTAGATCCTCAAAACTGAGCAGGGAAATAAAAATGCATGAAATTTCAAAGCACACATTCAAATGTACAAAGGAAAAGAGGAAAATTGATTATGGTCTTGTTGTCTCGCCTATCAGCCTTGTTTTGCTACAGAAATAAGGTGGTTGTTTCTGTGGAGCGTGTTTTTGTTGCTTTGTGCCAGAAGCTGGGAGGCTAACCCAGCAACCCTGAGAATGAACTTAAAAATTAGCCAATTATACACATGATTTCACACTTGCAAATGTCTCAGCGAGTCGTCTCTTCAAAGAGTCTTCATTTCCTTAACGGCTTCATGCCCACTAGGTCTTTACACACACAATTTCCCACCTATTTTAATTGCAACATCACAGCCAAAACGTCTATATGTTTAAAGATTGAACCAAGTCAATGACATATAACATTCACCTACGCCCAGACAAAGGACATTTTTCATGTTCACTTTCATGAGATTTTTCCAGACTCAACTTTTCAGAAACATTTAGGTCCAATACTAAAGTCCATTATGAAAATATTTTAACAATACACCTGATAAAAACAAGATATGGGAAAGAAAGAAATGAAAAGATGGACACAAGCAAGGAAAGAGGAGGGGCAGAATGGAGATAGGACACAAGGAGGGATAGAAGTGATGACACAGAGGAGATAATGAACTTTGTATAGAAGGAAGGAAGGACGGAAGGAAGGGACAGAAAGAGGGGAAAAAGGAAGGAAGGAAGGGATAGAAATAGTGACATAAGGAAGGAAGGAAGAAAGGAAGGCGACAGCAAGCTACATCAGGAAAAAAGGAAATAAGGACATGAGGGAGGAAGGAAAGAATAGAAGAAGGGAACAAATTATACCAGTAAGGATGAAGGGATGAAAGGAATGGTATTAACGTAAACTATTTTTTGTTTTACCTTCATCCAACTACAGCCAGAGTCATTTTGTTTACCTCATGTGAACCAGAGAGGAACAGATGATTCATTTAATTTTCCCAGTCAATTGGAAAATATGGCCTCTCGTACTGAGCTTGAATCTGCTGGAGTTTTTTCTCCTGTTAAAAGGGAGTGCTTCCTTACCACTGTCGCCTCATGCTTTCTCAAGAGGGATTGTTGCTGATTCAATCAGCAGGACTTCCTTCGATAGAAAACGTTTTAGGAATTTGCATTAAAAAATTAATTTGACTGTCCTCTAGATGGTGAAAACTGTATTGTTTCAGCTGTAAGTAGTTAGATTGACTTGTCCTTGAGAATTTTTGTCTGATTCTCCAAAATGGGATCACTTAAACTGCTGCTAACTGTGTTGTATCAATATGTATTTTGGAGTGTTTTTTCCAAGAGATTCAGTGAAACATGAATGAAAACAACACAGATTTCCCTTGATGAACAAATACCTGCTTGATCATTGACAATGGTCTTTAAATATGTTAGAGAAAGAAAACCAAGACCTAAGGAGTCCTTAACACATTTGGATGACATTTCCTCCAAAAAGTTTCTGATTCAACCAGGGTCAAAGATTTGGTGAGGTTATGACTCGGAAACATCATTATGTGCAATAAAGTTGCAAAAAAGGTTGTTTCCTAATGCTTCACGTGCTGCAGGAGTCTTCACCACAAACGCTTCCTTATTCTACATGAAGGTATGGAGAACAGAAAGCTACAGCAGCAAACTTGTCCTCACCTCTGCACATCTGCAAGTCATCCAGAAAGCTGTGTGCAGGACATCCAGCTGTGCAGATGCCATGCTGAAGGTGAAAATCCTGTGGCAGGAGAACCTCCTCTGGCTTCAGGCAGTGAAGGCAGTCTGACGCCAGAGGTCCCACACAGGAACGGCAGGAGGGATGACAGTCTGAGAACATAGATGGATCAGATCAACAGAACCTTCTCACCATAACTACATTTGAAGTAAAAAATAATTTAGCCGTTAATCCTCACTGTGGCAGGTGCTGTCCTGAGGGTATAGGCCCTCCCCGCAGGCCTCCACACACTGGCCCTGGTGGAGCAGAAGTCCAGATGGACAGGAGGTGCACTGGGCCACCGAGGGGCCCCAGCATGAAGCACAGGAGCTGTGGCATTCTGAAAGAACAAAGGAGACAAATATCTGAAGAAAATATGGGACAAAAATGTCTCTACCTTCTTTATTAGCATTATTCCTTGATGCAGTTTTTGTATAAGTGTAGACAGATGCTTCACCCACCTCTGCATCTGCTGTGGTTGTCTATGTAATGCTGATTTGGACACTGAGTAACACACTTCCCATGATGTAAAGCAGTCCCGGCAGGGCAGCTCATACATTTTGGGTTGTCAGGGAAACAGGAGGCACAGGACAAACCACAAGCTGCGAACCAAAGCAAGCAAATGTTAATGGCTCATAGTCCATTAAAATTAATGCAGTTTCTCAAGGAGAAAGAAACTATTTAATATAGCAGTCAGAATCCAAAGTGCACTGCATTTTAAAAGCAGAGCTACAAAAATGTTCTGAATAAGACATTAGTCAGAAGATCAGACGCACTTGTTATGGATAGGTGGGGGGTGGGGGGGACACACAGATGAAAACAAGCACACACTGAGTTCAGCAGCCGGGAGGAAAGCATCTATTTGGACATACAGGAGTTTCTCAATATATTAGAACATCAGAAGGTTCATTTGTTTCAGTAGTTCAATAAAAAACTGTGACTCTTATGGATGTGACATTCATCAAAGAGAGAGATAATATAGCAGAGCAAAGAGAGAGAGAGACACATTTCAAGTGATTATTTATATTAATTTTGATGGTCACTAGTACAGATAGTTAAAACCAAAAGCTGGGCTTCTGAAAAGTATGTTCATTTCCATGCACTCAGTACTTAGTCTGGGCTTCTTTTGCATGAATTCCTGCATCGATGTGGTGTGGCATGGAGGAGATCAGCCTGAACACTTCAGCAGAACCGGTTCTGCTGAAGTGTTTATTTATTCCTTGTATTTAGTTATTCTTTGTCACAGTTTGATTCACTTTCCTAGTTCCCCTGTTTGTGTACTCTCCCCCATCCTCTGTGCTATTTTCTCTCACTCCCCTCACACCTGCAACCTGTTAGCTAATCATCCCTGGTCTTTTGTTCCAGTATTCACTCTCCCAGTATTTATGCACCTCTTCTCCTCTCACTCCTCGCTGGTTCTTCCTGTTAAACCCTGTTGGTTTTCCTCCTGTAGCTGGGTCCTTTTTTTTGTTCCTGCTCCTATGTGTCCTCCTGGCAGTTCCTGTTCATTATTTTTTCATTAAACATTCAAATCCACTCGCCGTCTCTGCATTTGGGTCCATCTTGTCCACAACACAACAGGTTGCTTTAATAGGTCCTCTGCATTGTTGGTTCTTGTGTCTCTCTGGTCAGTCAAGCCCAGTACCACCATGGTCACTGGACCAGCTTTTGCAAACTTTAGGCAGTGTGGGTCGGTACCAAGTTCTACAGGAAAATGAAACCAGCTCGTCAACAGAAGGAAGCATGAAGTGCTCTAAAAGGATCTGCTATATGGTTGATTGTGGACTTCAGAAAACCCAGTGGACCAGAACCAGCAGATACTATTGCTCTCAAATCATCACTGACTGTGGAAACTTCACACTGGACTTCAAGCAACGTGGATTCTGTGCCTCTCCACTTTTCCTCCAGACTCTGGGACCTTGATTTCAAAATGAAATGCAAACGTCACTTTCATCTGAAAAGATAAATCTGGACCACTGAGCAACAGTATCATGATACGTGGAGACGTGGAAGAGCCAAAGTGCAGACAGCAGCTTAAGTGATTTTAATAAAAAGAAAACTTAGAAAAAAGGCAGGAGATGGAAAGAAATGGAACATAGAAACAGAGAATTCATCAGGAAATGGCAGACACTGAAGGGCTTAACTGACAGGAGGAACAGGTGAGCAGCGTCGGTAATGATAGGCAAACACAGGTGTGTTCAGTGGGCAGGGTGGTAAAATGACATGAGTCCCGAATAGACTAATCAGAGGAAATAATAAACAGCCGTGGCAAGGAGAAAAGCAGGGGAGCTGAGGGAAGAGAATAATTAACATAGAAGCTAAACTGAGACTTAAAGGAAGTGGAACCAAGAGGAAAAACTGACTTGACAATCATCTAAAAATACAACTATACAAGAAACTTAACACTGAGAAACTGAACATGAGGAAATAACCTAATGTAGCAATACCTTGAACACAGAGGAATGACCAGCATATAGCAAACCTAAATGGCAACAACAAACCTAAACAACAACAATAACAACAAATTATAAAGGAAGCAGAACCCAAATATAAACTATGAAACTCGACAAAGAAATTAACTGACATGGCTACACCTAGAAAACAACAATAAACAGAGAATAAACTAAATATGGCGAGAACTATAGAGCATAAGTAGCCCAGAAGGAAAATGACCAAACTAGAACCCAAACACCCATGTCTGTGACAACCAGTCTGGTATTTGACTCCTTAGCTCAGGTAAGACGCTTCTGTCAATGTCTCTTGTTCAGGCTGGAGGTGGAGCCCATTTCCTGGATACATTTGTGGGTGGTGGCTCTTGAAGCTCTGAGTCCAGCTGAAGTCCACGTCTGGTGAAGTTCCCTCAAACTCTTCAGTGGGCTTTGCTTCACAATCCTCCCAAGACTGGGAGTACCCAAGCTGTCTGTGCATTATTTTGTACCACAGTTTTTTTCCTTCCACTCAACCTTCTATGAATATGCTTGGATAGAGCACTCTGTGGACGACCAATGTCTTTAACAAAACCTTTTGTTGCTTAACCTCCTTTTAGAGGGTGTCAATGTCTGTCTTTTGACATCTGTCAAGCCAACAATCTCCTCCTTGTGCATGCTTTTTGATCTTGTGTAATATTTAAATGTTTAGAGAGCTTAACTATAAGCCATAATAAAAATGAAGAGGTGTATAAAAATTCTATACACTGTATGTCATAATTTATCGCGATGCATCTGTAGATTTTGTTCACTTGAAACCATTTTACCCTTTAACACAAAATAAATGTAAATATATCTTGTCACTTCAGAGCAAAGCCAGCACAACTCATTCAGCAAACAAGAGATCTGAAATTAGTTAATGATATTAAATACAACATAATACATATACATAAAATATCCATCATCCATTACATCTTTCTCAGGAAGTCTGCTGGATTGAAATCAAGAAGGTAAATCCCTTTCAGGTCGCTCAGGAAGTTGACATTTCCAACCTGATTTCAAAGCAGGAACTGGTTCAAATGGTTTTGACCTTTTCCCCCTGAAGGCTCCCCTGGTTCTGACATTTTCTGAAAGCGAAAACCTCACCAAGTTCAAGACTTGTATACGAGCAGCAGGAAAAGAAGAGCTCCTTCAACACTCCTCTGGGTGGTTTTGACTAGAGAAAGAGCTAAGCAATGAGTTACCAACTTCTCAGTCACCCTCAGGGAAGCCTGTTCCTGTACCTATATTATCATCTCACCCATTAAAAATAGAAGTTATCCATATTCATACAGGATCTCTTTATTCTGCATCCTCATTAGTGCACAAAGGACCTGGTAATTATTGTGTTTTTTTACTTTGTTTGCCAACTCTGGCTGACTAATCCTTTAAGTTCCACAGAGATGCTAAAGAAATAATCCCAAACACACCATCACCTAAAATTTAATGCTACCAATAAAGCTTTTATTCTCTGAAATGCCATTTTTACTTGATTTTATTTGGCACGGGCACATTGTTTGACATCCAATTTGTCTAATAAAATATCAATTTTCACTTGCCAGAGGAAACATGAAACAAACCGTACTTAATGAACAGTTTGTTTAATCTTTGTGAAGTGATGACATTTTGGGAGTTTGAAGCTTTCAGAAAAATATTTATTCTGCAGAGGAAGTTTACCTTTAAAAGTAGATTTATTTGTGGTAATGTGAGCAGTTTTAATCAGGGTTCAAACTGCGGTACTGACGAAAACAGAATTAAAGCACAACACGCTGAACAAACAGGCTCTGTTTGTGTGCAGCATGATTCATGTTCAGTGGAAAACAGCTCCTTGTATCTACTTTAACATTAGTAGTCAGAGAGGTGTCTGGGTAAAACAGAGCATGAATGACTTTAAAAGCACCAGATGATGAAACCCCAAAAAAACAAAACTTATTACAAAAAATTCTATTAAGAGTGGAGTAAAGTTGTTTGTTTTAGACAAATGCAAACATAGAGCAGCAATTACACCAGTTTTAAAGCTTAGAGCAAAGTGAAATCCTAATGTTTATTAACCAGCGAGTCTCATAAGGTTTTAAGGTTGTTTATTTTATAAGGTTTTTGGCACTGATGGCACTTTTAATAAGAACTGGTAGAATAATGTTCATTCCAACTTGTGTATGGATAAAGAGGTCACAGAGAAAGTACGGATGCTGACTAGACTCTTTGTACGATGGCTAAGAAGGGGCAACAAAACGTAAAAGCCACAAAACAACAACGAAAAACCACAACAGAAGTTATGCTAAAACAGAAATTATGCTAGCAAGTTTATCATGAATTCCGTTTTAGCATAAGTTCTGCACAGGTGATCACACAAGTGTTTCGATTCAGGTGTTTGTCAGATACACTCTCAGTTGGGCTGCAATTGCCACTAAATACATCTTGTATTACCTTGTACTGTGTCCTTTCCATTGAAGTTATAACTGTTATTATTATATATATATATGTGCATATGTTGTTTGTTGTTGTGGATTCTCGGTTTCGTTTTCTTTTCTCTTTCTGCAGGTCTAGAGACAGACTTCAAAGGTGTTGACTTGTTTTATCTCTTACATTTGAAATAAACCCAAAACAATTTCTGATAAAGTTTCACACACACACACACACATATACACACACACACACCAAGGGAAACATCATGGCAAAAGCTGTAATGCTCCGCTTGTGAAAGCAGGTCCGTTGGGCCTTAACTTGACATTCAGATGGCACACTGCTGGACAGGAAAACGTTTAACAAAAAAAAAAAAAAAAAAAAAAAAAAAGCATAAGTTCTGCTGAGGCATTTTATTGCTGTGTTGTGGCATTTTGCTGTTGCGTTGTGGCTTTTTGTTGCCGTGTTGTGGCTTTTTGTTATGTGTTGTCACTTTTTGCTATGTGTTGTGGCTATTTGCAGTTGTGTTGTGGCTTTTGCATTTTGTTGACTCTTCTCGGCCACCGTATTTTTGAGACGTTCAAGCATTTCTGGTTTTTAAGGAAGCCAGAGACCGCCATCCTTGCAATAACTAATCTTTATTTATTTATTTATTGCTTTTTTTTTCCTCCGAGAGAATGTGAAACTTTCTGATGATTAAGAAAATTTAAACCTTGTTCACCGCAGGGACCACTTTTTTGGCTTCTGAAACACATGAGAGGTAATCCCGTAATTTTAATGTAGTCAGTGAAGAAAAAAAGGCTAAAACTACTTTTTTTTTAAGGCCTTTTAGTTTTGTGAAAACGGTTTCAACAGGTCACAGAATAAACAAGTGGGCAGAAATCAGACTACAAATATTGCATGATAATTTCCTCTGCAAACTAAAGAATGAGTTCCACAGGAGAAAAAAATAGACAAACAAATGTGTTCATTTTGTCAGCTTTGAATTTGGTGGTGAGCCTTGAACGTCTTTATCTCTGTGAGCTACATTTTAAAGTGAGAAAAACAAAACTAAAGAACATTTTATTAAGCTTGGAAGATGGAGGCAAATGTGAAAACAAGTCCCAAAACTGAGTAAATCCCTATCAAATTTAGCTTCAATTACTTCCTTATGAGATGTCCAAACAACTGGTATAAATGTTCCTCCTGATTTGAACTGACTCGAGGACCAGAGAGACTGAATTACAAAGCGGAGAACTTTCCTGATGACATGTTGTAGGTTTAAATAATGCAATGTAAGGATATGTTATTTTTACCATAACAGATTCCTTCCTGGTTGTAGTATCCTGCACCGCAGTCAGAGACACAAACGCCATCTTTGAGCGAAGCGGCCAGATCAGAGCATGACAAGCACTCCTGCTGAGTCGGTCCGCTGCATTCAGAACACGACCCGTGACAACCTAGATGGTGGAGAAGACAGAACATGCTTTATTGTGGTGGCACATGCTTCAAAAAAAAAAAAAAAAAAAAAAAAAAAAAAAAAAGGCAGTGCATAATTTACATGAAAACAAAAAACACAGAGCTGTAAAGCAAAGTTTGGAGTTCATATTTTTACATGATACAGGAGAAAATCAGATATGATGAACATCCTGATAGGCTGCTGAAAGCTGATTATAATTTATATCTGAGCGTCATCAAATCAGCTGGGTGCATTATTGCACATGAGGCCCCAACTTGTCCATCTATTGCTCTTGAACAAGACACCGACATACTATAACTCCGTCGCTTGACCAGAGCATAGGAGTAACCGACAACAGCAGGAGGGAGCAGCCATACCAACCCAAATCCAGATTTATAGCAAACAAATCGAATTATGAAAGAGCCCAACTGTCAGATTCGCTAAGACATTAACCAGTGCATATCAGCATGCTGGAATACAAACAGTTCAGCACAGTGGTCTGCAACCTGTGGCTCCGGAGCTGAAAGTGGCTCTTTGGATCTTCCACAATGGCTCTTTATAACTCTGGCTAAGACAATAAAAAAACAACTAATGTTACTAAATATGGATACACTAACAACAACATGCAGGTTTTGCATTTCGTAAAACATGCTATTTTTCTTGTCATTAGGTTTGCAACTATATGCTTTTTTTCTACATCCTATTGAGGACAATGCATCCATTTCCTTTTGGCAAACACCTTATCTTGGTTTTAATTTTATTTTAAAACCTAAGCACAGAAATAAATTGTTGGTTCTTTTAAAATGACAACAAATTGCCTACAGTAGATGTTCATCAAAAATGAGAAGTTGACTTTTTCAAAAGGTCATGTAACATGTCTGGCTCTGAACATGCTTTCTTAGCTGCACGGATGGCATAAACGGCTCTTTGGACTGTAAAGGTAGCAGACCCCTGTTTAGGGGGTTTCAAAGCAGGGATGTCCAAAATGTGGCTCAGGGGCCATTTGTGGCCCTCTTAATTCTAGAATGGAGCAAATGTGCAAGCACAGACAGCTGATGCAGAAGGGTGCTTTTTTTTTTCTTTTAGGGTGACATTTCCGTTGATAAATAACATCTTCTTAAATAAAATTAATAGATATGAACGATTTTTTCCTTATTGACTAACCAGGTTTCTGTATTCATCTTAATTTCAGAGTAATCAGAACCCCACCCAACCAGATGTTTTAACTCAGAAGCAGAACTGGATGTCTCTAATTTAACAAATAACAGAGTGATCAACTTTGACTTAGCCGACAAAGGCTTTTGTTATTGCTGACATTTTTCTTCCTAAAATGGTCCTTGGTCAAAGCCAAAGACAAAGATTGAAATCAGAGACACAGAAAAGGCTCACTGCAGTCACACACTGATGTATTTTCTATGTTTCAGTGCTTCTTACGAGTAATAATCTCTTATTTGAAATCATAACGGCCACCAGCATCAGTTGCCAAGGCGACTGGTGCAAGGCGAGGTAAGCTTTGTGATACTAAAAATCTCAGAGCTGAACCTTAATTAACCTTTGTCCACTGACACAGTTGGCAGACATTAAAATGATCCATTAAGCATGAATTTCAAGGAACAGCCGTCCATTTTTTTTTATCAGACATTCATGCAAAGACCAGCGCTGTTTGGGACATGGGGAAAAAAATCTAACCTGCCTCACAGCTGGCTTTAGTAATGTATTGCTGGGATAAACAAATGTATGATATATCTTTTGTGTGTGTGTGATATACGTAGTTGCAAATGTAATAATTTCCGAGCAGCTCACAGATTCGGAGCAAACATGACAAAAAAACAAAAGACACCTGAAATCTTTTTGTCCCAAAGCTTTGAAGCTGCACAGTATGTAGCTTTTATGAAAAATGTGCTTTTTACATATTTGGTAAAATCTTCAGTATGTCGTGACAGAATGATATAAGACAGATAATCTGTGAATAAAAATCAAGCTTCTCTGCCTTCTGCCAGTGCTCCCAGTATAACCAATCAGAGCCAGGAGGAGGGTCTTGGTGCTGCTCACACACTCCCCTTGCTCTCTGCTACACTACAGCTGGTTCACCACAACATAGCCTGCCACTAATGCTAAGGCTAGTTAGCATGGCCACCAATGACAGCGGATAAACAGTTTTCTCCACCATTAGCACATTTAGCGGTGCGTACATGAGGGTGATTGACAGCACTAAGCCCCTGCTCCTGGCTCTGATTGGTTGTTTTAGGTCAGGAGCGGCGCATTTCTTTAGACTGCAATAGCAGCTCAGGGAGGAAATAGAGGATCTCGATCTTTTCACAGATTATCTGTCTCATACCACACTGTCATAACATGGTGACGGTTTTAACAAACATGCAAAAAACATATTTTTGTAAAAGTTACATACTGCAGCTTTAAGATGCATGTTTTTAATCTGTCACTGTACTGCAGAAGATAATGCTCCACTGAATCAAGACAAGCTAGAATGAACAAAGAATTCCTTTTTCAAGTAAAAAACGCAGCTCAATTATTTTCTATTCACTTACCATTTTTAGTTTGAATCTCTTCAGAAAGTCAAAATAATGATTGATAAAGAGAAAATCTAAGGAAATTAGGACAAACTTGATGACATTAAAGGTTATATATAGGTTAAAATCTAAAATAAAAGGAATGACTGGAGCAGAGAGAGAAACATAGCAGCCATAATAAGTGAGGCAAACTCAAAGAGACACAGGGAAATTCACCCGAGGAGAGTATAATTAATTAAATCAGTGTCATAAGAACGGGTGATAGAAATCTTAATTAATCTGAGATTCTAGAACAGAGGCCAGTATGTATCTGAGAAGTTATTAAACAGAAGTGTAAAATAAATCATCTGAAACCTGCTGCTCTGTGCCAACTGTCCTCAGGTAACAAAACTCATACTTCTTTGTTGTGATCTTGGAAATACTCCCCAACCAGTTGAAAGTGTACTCCGACTTTCACTGTTAGGTGGGAATTTCAGATGCATCCCAAAAAAGGAAGACGAAAGGAGTTGGCATATAATATAGATGAAAATGCAAGGCCATGGAAACTTTGGGTAAAAGCAAGCACATCTCTGCACACTTTGTCCTTGCTGCAGACAATATTTAATAATTGATGGCATTTGGATCCAAGCCAGATCGTCTTAAGGTCAAAAGTTTAAAGAACAGAGGGCGTGCCCATGCATATCTCTCCCATTGGGAGGTCTGACCTGAAAAAGATCAAAGTTTAACAAGGATGTCGTCAATAATTAAGAAATATATGCAGCAGTACATTATGAGACTGGAGTAAGAATCATCCCCTCCATTTACATTAACTTTTACAAAGTCATCCTGACAGGCTATGTTACATCTATGTCTGGAAATACTGAATAATACCCTGCAAAGGAGACTGAGGTCTTTGGAGTGCGGGGGGGGATCCTAGGCCAGCTCTGTCCTAGGATGCCCAGAGGGACTCTGGCTAAAATAACACCACTGTTGGACAATAACTCCAAGCCCATGCATGAAGCTGTTGCTGAACAGAAGAGCTCCTTCAGTGATAGACTGCTCCAGCCTAGGTGCACAAATCAGCCTTATGACAGATCCTTCCTCCCAGCAGCTGTTAGACATTATAACCATCACTCCATGCACATGTATATATACATATCTAGTATACAACTTTTTAAATGACTCTACTCAGCTGCACATTTATTTTAATTTCACTATGCTATTTTTAATACCAGTACAATCTCTAATACTGGGTTCAGACCGAATGCTATTTGGGCCCCAGGGCATCTGCTTTACATGCAACGTCTAGGGTGGACGCGTGTCTAGGGGCGTCGAGAAGTCTCATGGCGTGTTTTGTGTGTCTAATGCGGCACATTTGGAAGCATTTCAAGTGATCAACGCGCGTCACACGCATCCAGCGTGGCAGATGCTGGAGTTTGAAAATCTGAACTTTTGTCGCTGGATGCGGAGCATCAACCAATCAGAGAGACTCTGTTGTGTGACATAGTGGTGCATTTTCCAATGGTATGGAAGGACCAAGAACCCATCTATGACAGTCAAGCTATCACTACAGAGACAGGAATAGGAAGGATCTTTCCTGGAGAAGGATTAGCAAGGAGTTGGGGTCTCGGGTCAAAACATTGTTACTACAGTAAATATTTCCCCTCATTTGTGCTCGCCAAATCTGTCCAGCACAATATTGAGCCACAAGTTTTACACTGAAGAATCAATGCCTTTATTCAGAGGAAATGTACAGGAGACGTTGGAAGAGTCTATGCAAAGGAGTCAAGTCAAGAGGCTCCTCCCGATGCATGTCTTTCCACACTTTACTCAGATGCACGACCAGAGCGATTCAAGTGTCTGACTTTAAAGTGCACAGGTGTCCAACCTGAGGCGTTAGACGCCTTTTTGATGCACAAATGCATTTGTTCTGAACACAGCATTAGTCTTAGTTGTCTGTTTTCATTTTTTTTCTTTAGTGTGACTCAGCATGCTTCCATTTACTTTTAACTTACTGCTGTGACATCAGAATTTTCCCACTGTGGGAAAATAAACGTTATCTTTATTCTAATGTTCAGAAAGACTGCAAGATCTGTTGAAAGGATTAAAAAAAATACTGAAATAACCTCAGAAAAATATTATACTCAATGCTGCGTTGTTGCTTCTGGTGTATAGAAGCATCCTGACAGTCTGAGGGCATAGTTTATCAGCTCTGCAGTCTCCAATGCAGCCAGGTGGTGCTTCTTTTTAGGTTTCACTCATCTTTTCACTTTTCTGACCTGCATTTAAATCCAGCTCCCCATCATTTCATCAGTCTGTGTACCTGGCCTGTACCACAACACTATCTTTGCATGGGATTGGTCATATGTGTTCCCCATCAGCAGAGCTGAGCAGCAGCAGATGCATCTCTCCTCAATGAGAATTGGTTCTTCTTGTTCATTACAAACAGCCAGCTCTTAGAACCGGTTTGTTCCTGGAGGATGTAGCTGGGGAGAGGGATGTCTGGGGTTCCCTGCTGGACCCATTCCCTGCAACCCGTTCTCACATAAGCCGAAGATGATGGATGGATAGATGATATCCAGGATTTCATTCTTTCAGTCATGATCCATATCTGATAACAGCAGATGAGGGTCGGGATGTAGAAGGACTGGTTAATTGAGACCTTTGCTTTTGGGCTCAGTTCTTTCTTCACTGTGACAGCAATCCCCGCATTACGGGAAACAAGGTCTGAGTCTGTTCTTCTGTCTCCCACTCCATCGTACCATCATTCATGAAGATACCAAGATACTTAGGGTGTTTTCACATCTAATAGTCCAGTAGACTCAGTTCAATTGGGGACCAAAATTGCGACATTTCTTACATTTTCAGCTGTTGTGGTTCACTTTCACACTCCCCTGTGTCAAACAAACCAAATCCTTTGAACAACTTGTTTACCTCCTCGCCTGTGATGACACTGCACCAAGAACCGTTGGAGGAAACGACACAAAAACCTCTGAACAAGACACTAAGTGCAACTTTCTTCTTTTACGAAATGTTAACAAAAATGGAGTGGCATCAGATTTTAGTGGTGGTAGGATTTTACTTTTGTCTTTGGCAAAAGACCATGAGCCATTTCTCCTGCTAGTGCTAGACATGAAATTAAAAGAACGCCCTGCGCTATAGTCCACTTCCTGCTTTTGGAGTGGTCCCCGGTCCACTTTGCATTCAGATACGCATTCGAACTGCACCAGAGTTCACTTCAACTGAACAGTAACTTAGATTTGTAGACGAACCACAGTTCACTTTTTTGGTCCACATCAGAGTTCAATTATGCATTCACACCTCCCCAAATGAATCGGACTTTCAAGGCAAATGAACTCGAGTTCGATTAAACAGGGCTTGTGTGAAAGCACCATTAAATGCCATTTGAGCCAGAAACCAACTTTTGACCCAGATGTGCAAAATGCCTTTTCCCTGGGTAAGAACCATGGCTTCACACTTAGAGGATCTCACTCTTATCTCAGCTTCTACACACTCCACTGCAAACTGCTCCAGATGTCAAATCAATCACATCATCTGGAAAAAAGAGATCCAGAGATTTCTACACCAGAACC